>CM040426.1:40111507-41348630 GCA_022702705.1 Papilionanthe hookeriana x Papilionanthe teres | reverse complement strand
AAGAATTCCTCACCAACTCCATTTTAGGATGTCCCAAAGCAAACTTACCGATAAGGGTAAATTTCACCTCCTCATTCAAAGCATTTAACTCAGCCTCAGAAAAAATAACGGCAGGAGAGTCATCTTTCTCCCCAATAGGGTGAATACAAGGGCAAGAAGCTATTCCTGCCGCAAAGATTATGAAAAGCCTGTGGAAAAACCAAATGTTCAGGACTTTTGCGAGTAACCTTTCCCACCACCCCGGCAAAGGTAGCCGACACCATGGAAACAAAGGAACAACAAGCAACTCTTCAGTCACGCGGCGAGCAGACTCAGAGTTCGATCATAACAGTCGCAGACGAACTGTAGCCTCTGCTGCGAACGAAATACAGCCGCAGCAGTAGCAAACGGGCCGCACAACGCCGCAGCAGCAAGCTGCGCACGGCGAGCTGCGAGTGGACCGAAGAGCTGGGACGCGAGAAGACCCTTCTGCAACGCTAGTAGGACCGATCGACTCAAGAGAAAACACGCGCAGGCGCGAAGAGCTGGGACGCAAGACGACCCTTCTACGAGCAGGACCGATCGACGCAGGAGACGAGAGACGACCCTTCTGCGACGCAAGCAGGACTGATCGACACAGGAGAAAACGCTCGCAGGCGCGAGAAGAGCCGATCGATGGAGAGAGTGCCGACACTGCGACCCAGGAAGAAATCTCGCGTCGTTCAGTCGGCTAGACAGGGACGACGACGGCGGCGACAGGGACGGTTGCTAGGGTTCGCCATAAGGCGAAACCCTAGCAGAGCCGAGAGATGGCAAGGAAGATGACGCCATAATTGTTTATATTTATATATATATATATATATATATATATATATATATATATATATATATATATATATATATATTGTGTGTGGGTGTGTGTGTGTTCTACATGCCTGTTTGTGCGTGCGTGCATGCCTGTGTGTTATGTGTGTGTCTCATTCCCTCTATCTATTTGTATGTGTGTGTGTCTATCTGTTTGTATGTCTGGTGTTTCTGTCTGACTATATGTCTGTGTATGTATGTATGTCTGTATGTATGTTTGTATGTTTATATGTATGTGTGTATGTGTGTGTATGCGTGTGTGTGTGTATGCGTGTGTATGTATGCGTGTATGTATGTATGTATTTATGTATGTCTGTGTATATGTATGTATGTAATATTTGTATGTTATTATGTCTATATGTATGTCTGTCTGTGTATACTGATGTGTGTGTGTGTGTCTGTATATGTGTGTGTGTGTGTCTGTATATGTGTGTGTGTGTGTATGTATGTGTGTGTACCCGCCCTGCCCTGCCCGTTGTGTGTGTGTTATATTAGACACACACACACACATACACACATATATGTGAGAATTTAGCATGCCCATTTAAATTTCTTGTTTCTCCAAATAATTATTCTATCGTTGAATTGATCATTCTAGTAATTATCATACACAAATTAATTTTTCTTTGTAATAATATTAAACCCAAGGACTTTTGAAACCTGAAGTTTGTGGTTTTCCATAGGCGCAAGCTTTTATGGTTAATTATTTTTGTTACTTGGAGAACACTTTTGATTAAAGCTAATTATTTAGCACTAAGAATGCATACTTATCATATAGTAGCAACAAATATAAATTTGAAAATTGTGAAAATTATCATCTTGAGCTTAAAATGGATATTGTTGGAAACAATGACTAACCAGTTTAAAATCCCATGGTTGAAGCAATTTGGATAGGTGATGATGGTGGTTTGGGTCATTCATTACAATTTGTGCAGTTAATTAGGAAACACGAAGTTTTATCAAGATTCATGTTTATGAATTTGTGTTTGGATTGTTGGATTAATTTCATTTTGGTTGATGAAGGGATTAATCAGGTATGCAGAAAGTCAACTAATTCAGATCAAGGGCGGAATGATCATTTATCTAGAAACAACTGCAAATCAGTTGTTTTCCAAACGCACAAACCAAACAGTCAACCAGCTTATTTGGATCAATTGTTGATAAGCAGCGTATCAAGATAACATGCTTATCTGGATAAGTTGGATAAATTAGATAAGCTGCAGCTGCCACAAGTGAAGCTTTAATCAACAGAGGTAGTCAACCCAATCTAACAGAAGGATCCCTGTTAGCAGTCTTGAGTTGCTTCGTCCAAGGGAACCATGTAGACTTGGTGTAAATGTTTGTGTAAGGGTATTAATCTAAGTCGTCCTTAGCTTACAAAGGACTTCGTGCCTTATCAGATAAATTATATAATTTGCAAATTAAATAGGAAAATTTTTGGTGAACATACGAGCTGCAATCGTGATTGTTTTATAGTGGAAGCTACTAGTCAAACCAATTGATGAAGTCTAGTGACTAAACCATCCTGTGAGAGGGCTTTGGTTAATCGCTTCTTTTGAGGAGTCTACTAATCAAAGCACCATACATACGACTTATGTCACATCTTGAAACAATCAGTTTGAGTTTGAATTGAGTTGTATACTTAATATAATATTAATTTTTTACGAGCTTGAGATTGCATTAGATTTGTCACCCTTGACAAACTATCATGGAGAGTGGATGGAATTTTGCTTTAAGCTTTAAGTGATTTAATTTTATTGAATATTTTAAATTTTATGATTTAAAATTCTTATTTTTATAAATAGAACCTCTCTGGTTAAGGTCTGTAATGAATATGCCCATCATCCGGATGAGATAATTTTGAGTCATGTCGACTTTATATTGCTTACATAAGATCAGTTTCATAGCCTAAATCGATTATGTTTCGTTAGATATTCCTTTAAGCTTAATTTAGAATGTAGATACCTTCGTTTGAGAAGTGCACCGTCATTGTCTATTTGAACTATTTTATTTGAATATTGTCAACTCTGTTTCACTTGGAGTGAATCAGGTTTATAATATATATTATTTGAATTTTAGAAAAAAAAATTGTGATTTGATTTTGAAAATAGATCCCTTCATTTGAGATTCACTATTAACAAGACTATCATCGGGGAAAATTATAACTTAAATTATCATGAAAAATATAGTCCTGTCAACTCCAGTCCTTGTGAGGAGGATCATAATGACATATTTTGAGCTAAGTTTTGTCAACTTATGTTCTAATTAAGAGAAGGCTTAACAAGGGCTTAATCTTGTCCACTCCAATCTCTGTAGGAAGGATGATCGGACTGGCCAATGTGTATGACTTATGAATTTGCTCGATAGTCAAGGAGGCCTATTGCTCGCAACATTCTTAGAACACATGTATAAACATTTAACAAATTGGTTGAAGCACATGCTGATATTTTAATTTATTGGTTTGAATTGTTTTTTAAATAGTTTTACATGTATTTTAGGGCAAATTAGATTTAATCTCAAGTAAGTTATAACCTTAACAACATATTTAGATTTTATGATCAAACATTTAATACGTTAGTCGGAGCACATTCAAGAGCATTGATTTGTTGATTTGAGCTAGCTTTTATGATTTATTATTATTATTTTCAAGCGTGCGTTACCGTTAAGATTTGTGTAAATTGTTTTATTTTAAGCTTTAAATTTTGCATTCTATCCACACTCGTGTAATTGGGGTTGCTGGTTCGGTGACAATTGAGGTGAATAAAGACTTTGATTGTGCATTTTAAATATTATATTTTACTCGGTTTTAGCTCTCATATGAGTGTTTAGATAAACCTCCATAATTATAGTTCATGATTATAAACAATTCAATTAATCGATAGAAAATCTCATTTCTTTTGAGCTCTTTAATGCGTCTTTGAGTCCCTTGTAAGCTATACAGGTCTTACTTATATTCAACTTTATTCTTTTGAGATGATTTCGGTAATAATTTTGAGACTCAGTTTTATTCTTAATTTATGATTTGAGAGCTTTAGTTTGGTTGCTTTTTGGCCAAATGAGTTCAATTCAACTGTTTTTTACGAGTGACGTTCAGATAAAATCTGACAGTATTTCGACAACCTCCCAACATCATTCCCATTTAAGGGGCTGCATCGGGGGGCTGAGATCTTGCTACAAAGCTTAAAAAAACGTACAGTGTTTATTGCGGCCTGAGGTTCTTCAAAACTCATTATACTTAAAAAAGCGTGCATGAAGTTGTGTACATACATAAAAATAATAACACAGACATGGAGCCATTCTTGCTATGTTGATACATCGCATATGGGCCTTTAACCCATCACGCTTAAATAACATGCATGGGACTTAAGGTACATGCATAAGAAATCACATATGACATAATTTTCTCGTCTTATCAAAATAACCCGAGTGAGTACTATATTTGACACAGCTGAGTTGCTTTTCATGTAGCTTCACAATTGCAAATTTGTTGGCAAAGCGATGGACTCTTGAATGACAACATACAAAATATTATTTTTGCTCTCTTCTTTATTATTGTGCTTGCTGTTTTAGATAAAGAAAGCGAAGAAAAGTGGTTGTTACTGGCTGTTTAGTAGTGTTTGTGGGAGCTTTGGTGGCTGGTCGCTGAAGTGGAGGTGTCGGGCAAGACCAACTGAGGGAGTGTAGGAGTGGACCAATTTCTGCCTGGCTCGATTCAGACTTCAGCACAAGAGAGGTTGATCTGCTGGGTGAGAAAACAAGTGAAAAAGAGGAAAGTAGCAACATCTGTGCTCGGTTGGAGCTACAATGCTCACAGAACTTTGAGTTGAGTAAGACATCTTAAGGCTGAGAGCAACAGTGACAGGAAGAGGACCTGCACGTCTTGCGTGAGAGAATAAGAGATGAACATATAAGAGAAGAGGAGAGATGAGGGTAGGGCTTTGTCGGGGAAGATGAAGTTCGAGCTGGACTGGGTTCAAAGTGTGGCACTATATTTGGCAAGGAGAAAATGATAGGAGTAGATGGTTTCTTGGAGGAGTTGAACTCTTTTGCGACAAGGTGTGTGAGGCCTGCTGTTTGTGAGAGATGAATAACTGTAGATCGCCAAGCAAGTTCCGGCGAAGGAAGTGAGGAGAGGAAGAGCGATACAGTGGGGATTGTGTGTGGTTTCTGTAGGAGCAGTAGGTGGAGTGGGCTGTTATGCAGAGCAAAGAAGGGGAGCTGAGAGGCAGAGCTTCTTGCTTGGGTTGAGTGAGGAGGTTCGTCTGGGCCTTGTGGGTGTAGAGGGAGGACTGACTTAATGTTGTGTGCCGGAGAAGGAGAGGGTGATGGGACCAGGAGTTCTGATGGCACTTGCGTGAAGTGTTGAAACTCTAGTGGAGCCGTCGTCGTATCGGAGAAGAGAAAATGCCAGAGATGTTGAGTGGTTGTATGTGTTGCTGAAGGAGTTGTAGGCAGGATCAGCATGTGAGTAGGATGTGTTTCTTTGGTGTAGCAAAGAGCATGTGGGGCTATGAGATGCGGCAGCTGTAAGGAGGGGTAAAAAGAAGAGTGTTGCAGTTACGTGGGCATCTAGTGATTAGGCACTGCTTGCAAGTGAAGGTGTTGAGGGATTTTCATATCATTATTTTTTTTATTTTAAGTGCCTGCAAGCCACTAACAAATGCATGAAAACATGATGTTTTATGATAGGAGGTTGTTTGAGTAACTTCATCGACGGTTGAAACAAGTTAGGTTCAAATTACGTACATCGTGTCAGATAGCCTGTCAATTTCATTGTGTTTGCTCCTTCTGATCATAGAAGACATCTATTGAAAGAATTTTGATGTTTTGGATGCACTCATGCAATCCGCTTTGCGATATTTGGTTATTTGAGTGAATTCGTACACGATCGGGACAATTCAGCTCAACAGTGCATACACCAGTAAATCTATTATTTTCATCATGCTTGATCATTTTGATCACGAAAGAAACATTCTCTAGTAAATTCAACATTCCGAACGTGCTTGCATGGTTTGTTTTTTATCAGATATTGTTTGGACGACTTATAGTAAATTTAGGTTTAAGTTACGCGCGTCACACCAATAGCTTATCATTTTCATCGTGCTCTCTCTTTTCAAACAAATAAGACCTTTCTCGAAGTAGTTTCGATGCTTTGAATGTGCTCATACAATTGATTCCAAAATTTGATGATGTTTTCGGTGTTTTTGAGCATGATCGAGGCATTTCATATTTGACCGTGCAATATCACATTCATTGTTTATCAGTTTCATTATGTTTTTTCGACACATCGTTGTGGATTGTTTGCAAGGGTCAAAAAATATGTGTGAATATATATAAATTAACCTTTCCGTTTTTATTGTTTTTTTGGCATGAACAAGTCATAAAACCTAATTTTACTTTTAAACCTTGGGCTCTAAAAATTTAACTTAATCTTAACAATAATTAACTAATAAAATTTAGATTGAAGTTTGAAATTAATTTCATGTATGAAGACTCCTTCCTCTTCCATTACTTTTACCAACATCCCTAAGATTTGGCTTTGAAATCCTTCAAGACAAAAAACTAAGGTTTCATCGCTACTGAGCCCATCTCCTTCGCGATTGGTAACTGACGTGCACTAGAAGCTTACTTTTTATCATGAGCTTGCTCGGTTGCACTTGTCTGCGGTGCCTCCCACTTTCACCATCTCTTTTGCTCGTCTCCACTCTTCCTCCCTTTCTCTTGCTCTCTGTCATTGGCCCTCTCTATCGTGTGTTTGATAGAATGAGGACATCGAGCCCTCATTTATATCTTGTGCGTTGCATGTAGTGTGATAACAACACTTTTTAATTGGGCGTTTTAAAATTTGACCAGCCCTACTTGAACCTTACATGCTAGTCTATTGTGAACTTGGTCTTGGCAAGTTTGTTTTAGAGTTTGACTGGCAAGTTTATCACCTTGTCCTTCTTTCTGGCAAGTCCACCCCTAGGTTACTCATTTAATTTCCCAACTTTTCTATGTTTTTGGAAATAATTGTGAAAAGAGCACGCGAATGTGATGACACATATTTGTTGAAGAATAATGTCGATATTATGATTATTTTTTGGGCAAGTTATTTTTTTTTAATTTTTTTTTTACATGTTTATCACCTCATTCGCCCGCAAGGAACTCATCAGTTTAATATTGGCATTCAAAAAGCATAGAAAATTGGATAAAAAAATTTTAGTAGAATTTAATATGAGATTTTGTTCACAAGTTCGGCCTTTCCTTGTTATGTCTGTTATTGTGATTCAATTTCCTACAAATTACCTCCTCTTCCTTTTGAGAAATTTTTTTCATACTTTTGGAATGAATTATTTTTTATAGCTTTAGGCAAACAATAAACTTTTATTTTATTTATTTTTAATTTATTTGAACGTGGTTTTCATCTCTGATGACTGAAGTTTTTAAATTCTTAGTGGGGACAAGGAAAAAAGGACGAAATGGAGCTCAAAGGATGAGCTGGATGGGCGGAGCAAGCATCTTTTTAGAGGCAAGTTTTGCCTTATTTAGTAGAGTAAGGGGAGGAAGATATTGATTCAATGAACGCCACATGATCATACTCAACAATATAAATGTTTGAATAGGCAGCTCTATAGTTGAGTTGCCCTGGCAATTGTGGCCATATCCTGGCCTTGATCAGCCCAACGAAATATTTATTAGTGAAGTGAGAGCAGCCATTATGGTTTAGGAGATATCTATGAAGAGGAAACATAGAGATCTCCAATAAAAAAGAAAGCAAGTCATAAGATTTCCAAAGAAGAGAGGGCAAGTACACTTTGTATACACCGAGAAACCAACCTTCACATATGATAAGGAGACCAGCAACAATTGGATCGACTACTATAAATATATTTTCTAACCAGCTTGTGACTATTGAATTCGAACAAGCTATCTTTATAGAGTTGCTTTCTATGGACTTCACATGTTCTTGTAAGGGCAACCTAAATGTTGAGTTCATGAGTGCGATAGTCATCTGGTTGCAATACACTAGTGAACTAGTGCAGCATGGTCTTCAATTTGCACTATTGAGAAGATAGGTGAGGTAAGTCTTGAAAAGCTAGCTCTAGAGAGATGGATATTAGTCTACAAGCTACTAGAGGGTGAGAAAAAGCTTCTCGTGACTTATAAATAAGACTTGGAAAGAAGTGGCTATTGATGAAGATTTCTTAGGCTCGTGTTGCCCATTGTGAAGTCGCCTTTTTGAAAGAGGAGTTCAAGGCGATACTGAGCAGCTAAAAATCGTCCAAAGTAACGAACTGTAAGGAAATCCTTTGATAAACTTATGAGCTCTCTTAGAATCCTGAATACATAAGTGCTCATACTCAACTGTGTGAGTCAGACATGCAACTTTCCTTGAGTTACTTCGAGGAAGGTGATTCTTGAGGGTGTTAGGGGAAAAAATTTCAAAGCTTTTATTGATTAAAGAGATAATTCAGACAAAAAGAGCACCACCTTCTTTGCAGTTTTTTTTTCTTTTTTTAAGTACCCTATTGTTGAGTCGACTTTTTGTATGAAAAAATGAACATTAGTAATAATTTTTTGTGCATTTGCCTTGTCTCATATTCTTTTGGCCTATGCTTTTTTTTTTAATGCTAATGAGATAAATTCAACTATTGAGCATGAGAAATCACAAGTTTTTAAGTTAGCCTTGATAAATGACTATTGTTTGGCACAAGCTTTTTGTAATCTTGTGTAGGCTCTTTGATCAAATGAGGTTGTTTTGACTACGAGTAGGCTTATTGGTAGAATAAGAATATGCCATTGATGAAAGTCCAAATTGGGCTGTTGGCCCAATATTTATTTTTTGTTCTTGTTAGGGTGTCAGTGATTGGGTATGTCGGCTCTTTTGGGCGATTAAGCTCACTTTAAGGTGAGACAGTCCTTTTGGCCTATTATGCTTGCTGAATTGTTGGCTATATGGCTGTATAGGATCTAGTAACGAGATGATTCTTTCTGTTTGTTAAGCTTGCCCTAATTGTTATCTTGTTCATTCAACTCTTAATCTCCATTGTTTATAGGATCTAGTAACGAGATGATTCTTTCTGTTTGTTAAGCTTGCCCTAATAGTTATCTTGTTCATTCAACTCTTATTCTCCATTGTTTTCTTACATATAACTTCCTAGAAAAGTTGTATTTAATGAGCCTCATCATATGAGGCTAGTCATTCATACTCACCAAAAAGGAGACTTGCATACTCTTCATGATGGATCTTCTCATAAAGGAGATAGTTGGACATTCAAAGCTGAGACACCATTCAAGTAAAATATATGGTGATTGATGGATTTGATACTCGGATTTGAAGTCGAAAATAAATAAAGAGGAATATGAAAGAATTTTGTAGAAAATTGACAATATTTGTCTCAATGCTCAATTATGGAGTCTAAGAATGCTATGCATAAATAAAAATAAAAATAAAAATAATCAAATCCATCCCAATTTGAGAAGCCTGCGGTTGTTTTGAAGAGCATATGTTCATTTTGAGAATTTTTAAACATTTTAAAATTCAAAACAAAAAATTGACATATGCATATTTGAGCATGGGTAAAGTCTAATCCGAGCATCATGAATATTAATGTTAACAAAATTTATGTTTAAAAAATGATGTTTAAATTTACATTCTCCGTTTGGTATGACAAACTCATCATCAAAGATTAAGAAATCATAGTTGTTCATTGTCCATTATAAATGACTTTCAAGATTTTTTACCATAAAAATAATACCTTTCAAAATATAAGCTCATTGTATCTATAATATACTCATAAAGTAAAATAACTAATTCAATTTGTAGACTCCATCTTCTACCTAAAAGTAACAAACTTAAGAAAAAATATTACTCAATGAAATTTCCAACAAACCTAAATCATATGTACATCATAATTTGATCCTCTACAAATCGATAAATAGTCATTAAGGTCCAAGTGACAATGTGAACCAATCAAATATTCTAATGATGGTTGTTTTTATAGAAAATTTTAACCAGATATATCTATTTTTAAAATCAAGTTTTCAAATTGATACTGCAATTATTACAAAAATAAAAACTCATAATGGTCACGTTAATAGAAAATCTCAATCGAAGAAGTTTTTTATTATCAAAATATCATTAAACTCTAATAAATAATTATATGCTTTCAGAATAATAAAATAATAAAAAAGAAAAAAAATCGCAAACAAAATTTGTCATTTATGTTTAAAGAGCAAAATTCTTCTGCCATCTTATTGTTGTTGTTGATAAATTTAAAATTAACTTAAATATATAAAAATTCATGGTTGTGCCAACATAGTATTAATATCATTCTCGAAAGATCATGTGTTATTAAAGGCATGACACGTGTCTTAATATGTGGTTTTGATTCTAAATGACACCCCAAAAAAGAGCAGTTAAAGAACGAGGCCTTTTGATTTGGTGATTTTTTTTTCTTGTCATTATTATTATATTGTTTACGACTTAAGTCCAAATATTCCCTAACGGCTCTGCCCTTGGAGTTGTGAAATAGAGAAAATTTGATATTTAACTTAAAATTGTCCTATTAAACAAGCATGCACCCTAGTTTCTAGGGTCATCTTGAATGATGCAACTCTTGATTTTAAAATTGTCCTATTAAACAAGCATGCACCCTAGTTTCTAGGGTCATCTTGAATGATGCAACTCTTGATCGCCAATAAGAATCATTTAGCAAGGTTATGTTGATTATCTCCATTGACTAAGTAGATAGATATTTGGAATGACAGTATGAAATTTGATTAAGGTTCTCAACTCTTTTTACCGCTTGCTTTAAGCTACATGTGATAAATTTTTTAATCTAAAATTAAGTGATTGTTACTATACTCCAACACTTAACATTTAATGAATAATATTAATTTATAGTGGCCTTATCATCGAGAGGGATAATTAATCATGTGAGCTAAAACATGAGAATCTGTAACAAAATCTTAAAGTGGAAAATTAGAGCGAAATTTGGCAGCCTATCTTAAATTCTAATTTATATTTTGAAAATGAATTGGCACACCAAAACTCTCTCAGCAGAACCAAAAGCGAATTTTTAGAGCTTGTAGGTGATTAATTACATGTTTGGCAAGTATGACATTCTGTAGGGGATGCACTTGCAACAGTGCAAGTGTTATGGATTGCTAAGTTTGTGTAGAATCGACAGTGGATGCAGGTTATCCAACGGGACAGAGAACTTCTGTTGTTCTGCTGTTTGAGGATTTTGCATTCACATGAGATGGGATTGAGAGCACCTATGTAATTCTGTTTCTAGTTGTTTTTTACTTTATTTATTTCCTGCAAGTTTTTTTCTTGTTTCTTTCCTTCTTGGTTCTTAT
Organism: Papilionanthe hookeriana x Papilionanthe teres; assembly: GCA_022702705.1. Taxonomy (NCBI): domain Eukaryota; kingdom Viridiplantae; phylum Streptophyta; class Magnoliopsida; order Asparagales; family Orchidaceae; genus Papilionanthe; species Papilionanthe hookeriana x Papilionanthe teres. The sequence goes on along the minus strand of CM040426.1, from coordinate 41,337,440 downwards.
TTATTTCTCTTTTTAAAATTAGGTAATTCCTTTTAGTAGGCTTTTATATGTGTATTGGAATCCTGCAATTGGATCTCCTCGAATTATGTTACCTAATATAACAAATTCATTTATTTGATTTCTTCTAATCAAGCTACTTATTATTAAGCTTCCCAAAATACAATGCTTCCTAATATCTCGACAAATCTCATTATCAAAGAGCATACAATTTCTATCTTTTCGCATGTCTCCTGTCATTATAAGACTTAGTAGAGTCGGTTTATCGTTATGATTGCAATCTACATTAGGATCAACACATAAACTTGTCTGGTTTCCAATTTGTCAAATTGTGCTTTAACCAAGTCATATATCTTTGATTTTGTTTATTTAACATTCAACCAATAATTTTTTCGTTGGGGTTAAGATTACATCCCTTTAATGTTATCTCAATCTATCCTAGACTGAGCCCTTCTTTTGAGTGATATATTGACAAAACATATAATTCAGAATCAAATAAAGAATATGCATTTCAAATAACTATTTAAGAAAAAAAAAAGCTTTTTCAGATCAGTTCTCTATTATCTGTACTTCTGTCAAGTGTAGGCATGAATATCTGCATCACCCAAACAAACCTACGTATGGCAGCAAAAATGGAAATTTATATTTTAGGAAAGTTTATGTTTCTTTTGTTTTTTCATTAGAATGTATTTCCTGGGATATATTGTCTGATAAATGCTGTATTTAACAGCCTTTAGCTCTGACTAAGATTTTTAATTTCAGTTGCTAAGTTCCTTCAAAAAGTTAAATGGAATTCACTAACGCTTTCCATATATTTTATATATTCCATTGATTATTAATGTCATACAATTTTGTTCAAATAAGCATGCGTAATGTGATGATTAAATGGAACTTCTTAGATGGAAATTTTAGGCATGCCTGAAAACATCTATGTTGCCTCGAATGTCATTGCAGGTTGCCTCAGGACGTTTTGGTGTTACTCCAACATTTTTAGCCAATGCTGACCAGTTAGAAATCAAAATTGCTCAAGGTGCAAAACCTGGAGAAGGTGGTCAGCTTCCAGGGAAGAAAGTTAGCGCTTACATTGCAAGATTAAGAAATTCTAAGCCTGGAGTTCCTCTTATATCTCCTCCTCCGCATCATGATATTTATTCAATTGAGGATCTTGCACAGTTAATTTTTGACCTCCATCAGGTAATTTTCTTATGGCTTAGCATGTCATCATTTAGGCTGCCTTTATTTCTCCAACTTACAATATTATGTGCTATATGATGTATTGAATCTATTGGCATATCTTAATGCGCTACTTACAATGTTAATTCATGATCACTCTTTTTACTTGTAATCTTTCCATAATAATATGATATTTTCATTTTTTTGCTGCTGTTTATAATCTTTATTTTACATATCTAAATCATCTTGATATTTTTTTTTTACTCCCACAATCTTTATAATCCAGTCAATTTCACTCTCCATCTTAGTTTACGATACATTAATTTTAATATACTTAATTTTGCTACTCACATGATTATATGATTTTTGTTGCCCGATACTCGATAAATTCTAGAGTCTTATAACAGTTTCATGAATTTATTTTTAAATCTCTATAATAATTTTTTTTTTAGTCTCGAGTTTCTGAATCATTTTTATTATTTTAATCTCATACTTAACCTCTATAAGTTAGCTCTTTATCCATGTTTTTTTGTTCTTTTGTATAATATATTCAAGCATGTCAATTCTGTGCATGACTTAGATGTTCCAACCAGCATGATTAAGGATAATCAGTTTCATATCCTCTTTATCTGCATATCATAATTAGTCCTCTTAGGTCCAAGTGCAATTATTATGTTGAAATTTTATTATTTTTTCTAACTCGTTTGTTTCTTTAGATGAATCTCACCATTTAAAACTATCATTTGGAAATAGATGCTCCAAGATATCACAGTCACTTTCTTTTATAGAATCTCCACAACTACATTTATTCTAGTGGTCGTTGAATCTTAAATTTTCTCTTATTTCCACTATTTTCTTTTCTGAACTGAGGTTGAAGCGATGATTTGTTTATCTTCGTTTGCTTTATATGTTTTGCACTTTTGAAAACAAGGCCCTTTCTTTTCATGCAAGTAGGTTAACGCAAAGGCCAAGGTCTCTGTTAAGCTCGTGGCAGAAGCTGGGATTGGCACTGTAGCTTCTGGAGTAGCTAAGGCAAATGCTGACATAATACAGGTGCTACATTATGACCTTGCATTAATAGAGTCTCTGTAATGCATGTTTTATGATTTTATGCTAATTTTATTTCTACAGCAGTAGCAAAGTTCTTCAGTCGCTGTCAATTTTACTTAGTGATGTCCATACATGACTAGGCCTAATTTTGCCACCTCAAAATTATTGCTTTCATGTTTTAAAACTTGAAGTGACCAAAAGGAAACAAATAAGAAAAGACAATATGGAATTATTTATGTATTTGGTTGATTGAGAGAAATGACATTAATTTTAACTCTTACTACCTTAAGACACCACATCCTTTAACACAAAATCCTTATAGTTACTTCACTTGTCTGACCTTTCTAACGTTGACTGTAAGGGAATCTCGCCTCGCGATAGTTCTAGGTAATATTGAGAGCAAGATTAGAACAAATTGGGTGTCCTTAATATTTTTGTTTCATGCATGCTTTATTATTATTATAAAGCATACAAACTTTAAAGTTGCTTAAGGATGTTTTTTTTTTCTGTTCTTTCTTTGGTGAAAAAGGATTTAAGTTATTTTACCATTCATGTTATTCGGTTTTTCCAATCATTTATTCTCTCTTTTAAAAGATCTTTTTAACAAGCCATCTTTTGGACATCAATACGTATGAAACATAATGAATGCCTTGATGTGGATCAAAATATTTCCACATGTTCAATAGAGAAATGGCCACCCCAAAGAAATTATTTTAGCAGGAAAATCTCTGTATGGCAAATATGCCATATTTCTACATCACACTGCATTGTTTTATTGAAAGCACATTAGATAATATTCTAACAAATATAATAAGATATGCATTTAAATAACTTAAAAATTATTATAAAATTAAAAAATTGCAATGTAAATGCTTAAATAGAAATTGAGAAGAAGAAACAATTACATAATAACTAGCTTAATAAAGAATACCTGAAAATTAAGAATTCATGAGATTGAGCGTTACAACATAGGGTAGAGGAATTGTTTGCATGAGAATGTAGAAGCTAGGAGCAAAAATTGCAGTGCAAGGGGCTACAATTGTATTTATGTGAGTGGGAATGGCCGAGAGGGATGAATAGGAAGGAAAACCCAGAGATTGAGAAATGAAAAACCTGGTGATTGAGTGACACAGGCTATGTTTTGATCGTGATCAAAACATAGTGAACCAACAACACCTTTATTTGAGATATACTGTACTCAACATGATAAATGCTTAAATTGACTGACACGGTTTTAACTAGTTTTAACATGGTTTTAACCTACTGGTAACGCTGATCTACCATTTTGGGCATAGCAAACCAACAACGCCTTTATTGATAGTACTCATCATTAATGTACTGATAGAAATGTTTAAATTATGGTAAAAATAAATTAGAAATATCTCAATTATATGTAACAATAATTTATTTAAAAGCATGATAAATGTGAAATATTTTTATATAATGAGATTGAATTATAATAAAATAACAATAATATTTTACACTGTTGATTTTAAGCATTCTATTGAAGAAAAGTTGATAGAACAAACTAATACTAGAGTTAACCCAAATCATAATAGAAATTAAATTATTATTGTTGAAATTCAAAGGTTACAATGAAGACTGTTCAAAGCAGGAGATAAATGACGAATAAACATAAATAACACTCTAAGGTGAAGATGAAAGTGGTGGGTGGTGATTGGACAACAAATCGGGTATGAGTTGGGGGGTTGTGGTTGCAGGTTAGAAGGTAGAGGAAGTTATGGCCTAACTGTGGATGGCAGCAGGAGGTAGAAGAGGGGTTGTAGGTGGTTGATAGCAGAGAAATGTTGGCTGGGTTGTGGATGGCAGCGGGAGAGAGGACTGTAGTTGTGTGGATGGCAAATCTGGAGGGGGAAGGAGCTATGGAAGATGCATCATGGAGGTGGTGGCTCTGAAGGTCGACAAGTTGGTAGGAGTTGTGGCAGATGTAACAGGGAGGTGAGCTGTGGCAGATGCAGCAGGAAGGTGGTGGCTGTGAAGGTCAGCAGGTAGGTAGGAGCAGGTTGCGGCAGAATCTGGGCTAGCAAGGGGGGATCGCCGGATGGAGGAGGGTAGATGTTTATAGGAAAATGGCACAAGGGACTTTTTTTTTGTGGTTGCAGCAATTACGATGGTTGCGTCAGCATAAGAAAGGTTGTGGGGATGAGAAAGTTGAGGTAATCACCAGCTTGAAGTGCTATACAACTAGAACACCACTCGTCCTCTGATATAGCCCTAGAAGGGAAAAGGAGAACGTCGGCGGTTGTCCAAACAAAAATCTTAGCAAAAAAAGCTAACCCTAAAATAGATAAAGCAACATATAAATAGGAGTAGATAAATAAGTGGGAACCCCCGTCACAGGGTGGCAAACCTTGCCCCAGAATAAGGGTGGCCGATTCCTCTGGTCCATTTGTTGAACCGTTTCAGCCCTCCCTAGCCCTCTGTTACAAACATATGAGGGAATCATCTGAACTCGAGCTAAATAATCATACTATTGAACTATGGTAATATTATTTGTGTTTTTTCTCATAAAGTATTTTTTATTACTAAAATTACTAGTTCATCGCAAATTTTTTATATATCAAAATTTTTAATTATTTGATTATATTGAAAGAATGCATGAGTTCTCAACATATTTAGTGTATTATAGATATTGATTATGATTCGAATATATTGCATTATGTACAAATATGAATGAAATGTCATAAATTTGAATCTTGTATATTAGGAAGCTTGTATATTTGGAAACTAGATATTAGACAACCTAATTATAAAAGAACTAATTACAGGATCTTTTCTATATTAGGTATTCCTAATTTAGAGAGATGGGAGTGTATAAATATATAATATATACTTTCAGTTGAGTAATAAAAAGAAATGAAGTTTCCATCACATGGTATCAGAGCCATGCATGGCTAGTTGCCTCCCCTAGTCGGATTCATTCCCCACACATGATTGTTGTCTTGATCGCGTCAATCTTCTTCATCGGCATCGATCGTTGTGTTGTCTGTTGTTGACTTGCATGGCATCGTCCGTCGTCGACCTGCACTACGCCGTTCGTTGAAGCTTCCTCTTCGATCGTTCGCATCGTTCGTCGAAGGGAGTGCAACCTTAACTTACGACAGTTCTACATGCATCGTGCGGCCTTGTCTGCATTAATCAAGGCTTCCTCATCCTGTGAATAGAATAGGGCATCAGTTAAAGCTTCATCTTCATCGACTTCTTCGTTGGCTTCATATTCTTTTGGAATCATCTGCTACGCCATCATTTGTCTTCGGTTCGGGCTCGTTTCAACTCCGTCATAGTCTGTTTAGGTCAATTTCCTCAATTATTTTGTTCTGTTGCTTGCTTGGTCAACTTAGGTTGATTTCCTTCGGCTTTTGTTTGGCTTTGTTGGTTCTTTTTTTTTCTTTATTCATTGATTGTTGAATTTTGAGACATCGATTTAGGGCTAATATTATGAATGAATGTTAAATGACATCAATTACTTTTATTTGAATAAAACTATGAAACTCTATTTAAGGAGAATTTCTCAAGAGTTACCGATCCCACAGTTGAGACCAAGTCGAATATTTCTGAGTGGATAAGAGTGGATTCCCAATTATTGATACCAATACGAAACTCTATTGAACCTGATCGATCTACTCATATTACTCATTAAAACTATGTTAAAGATGCGATGGAAGAATTATTATTTGTGTCTTTTTGGGAGAGTTCTCGAATATTTGATGTATGCAAGGAGTTCAATCAAACTAAACAACATGATCAGTCACTTAACACGTATCTCATAACGTGTGTATGAAACTGAGCGCACTAATTCTCTTCACTACTGATGTCTGAATTCAACAGGCTCAAAGAGAACAAATAGCTATTATTTGTTTTCTAGCGGGCCTCAAGTCTTAGTATGAAGATGTTATCTGATCTGGATATACAGTGGAGTCAATGGAAACCCACTGCTCCTCTGCCCTATTCGAGATCTTCTCGTCGCCTCTGCCCTAGTTGCGATCTTCTCGTCGCCCCTGCCCTATCGTGATCTTCCCTAATCACCGACTACCCTCCTTGTCTCGATTAAGTTTTGCCTCCTAGACCGCACAATCCCTCGTTACAACACTTCCCTTGTGACGACTCAGCTTTTTGCGCCTCTTCAACCTGCGACCCTTCCTCCTTGCGCCCAACGCTTCGCCCTAGCCCGACTCTGCCTTTGGCTTGCATGATTCATGTAAAAGAAAGCCGAACTTTTGTTTTCATTGGTCCTTTTTTGCATCTCTAGGTTTTTTTCGTAATCAATTTGTGAGTGGCAATTCCATTTAAAATGTCTTTTGAAATCTTAGCTATCAGATTTACGGGAAAAAATTATGCCCCATGAGAATTTCAACTCATAAATGTTCTTGAAAGGGAAGGAGCTTTGGGGTCATGTTAATGGGTCTTTTTCAGCACCTACTGAGCCGAAACATCTCGATCAATGGGAAGCAGAAGATGCTCGGAGTTTTTTCCTTGATTTGGGATCTATTGAAGCTTGTATGGTGACCAATTTACGATCTTTTGACACTGCTAAAAATTGTGGAAATACTTGAAGCGCGTCTAGTCTACAATCAAGATAACACTGCAAAATGCTTTTAATTGAAATTTGATATGAGTAATTATTGTCAAGGTACTCTTTCAATTGAACAATATTATTCTGACATTATTTATGCTAAAGTGTCGAAGAAGAATTTAAATAGTCTTCAGACTATTCATGAAGAGAGCCGTTGTGATCAGTTTTTGATGAAGCTTAGACTTGAATTTGAAATCGCTTGGGTTGTTTTGCTGAAAAGATATCTGGTTCCTTGTTTGGATGTCTTTTTTGGTGAATTACTGCGCGAAGATCAAATGTTGGCGAAACAAACTGTTATTAAAGCAGCATATGGCTCATCTGAAATAGTCAATATTGCATATGCTGCTCAAACCAAAGGGAAGGGACCAGTGCAGTGTTATAGATGCAAAGAATTTGGTCATATTGCACACAATTGTGGTAATAAATTATGTAACTATTGTAAGGAAAAGAAACATCTTATTAAGGAGTGTCCTAAATGACCCCAGAACCGCAAACAACGACCACTTCATGATACCGTATCCGACACTCACAATCCTGACTCGATATCCATAATTGCTGGCAATAATCAATTTGTTCTCACACCAGATATGGTTTAACAGATGATTCTCTCTGTCTTTTCTGTTCTCGGCCTTCAGAGAAAGGTAAGACTATTACTTTTGTTCCTTCTCCTTGGTTTATTAATTCAGGTGCCGCAAATCTTATGACCGGCACAGCTGATTTATTGTGTAACCAATGAACATATACCGGTACCCAACATATTCAGGTCGCTGATGGAAATAATATTCCAATTACCACAGTTAGTGATATTAATTTCTCAATCAGACATGTCTTGGTTTCTCCTAAATTACCTACTTACTCTTTGTTGGTTAAATTATAGATAATAACTGTGACGTACACTTTTCTCGTGATGGTTGTGTTGTGCAGGATCAGGTGTCGGGGAAGGTAATAGCGAAGGAGCCTAAAATGGGCATGTTATTTCCATTACAATTTACTGTTCCTCGGACTGTGCCATTGGCTTCTTCTGCTGTTGAAAATAAGGCGGTATCTGGCATAAACGACTAGGTCATTCAAATAATGTGGTGTTGAAGTATGTGCTTGAAAGTGGTGATTTTGGTTATATAGATAAAAATTTGTTTGTTGACTGCTCCTTTTGTAAACTTGGAAAAACTAAGACATTACCTTTTTCTTATTTTAGGCAGTCGTATCAATAAATGTTTTGACATTATTCATAGTGATGTTTGGAGAATTACTGCAGTTATTTCACATACTCTATATAACTATTTTGTAACATTTATTGACGGTTACAGTCGATTTACTTGGATCAGTTTTTTGTGTTCAAAAGTAGAAGTATTTATCGTATTTAAAATTTTTGCGGTATATATTGAAACTCAGTTCTCCATTTGTATTAAAATCTTACGGTTTGACAATAGTGGTGAATAATTGTCTTATGAGTGTCAAGTATTTCTTCATAACAAAAGCATTATTTCACAACGTTCATGCCCTTATACACCTCAAAGATAATGGAATTGCTGAATGAAAAACCGACATCTGGTGAATACAATGCGCGCATTGCTTTTAGAATATTCTGTTTCAACTAAGTTTTAGAATGAAGTTTTATCTACTGTAGTTTATCTCATTAATCATTTACCATCTCAACAATTGAAATATGATTTTCCCTACTATCGGATTTTTGGTAAGCATCTTAATTATCATATACCACATACTTTCAGATGTGTTTGTTTTGTTCATCTACTTGCTCATGAATGTCATAAGTAGATAGCTCAGTCGGTTCAATATGCTTTTATGGGTTATAATCCTAATTGCAAAGGCTTTGTGTGTTGTGATTCGATTAATAATCGATGTCATATTTCTCGGGATGTGATTTTCTTTGAACATGAATACTATTTTTAGCATCATCTTTCGACACCGGATACAATTATATTTCCATAATTTGATGATTCTTCTTCTGATAAACGGTTCAAGCCTGCATTGTCTACAAACAATGTCTGTCCCCTTCACATCCAATCCTCCCCGACCCTACTCCAGAAATTGCTTCGATAATTCTTCGACGATCAACTCGGCGCATTCATTTTCTAGATAGATATGGGTATTCGGCAATTTTAACTAATACTACTATTCCTACCTCTTATTTTTAGGCTGCTAAACAGACTTGTTGGATCAAAGTCATGCAAGAGGAACTTCAGGCATTATAAGACAATCACACTGTGTATATTGTTTGATGTCCTGTAAATGTTAAACTCATTTGTTGTATATTGGTTTATTCTCTTAAACTTTAATCTGATATATAAGGCAAGATTAGGAGCTCTTAGCAATAGACAGAAATACGCGATTGATTTTGAAGAAACCTTTGTACTTGTGGCTAAGATGACAACTGTCCGGTTTGTGTTGTTTATTGTTGCATCGAACTGGTCCTTATGACAGATAAATGTTAAGAATGTATTTTTGCATGGGGACCTCAAAGAAGATGTCTATATGACTCCTTCTACAGGCTTGTTTTTTACACCCTCACATAATGTTTATAAGCTCGGACGGTCCCTATACGGTTTGAAACAGGCTCCACAAGCATGATTGAAAAGTTTTGCAATACTCTTCTTAGCTTCTCTTTTATTCAAAGTCAGTATGATTCATCATTATTTCTTTGCAAGACTAAAAAGGGAATTGTTTTGTTATTAGTCTATGTTAATGATATTGTCAGCACAAGATCTGATAATCAATTGATGTCTCAGATACAAGAGTGTCTTTAAGGTTCTTTTCATATGAAGGATTTGCCGTCATTAACTTATTTCTTAGGACTTAAGGTTCACTCTTCTCCTGCTGGTATTTTTCTTCATCAGCACAACTATACTAAGGGACTCATTGTTTTGGCTGGTCTCCAAGATGGTTGCTCTGCTGATACTTCTTTGGATGTAAATGTTAAATATCAACAGAATGATGGTGACTTTCTATCTGATCCATCTCTATATCGATAACTTGTTGGGAGTCCTAATTATCTTACTAGTACGTGTCATGATATTTCATATGTTGTGCAACAAGTTAGTCAATTTATGCAGGCACCTACACATCTTCATTTAGCTACAGTTCGACGTATTGTTCGGTATTTGAATGATACTTCTCATCGTGGTTTGTTCTTTTTTGCGGACTCTCCTATTAGCTTAACAGGCTATAATGATGTCGATTTGGCTAGTTGTTCTGATACACGTCGATATATCAGCAGTTGGTGCACATTTCTCGACAACTATTTAATTTATTGGAAGAGCAAGAAACAAAATCGAGTGTCAAGTCATCTACTGAATCTGAATATCGCGCTATATCCTCTACTTGTTTTGAGATTATTTGGCTTCGGTGTTTGTTGCCTGAGCTTGGTTTTCCTCAACTTAGGTCTACTTCTCTTTATGTAGATAATGCTAGTGCTATCAAAATTACTGCTAATGCTGTCTTTCATGAGCGCACAAAACACATTGAAGTGGATTGTAATTCCATTCGAGAAACCTATAAGAATAGTGTTATATCTCTTCCTCATATCTCTTCTGATCTTCAAACGAATGACATATTTATTAAGGTTCTTTCTCGACAACGTCATCAGTTTCTTGTTGGGAAATTGTTGCTTCTTGATCAGGCATCATCAATTTGAGGGGGGGGATATCAATCAGGAATAAATGAAATCAGCCAAAATAAAGAGTTTTCTTCTTTACAGTGATGCATTAAAAGTCCTTATTTTAATTGCATGAATTCTATTCTTTTAGCTGAATATTTAGATTAAGAATATGTATTATTAAACTACCTAAATTAGATTGTGTATTTTATTATGTACCTAAAATAGATTGTATAGACTATTATTTTTTGGGATGAAAGCAAACAAAAAGGCATTCAGTCTATTCTCCCAAAACTTTGACATCTAATATGTGCTTATAATTGTAGCTATATTGCACACCGAATGCCACACTTCACAAAGTGTCACAGTTCAACGAAGTGCTTTAGAAAACACATGCAAATGCTTACACGCTCGAAAGGAATGAAAAAAAGTAGACATTTCTCCTAAGATTATAATGGCCATTCTTTGTTTACGGATGTTCCACTTCATATAAACTTCAAACTTTATATCACTCTTTTGATTGTATATATATCATAAAAATTATATATATATCAAGTTTCACTATTTTCTTTGATGATTTAATGATTAATCAGGTACATATACAAGCATGTTCGCGTGGCTCAGAGAAGCCTCTTTAAAATTCTATTTTTTCTTGTGTGTTTCACTAGAAAACTATTAATATTGAGCAAGATATCATCAACATCCCATGTATTTGTTACCATGCCATTTGAAATTCCTTGCAACCTGAAATTACAATTATCTCGTTATGCAATTTTTGTCATCCACTATGAATTTTTTTATGAATACAATTGGCGATCAAACAATTCTAAGAATTTTTATTTTCATGCATTCCATGTTTTAATGATATTAAATGAATGAATGATTTTGATACTACATTTGAAGTTGATACCATTAAAATCTATTTGATTGGTGAAGTGGTGATTCCTTAGGAGAAGTCTATCAGTATATATGTTAGAAAGCTTTCATGCAATTTATTTATTTATTGGCATTGTTATCATTCATGGCTATTTTATGATCATTTTTTTTTCCTCTATTTTTTTTATTTATACACAGATTTTGTGAAACTAGAGTTATCACCTGATACATCTATAAAGAAGAAAGAAACGTGGTTGGGTTTAAACAGCTAGGATATCGTTGCATTTGATTTATGAGTTTTCTGTTTGAAGGATACCTTCGATCCTTTCTATTCTTATTACTGAGTTATTTTTTATAAACACGGTATATTCTCTCTCTATGTTAGATATCTGGTCATGATGGAGGAACTGGAGCTAGTCCTGTAAGCTCCATTAAACATGCTGGTGGGCCATGGGAGCTTGGATTGACAGAGACACATCAGGTGGGCTTATGAAATTTTATCTTTATTGATGACATAACATTCCATGTATTAATCTTCATATTGTTTGATATTTGATGATATCCTTGCAGATTCTTATCGAAAATGGACTGAGAGAAAGGGTTATCCTGCGGGTTGATGGTGGATTCAAGAGTGGATTTGATGTCCTAGTAGCCGCAGCAATGGGAGCTGATGAGTATGGATTTGGGTCTGTTGCTATGATAGCAACAGGTTGTGTGATGGCACGCATCTGTCACACAAATAACTGCCCAGTTGGAGTCGCAAGTCAGGTACTTTTAGTGTAATTCTATTATTTTCTGTTTATAACATTCGTAATAGTTTTCTGGGTGTTATTTCAGAGAGAAGAGCTTCGTGCCCGTTTTCCTGGTGTTCCTGGTGATCTCGTCAACTTTTTCTTGTACGTTGCTGAGGAGGTAAATTAGAAATGTTGACATTAACCAAGCATATTTTTTCAAATGTCAAATTAGCATGCTTTACTTTTCATTTGTGTCCTCCCTCAAGCCTATTATTTCATTCTGGAGAAAAACTCATGCGGTCTTGTTTCACTAGGTGAGGGGCACTTTGGCTCGGCTGGGTTATGAGAAGATGGATGACATAATTGGAAAAACTGAATTGTTGAGACCAAGACAAGTCTCTTTAACAAAGACCCAACACATTGACCTCAGCTTTATTTTATCGGTACAATTAATCTAATGAATATATATAAATTATATAATATAGTTACAACCTTCTGTGCACGATGTACAAGATAAAACATAATTTACTACTGTTTTTTTCTAGAGCGTTGGCCTACCAAAGTGGAGCAGCACTGAAATAAGGAACCAGGATGTCCACAGTAATGGTCCAGTCTTAGATGATCTTATACTTTCTGATCCTGAGGTGAGAAGATTTCTGCTGTTGCTAATTTATGCTAAGATAGCATTTTTGGTTTGGAGCACCCACCCCATCTCTACATAAATGAGTGTGAATTATTGTTACTGTACTTACCTGTCATTACGTTGACAAAGATCAAACTTTTTAGACTTCTATTATTATTATTATGATTGTTTGGTTGAAATTAATCTCTTTATGTGCTCCCAATTTGCTTTAAACCATAATTTTACTGTTTCCTCTGCAAAAGGTAATAAAAGGATAAGAAAGGGAGCATCTTCTATCATTAGATTTCTCCGCCCCCCCCCCCCCCCCCCCCCCCCTTCTTTTTGGTATTCTGTATTAAGATTTCTCCCTTTTTTTTAAATTTTTATTATCTAGTTTTATTGATGCACTAGTTGGACTTCATGTACTTGTGGGTATGTAGTGGTAAAATGAATCTATTTAGTAGACATAAGAAAAGTTTATTTATGATGAGGATGACAGAATATAAATATCACAGGACATTGAAGGTTTACATATATTTATGAATTAGGTTAAAAAAAAAAACTTTTTAACTTTGACTACTTCGGGATTACTTTCAGAAATAAAAAATAATGATAATTTTTTAGCTTTTTTCAGCACATGACCAACAATGATGACATTTTTCTTGGAGAGAGCTACGATTAACAATCACTTATACCAGTGATAATTTTGTGCACTCATACAATTACCAATAGTTGCGGTTTGGTTAATTTTTAGAAAGGATTTTTATAAAGACTTATATGTGATAATGTGAGACTCAAAATCCTGCATTGGATTATTACCAACATAGCTTTTGTGAGAGTGTCAGGGTGCATAAATTCAGATTTAATAGCTTGAGCTTAGAGTTTATGACATTCATGAGTTTCTAGATGAACAAAGTTAGCACAATCAAGTGTATGCAAATCATGATAGTTTGAGATGCTTTCGAAATAGATGCGATAAGAAAACAAACTCCAAGATATGAGAGGTTAATCATTTAATTAGATAGATTATTGTGTTCATGTTTTGAATTAGAATTTAGATGAAACTAAAGATTCTAGCAATAATGTTCAAACAATATATCAATGTTGGCAATTTTTGTGTTCAACAATACCATTTTGAATAGGTCTATAGGTTTGAAGAAAATCATAAATTCAAATGATATGTTCACCCATAAATTCAAATGATATATTTACCCCTGGAGTCGGATCTCGGTACTTTGATGTGGTTAAAAATTGAGTTTCAACATATTTTGATGCTGGTTGAGAGTTGATTTTCCACATAAACAGAAAAATTTTAAAAGATAGTGAATACTTCAAATTTCTAACTAAAAGGTTAGGTTGTTGTAATGATCAATGAATATTGCAAAGTATTTATAGTTTACATGCAATATAGCTGGACTGACGTCCAATACATCATCTTGAATAATTATGCATAATTACTAAGTGATGAAAATGGAAACCTTTTGCTCTTTCCAATTTGCATGTTCTTTAATGCCCAAAAAATTAGAGTTTATTGAATGTGGTAAAATTGTAAAATTTGGATAATCTAATCATTTATGCCATTGGTCATTATTTTGATTTATAGTATAGAAAAATAAATGGATGGATGCAAGGGAATTTGCCGTCCATCTATAGGTCCTTTTATTGGTATGTTCCTCATCACTGGATCCTACATAGCACAACTATAACGGGAAATCAGATATCATAGTTATTAGCGATAAAGTTTCCTACCAACTTTAGATTTATAGGAAGCTTAAGAGATATGAGAATATCTTTAACTTTAGGACTAATACTTTCAATAGATTTAATTTATAGCAATTTGAATAGATAATGATACATGATATGGTTACATATTGTGAAGATGTAAGGTATTGATTATATGATTTGATGCTCCAAAATTTATTAGGCAGTGCATCTGTACCTTTTAGACTTGAGGCTAATAAGGCTTCTTCTAAGTATCATCCGTTGAATCATCCTATGAGTAGCATCTAATTTATCCAAGTTGCTAAACCAAAGCTCAGCAATGTTGCTTGTTTAGAATTCATTTATAAAATTTGATAATAGTATACAATTGCTTAATCATTTCCAATGATTTCCTACAATAATTTTAATTTTTTAGCACAGTTAGCAACAAAATGTTCTTAGGCTTTTCAATTGAAGTATTGTACCTACTGCTTTTTTTCCTTTATTTTTCTTGTGGTTTGCATAACACAATCACATTTTCTTGCAGTTCATGCTATTTAAAAATGATTTGTGCTACTAGCCATTCTCTTTACAAATTAATTCTCTAAAGTTCTTTATTAAATTGCAATGAATAGACCCAAATTCAGGATGAAGTTTAATGGAACATTGATTCCTCTTATTATTTCATCAACCTTTTGAATAACCAAAAAAGATTTAGGCATTACATTTGCATAAATCATATAACTAGTTCAATTATGAAAAATAACCTTAAATTGAGAGGTCTCCTTTCGTGTAACAAACAATCTCTTGTTCTAAATGAAAATGTATGCTTATATTATCTTGTTTATAAACTTTGTATTTATTTAACTATCTTATATGGTATGATATTGAAAACAATCGCCTGATTAATGAATTCTAAGATCCATTGAGCTGATTTTCTAAATTTAGAAGAAATGGGATGACATTTGTTGGTGCGGACATCTGTGCCTGTTGGAATGGGAGCATGAAATCCCAGAATTAGTTTAGCATTTTCAGTTCACAAGGGTTGGTCAGCCTCTTGGGGTTCTTATTTACTTTATTTAGGTTATTATTATGGTTATTTTTGTTTTAGAACATAAAAAAATATTTTTAGAACATAGTTTTAGTTTTCAGCTTTTTTTTTATGATAAATTAGAAATTGTTTCTCTATTTTTACTTTGCTCATGTGTTGTATTTTTGTGCTATTCTTTGGTGGTATTTGTAACCTGACTTAGGTGGTAAACTCTCCCGGACGTCCAAAGACCTACACATCAGCAATTTTCCCCTACTAGTTGTCTTCTTGTAGACAGCTACTATCTAACAACTAGTTGAGTCAGATTCTCAATTGTCATCGTTTCCCCTTTGATTCTCATCTTACAACCTCTTTACTTCTTACTTCTATCCTTATACACTGTCTAGGAACCCTAAACATTGTCATTTGTTATTAGAGCCACCCAAATCCTAAATCTTTAGGATGCATTATTCCTCACTTTAAAACCTAAATCTCATGACCTGTTCAATTTAGGCAAGCATATTCCTAACCCCAAACCTCACCCTCCCGTCTTCAGCCAACCCCAAAGTTGGATGGAAACCTTATTTGGGCAAAACACACAATGCCGCTAAATGAAAACATGCAAAGGGGTGTCCAAGAGTTCACAATAGAGGATATGCATAGAGAAATTCTGCGACAACCCGTAGAGATCACATGTAGACATAATGGTGCTTTGTCGGATCGAGATGAGAGTCAACTTCTTCCACTAAGAGTTTTGTAGTGATGAAGAACCAATGTTCTAATGATTTCACTCCAAATTTCAGACAAGAGGTAATAACTTCATAATGAAGATTTTTTAGAGGTTGACATTATGAATTTGGATAAGTTTATTGAATATCTCCACATGATGGAATGAATTTTTTAATAAAAATGTGAGGCTTATGCCAGTTAAGTTATTGAATATCTCCAAATTAGAAATGTGAGGTTTATGCCAATGAAGTTTCATTTCACTTTAATGTTTTTCATATAAATTCATTTTTTCACATTTTACTATGCTTAATTTGCATAAGTTACGATGCTACTGTGTCATTTTTACAACTTAATTTTTACTTGTGTAATTTTCAAACTGTGAGGCTTATGCTAGACCTCCTCGAGACTTGCGTCTTGCCTCACGAACGGAAAATACATGAATACGCAGTTGCGTAATACATTGTTACCCATGATGCTTATTACGTTATATTGGATTGTTTATGGCAATCTAACTATGACACACATCATGATGGCCACAAGAACACATTTATTATGATTGGTAATTGAATCATACTTTTCCTTGGAACGAGTCTGAGTTGATAAGCAACCACACATAATCTGAGACGATGGCTCCATACACAGTCTTTTTAATGCTTAAGAGAAACACAAGTAGTATTACCATTGGTAGTTCTTGATGGCAATGTGTCTAAGGAATAGTACTAGATATAGTGCAACACCTAAAAAAGTTCTAGAATGTTCTAGCTAAACGGTCTACCTCTTGGTTTGCCACCACTGACAAATTTAGCATGTCATAGATTTCATTTGAAGATCAATTCTCTCAAATTTACCTACGAATTGGTTGTAATTTGTTGAGTACGAACAAAAGTAGATTATAAATTTGATTCACAAGAGTACTAACAAATGTATCGTTTTAGCTCTGATTGTGTCAAATGAGGATGGCCCTTGATTAATATGCTTTGATAGTAGGGCTGTAAATAAAATCACCATTAGTGTTGATTCCTTATTATATGATTTGATGATTTGCTTGATTAGTTAAAAAGAGCCATCATCTTTTCTAAGGCTAATTTGCATCGTGACTACCACTAGATCGAGATGAGTGAAAAATAACTTTAAAACTATGGATGTATTATGGGACAGTCATGCCCTTTTACTTATCCAATACATCGAGCACTTTCATGCAACTGATTTACTAGTTTTTTTTTTTCATTCATCTAAAAAATCATATTCATATATTTTGATGATACCTTGGTATATTGTTGTATTGTGGAGGATCACTCACATCACTTATGAGGTTTTGAGGTGCTTCAGATCGACTAGTTCAGGCATTTCCACTCCCAAAGGTTGGCCTCCAACATGGATCCTCTTGGTCATTCGAAGACCTCGTATGTCTTCAACAATCGCTCCATACCAATTGTCTTCCTCTAGACATTTGTTGCACAGATATTGGTTGCGCTAGAATTTCAATTATGTCGGCATTTCCTCTTTGTTTCTCACCTTTAACCTCCTCCTTTTTTTGATCCTTTATACATCATCTAAGAATCTTAGATTGGTGTTAGTTATTTTTATATAAAAGTAATTTTAAGTTTGAGCGCACATCAAAAGTATCCAAGTAAATGGTACAGATTTTAGTTAACATGATGCTAAATCACTAGTCTTTAGTTGAGCAGTAGAATTATTAGTGTGAAACAATTGCATGATGAAAACTAATTCGAATAATCTTAAGGGGTGAATCAACTGCACGAGTTGTCTACACAAGTTGTTGAAGCACAGACAGGCCAATTGCCAGCCAGCAAGGCATGGGCGGGCAAATGGAAGAGGGCACATCATGGGTCAGCTAATTACGAGTGGTAATAGAGTTCCATAAGAGCAAAGCTACACACAATTTAGCAGAAAACATTTCTACTAGATACTGGTTCGCAATCTGCGGACAATAAAAGGTTTGATCCGTTGTATCTTTGTAGAATCTTCATGGGGACTTCATGTAATGCCAGGTATTTTTACCCTTGTTAGTATGCTGTTACAGCAGAGGAGTCGTATCGAGCGGGGGATGTGAGAACATTTCTTCTTTTTAAGAAGGAACAAAACCCCATTTTGAATGTGAATAATTTCGACATCCCAAGAAGAAAGTAGTGACGTCATCGAGAGGAAGAGAGAGAGAGAAAAGAGGATGATGTTGACTCCGATCGTGAATGTGAGCATACATGAGGGGTCAATCGACACGTATGAAGTCAATGACAGAGTTGTGAGCGGCTTGAAGGAGTAAGAAGCGATGGGATCGTATGCTAGGTCAAACAAGGCACACAAGTAATCGATCATCATATGGGGTCCTTTGGAAAAGAGGATGACCAGTGTCGAGGGTGGTGACTCTAGCGATCGAATCTAAAGTTTTGACACTGTAGAGTAGGTGAAGGCGACAAAGCAACTTTGTCATGTTACGACCCGACCTGATAACTTGGAATTAATTAAGTCAGGAACTGCAGTTTAACTGTTAAAATTTTTAAATAACTAACCACTGATTTATAGAATTTTCTAATATATAAATAAACCATTAAAATGTAGAATTATATGAAAAAATATATGAATGATATGAACTGCATAAGTTGATTGTATGTTCATGCTTAACTATGATGGACTTCACACATTTATATTACTAGCTAGGGAATCATAGAGTAATGCATGTAAATGAAATATTGATGTAACATTATTTCTACAATTTCAGATGATGCTCCTGTGACGGTTGTATATATATAGAATGATATATATATGTTACTGATTTAATAAAATGT
Source organism: Papilionanthe hookeriana x Papilionanthe teres (assembly GCA_022702705.1). NCBI lineage: Eukaryota > Viridiplantae > Streptophyta > Magnoliopsida > Asparagales > Orchidaceae > Papilionanthe > Papilionanthe hookeriana x Papilionanthe teres. Next base: position 41,318,514 of record CM040426.1, on the reverse strand, counting down.
ATTGAATGTTATAAACTATTGTGAACAACCATATTTGAGACACGAAACTGTATTTTTATATTAATTTATAATATTTCTGAGTAGCATGCATATCCTTATTTTTTTGTTTTGTTACCATAATTTAGGAGTGTGAGTATTCACTAGTTTCTTAACTCACTATTGTCTTAAACTAATAATACATGTTTAATCATTTGATTAGAATACTAGTAATGAAAGAGGAAATGAATATAGAAGACGTGAACAACTCGAGCTAAGCTAAAATTTTAATTGTATTACTTTAATTTGCTCTTTTTAGTGGCTCTTTTATTTTTTTTGAAAAACTATTAATGATAGGAAATGAATAATAAAAAGTATTATTGTCTATGTAAGAGTATATGTTCTTGACTTAGTTAATTTCACGTTCCCGAGACATGACACTTCAAGATAGAAGCCAAAGGCCAATCTCTATTCATTGTGTGAAAGCTAAACAAGGGTGAATCTCAAATCTCTTATTAAAACAAGACAATAAGATGTAAATAAAGTGAAATCGATCTAATGTTTTTCGAAGATGGTGTTTGGTAGGATCAATACCTATTGATGTTGTGACTAGTGGGCTTAACACTCGGTTTCCAACGGTTTGTAAATTTGAACTAAGTGTTTTGTATACTGGAATAAAAAACGAAGTGTTGAGACGCATAATTTAAACTGTGACGAAGGGAGGAAGATGGAGGAAGCTAATAGAGAGCGAGATGGGTCAGACAAACTCGCCTGAGCACTGCAAGCATCGGGCCAGTGATTTCTTACGTGAACGAGAAGCAAAGAGAGTGAGACAAGGAATAAGAAGACTAAGAAAGAAAGAAATAGTTTCTGCGAGTGACGCAGTCGAAAGTAACAACTGTCGGCTTTGATCGTGAACGTCTTACATGGGGAGATGATCGATGTATATGAAGGTAAGATGATCGATGAGCACAGACTAGGGCTTTCTGTGCATCGATCAAAGCCAAAGGCAACAATGACGACAAGCGAAACGTGCATATGTTGCCATCTAGCAGAAGTGAGGAAGCGACGCACATGTTTTGTGAACGAAGCTAGAGATAGGTGTGCCTTCGTGCGAGAAGGGGTATGAGGTCGATCCGAGCGTGATTTGGGCAAATAATGTTGAGCACATCATACTTGCAGGTAACTGAGCCATGTTTTGCACCTTGTGAAGAGGAAAAAGAGACATGCATGTTGGGTTGTCGAGCAGAGTAGTGTACTGTGCATAAGAAGGAAGAATAGGAGACCGCGTAGTTTTGTGCAGGAGGCTACCGAGCTTGAAGGTCTAAGATAAATTTATTTACTTTTATTTGTCTAGATTCACTTTTGGAGTCGAAAGGCCTTCGTTTGAGTAGAACTAAAACTAAATACATGGAATGTAATTTTAGTAATAGTAGCTTTAGTGACAGAAGTATAACTTTGGGTGATCAAATTATTAAAAGATGTGAACGATTTAGATATCTCAGGTCTATTGTTCAAAACGATGGTGCTTTAGATGGGGATGTTAATAGTAGAATTCAAGTTGGTTGGTTGAAGTGGAGGAATGCTTAGGGCCTATTGTGTGATAGAAAAGTACCGCTTAAACTGAAAGGAAAATTTTATAAGATGGTGGTGAGACCTGCAATACTCTATAGTGTTGAATGTTGGCCTTTAAAAAAGAAGCATAATACTAAATTAAGTGTTGTTGAGATGAGAATGATTAGGTGGATGAGTGGCTTTACACTTAGAGACAAAATGTGAAATGACTACATCCGTGATAGAGTTGTTGTAGCTCCAGTGACGGACAAATTAGAGAAAGTCGCCTTAGATGGTTTGGTCACATTAAACGTCTACCATCTAATGACCCGATTAGGAGAGTAGATGTTTTAGATTCGACTTATGTTAAGAAAAGCAGAGGTAGACCTAGGAAGGCTTCGGCTTATTGGATAAAAAATGATCTTAATTTATTAGAATTAAATGAAAATATGACACTAAATAGGACAAAATGAAGAAAAAGGATTCATGTAGCCGTCCTCGCTTGGTGGGATTAAGGCTTTGTTGTTGTTATTGTCTAGATTCAATTGAATTTATATAATACTAAATTTCTAATAATTATTAACAAGATAGTAAGTTTTTCTAATAATTATTAATGACACATTTAGTCTTTTAAATGTTTTAAGTTATTTAATGAATAAGAATAATAATAAGATTATATGGTTAAAGAATGGTTAAATTTTAAAACTATGTTTGTTATTATTTTGAAAATTTTTAAAATGTTAATTCCTAAATTCATGAAAAAAATTTTATTAAAAGCTAAACTTCTTATTATTGAGATTATTACAAATTGAAAATATAATATATCGAATTAGAAGAGAAAGCATGATAGTTTTATTATGACAAACTACAAAATATCAAACTACTGCTATAATTTATTTAAAATTAAGTAGTTTATATTAGGGGAATCAAATTCATAATAAAACAAAATTATTTTATATGTTATAATAAGGGTTTGGTTGCAATCGAAGATATTACATATTAAGAATTAATGGTTAAAATTTTGAGGTAAATACTCTTATTTTCAAGTTATAGTAGTTTTTCTTTTTTTCTATATTGAATTGATTGTTATTGAAACTTGATTGCATCATTTTTATTGTGATTTATTCGCTCTTTTAGATAGTAGTCATATCTTTGTGATGAAAATATATATATATATATATATATATATATATATTATAAATATTAATGTAATGCATTATTTAAAAGTATAATTTAATTGAAAGAGCATAAGAATGATATGAATTGCATAGATTGATTGTATGTGCATGTTTAATTACAATGAAATTCACACTTTTATGATACTGGTGGGCGTTGGCCAGCTTTTTTTTTTGAAAGAATATTAAAATTAATGATTTAGTTTAATACAAAAAATGCATATGATTTTTTAAAGTAGTTTTGAAAGTAGTTTATTTTAATTTTGAAAAATGAGACCGCCTGAATCTCATTTGTCCAGTAATTTGCATAATCGTGTCTGATGTCACAAATGATACACCTTCTCAAAAGATTAACGTATCACGCAACGTAGCACTCAATCATACGAACTAAAGGACTCGTGACATCCGTTCGATCTCGCGAACCTTTACGTGCGATCTATGCTTCCCTACCTAATAGAAACACTAGTGTAGGTTTATTTTCCCTGGCTCTAGAGCTCCCTATGTATGCAAACCTCTATAGCTAATTATATCCCAAATTACCAGTGTCACGTGAGAAAATTCTCGATAACGATCGAGTGATTCGTCTTCGAGAATATCAACGTTTAGGTTTTCACGAGAGACGCGGAAGCTAGTCGGAGTCGCTCAAACTGGAACAGTTATTTCCGTGAGTCCAAAGAAAGAAAAGTAGAGGGATGTCACGGATCCGAGGCAGTTCTCAGCTGACTTCCCAACTATCCTATGGTGTGACTGCGTTTTAGAGACAATATTAATTAAATGTTTAATTATGCCAATTTTATTATTTGAGACTTACACTCGCATAATACTCAATTATGCAAATAGCCCACAGAGATAGGAGGGTTTATGTCGTACCGTACGACAACCTCGGAACCTAAAGCGGGTTAGAGACTTACGCCGCACAACACGGTCACGACGAAGATAAGGGAAAGAGAACCTCGAAACCCTATAGGTTGTAATTTTAACTAAAGGATAGTTTTGCTGAAGAAGATCCTCTTGCTGCTCGATCCAAGCTCCTCGCTATGCTGCCCATGGAGTCAGCTCCAAGCTTCTAGCTGAAGTAGCAGCCCTAATGTCTAAGGTTCAAATAGTTTGTCAAGTGTGTTTCAAAGAAACAAAAGAAGCTGGAGAAATAATTGAAACCTATTTTTGTGTTTTTGTTTTTTTTTTTTTTTGAGATGACTAGAAATAGAAAACAGCTCTGCACTGTTTGCTCACGGTTGGAAAATGGTCTTTCGGAATCCTGCGGTTTGGACCACCGAAAAAAAAAAAGAGGGGCTGTCAAGACGAGCAGACTTCTGTCGAAGGAAAGGGGAGATGAAATCGAGCGGCTATGCTGGGTCGAACGGGAGCGTCTATTTCCTTCTGCGCGAGCGGGCTTCGGTGTGGCGTCGGGCAGGGGAAGCGAAGGTTCGTGTGGGCCTAAGAGGTTTGGTCGCTCTCGAGAAGGAGACGAGCGGGGTTGGGCGAGCGTGCGAGTAAGAGGCGAGCGGCTCCGTGCGGGGAGATAGCAGTGAGCGGGAGCGGGATCCAGAGGCAGGATCGAGCAGGGAAGCTGTGGTCGAACGACGTCGAGTGCAGAGGCGGATGTTTCGGCGTAGCAAGCGAGCAGGGTTTTCTGTGCAGAGGAACGGGAGAGTCGCGAGCGGCAGAGGTGAGGTGAGCGTGAGAGTTCTGTAGCGTGCGGCTTGGGTCGCGAGGAGCAAGAGGCGTGCGGGATTGAGCCGTCGAGAGTCGGTGCAGAGGGTTAGGTGAGCCGAGCGATGGTTTCGGGCGAGCGTGGGAGAGGGAATTGGGCTTCGGCGTGGGAGGAAGGGAAAGGATTAGCGGGTCTCGGTGCAGGGTGCTCCAACAAAGGAGGAGGGCTGATGTAGAAAATAGGAGGAGCCACCCCGCCTATCCTATAGCCGCTTTTCATCCGTTACAAAATTAGGCGCGAAATTAATTAGTTTCCTTCTGTGGGCAATTTTATTAGGTAAATAATAATCTGACTTTAATCCAATTAAAGTCAATTTAAATGTTTCATTTGAAATTCAAAATTTGAATTTTAAAAATCCTGTGAGCCGGAGCGTGCAGCCTGGTTCAAACCCGGTTCGAGCCTGGGTCAAACCCAAACCTGCGTCTCTCAAATTTAAAAAAATATGCATCGATTTTCGTGCTAACGACGCGCGCGGAACCATAGCAATATGGGTGTCCTTTCTAGTTAAAGTCAACGTCCCGGATGCATCTGTGTGGTCCGTTTCGTCATCCGAGGTCATCCGGACAAGTTCGCCGACTGTCAGACCAAAAAAAAAGTGTCAAATTGTGGTGTGCGCGAATTCGAGTCATTAAGGATTTACCTAAGGCCTTCTGATCCTATGGGAACTCATTTTCGGACCTTCTACATGTTAGTCCTTAGCCCTTGCAACAAAGAGTCGAGTTCTTGAACTACTCATGTGAGGCCTCACAAAATGAGTCGAAGTGGCTACAAAGTTCCATAGGAGGTGGGCTTCATTACTGAGTTCACAGGATGATCGAGAAGGAACTCTTAAAGTCGTATCCTGAGGTCTACAGAGAAAGTCGCAAGACCTCACTAAAAATGAGTTCAATAGTGGGGAACACTATGATATCTGTGCACGTAAATGATAAATGATATATCTTCATTGGTACAATTTTAGACGATGTCTTGTGATAGTTGTACAGATATAAAATGGTATAAAAATATTACTAATATAATAAAACACATTGAATATTATGAATTATTGTTAGTGATCATATATGATAAAGTAAACTATCAATTGTTTCTATATTTGATTTTTAGTTATTTTGACTAGTATGCATATTGTTTCATTTTCGTTGCATTATTGTAGTTTAGAAATTTATTTACTCGCTACTTTTGTAGCTCATTGTTATTTTAAATTAATATTTTAGGGCTAGTCATTTGATTAAAAGATGAAAAATAGAGAAAATATTTATAAATGACATGGACAATCAGAAATGAGGTAAAATTAATTGTACTACTTTAATTTACTTTATATAGTTGCTCGTTTGTTTGTTTTTGGATGATTAAATGTTAAAGAAAATGAAAATAGAAAAGCATGATGATGATCGTCCGACCATCTGGCCACACTTTGGTTAATTTCAAACTCCGAGTACGACCATGATAAAAGTGGTATGAGAGCACAAGGTTTATGATTAGATAATACAATATTGATAAAAGAACCAATATGATGATTGACGGACAACTCTAATATGACATTTAAGAAATTTATAACAAATTATATAATCATAAAGAGAATAATGATATACAAAAAGGAAGAATAAGAGGAGGTTGATGTGCATTGAGTTTGAAGAACTAATATAATCTTATTTAGTTTTAATTGTCTAAACTCATATGAACTTATATAATATCAAATTTCTAATAATTATTAATGCGATACTTATTTTTTAAAAATTATAAGTTAGTTAATAAATAATAGTGATGAGATTATATTGTTAAAGAATAGTTAAATTTATAAATATTCTAGGTATTATTTTGACGATTTAAAAATGTTAATTCATAAATTTATAATAAGTACTATGTTTTTGCTAAAAATTAATTGCCAGATTATAGAGATTATTAATGATGAAAATATAATAAATCAAATTAGAATAAATAAAAAATCATGATAATTATATTGTGACAAACTACATAATATTAAATACTAATATAATGTATTTAAGTTTAATTGGTTTATATTAGGAGAATCAAATTTATAATAAAATTAAATCATTTTATATGTTACAATAGTTGTTCGATTGCAATTAAAGAAATTACAGTTTAAGGATTAAAAATTAAATGTTTGAGATCAGTACTTTAATAATTATGAATGAGATACTTATTTTTTTTAAAGTTTAAGTTATTTAATAAATGGTAATAATAAGATTATATTGTTAAAGAATAGTTAAATTTTTAAAATATACTAGGTATTATTTTGAAGAATTTAAAATGTTAATTCATAAGTTTGTAACAGGGTTTAAATTTTTATTAAAAGTTAATCATCAGATTATAGATATTATTAATGATGAAAATAAAATAAATTAAATTAGAATAAACAAAAAATCATGATAGTTATATTGTGACAAACTACATAATATTAAATTACTAATATAATTTATTTAACATTAATTGGTTTACATTAGGAGAATCAAATTTATAATAAAATTAAATTATTTTATATGTTAAAATTGGTGTTCGATTGCAATTAAAGAAATTACAGTTTAAGGATTAAGGGTGAAATGTTTGAGTAGTCATCTATTAACTTTTATTTCTTCTAATTTGAATTCATTGGTTGTGATTTAAAGTCAATTGGAACCTTTTTAGTGTGATTGTACCATTTTAGATTTAGATGTTAGTTATACATTGTAATGAATATATATATTTTAGAAATATTAATGTTGTGCATTATTTAAAAATATAATTCAATGAAAAAAACATATAAATGATATGATCTGCATATGCTGATTGTATGTACATGCTTGATTATGATGAAATTCACCCGTTCATGGTATTATCAAGGAAACACTAAAGTATTTGTGCATGTAAATGGAAAAAGATTGATATTGAGGTGCATTTATTGATACAATTTTAGACGGTACTCATATGTTTGTTGTACATATACAAAATGATATAGATATGTTACTGTTATAATAAAATGCATTAAATGTTATGAATTGTCATAAACAATGAAAAGAGTAAATTATCTAATACTTTTATATTGATATATTATATTTTTGACTAACTTGTCTATCGGTTTTTTTTTTTTTTTTTTTTTTTTTTTGTTATGTTATTGTACTTTATAAGTAGATGTACTCACTGTTGTTTTAAAATAATATTTCAAGGTTAATCATTTGATTGTAAGATGAATAATAGAGGAAATATTTATAGAAGATGTGGACTATCATAACTCGGCATGATAACTTAGAATTAATTAAGTCAAGAATTACGATCAGACGGTATTAAAAATTAATTTACTGTCAGATTTAAAACTTCCATTGCAATAAAGAGTCATTAAAAAATTATAAATACGCAAGGAAATTTAAATCATACAATAACAAGTAAAACATTTAAATCTACACAAAAGTATATAACTTTCCAAAAGAAAATAGTGCAAAAGAAACTTCAATCTTAATATCATAATAGGATACCTATCAGTTGTATTCTTCCTTATGTAAATTAAGTCTCTCATACTAGACATCAGTCTACAGTTTTTCTTCTCAAAGAAAATATTAAATTCAACATTAAGTTTGACTTAGTGAGCATTTATAATCTTAATATGTATTAAATTGTTATGTCAATATTATGAATGAGACCAAAAGAAATGTAATTCATTACTTTATAAAAATTAAATTTTCACTTTAATTTTATTTCTTCTCGTTTCAATTTAAATATTTATTGTTTTTAACTTTTTAAGAATCATATCCAAAATTAATTTAAAAAATATATTTGAAGATATTCTAAAAAATGTACTCGAAGGTATCCTAAAAAATGTACTCGAAGGTATCCTAAAAAATGTACTCGAATGTATGCTTTTACAATTTTTTATCTTGCACGGGTACATCACATTACGTGTCAGAACTTCTTGGGGGTAATCTTGTATGACTTGATCATTTACTTATCATTTCATATCGATTAAAAAATCTTATGTCTGTTTGTTTTTTCCATTTGTGAAACATATTTTAAACTTTCAAATTTTATGTATGAGTGCATTTATTTTAAACCAATTTAGTAAAGTCGTTATTCATTTAATAAAGTATTAGTCTAATACATAAAAAAATAGTTATTCACCTTTGATTTAAAAGATCTATGAAAAAGCTTATCCCTTTACTTCACTCCACTTCCTCTAATACAAACAATTTTTGAATCTTTATATCGTCCTTTAATTCAACTTTTTGGTAAATTAAAAGCACTAAAATTAATTCATTAAATTATTGATATGAAATCATCATTTTTAGTTAAACTAATTTATATGATTAAAATCTTTACCTTATCCTTCTTTGAATGTCTTGATTCACATTTTCCAGAAATCTCAAGAATTTATTTATCCTCAATTTCTGATTGATTTAAGACTCACATAAGTATTACATTACCAATTATTTACTTACTACAAATAAAACCTCAACATTTACCTTTTTATTGTATGAATTCGATAATTTCTGCTTTTCAATCATACGAATTAAAGGTTCTTTGCTCAAAGGTTTATGTTTTACCATTATATAATTAACAAACACACACACACACATCAAATTTATTAAATAGTTTATTAAAACTGTAACATACCCTTGTAAATTTTTTATTGCTATCAATTCTTCCTTTTTCCTTGCATAAGAAATTCACATCACTCCTCAAATTTCGGGATTTAGATATCACGCGCACACACACATATAAAATGTTTTATTAATTAGCTTTAGTTAAAAAAAAAATCTCAATTCTACCTTTATACGTTTCGGCTCGCTGCCCTATGATGCACGAGTTTCGGCTCCCCTTGCTTCGGCTAAAACTTTCTCTGCAAGAGAGCATGACTCTCTAGCCTTCGGCTTCCACTCAACCCAACAGAGCGCAAATTCCTTTCTTCCCTCTTCGATCTCGGTGCGACCCAATAGAGCAGCTGATAAAGCTGCGTCCTCTTCCTTCTTCGGCTCTGATTCCAACTTCACACATGCCAGATGATACCAATGCCGACACGGCAACTCCAGGAAACTCGCAGCAAGCGATGCTGTCAACTACTTTGTTAGGCTCGGGTACTTCGTTGTCTCTTACATATTAAATCAGTGACTTCCCCTCCCTCTATCTTCTGCTACAGTTCCCTCTCTTTTTCGCTTGGCTAGGGCACAATAGAGATTTCCCTCAATCTATCTTCTCCCCCTCTCGTTCGCTCTTCTATTTTGAATGAGGGGAAGTCTGGAAGGAACGTGTGTTATGATTCTTACGAGGGGGTGTGACTCCTCTATCTAACACATAATAATAATAATAATATTATTATTATTATTGTTGTTGTTATTGTTGTTGTTATTATTATTATTATTATTTTGAAAATTCAGTTATTACTCATGACTTTCAAAAATGAATTAAATTTAATTGTATTACATTAATTTACTTTATATACCGTCTCTTTCATGTGTTTTTGGATGATTAATTAGCTATAGAAAATAAAATTAGAAAAGCATGATTATCATCGTCTGACCATCCGTCCCAACCTTCGTTAATTCTATGCTTCGGGCCTGGTCGATGATGGCTACACCAAGGTTTTGATGTAAAATAGGAGGGGAAATAGAGGACAGTGGTTCGAGGCGTCTATTGAGAGTGTAAGCAGGGCCTAGCGGTTTGGTAGTTGAAGAGAAACCATGTCGGGTGGGGTCTACTACTGGCACTCTAACAAGATATATATATACACTAGTAAGAGCAAGGATACTGCACTCCCAAAAGAAAAAATGCATTGGAACTCTCAATTTCATAAACCAACCCAAAAATGTCTAAAATGTCTAGGTTCCTATATGTAACAGTACCTAGATGGGAATTTCATGATTTTGTAAACCAGATGAATTTGGTGAACTCCATTCTGAACTTCAGGGTACGGTTACTTTTTGCACCCTTTCTTGCTTGTATTGCTATTAGGCCCTGCTATAAGTTAAATAATTGTCATTAAACTTCTGCCGATTTAAAGCGTAGTTGTTTATGGTCGATATAATGAGAGATTTATGCTGCTCACTCCGTCCCTTTCAACATAGATAGCGGAGGCAATTGAACTTGAAAAGGAGGTTACAAAGGAAGTGGAAATTCACAATGTTGATCGAGCTGTTTGTGGACGTATAGCTGGTGTGATTGCCAAAAAATATGGAGATACAGGCTTTGCAGGACAGCTAAATTTTGTGTATGTCCTTGCTATATTGTAACAAAAGTTTTTTAAAGACCTTTAATGATCAGACAATTATCATAAAAATCTGATAATGACAAATTGAGTTTTCCTGTCTGCAGTTTCAAAGGAAGTGCTGGACAGTCCTTTGCCTGTTTCCTGACTCCTGGAATGAATGTACGACTGGTGGGAGAGGCTAATGATTATGTTGGAAAGGTGCCACTTCAAACTTTTATTATTATTATTATGATTGGAGCATTTGCATACGTACCACCCAATTTTTATGTATTTATATATCTAACAGCTAAACTCTAACTATACATTTATACCACGGTACCCAAATCTTTCATATTATATAAAAAATATCACTATTTTAATTTCTAAAATGTGAGATACATATTTTCCTACGTATGTAAAAGTTGAAGTTTGTGTTAGATATGCGAATACAAAGAATTGAGTGGTATCTATGTAATTCTTCCTTTATTATTTTATACCTCAAACTTCCTTGCTTTTATCAAAGGTTAGAACTTAACAAGTTGTATTTTTTTCAGGGTATGGCTGGTGGAGAGCTTGTTATTACTCCTGTTGAGAACACTGGCTTCTCTCCAGAGGATGCTACCATTGTGGGAAACACCTGTCTGTATGGTGCAACAGGAGGTCAAGTGTTTGTTAGAGGAAAAGCTGGTGAACGTTTTGCTGTGAGAAACTCTCTTGCGGAAGCTGTTGTTGAAGGCACTGGAGATCATTGTTGCGAATACATGACTGGTGGCTGTGTTGTTGTTCTAGGAAAGTATGTATTCGTTATTTTATTTTCTCTGTTTGTGGCACTCTTTTTGTTTATTTTGCTATTATTTTTCTTTTTTTTTTATGAATTTCTGTAGAGCGGGCAGGAATGTAGCTGCTGGCATGACTGGTGGTCTTGCGTATATTCTTGATGAGGACGACACACTTATTCCAAAGGTATCTTTCAATCCTCTCTCTCTCTCTCTCTCTCTCTCTCTCTCTCTCTCTCTCTCTCTCTCTCTCTCTCTCTCTCTCTCTCTCTCTCTCTCTCTCTCTCTCTCACTCACTATTGTATGTGCTTTAGAAGATTGAAGATCTAAATTCCAATTCAACTCAAATGAGTAGAGGTCAACAAAGCAATTTCATTTGGAAGTTAAGGACATCTTATTAGATTCAGAGAATATTTTTTACCATATAATCTCCTCTTGATTGGATAATTTCTTCCGTCTTGAACCATGAAATTTTTCTTCCAATTACAAATAGTTGTAGAGGGGGGCATTAGTCAACTATTTATGTATATATATGTAATTTCTATGAATTATTATTCAACATACGCCTGTAACTTCCTTCCCTCAACGGGCATACTATTTATTCTTATTCTATTTCTGATATAACAGATAAACAAGGAGATTGTAAAGATCCAGAGAATAAATGCTCCAGCTGGTCAGATGCAGCTTAAAAGCCTTATAGAAGCTCATGTTGTAAGAAATCCAATCCCTTACTTTTCTATGCCAGCACATGATTGAACAGCACCACTTGACTCCCCATTCCCCCCTTTTCTTAAAAGGAAAAAACTGGTAGCAAGAAAGGCGCTGCAATTCTGAGCGAATGGGAAGCCTACCTGCCCTTATTCTGGCAACTTGTGCCTCCCAGTGAAGAAGATGCCCCAGAGGCTTGTACAGAGTTTGAGAGGGTGAAAGCTGCCGGACGTGTTCCTGTTCAGTCTGGTTAAAATTCAAAATGAAGATGAACTTCTCCAAAGCTCTACTATGACGTTGGAAGTCTTGATCAAGGCCAAAAAAGTCTCGCGCAGAATGACCATATAGTTAAAATCGTTGTATAAAATCAAGTTTATTGGGTGTCTTGGGTGTTATATTTTCCTTTTTATTGTATTCTCTTGTGCATTTTTGTATAGTCGTCATTTTCATAAATTTCTCTTATAGATGTTTAGAACTCTTTTTAACTTATTGCAAATTTGTATAGTTTTTTTTTTTGGGGGGGGGGGGGGGGGGGGGGGGGTTTGTGTCATTTCCGGCAGCTTCGGCTGTCCTATATTTGACTTCGCGTTCACTGTGACAACTATATTTAAATCCTATATACTAATCATGTCTCTTAAATGTAGCCTTTTAAAAGTGAACGTGAAATTAATAATTTGCTTAAATTTTCCTGTGAAGATTATAAATATTTTCAAAAAATGAAGACTAGCATTTTGCTACAAATTTTTAAATACTAGTAAGAAAGCGGTTATGTATAAATGAAAACTGTACATGTACTTGGAAAGTTTCAGTGTGCCCTAGATAATATTGAGGAATGATTTTGGCACCGGTGGGGTGAAGTGTATGATATGATTTTTTTATTATTATTATTAAACGATTTTGAAATTTTTACTACAAAAGTTATGTTTATTTAAATTTGTTGATTTAAAAATTATGATAAATGCAATTTTTATGAAGGAAATTAAATGATAAGAATCATAAACGTATATGATAAAGGGAGCAAGCATTTGAGATTTCTATGTGGTTGGCTCAATCATTTATGATCTGGCGTAGTTACGGCTGTAAGAACCTTATTCAATAAAAGTTAGTATTTTGAGAGTTTATGGTTTGTTTATTAAGCAAATGAGTTGCATATAAATAAAAAATTGAACACAATTAACTCTAATCAATCATATTTTTGTCCTGAATTAATTAGATAAATAATATGTGAAAATTAAAATAATTCTATTTTTAATATTAAATATATTTGGTATGTATAAATGTAAAAAGTAATATTTCAGTGTTAGATAATGGTAGCATGCAGATGCGTTATGCCTTGAGATATTTTGAGCAGTTAGTTGTTAGATGTAAAAATATATAATAATCGGGTGGTATGAGACAAATCCAAAGAGTCTAAGGTCATAAATTGAAATCTGATTGAGGGAATCTCTTCGGGTGGTGGAGTGGTCCTCATTCCTTCATTATTTGTACGGAGGCCTCTCCCAGATTCTTTAAATAAAACTCTACCCCCTCCATGAAAGGGGATGAAAATAGAAGCTTAGAGTGGGATTGCAAGGAGAATGAGCTGAAGTTCAGTGTTATACTCTAAAGGCTAATGAAGGCAACACGGTCCTGTAATTGCGGAGCACCATTGAACACTGCTCTTTGATCGTAGTAGACAACTGTCGGTTGCCCCTTGCTCGTTACAATGAAGACCTACATGGAATCACGATGTGTGCTGCGGAATCTTGACTTACATTGCTGGATAACAAAGCATCCTATGGAGCAGTATGATGAAACACCCCAAAGTTATAACAATACACCCAAAGATGATGTGATGACATACCCAAAGAGGGTATAAAAATACACCCCGATGATGATGTAACAACAAACATTGAATATAGTGCAATGATGTGCCTAGTATACGGTACAAGGACGCATCCCAAAGATAGTATAATAATGCTCCAAAGATGGTGCAACGCCTCATATTGTAGCAACGCATCTAAAGAGGGTGCAATGACACACCCCATAATAACTGCTTATAACATATGTATTTAGAATATGGAGACTTTCTCCACACTCATAAAACTCTCTCCTCATAGCTGACCGCTATAACCTAGTAACCAAATATGGGTCGTTCACAACTCACACAGCTCCCAAGTCTGGCCTTTTGCTACCAATGAATATTATTACAACTAATGCAGCTCCCAATTCCGACCTCTGTGGCCAACTGAAGTTATCACAAAACTAATGTGGCTCCCAACTATGGCATCTCCTATCTACGAAAATTATCACAGCTCATGCAGCTCCCAACTCTTAACCATTGCAACTTATGACAGTCATTGAAGCTCTCTATTGTGGCCTTTATGCCCAATTAATGCTCCAGAAACAACCATCTATGTGGCTCACATGACCAACTACTACCATGGCATTTAACTACGATCTCTACAACAAGTTAGTTCTATAGCTACCATCTATAACATTTACGGTGGACCACTACTTTCATAACAATCAACTATTATTCATAACAATTGAATATTACATTCATGGTCTGGTGAGACAATATTGTTAGAATATGCTTGTATATTAACTTTGTAATTCCATCTTCTTTAGTTCAAGAGAAGAGAAGAGTGGACATATGAAGTCACCATTACATAGTGGATTATTTCAACTGAGCTAAATCACATGGTTTATTTTCCCTTTTTAGAATTTTCCACATCAAAACCTATAATCTATACCTGTCACTTATTGGTTTATTTTGTCAGTCAATAACACTTTAATTAATTGTGTGTGCTAGACTTTCGTGCAACACCAAGACACTAAATAATCACTCCATCACTATGAATCTTCTATCATGCATCAGTATGGTTCCATCAATGGGAAATGAAATCTTGTTTAACAAAGTCTTCAAGTCCGTGATGCAAGCCTCTACTTTATTTTCTAATGATATACATCATTTTAATGGTGAAGGAACGTTCTTGTCAATTCTAAAGCATTATTCAACGGTGGAGGCAACCTTCATTGCAATCTCAAAAAGTCGTTTACATCAACATCTCAGGCACAATTGTAATGGGGGTAGTCTTTTTGCATCCCATTAAAACAACAAGTTTATGAAAACTACTTCCAAACTAAGGGGACAAACTTCACTGTAGTCTCAAAAGATCATTCACATTAATGTTCTCAGCATGATTGTGGTGGGCAGTCATCTTTCGTCTCGTGTAGATATAAAGTCTTCAAGAATCGCTTCTAGATTGGGGGAAACTTTCATTGCATAGAGGGCTTCCTTAGCACCCCCTCATCATATTGGAGTTCCTCTATAACTAGACCAAGAAGCTGATCTCTTCAAGGTTCGATACATAGGTTAGTTTACAATCTTGTGTGGAAAACACCCTCGTTGGGGGACAACAAATTTAAAAGCAGTAAGTAGTAAGTTATTAAACATCATTTTAGTGTACAACTGCAACAATATTTCCAATAAAATTTTGACTTACGTCACAATCTTAAGAAACGTAAAAATTTTTCTGAAACCACATTCTGGGCTTAATTTATTCAAGGGAACTCAATTTGACATCTTCAATCATAGATTGCAATCGTCAAGTGGGTGCTTTGACTAACAACTCCAGATAGGTCAAAATTTTTTGGTGGATTAAGATCGAACATTCTTAGTAATAGACAAAGTCTTCACTCATACCCCTAGAAGACAAGCTTAGTAGGTAAGTCTCGATAAGAATTTAATTATGGATACATTCCTCACTATAAAAGACATCAATCTACTACAACATTCTAGAAGACTTGCAACTTCTTGTTAACTTATTCAAAATCCAACATATTCACTAATAAAACCTATAAAGTCTCCACTTTTTCATTGAGGGGTTATCATTCTCATGCTCTCCAAGGTTATGGTTGGTCTTTGCAAGCTCGGTCTACGATGCCATCGAATAAAGAATGAGCTCATGTTCAAATGGTATCAACATCGCCTCTTAAAATTTCAGGCACTTTCACTGATTTTAAGAGGGATCAAATTCTACAAACATTGATATCTCAGCCGCATGAGAAATGGCTTCTAGAAAGAGTGACAACAATGTGAAAAATTTCCTCCAAAAAGCATGATAGCAATGCAAGAAGTTTGCTTCAGAAAGTGCAATGGTTAAAACGAAGAATCCCTATTTAATGCATGATAGAACTCCAACTTTTCTCCAAGAAGAATCTCCTCCAGAATATACTATTGAGAAACTCTAACTTAACTTCACGAAGAATCTCCCCATAATGCATGGGGTGGAAGCTCCAACATTTCTCCATGAAGAATCCCCTTCATAAAGTACGACGTTAAAACTCCAATTTGTCTTCAGGAAGAATCACCTCCAGAAGGCACGACGAGAAAACTCTGATTTATCTTCACGAAGAGTCCCCTCTAAAATGAACGGTGGGGAAGCTTCAACTTTTCTCCATGAAGAATTCCCTCTGAAATGCAGAATGGGAAACTTTTAATTTATTTTCACAAAGTATCCTCTATGGAATGCACATCAGGGAGACTCCAACTTTTCTCCATGAAGAATCTCCTCTGGAATGTGCAGAGGGGGAACTATATTTATTCTTCATGAAGAATTCCCTCTGGAATTCGCAATGTGGAAACTTCAATTTTTTTCATGTAGGATCCCATAAGAAATGCATCGCTAAAAAACTAGGAGAAGCCCTTCTGATTGCTTGATTAGGAGACTCCAATTCTTTCTCCATTTCTAGATTATTAATAGGTAAAAATGGACAAAAATGAAAAAATATACCTTATAATTGTTTAAAAATGACTAGAATCTCAGTATTCTCATAGTAGCTCACCAAAACCACCTGTTTATGCTTGATTGGATGGCTCGCGTGTGGGATCCTCATGATTTCACACCACGGATCGTGATCCAAGTGAAAAATATGCACCCGCACCAATATTATGTGATCCACTTGGCCTAAGTGTGTCACAGGCGATGCAAGGGAGCCAGCCTCAGCTTAACGGCTCCAAGAGAAGTGCAGGGGCACCGCTTGATCGCATGGCTCGAACCATAAGTATGACCATCTATGTTGGCCCAACCACCAATCAGCTGGACTGTTTTGCCAACCCAACTACTTTTGCCCACTCCACTACTGCATTTTGGGTGCAATCGTTGGCCCGTTGCTTCCAACCCACTTTTTCACTCAACCTGTGGTGAGTCGACCCACTTTTGAGCCTAACTAGAGTCCAACTAACCCGCCTGCTAACAAAATAATTTGAAGGATAGAGAGAATCAAATATGAGTTTTAGGGAAAGGAATGAGGGTTTCCACGAACCATGCTACATTCAACTTATATAATTTTTGTGTGTGTGTGTGTGTGTAGGTATGTATGTATGTATTTATGCATGTATATCTATATGTGTCTAGGTATACACATTTGTATACGTATGTGTGTGTGCGTTTGTATGTATATATATATATATGTATGTATGTATATATATATATATATATATATATATATATATATATATATATATAGGAACTCTGTGGGGAATTATATTGAAATCAGGTAAAAGTTACAAATGAGTATGGGGTTAGATCTATCTATACCCAGCATAAAAAGTACAACTCACCCAAATAAGAAAACCTATCTACCTCCACAACAATACAACTCACCCAAAAAATAAAAAGGAAAAAAAAAAACATATGCAATATCTGAAATAATCAAAACCAAAACACAGAAATCAACCAATATATGTTCTAATATGAGGAAGCCCATGTTATCACCATGAATCAATTAACGGAGTGTTGCAAGAGGGGTATGCCCCACAATTACCTCTGAACTTCTAGCACCCATCTTAGCAAGCTAATGCATAGGTTCGTTGCCTCCCCTGAAAATGAAACTCCAAACAATATTCATTTTATTTTTCCATAAACAAAATTCTTTTAATGCAAACAGTGGTATCCCAGGTGCCTCATTTTTGTCGGTGATATAATCCGCGAGTTGGAGTCAATCAATTTCCACCTGCAATAAACTCCATTTAGCAATACAAGCAATCCTTAATGCAATCCTAATAACCCAAGTTTTAGCCTCCAAGGCAATCTCAGCATCAGAAGTACAAACATGAAAACACAAACATGTCCTATGTGAATCACGAAAAATTTCCCCAACACCAGCCAACCTGCCCGCTAAACTACCATCTTAATTTACCTCCACCTAGTTGTGCACTAGCCTAAGCCACGTCACAGGCCTAGGTTGCCTTGAAAATCCACTACTTTCCTATGTCCCCATAAAATAGTTAAAATGTTGTATGCCACTGTAATAAGAAGAGTCAAGAGAAATAAACTTCAAAATTTTATATAAGTAAGCATGAATATTGGCCACCAAATGATTCACACCAATTCTCTTCCCCAAATATCCGCAAGAAATTCGTGTCATCCCCTAAAACCAGAACGTGGTGTAAGGCATGATTTCTAGTATATTTTTTTTTCAATTTGTATGAGTTCCAAGTCTCACATCATTGCTCAAGATCCCCACCCCCCCCCCAAAAAAAAAAAAATCTGGAATGAACTTTTGGAATGTCACTTCCAAAATCCTTCAAATTTTCATAGAGAACGAACATTTAAAATATATATGCAGAGCACTCTCCTCCTCTTCTTTGCATCGATGGCATTGAACAGGAAGTCTTAACCCTTTCATTTTCACAATATCATCATAAGGTAGTAGTTGGAGGTAACTCCTCCAAAGGAAGAAAGACGTCGACGGAGAAAGAGTCTTTCCCCAATGGTTTTACCCCAAACCACCCGACGATGTGGATGTAAATGGGAATAGATAGCCTTAGTACAAGATTGATCCATAGGTAGTTTAAGAAGTATTTTAGCATGTCTGGAAATGTCTATTGGGATTTTGGAGATATAGGAAGCATTAAACATACTCACATTATCCCTAAGTAAAGGAAAGTTCCATTTCTCATAGTCCAAAAAATTAGCCATAGTAAAATTTGTAGTTTGCTCCTGAACTTCGCAAGAAAGATCTTCCAAGGCCCAATTATCTTTCCAAAGAGAAATCCTACCATCTCCATTATCCAGATAGATGAATTTCTCTTTAACCATGGATTTTCACATTATAGAATCCCCCACCTTCACTGAAACAGGAGAGGGGTGAAGCCCCCTGCAATATTTATCATGCAAGAAATTGGCCCACGAAGATTCTCTTGCCCTAAATTTGAACCACATTTTGATATAGTTCACCTCCGATATGTGATGAAATTCTATAAATCTCAAGCCCCCAACATGTATAGTTTACACATTTTCTTCCAACCCATCCAAAGTTTATTGGATTTATCACCGACCCACAAAAACTTGTTAAAATATTTCTCTAAAGCATATTGAGTGCTAGATTTTAACTTAAGCCCCAATAAGGCATAAATAGGAATTGTGTTTAACACACTTCTAAGCAAGGTAATATGACCCCCAAAAAGAGAGAAAAATGTTTTTTCAATCCTCAATGTGTTTGTTAATTTTTTTCACCACTACATCCATCTTTATCTGTTTCCTTGTCCCTCTTTGCAAGTTTACACCAAGTTATTTAATGGGAAGATTAGCATCAGAATTTCCCGTGTGAGACACCTTCAAATTAACCATATCTTTTTTAAAACATTTCCCTAAATTTATATTGCATTTTTTTTATTGAATTCCATGTCAGAATGTCCTTGAAATTTTTCCAAGAGAAAATATGTATGTTTTATTGTTATTTTCCAGACATTAGAGAGGAAAATAACATCATCTGCGTAAACTAGGTGGTTGCTCGTCTTCTTTGTTCTATGGTTGAAGCGAAATTTGGAGTTGCGTTCCTGCAAATTATTCACCATACGAGAAAAAAATAGTCAAATGTAAGGATAAAATAGTAGGCGATAAAAGATTGCCTTGTTTAATGCTCCTACAAGCTTATAAAAACCATGTGTGCTCTCATTGATGAGAACACTGATAGTTATTGTAAGCTAGCTATCTCCTTATAAGCCAACAAAACTCAGTTTTGAAATCTATTCCTTTCAAAGAATTGATTATGAACTCCCAACTGATAGAGTCATACGCCTTCATGATATTTAGTTTAAGAATCATATTGCGCCCGCTACATTTTTTTTCAAGATCATTAATCCCCTGTGCAAGAAAAATATATGTCTTCCCTTAATGAAAGCAGATTGATTAAGAGAGGTTAGGTGAGAGAGTTGAGGTTGTATTCTGTTGACTGCAATCTTACTGAGGATTTTAGAAATAACTGATGTTAAACATATTGGTCTAAATCTATCTCATGATGATTTATCTTGGTTTTTTAGATTTAAGATGATGGTAGATGATGAGAAATAATACCTAGGGTTTACAAACTTAAAGGAACTTTGTATTGCCCCAATAGCCCCCCTTTTTATTGATGTCCCGACATTTGATAGAATAATCTGAAGTAAAACCGTTAGGTCTAGCTGCCCTGATGTAATCAATGCTCTTTAATGCTATTAAAAATTCTTATTCGGTTAATATCTCACAAAGAATTAGCTCGTTAGTGTAAGATTTGCCTTCCAAAAACAAGCCCTCCTCAATGGGAGTAACCGACATCTCAATAGAATAAAGATGTTCAAAATATTCCACCACACTTCTTCCCATTTCGTTAGGATACCTAATCCAATTACCATTGTTTCCCTTGATTCTTAAGATGATGTTCTGACTTCTTTTGTGCTTGATACATGCATGGAAGAACTTAGTAGACCTCCCCAGCCTTTTGTTTTAAAAGATCTCCTCCCATTTTATGGCATTGAGTAATTATTTATGAACTTTTAGATAACTCCTCAACAATATAACCATTACCCTCATCAAGTTGTTCCAGCCGCTACACATTACTTTCAACACTTACTACGCTTTTATGTACATCACCAAAAGTGATCCAATTCTACTCCCTCATTGCACAAGCAACCTTCTTATGAAGTTTCCATGATATAAACCATTCATTTCCCACATAATATGCTTTCTAGTTTGCTTCAAAAATTCTCAAAATTCTTGATGATTCGACCATACATTCAAGTAGAAAAAACAATATACAACAAGCTTCTCAAAAGAGGCTAAGGAAAGAAGAGATTGTGATTCGATCCCGAGTTTCTTATATTATGCACCTTAGATACATTGATATATGACAACCACTCTTGAAAAGATCAAGACTTTCAATAACACTTCCTCATTTTCAGGTATATTTAGGTCTAGAGAAGCCTAGATCAAACAAACCAGCTTCACTCAAAGCATCAGAAAAACCATTAATTAGATTGCCATCTACCATTGTTCCCCCAACTTCTTAGAGTTGCACACGATCATATTAAAATCATTGCCCACTAACCAGTTATCTTTCAACAAATCACCCATTTGAATCAGTTTATTCTAAAGATCTCTTCTGGCTGAGTGTCTAGCATAAACAAATGTAGCCCAACGCCTAAAGTTTTCCTTCTCAAAAGCAATATGAAGAAACCGAGGATAATCAGTAAGAGTGGTACTTATATATGTATATATGTGTATGTATATGTATGTACATATATGTATCTTTGTATTTATACATCTATGTAAATATATGTATCGATGTACGTATACATATATGTAGATACATGTATCGATGTGTGTGTGTGTGTGTTGCTCACCCTACTCTTTGGTTGACAGCTGCATTGTCAATCATGAGTCCCCTAATGTTATGGGTTTGAACCTGATTGAGAGCATCTGCCTGCAGCACAGGATCAAATGGTTAAGCACATGAGGTTGGTTGGGGGCTCGTATCATAGCCTCCGACCAATCTTTATATATATATATATATATATATATATATATATATATATATATATATATATATATATATATATATATATATATGTTTAATATTAGAATTTCTGGAAGGTTAAATGGATTTGAAATCTGGCAAGCTTATAGTCAAATTAAGCATCCCGACAAGATGAATCCAATGAGATCATGATTACTCAATTCTGACATCATTAAAGCACTCAAATGTCCAAAAAATATTGTTTATTCAAGGGAATCTCTCAGAGTTGTTCAATGGAGTAGACCTGATTCCATTCTTATTTGTAGGGAGGCTCTTCACCTACTCTACAAATAAAGCCCTGCCCTCTTCATGAAAGGGGTTAACGATCGATGTTTGGAGCAAGATCGTGAGGAGTAGCTGAAGTTTATTATTTTGCACCAAAGGTCCAACGAACGCCTTGCACTTTTACAGCTGCAGACCATCATCTTTAATTGCTCGTCGACAGTTATTGACAACTATCAGCCAAACCTTGCTCATTAATACAAAGCCCCTTATGGAATCAAAACATGCGTTGCGAAATCTCAATATATGTTGCAGGGCAATGAAGGACCAGACAGATTAGTACAACGATGCACTCTAAAGAAGGTATAACAACACACCCTAAAAATAGTGTAACATTACATCTTGAAGATGGTACAATTCGCACCTCGTATATAGTGTAGCAACATTGCTCAAAGACGATGTAAGTGTGCACCCCACAATAACTGCTTATAACTATCATACTAAAAAAATGAAAACTTTCTCCAAACTCCTGAAGATCTCTCCTCATAGCTCGCCAATACAACATATATGATCAACTACTGCTTGCGTGATTCATAGCTCATGTAGCTCCCAAATCCGACCTCTGTATCTTATGGATCTTATCGTAGCTCATGCAGCTCCCAACTCTCGGCTCTATGGCCTATAGAGGTTACCAAACTCATGCAGCTCTTAACTTTGGTCTCTGTGGCCTACGAATGTTATCCTAACTCATGAAGCTCTCAACTCTGGCATGTACGTCCTATAGATGTTATTGCAACTCTCTACAATTTACTCTTTGTTCAACCGATACTCCTGAAGAAACCATTTAAAGTCCCACATGACCAACTAGTACCACTGGTTTCAATTATGTCCTCTACAATAAGCTGACACTCCAACTACCATCTACAACATTCGCGATGTACTATTACTTGCATAGCAATTGGTTATAGCCTTCGCGGCCCATTACAACTATTATTAGTGAAATAATGTTAAACACCAACTCTATAATTCTATCTTCCCTGACTCAAGAGAAAAGTAAGCTTATGTACACACTATTATATAGTGGATTCTTTCAACTGCGCTAAGCCCAATGATATTTTCCCCTCTTTACATTTTTTCATGTAAAGCTTCCGGTGTCTCTACCTGTCATTTTATTCCCTGACTGTGCGATAAATTTTTGTGCAATGCTACGACGCTAAAAAATCAATCTATGCAGTGAATCTTTCAGCACACTTCAAGTCCCACAATAGAAATTTTGAAGTTAAAAATGCTCTTTAAAAGCAAAACCAAAGATGGCTGATTTGAAATTCTTAGAAGCTTGAGGAAGGGAGTCTAGTAGGTGATATTGTTTCTCTTGTTATAAATTTATTCACGGGAAAAATTAGTTTCTAAATATAATAATGATAGTTTAATTTATTAAGTTCTCTTAATAATCTCAACTAAAAATTAAAGGAAGACTTGACTCAGGATCAGCTTGATGAGAAGCACAATGAGCTTAACCTAAGTTTGAATTCAAGTCGAGCAGAAACTAATTCAAATTTGAAGCAAGCAAACATGAATAGGTTATTCATGAGTCATTTCGAACACGAGTTCATTTTGAACAGAAATAAATTTCGAATGAGTCGATCACAAACAAACTCTGGGCTCGCTACATTTAACTTAGAAATCACTAATAATAGGATAAATAATAATTTTTTGCAATATTTCGTATGGGCATGTATCAATTTTTATAATCGTACCAAAAAAAAAAGAGTATGAAGCTAATTGGATAAAGTTTTAAATAAATCACCTCCAAAATATATAAATTGATTTTGAAATTTCATATGTTTGTAATATTTTTAAGATTATATAATACAAAATATTACTTTTAATTTACATTTTTTAAAATTTAAAGCATCATAATTTTGAGTGTTATAGAAAATGTATTAATTTTAAATTTTAAAATACAATATAAAAAATAAAAATGAATTTAAGATTTTAATCGTCATAAAACTGATATTATTGGGTCTTAATACCAACATGCGAAAATTAAGGGTTTTGTTAGAAAATTTACAATCATGTCATGACCAGATTCCGAGGCTTGAAATTAATCAAGACGATAATCGACGGTCGAACGGTGAAAATTGTTTTCTTCATTATTATATTTTTATCATTAACAATTATTATCCACAAATTAAATGAAAGAGCCACCAAAGAGTTCAATTAAATCAACTAAATTAAAAAGTTATATTTCGAGTTGTCGCTCGCGTATTATATAAATATTATCTCTTTTAGTATGCATCTTAATCAAAAACTTAAACTGGAAAAATATATTTAAAAAATATAATGAGTTAGCTAAAAATAACCCATGAGCAATCGTACTTTTAAATTATAGTACCCAAAGAGAAGAAAAAAAAATGCTATTCTTGAACATATTAATATCTGAGATTATATAAGAATCTAATGTACGTGTCTATGATATTTACTCAATGCAAATGATTTAAAACTTCTCTATGCATTTACTTTTATTGTGCTCTACAAGATATAATTTTATTTCATTTTTACTTTATATTATTAACATACACAGTTGTATGTTTGAGAATCACCTTCAAAACAACCTAGCATACCTCTGGTCGATATTATTATGTCGGCACAACAGTTAGCGATTTAAGCCACAACTGTTGAGATGGAAAGACCCTTATCTACTCCTAAACACTATTATCTCGTCGGCACAGCGGTAAGTGATCTAAACATCACAATTGTTTGAGGGTGACAAGCTCTATTTTCTCGACCCTGGCCGATAGTCTCTCTTTAGCACATCAGTTAGTGACACATCATAATTGTTTGGGTGGAAAATAACTACGTGGGCGAGTACACTTGAGTCTCTCGTCTGTACTTTAAGGGGATGAACTTCTCTTAGCTTTCATATATAAACAATCATATTTACCTAATTTCATTTTTCTTATCATGCATTTATTTCATATGAATTCATCTACTTATAAAAAATACACGTTTGTATGATTCAAAATAACATGCACTAGTCTAATAAATTCATAAATAAATCATTATGCAACTTGTTGTACATAATTGTTTACTAGATTTTATGTAATGATATGCTATATGCATTTCTACTTAAATCTAATAACCTAATATATATGTGCCTCTACTATAATTTAAATGTCATTTAATAATCAAATAACATTATAGTGAATTCATGATATATCTATTTAATATGCATATGTTTCTATTTAACGATACGAAGAATCTGCAATATGCAACAATCTATCTCTCATTGGACTAAATCATAAATGAAATCAAACATACATTAATCATAAATAAAATCACTAATAACAAACCATATTGATATTTAGAAATATAATTACTCATCTCAATCTTTAGTAGATCTCTTTATTATTTTTAATCCTCAATTTCACTGTATTATCATTATTTTACCAATCTCAATTTTGAATAGCATTCTTCCATTTTTCCTTGTATGCTTTTAGTTCGTTCTCCTCCCTTGAACGCAAAGTTTTCTTGCTAGCCTCCTTGAACTCACTTAACCTAATTTCATATTAATATAGTAAATCTATATCAAATTAATGTATAAAAAGTTCTAATAAACAAATATAACACAAAAATTTACTTAACTAGCAAGTTAGGGTTCATCAAGCTTCGACTCTTTACTTCACGTTCACGATTCTTCCTCTTCCCTCGTATATCAAGTTCAGGTCAACTTACTCCTACAAATTCAGAACTTTAATATTTGCAATTGGAATATTAAATGCACTTAAAAATAATATTTAAATAATATCCTAATATTATCGATATATATAATCCATATTGCGTAACTTAATTAAAAGAGTATTAATTTCACCTTATATGATTTAGTCAATAGCCCTAACACACGTAGGCCGACCCAACATGGCAGTGTGCACAATTCTTCTTTCGGTCTCCTTCCTCTTCTGCATGCGAGCACAACGACCTCTCTTCTCTTCTCCTTCTCTTTTACTAGACTGCATTCTAACCCTTTTTTATGTCTTTCCCCCTTTATGATCGTGATTTCCTCACATGTATTTTGAATTTCGAATGAAAAACTACTATTGTCGACTTATAGCACTGCAAAATGCACAGAACTAAATTTTTAACATCTAAGTTGTTGTGATGTCTATCTTCTGGCTCTTAGATCTATCGTCAATAATGCTGCAACACTCTATTCCAACATTGCAATACTGGGTGTGGCTCTTTAGTGTTTTTAATCAACTCTTTCTTAAATTCTCTCTAAAAATTTCTTTGCACAAAAACACAGAAATTTATGTAATATATGTAGAAAAATATGAAATGATGACAAGTGTTTAGACATATTTTGAGGTGTTTTTCTGACATAACTTCTCATGATTCAATTCTCGATCTACTTCCTCCTAATAAACAATCATATTAATTAAGAGACTAAAGTATCAGCACTAAAATGATGTATGCATTTTATGAATGAATCGTAGACTAAGATCCATTGTTTTCTCTCCAGTGCTCCTATTGGAACACCTTACTCAAGCTCAATTAAATATTGAGAAATTTACATACATACATAGTACACAATTCTTATCTATTTACCTATCTCATACCAAAAAATTCCTATTTACACATATAGCATTTCTATGTCTTAAATCTATGCCTGAAAACTAGCATTTCATTTTTAAAAAAGTGATAATAATGCTATTTTTTATGTAATATTAAATATTTTGTGCTATGTATGTAAATATGAATATTTGGGTGTCAGATACATAAATACAAAAAAATTATATGTATGTATGTAAATGGCTCTTAAATATTAGAGGGCAGTAATCCAAAGTGTATCGTGATCTATCCTATCCTAAACTATAAGTCGGTTTGCAACTCAATTAATGATATGCTATTCAAACTATAAACAATTTGTTGGCAGAATGCCAATTGGTGGACCTTATTACAACTCAGTCATCTTAAATTTTTTAAATGATGTCATCTACATATCATGTCTATTATAATATTGCAACGCATTATCTAATTATAGAGAATAAATCTTTTTTTCTATTTTGTCATTCTTTGTGAGAATTTCTGTTAAAATGTTAACAAATAATTGTTCAGAAAATTTAATATAATTCATTCCTTAAAACAAGTAAATGTTACAGTTTTAATAATAAATATCATATCATTTTATAATAAATTGATATTCAGGATATACTAATTTTATGAATGGATATGTTTAGTGTAAAATCCCTTCGTCCCTATCTAAACGCTAGCCCTTGCTTCACCTCTTGCTGATAATCTGTTCCCACAATCAAACGGTAAAGAAAGGAGGCATTTTTTTCCCAACCGCATCCCCAGGATTCAGGTGCTCCCCTTCTCTCGGTTGCTGTTCTCGAATGGGACTATGGGAGCCGATAAATCTAGCTGGTCTCCTCCCACAGTTGATCTCCGCCTCCCGCACCATCTAGGGCTTCCCTCCCTTATCCGCCTGCTCCCCGGCAAACTACCCACTTCTCAATCTTCCCTTCATCCCGAATCTCCACCCGAATCCAAATCCAACTCACTCTTAGATCTCAGAACCATCTTTATCAAATCTATCCAATCTGTTATCCCCTCCACGGCCGCCTCCCCCGCCCCTTCCCAGCGTCCCGTGCGCACGTGGCCGCCGGAGCCCGGCTGCGCCGTACCGCGTTTCCGGCCATACGTCGCAAGAGTTCCATGGCACAGCGGCGCTCGTGCTTTCCTTTCTCAGCTCTTCCCTCGCTACGGCCATTACTGTGGCCCTAATTGGTCGAGCGGGAAGGCAGGCGGCTCCATGCTTTGGGATCGCCGCCCCATTGATTGGCTTGACTTCTGCTGCTACTGTCATGATATCGGGTACGACACCCATGATCAGAGCAAGCTACTCAAGGCTGATTTGGCTTTTCTTGAGTGCTTGGAGAGGCCCCAAATGGCTACTAAGGGTGGCGCTTATACGTCCATCCTGTACCGCTCCATGTGCATCGCGGGTAAGTATTTTGGTTGACTGTTATTTCAAGATAGCAATTTTAGTTTTAATATTGAAGTTTATTATAATGACATCAAACACGAAGATAGTTAATTTTTTTTTTTTCTGTATAACATCATTTTGATAATATGGGCATTGACATACATACAACACAATTCTTATGTGTTTATATAAAATTTTATAGTTGAAGATTTTAATGGCTTATTTTTGTTGCAGGTTTGAGGTATTTACTTATACCTTACAGGATGCAGCTGCTGAAAATTCAATCTGGGCCTTCATTCACAGAGGTTCTAAACAATTTGACTGTTAAACTTAATGTGTGTAGACAAAACTTGGATAGGAAGAATTTGTGATTGATTTTGAATGGAAATGTGTTTGGTTTTTGTTAGTGAGTGCAAGTGGAAACCAGTTAGTTAGCCTACTTTCCTTCTTGTGTACAGAATAAACTAGTTTTTAAGCCATTTAGGAAGCTCTAATGTAAATTGAATGGAACATTATGGCCAAGTTAGTGGAATTATTCTGTTATCTGTGATCTCAATTCATGCTTTTATTTGTTTGTTTTGTGGATTGAAGAGTAATTGAAGATCACTACTGAAAGAAAGATACTGCGTTGATGTGCTGACATTCAGATAGTAGTAGAGAGGGAAAGAGTGAAACAGAGAGAGCTGAATAACATTTTATAATCTTGTGTAGTTCATCAAGGTTACAGGCTATGATTTGAATTCCTTAGCGCTACTTTCGCTGCAATGAGTTCATAAATAGATCTTAAGCTCTATGTATGTGGCATATCATAGGAGAAATGTGAGCATATGCTGTAAAATCTAACATAATACTCTTTTTAGACATTTAGAAAATTTTCAATGGCTCACCGGTGTGATTATTTCAACACTTGTGAACTAGTTGCTAGTAGTTTTTATGATGTTGCTTTGTTCTTTCTTTGCTTAACTGGTCTTCTTATAACGATTTTTTGCATGAATGCACTATGGTATAATTTTTGGTTCCAGGAAATGAAGTAAATAATCAAGCTTTAGATGTCTATATCTCAAATATCTTGAATGCGAAATGGATTTAAGTTTCATTTATTGAGTTTGTCTTTCATTGGCAAGTTTGCTCTGGCAATTTTTGAGATTTTATTATGGAGGAAAGATGCATCTGTGTTACTTGATCCGTGCTTAAATTAGTAGACACAAATTGCTTCTAATACAAGTATGATGAGTTTAAAATTTATGGCTAGTTTAATGGCATTTTACTTTCCTTTTCTTAATATCCTTAATAGTGTTGTCTCAGTTAACTTTTTTTTTGCACCAAGATGACAAAACTTCGACTCTATTGAAACCAGATTTATCCTTGAATCACTCCTAAAGAGTAGAGAATCCAAAAGGAGAGAGGATAGAAAGAGATAGATGGAGAGAGCTGAGTTAATGCAAGGATGAGCAGGATAATGGGATCAGAGGGGTTTTTCCTTAGCTCTAATAGATGGAAGACTCCCAGGGATCATATCCCAATTTATATTTAATGCCTCCTATTTATAGAGGTTGGTCTTTATAAACTGACTCATTTAGGCTCATAGCATTCATAGATTTCTATGCTTATATGACTATTTTGTTGGTCATATCCCCGCTAAAGCTGTAGCTATTGGAGAGATCCTCTTCCAGCTGACTACTTTAGTGGATAGAAGAGGTTTTCTCTTTTGACGATTCATGTACTCGAACCCGCTCCATCCTCGGTCTTTTATACTCAGTCTTCCACGCTTGGCGCATGAGTACTTGGCTGATCTCTGTTTGATCGTCCGATGCTCCGAACTGACCTTCTTGTCGTTAGCCTTCGCCTTTTAGAATAGCTTGTGTTGGAGGACAAGAGCTATCCAGTCATCATTGGTCTCAGCAGCCACTTCTTTGTCTAACTTATTGTGCAATGCTTATATTTATCTTTTCAAGCCTGCAGCCAATGAAATCAGCCTTTAAATTCAGAAAAGTAGCATCCATGACCGTTCCCTCACTTCTGGTTGTCACGACTCCATTATCACCTTATCATCTCTAGTGTCATTGTCGTTGGTCAACTCTCTAATGACATGTCTAGCATGCTTTATCCAACATCAATGAGGGATGGCATTCGTTCTTCATGCATAATCTTTCATTTCTAAATATACTTAGGAAACACATCACTCTCAAGGAGCGAAAATGACTCCTTGGACTAGCAATGGGAATTATGTCTTCCCCTATTAGAGCATGGACTAGCACCATGTGAGGGATGAACAATAATAGGCGGTTAGCAATGGGAAGTTTGCCTTCTTTTTAACAGCATGGAATAGCACCATAAGAGATTAGCAATAGATGAGATGAGATTAAACGCATGTAAAGAAAGAAGCATCCTCTTGTTTTCATCTCCTCTTTATTTCATCCCTCCTAAACTTTTGCTTGAAGGGGCAAGGTTGATCTTCCCTATAAATGTATTAACTTTCCATATTGTATTTTAACATATCAAAAATGAGAGGAGAGAATTTGATGGTTAGTTAAAGTTGTCTTTTTGTTATGAGTGCCGCAAATTAATTTCAATTTCATTTAGTTTAAATTTATTGTTTAATGTAATTTCAGGATATATAGTTAGATAAAAAAAGAAATAACTTCGATCCATAAAATATAGATTTTATTTTTTATTCATATCTTATCCTATTTCCTTAAATAACTCTATTATGAGGCGGATCATTACTGTAGCTCCAGCTCCTCGTTACTAACCACTTGTTATGAGGGAGGACTGGACGAGATTTGATGAAGCGCAGCTGTAGTTTTTTCTGGCACGTTGCAAATAAGGTTCTAACGCGTGGCAACAAACAAATATATGGATATTTCTACTAAAATCAAATCAGATTTGTATAATCGAATAAATAATCGTTATTTTCCCAAAATAATAATAATAATATTAATAACTGATGCAAAATTTTATATGATTAATTTTATTGGCTTATGATTAATTTTACATATATTATTTCTTAAAAATATTAAGATGACTCGTATGACAAATAATTAATAAGTATTTAATTACAATATTTATAGGTTTAAGAAAATTAAGATAACTCATAATGAATGATTATTGTATATGTGCCCATATATAAATTTTCCTAACAAATTTTTTTTGGGTCACATATTAACTGACAAGTAAACATTATTAAATATTTTAAGAGCTCAAAAAATTTGTTCTTTTCAAAGTAGCATTTAAAAA
This sequence comes from Papilionanthe hookeriana x Papilionanthe teres, assembly GCA_022702705.1. NCBI lineage: Eukaryota > Viridiplantae > Streptophyta > Magnoliopsida > Asparagales > Orchidaceae > Papilionanthe > Papilionanthe hookeriana x Papilionanthe teres. The sequence goes on along the minus strand of CM040426.1, from coordinate 41,287,175 downwards.
AAAAAAAGATCTAGTCAACAATAATTTTAATGTATGACCAAAAAGATATTTGTCACTATATTTTATGTAAACGACCCATAAATAGTTACAATATTGATATAATCAGTAACACGGATCAGTAGCACAAAAATTTCATGCAATGTGATCTTATATTATGCATATTTCCAGCTGATTTTATATCTTAACTCAAAAGGGTTAACAACAATATTTCAAAATTTTATGTTAAACTATAAATTTATTTTATTTTTCAATTATAATTAAATTTTAATATGATTAGACAATATGTTTACAGCAATTGAACGTCATAAATGAACTCGTATTATTTTAGCATTTCACCAAGACAGATCCCACCCATAGAAGTTACATGCTCAGGTGGTAAAAATTTTTTGGGTGGATCCATAATGATAAAATTTGAGCTTATAGGTTCAACCGACACATGAGAACTACTATTTTTTTTAATAAAATATCAATATACTTTGAATTTTGATATACTTTTATTGTTTGTTTCTATTATGGCAATTTTTTTTAATAACCTCACAATATCATCAACAATGTGTATCTTGATGTCTCGTAACAAGTTACTAATTTTGTCCACTTTGTAGAGGAATCATGACTTCAAACTTTTCCAAGATATAGCACTTCCAACTAATAAGGAAATATATCATGATGTGGATCTTCTACACTCGAGACAACCAATAAAATCGGAGTCATAACATTTCATGATCTTTGAATGATTTGATCTTCTATATGTGAGCATAAAATATTATGTTCTTTTTAAATATGCATAACCTGTTTTACTATTTTACAATGATCCATTCTTGGATTACCTAAACATTTGACAAGCATTCCAATAATGTAATCAATATTCAAACACATATGAACTTGATAATACATAAAATTTCTACGGTATATGTACAGGGAATCTTTTTCATCTCTTTCTTTTCAATATCAGTCATTAGGCATTGAAATATACTAAATTTAGCATCTTTAGCATTAGGGGTATCTCGTGGCACACAAACCTTCATGCCAAACCTACTAAACACTTTATCGACACATGTAGATTGTGATAAACCAAATATACAAATAGAATGATCTCGATAAATTTGTATACTCAACACAAAAGATTCATTTCCAAGAACTTTCATTCCAATCTTTTTAAAAAAATTATCTTAGCTTCATGGACAAGGCATATATCCTTGAAAATCATTGACTTGTAACACAAGAATGATAATTTACCCTCACTAATTTTATACTAAAAACATTAGCTAGTAATATTTAAGTAGCTCAAATTTGAGCTGAAATAGATCTAAGTAGCTCAAATTTGAGCTAGCTCATTCCAATTTTGAGACAGATTGAGCTCGTTTCAATTTTGAGGGAAGCTCGCTCGAAATCAAACATACCTAGTCATAAGCCAATTTCAATCCGAACTCGATCCATTTGAGCCGATTTCGAGCAAAGTTAAGGATTTCGAACAGATGGCCTTAACTTTGCTCGAAATCGGCTCTGTATTTTCTATTCAATGTACTTTTGACACTTTAATCTCATTAATATATTCGTTTTATTATTATTATTATTATACATACATAAATCATTTAAATATATTGATCAAAACTATTATATGATTGATAGGATGTTTGTATTAATCATAAATGGATTTTTTTTAAAATTTGCATATCAGATGATTAGAATTTACCACTTCAAAATATTATTCGTAAGAAAGACTATAATGATTTTGAAAGAGTTTTTCAAAGAAATTGGGGAAATTTTTTCCGTAAAATAAATACTTTTTTTTTTAGTGAAATGTTATGCTATATGACATGCTTTATATCTTTCGACATTACCTTTTTAATCCCATTTGATTTTAAAAATTCATTCACAACTAATTAGTTTTATAAATTTAGGCAATTTGACAGAATTCCAAATATCATTATCTTTCTTTAATTTCATCTTATCATCCATGATTTTTATCCAATTATGAGATTTAACACTTATCTGACATAACTAAAGGAGATTGATCACTCTTCAATTTAATATTAAATTCATGTTTTGAAGATATGTGACATAATTATCTGTAATTACTATTCTCATCTTCTTACTAAATCTTCTTAATGACACTTCAAATTAAAGTTGTTGTGATTCTTCTATATGAATAGAAGGTAACCAAAAAAAATCTTAATTGTCTTAATTTATAACTTGAATATTATTAGTTAAATATGATTATTTTTAATTGTATAATAGGAATTGTAATGTATTCTCTTTAAAGATAAAGATCCAAAATTTTGTTACTCCCATCACATTCAATATCCTCAATAAATTTAGCATTACCAATCATGAAAAAATATTTATATAAGAAGTCATAAAAATTAAAGCCTCCTAACCTTTCTGAGTATTTAATAAAAGAGTAGCTAATAGTCCTTGAGTTCAATTTTCCTTTTTTTTTTATTTTTTTTTGTGCTTATATGGCTTAGGCTTAGCTAAACATCTTCAAACGGAAAAATGACTAATATTAGGCTTCTTTTAGCACATAAATCATATGAGATTTTAGTTACTGAGTTGTTGAAACTTTATTAAGGATAAAAACTACAACCTTAAAGCTTCTCCCCATAGTTATTCTAATAAAGAAGAATGATTTATCATACTTCTAACCATAGTCATTAAGATCTGATTTTGGCTCGAAATTTCTGCATGCTATATAGTGGAATAATGCCACATTCTACTAAATATTTGGCAAAAGAACTAAAAATTTGTTAAGTTAATTTATCATATCAACTATAATACTCTTCACCATGGCTACATCTGATAGCTTTTAATTTCTTACTAAGCTGATTTTTAAGTTCAGTTGAAAATCTTAAATGTATCCATTGATTTTGATTTCTCATACATCAAGTATAAGCACCCATAATGAGAATAATCACGAATAAAATTAATAAAATATTATTAATTATTTCAAGATACTGTATGAATGACTGCAAATATTAATATTAATTAAATCCAATATGTTTAAATTTCATTTAACATAAATTTTCTTGATATTTATTTGTTTTCTCTCTATGCATTTAAGATAAATTTTAAAATCTACAAAATCTAAGGAATCAAGAACTTCATCCCACGTAAGTCTTTCAATTCTCTATTTAGAAATGTTTTAAATGTTTGTATCATAATACAGAAAAATTTAAATTTATTAATTTTTATTTGATACCAAGATTACTTATATGTAAGATTTCATTAATATGTGAAGCATTAAAGTTTAATTTATATAAATTATCAATTAAAGAAATAGTATTAAAATTTTCTCACTATTGAACGATAGAAAATTTTTCATCCTCAAATGAACAAGATTGGAGAGAGAGAATTTTGTCAAAATGATGGTGCATAAAAAATCTGATACAAATTCAAAATATAACCAGTTTTAATATATATTTTATATAGACATATAAGTTTGATAGGAGCTTCATTGATGTTTCCCTCATAAATGAATTTTTCAAAATTAGTTGGCATTTAGCTCCTTCGTATATAGTCAAACTTATGTAAGAAGTGACACTTGTATCTATCCACCAAGTTTGATTTTATATTAATGATAAATTAACTTCATGACAAATAAAATAGAGAAGTTTATCCTTCTTGATGATCCAATTAGCATACATAGGACATTCCCTCTAATTACATGACAGTATTATCATGTTTCTTATAAACTATGTGTTGTGAAGTCCTTTTATCTGTAGTTCCCTCTTCTTTATGATTACTTTTACTTTTAGCAACAATGCCATTAGAAGAAGTTACTACATGAGCACTTCTCATCATATCTTGGTTTGATCTCATGTCATTGTGCACATATTGAGCAAGGAACTCATTATGAGTTCATTTTTACTTTTGAGTATTATAACTTATCTTAGAATGGTTAAATTGTCTAGGAAGAGAGAAGACTAAGTGCATAAAAATTCCATCAGACAATTCTAACTTTAATGCCCTCAATCTAGTAACAAACTTAAACAATTATATAATATACCCCCTTATATTTTCATTATCTATATACAATATTGAAATAAGTTTACTAAGAAAAGTACTTTTTTGACCATTTTAGAACCAACGAAATAGTCTATATTTAGATTAAAAAATTTTTTAGCATGTTCTTAATCAAGGATTACGCATTTAATGATTTCTGAAATAGAGTGTTTAAGACTCTCAAAATTAGCCCTTTATTCAAAAGTGTTTTCCATTATAAGGATAGGTAGATGTTCATTCCAAATCGTATAGTCAAGATTCATACATCTAAGAACTATGGTGATAGGCTCTTTCAATTTCCTTAAGTTAGCATCACTAAGCATTGTAATGTTATTTAGAATGGCAGATATTTATGAAATATTGACTGAAAAGAATACAATAAGCTCATGGTTAATGAAATTATAAATTTTTATGCATATTATGTAAATAAAACACAGATAATATATATGCTTGACATAAAATAATTAAGATGGGCTATGATAAGATACCTAACACAACATTGGAATTTAGGTTTTGACATAAAAACTTTTTGATAATAAATTTTATCAATAATACATACTTCTTTCGACCGACTTAATATATGCAGGAATAACCCAAAAATTATCATATATTTGTTACTATGTATATATATAATGTGGCCAAAAAATAATATTTCTTTGGATGGATTATTTTTGCATTGATTTAAATAAATGCTTTCAACAATATTCATGTATTTTAAAGTTAAATAAATTTATATAACATTCGTCTTTTTGACAACATAATATTTAAATTTACTATAAAATAATACATAATTTTTGTTGATACACCATCAATAAATTTTCACCATCCAGCATGAATCTCGTGGCGTAGAACAATTGTCAAGGTAATTTTTTGAGGAAGGAATATCCAAATTTCATTTAGAAATCAATCAAAACTCTGATTTCAACAAACTTTACATTCAAATTGACCGGCTCAATGAGTCGAACACAATGACATCAAAGGTGGTCCAAACCGAGTTAAATCAAGCATATATGGAGTTGTTAGAACATTTTTAGATTCTTCAACTACCAAATTGGAAGGTTAAATGGTTTTGAAATCTGATTAGTTATATTCAAATAGTGCATCTCGATGAGACAAATCCAACAAGCCCAAGCTCGCTCAATTCTAACATCATTAATACAATTAAATATTCGTTGAATGTTGTCCAATCAATGGGATCTCTTTGGGCCATCTGATAGAATGTTCCAATTTCATTTCTTATTTGTTAGGAGGTCTCTTTTAGACTGTAAATATAAAGCTTGGCCCCCTTCATGAAAGGGGAGGAAGATCCAAGCATAGAGGAGGATTGAGAAGAGATGCTAAAGTTTAATGTTATGCACCAAAGATCTAGCAAATGCCTCCCGCTTCTGCCATCGCTAACCACCATGAACCATCACTTTTAACGACCACCGTCGACAACCACTAGTGGCCCCGTGCTCATTGTAACGAAGCACTATGTGGAGTAACAACCAATGTTGTAGAGTGAAGAAGCACCTGTCATCGTCAGACTTGTCGCCGTTAATTCCTTATTGTTATTGTCGATTGTAGTCAAGGAGTCCCACTCTATTTATCAATTACATCGCCCTAGTCTTTAAATAATTTTTTTTCTCGGATCATATGAATGACCTAAAGATATTAAGAAATTTGGAGAAGGAGAGGAAAAAGGCAAATGAAATTGGAAAGTAGAGAAATGGAAAGTGTAGGGGAATTCATTATGATACACATTGTTGAGAGAACTCTGGATGTTCAACTGTCGAGATACTCGTACAAAGAAATTCATATGAATATCCCATAACCAGAGATTTAGATGTGATACCTATTGTGAGTTCTTTATTTTCATATAGGATCAAGCTCCCATAATTAATTACGTCTTAAACGATTAAGGTCTTCAAAGAAAACTCCCAATTAACTTTAACATTTGTTATAGAAGAAATTTTAAGTGTTAGAATCAAGAAAAGAAATGTCAATGTTCAATCCTAAGGGTAATACATTTCTAAGTGTGATATACTACCCTAAAGGTTTGGTCTTATTTTTTTTTTGTCATTGTTGTCATTTTTTTGTCGTTTAATTTTGTTGTCGTTTAGTTTTGTTGTTGTGAGATTTAATCCTCAAGCTTCAGAATGTCGTACCTGCAAAACAGAGTTAGCACATCCTAATAATATATAAAATAAATCAAAAACAAAACTTGCCTTGTGTCTTCAACAAACCTATAAAACAAATTTAGCATGAAATTTAATTCATTTTATTTTAAATTTTAGACAGCCTGTTCAAGATGTCTTTGGCTCCGTCGTCCCAGGGTCGTCGGGGTATTAAGATATACTTAGTCCCAAAAAGGTGTTTAAACCAGGGATGAAAGATTTTTATCAGCAACCATCTTCTTAGATCAAAATACTGGGGTTCAAGTTGCAGTTGGTGATCTTTGTTCATTAGTGTTACATTTACGCTTTAGTGTCAGTTTTGGATTTTATGGGGTGTAATATTTTTTGTTGTTTACATTTTATTAACCGATTAATTTTTTTTCATTTTTATTATTTATTTTGATTGGGATAACCCGATTAAGATCTCATAGTTCCATCATCCCGGGTCATTAAGTTTGTTGTTTGATTAGTTACAAGTGATTAGAAGATATTATGTTAGCAACCATGGGTTGCCTCCTTCAAAGTTCTTCTCAAACCAAGTGATATTTAAAGGTTCAAGTTTAAGTTTTAATATTTTTTAAGGAGAATTTTAATCGATTCTATTTTAAGGTAAGCTTTGATTTTATGTCGTTCGGTTTGTTTGTTTAACTTAGATGTGAGTTGAATCCTCAACTTTGCGTTTAATTTAGGTTAAACCTAAAAGAGGTTGGTTAAGTCTAATGTAGAATAAACTTAGGGTTTAAGTTCAATGTGAGTTGAACCTAAGAGAGTTTGGTTAAGTCTAAGGTGGGTTAGACTTAGGGTTTCAGTTCAGTGTAGGTTGAACAAAAGAGAGACTGGTTAAGTTTAAGATAGGTTAGATTTAGGGTTTAAGTTCAATTTTAGTTGAATCTAAAAGAGTTTGGTTAAGTCTAAGGTAGGTTAGACTTAGAGTTTAGGTTCAGTGTAGGTTGAACCTAAGAGAGATTAGTTAAGTCTAAGGTAGGTTAGACTTAGGGTTTAAGTTTAACCTAGGATAGGACTAAGGAAGCTTGATTTAGGTGATGGCCGTGAAAATCTTTTTGTCGAATTGCATTGTTATCAATTCTCTTATCATGTTAATGTCAAAGAGTCACCACTATCTATCGCCCTAATTCTTATCCTACCTAGACTTATTGTCAGAAATCTTTAGAGAATTTTGATAAGGATTAATCAAGATAGAGATTGAGAGAAAGTAAGATCAAATGATAATCTCATAGAACAAGTCTTCAGATTGTGTAATTACTGAAGTTTTTCATATGAGAAAATTATGTGAAGATCTTGGGTAAACAGAGAGGTTTTATAAGTAAAATACCTATCCTGAGTTCTTTAATCTCTTATAGGAGCAAGTTCCTATAGTTAATTACATCCTGAGCAATTAATACTGTCTAGGAAAACTCTCGATTAAGGTTAACATTTATCCTTGAAAAAGTGTAAGTGTTGTTGTGACAGTGTGTTTCTGAAGAATCGATACTACCAGAAAGTTTTGTTTATGTTTAGTGCATGTCGTTGCTTTATTGTGTTTTATTTTGTAATGTTATTTTGTCATTTTGTATGTCATGTCATATGTCATGTCGGGATGTCGTAGTTTGTATGTCATGTTGTTTTATGTCATATCATAATATCATTTTTATTGTTGTAATATTATTTTGTCATATTGCGTTTTGTTATGTCATGATGTCGTGGTGTCGTTTTGTCAAGCTGTTATATTATCATGATGATATTGTCTTGGTTTTATGTTTGTTTTCTTTGTTTTAATTTCATCATTGTTTTGTGTTTATTAAGGTCATTTTGTCGTCGTTATGTTTTATTGTCATTCCTTTTGATTTATCATTGTTTTGTTTGTTTGTTATTATTTTGATTTGTCATTTTGTTTTGGAAGTGTCGGTTTTATTTAGATGTCATGTTGATGTTAATGTTAAGTGTCAGTTTTTTTGTTTGTTTTGGTTTAGTATCATATCATGTCATGTGTTATGTCGGGATGTCATAGTTTGTATGTCGTGTCATGTCATAATGTGATGTTGTAATGTCATGTCATTTTATGTCATGTCTTAATGTGAATCATAATGTCATGTCATTTTATGTGATGTCTTAATTCGTAATGTCATAAGATGTCATGATTAATATCTCGATTTGTCATGAGATATTTTATCTTCTATGAGAAGATGTTATTATGTCATGAGATACCTTCTATGATGGCAAGAATATATCATTATTTATTTATTTTTATTATTTTGTTTATGATTCCCTTTTGTTTTAAATTTTGGTTTTGTGGTGTCATGTCATTTTGTCATCTCTTAATGTGATGTCGTAATTAATATCTCGATTTGTCATGAGACATTTTATCTCCTATATTATTATGTCATGAGATATCTTCTATGATTTCAAGAAGATATCATTATTTAATTTTTGTTATTTTGTTTATGATTTCCTTCTGTTTTAAATTTTAGTTTTGTGGGTCATGTCATTTTGTCATGTCATCATTTTATTGTGGTATAGAAATGACATTGTATGTTAATGTTATGTCGATGTCAATGTTAATCATTTTATCTTTTTATTTCAGATTCCATGGTTAACCTAAAAGTCCAGTTGTCTTTGTTGTCATGTCATTTTTGTTTTGTTTTTTGTAGAAAGTTTAGGTTTTGTAGCTATCCTAAAAGTCCTGGTTTTGTCGTCAATGTTCCTTCGTCGACGTCCTGCAAAACAGAGTTAGCACACCCTATAATATGCAAAGAAAATCTAAATGAAACTTCATGTCTTCATTCTGCAAGGAAAACAAAGTTAGAAACAATGACATATCAAGATATTTAGCTCACCTGGTCAAAATGTATGTTGATCCATAATTGTCGGATATCCGAATGTGGTTGAGATGTCGTTTTAGATTTATGTTAATTTGTTTTTAATTTTATATCCAATTGGTATTGAATCTTGAATTAGATTTATCTCAATTTATGTTTAATTTTTTATCTGTCTTAAATGTCGATTTGGGTTGGATTTTGGATTTTATGTCGATTTGGAGTTGATTTTGGGTTTTATGTCGATTTATGTTGATTTGAGTTTTAGTTTGAGCTTTTATGTTGATTTTTAATTTTATGTCGAGTTCAGTTCAATGTGGGTCAAACTTTAAGAATTATGACGTTTTATGTTGAGTTAAGTTCAATATCAGTTGAACTTAAGGATTATATCGGTTTATGTCGTGTTAAGTTCGATTTAGGTCGAACTTAAGAATTATGTCAGTTATGTTGATTTTTGTTTGAAATGTCGAATTTAGATTCAATTTTGTTGATTTAGATTCAATTTGGGTTGAACCTAAGGTTTATGTCGATTTAGATTCAATTTGGGTTGAACCTAAAGTTTATGTCGATTTAGGTTCAATTTGGGTTGAACCTATAGTTTATGTTCAGTTGAGTAGAGTTAGGTTCATTGTTAGTTGAACCTAAAGTTTAGGTTTGGATTTAAGTTCAATGTATGTTGAACTTAAGTTAGGTTTTGGTTTAGGTTCAAGTTGAGTTGAACCTAAGGTTTAGGTTCGGACTTAAGTTCAATGTAGGTTGAACTTAAGTTAGGTTAAGGTTAGGTTCATGTACGTTGAACCTAAGGTTTATGTCGAGTTGAGTTGAGTTGGGTTTATTGTCACTTGAACCTAAGGTTTCAATATGAGTTGAACATAAGTTAGATTTTGGTTCAGATTCAAGTTAGGTTAAACCTAAGGTTTAGGTTTGGACTTAAGTTCGTTAGCTTTGTGTTAAACTTAGGTTCATGTCAGGTTCAACCTAAGTATGGTTTGACTTAAGTCTAATACGGGTTAGACTTAAGTTAGGTTTGGGTTTGATTAAACCTTAATTGGTTAAGGTTTAATAGATTGATTAAGTCTAATGTGGTAGACTTAATTAAGGTTTAGGCTTGATTCAACCTTAGTTAGTTAAGGTTTAATAAATTAATTAAATCTAATATGGTAGACTTAATTAGGGTTTAAGTTTGACTTAGATTCAAGTTGGGTTGAACCTAAGTATAGGTTAAGGTTAGGTTCATGTATATTGAACTTAAAAGGTTTAACTTAGGTTCAAATTGGGTTGAACCTAAGTATAGGTCAAGTTTAGGTTCTGTATGTTGAACCTAAAGTTTAAGTTTGACTAAGGTTTAACTTGGGTTGAACCTAAGTATAGGTTAAGGTTAGGTTCATGTATGTTGAACCTAAAGTTTATGTTTGACTTAGGTTTAACTTGGGTTGAACCTAAGAATAAGTTAAGGTTAGGTTCATGTGTGTTGAACCTCAAGTTTGAGTTTGACTTAGGTTTAACTTGGGTTGAACCTAAGTATAGGTTAAGGTTAGGATCATGTCTGTTGAACCTGAAGTTTAAGTTTGACTTAGGTTTAACTTAGGTTGAACCTAAGTATAGGTTAAGATTAGATTCATGTGTGTTGAACCTAAAGTTTAAGTTTGAACTTGGGTTCATGTTGTGTTGAACCTAAGTTAAAGGTTGAACTTGGGTTCATGTTGTGTTGAACCTAAATTAAAGGTTGAACTTAGGTTCATGTTGTGTTGAACCTAAGTTAAGTTTATTTTGGGTTTGAGTTTGATTAAATCTTAATTGGCTAAGGTTTAATAGATTAATTAAATCTATTGTGGTAGACTTAATTAGAGTTTAAGTTTGATTAAGTCTAATTTAGTTAAGACTTAATGATTTAATTAGGTCAAATGGGTTAGTCCTAATTAGGGTTTAAGTTTGATTAATTCTAATTTAGTTAAGACTTAATGGTTTAATTAGGCCTAATGGGTTAGACCTAATTAGAGTTTAGGTTTGATTAAATTTAATTTAGTTAAGACTTAATGATTTAATTAGGTCTAATGGGTTAGATCTAATTAGGGTTTAGGTTTGTCTTAAACCTAATGTTTAAGTTATTAATTAAGTTTAATTAGTTCTTAAACTTAATTTAAGTTTGGTTTTGTATTAAACCTAATTTAATTAAGGTTTAATGAATTAATTAAGTTTAATATGTCCTTAAACTTAATTAAAGGTTTGATTTTGCTATTAAACCTAATTTAGTTAAGGTTTAATAGGTTAATTAAGTTTAATATGCCCTTAAACTTAATTAAAGATTTGATTTTAGTATTAAACCTAATTTAGTTAAGGTTTAATCGGTTAATTAAGTTTAATTTGTCCTTAAACTTAATTAAAAGTTTGATTTTGTATTAAACCTAATTTAGTTAAGTTTAATGGGTTAATTAAGTTTAATATGTCCTTAAACTTAATTAAAGATTTGATTTTTGTATTAAACCTAATTTAGTTAAGTTTTAATGGCTTAATTAAGTTTAATATGTTCTTAAACTTAATTAAAAGTTTGATTTTGTATTAAACCTAATTTTGTTAAGGTTTAATATGTTAATTAAGTTTAATATGTCCTTAAACTTAATTAAAGATTTGATTTTGGTATTAAACCTAATTTAATTAAGGTTTAATGGGTTAATTAAGTTTAATGTGTCTTTAAACTTAATTAAATGTTTGATTTTGTATTAAACCCTAAGGTTTGATGATTTAATTAGGCTTAAGTTGTTTTTAAACCTAATTATTGTTTGATTTGAGTTCTTTTAAGTTTGGATTCATTACTTGCTTATTCCATGATGAAATGGATTAAATATGTGAAGAAAAGGTTTTGAATTATTAATTCTAAAATTAATAAATGTTAACCTAGTTTCAAAGTGTCTTTTAGATTGATTTGATGGCTTGAGAATTGATGTTTTGGGATTGTTATCTGTTATCCTAAGGTTCTCAATCATTTTGTATTTTAATTTTCCAATTTTCCTAATTTTATAATTATTTTTGAAAATAATTACAAAATATCATGGAGATTAGGAAATCACATCCTAGAGAGCTATCCTAGCCTTAGAAAAATCAGAAGATGTGTCTAAGGACTTAAAGGTTCTTCCATAAAAATTTCATATTTTTCTGATTTGTAAATAGTTTTTTAATAATTAAAAAACTCCAGAGAGTATTTAAGTATTTAAAAATTAAATACTGAGAAAAAAATTATGATTTTGGTCTCATAATTTTCTTCTCTTCAAGAGATTTCCAGAGGTATTTTTATTTTTTTAGGAGCTCTGGATCAAAAGATATGGATTTTTGAAGATTTTAAGGATATTCTTAATTAATCCAACCCAGAAAAATCCAGAACGCGCCACGTGTCCTCGTACTGTCGAAGGGGTGAGAGGATCAGGTGTACGGCGCAGAACAGCGGACACAGCAGGCTTAAATCAGCGTCGTTCGTTCCAAAACACGAGAACGGAAGGCGGAGATAAATACTCTAGAAATTCGAAAATTTTTGAACCGTCCAACTTCAAAGCTCAATATCTCACTCATTTCTCAACGAAATTGAGTGATTTTTTAACCTATGGAATCATTTAGATGTGTAGATTACATATATATGGTGACAATACATTTTTGGGCTAGTTTAACACATGATATTTCAAATTTATGCATTATTTTGGAGAAAATAAATCCTTACCTTGGCCACAAGTTTGTTGAGCTTGATCAGGCCTGATGATCAGCTTTTAGGACTCCCAAAGAAGATCTTTGTCACTTCAATTTGGTTTTGTAGCTAGCCTTAGACAACAATTTTGGCAAAGTGGCTAGTTTTGGCTGATTTTGGCCAAATTGGCTTGATTGGGCTAATCCTATGGCTTGATTTTAGTTGGAATAGGTTGCTGAGATCCCTAGGAAGCCTTTTTGTGTTGAGAGCCAAGGGATTTGGGCAGCCTATAGGTTTCTATGGATTATTTTTCTCTCTTTCATATGGGTTCGGGTAGGGCTTATTTATAGCCATGGGGAGGCCATGGCTAAGCTTGAGTTCATTTGGGGAAGGTGCTATTTGATGTTATGATTGCTGAAGATAGAATTTCAGCTGGAGGATAAGTTTAGTTCACTTCCCCAAGATTAACTCATATTGAGTTTAACTATGGTGAGAGCTTAACTCTTCATTTGGCTTATTTCCATTGGCTCCTCCATGAGGTGGAGGGAATTTTAAATTTGATTTGAATAATTCATTTCATTTGTTCATCCAAGTCATGCTTTAAATTTAGGGGAAAGATGACACTTAGCCTCCTTACTCACCTCATGCATAACTCAATTATGATTGTCTTTTACCATGGTATAAGATGGGTTTAAGTTTTGTTTTTCTTCCATTGGTTAGGAAGAAGGTGAGTGATGATTCAAAGTAGGCAATCTCTTCTTAATCCACCATGTCACTTAGGATTTAATAAGAGCATGACAAGTAAGCTCCATGACTCATTTCATGCATAATTTATTCATTACTTAATTTTGCTATGGTTAATGTTTAATCAATGCTAACTTCCTTTCTCATTGGATGCTTAGGGTAGTGACCAAAATTTGCCACCTCATCTTAGAGAGAGGCGAGTCATAGCTTGGGTTTGTGAAAGAATGACACTTCACCCTTTTTCATGATGGTGCCCTAATAATGATCCTTAACCATGGTTAAAATACTATGTTATGAATCACTAATGAGTTAATTCATTTCTTAATGGGTCATATGGGTTATGTTTAACCCATATGAGGTTATTTATGATGTCATTAATGAATTTAAAATTTTGAAAACCACTCATTATGTCATAAGTGGTGTCACATATCAAATTTTAATTTCATGTCTTTCTCTCTTTTTTTTTGAAATTTTTAATTGTATTTCCATTTTAATTAATTATGTCATTAATTAAAATATTGGAAATTATTTTATTAATCAATTATTAATTGGAAATAATTCCAAATCAATTATTTGATTAATTTTCATGTCTTTTTTTATTTATTTAAAATTGGATTTTGTCTCATTTTATGTCTTTTTAATTTAATTTTCATTTTAATTAATTATGTCATTAATTAAAATATGGAAATTAAATTATTGATCCATTAATTAATCAAAAATAATTTTGGAATTAATTATTTGATTAATTCAATTATTTTTAATTAATTTGTGCATTTTATCATTTTTATGAATTTTAATTTAATTTTTATTTTTTATTAATTAATTAAAATTTTAATAATTTTGAAATTAATTATTTGATTAATTTTTTTATTTTTATTTCATTTTGGTATATTTTGTCATTTTATGGCTTTTGAATTTTATTCTCATTTTAATTAATCATGTCATTTTATTAATTAAAATATTGAAAATTAAATTATAAGTCAATTTAATTAATAATTTTTTAGATTAATGGTTAATCCTTGTCATTGTGGGGTTTTAAACATGTTATTGGGTCAAAAGGTTGACTTAAGGGGTGAACAGGGTTGGTCATTGGGTTAGGATTGACCATTTTGACCAAGGTTATCTTTTTGGTCAAAAGGTTGACCTATGGGGTCAACAATGTTGGTCATTGGGTCAGGATTGACCATTTTGACCAAGGTTGTCATTTTAGGTCAAAAGGTTGACTTGTGGGGTCAACAGGGTTGGTCATTGGGTCTAGATTGACCATTTTGACCAAAGTTGTCTTTTTGGGTCAAAAGGCTGACCTGTGGGGTCAACAGGGTTGGTCATTGGGTCAGGATTGACTATTTTGATCAAAGTTGTCATTTTAGGTAAAAATGTTGACCTGTGGGGTCAACAGGGTTGGTCATTGGGCCAGGATTGACCATTTTGACCAAAGTTGTCATTTTAGGTAAAAAGGTTGACCTGTGGGGTCAACAGGGTTAGTCATTAGGTCAGGATTGACCATTTTGACCAAAGTTGACTTTTTGGGTCAAAAGGTTGACCTATTAGGTCAACAGGGTTGGTCATTAAGTCAGGATTGACCATTTTGACCAAAGTTGACTTTTTAGGTCAAAAGGTTGACCTATTGGGTCAACAGGGTTGGTTATTGGGTCAGGATTGACCATTTTGACCAAAGTTGACTTTTTATGTCAAAATGTTGACTTATTGTAAAAAAGAGGTCAAAAAAGGGCCCCCAATATGTGTAGAATACTGCATAAGTATGCTGCACATATTGGCGTTGTCCGAAGTGGTCTGAAGAAATGTCTCATAATAATTAGGAAAGGTGCGGGTGTCATATCCCATTTTTTGAAATGTCAATGTCGATATTTAGTTAAAGGAAAGTCATGATTTCCGTGTCAGGAAAGGACTTACATCCAATAACCGAAGAGAGAAAATGGATGTCATATTCCATTTCTCAAAATATCAATGTCGATATTTAGTTAAAGGAAAGTCATGATTTCCGTGTCAGGAAATGACTTACATCCAATAACCGAAGAGAGAAAATGGATGTCATATTCCATTTCTCGAAATCTCAAATGTCGATGTCGTGTTAAAGGAATGTCATTTCAGTGTCAGGAAAGGACTTACACCCGATAACGAAGGAGAGGATGAGTTTCAAACTTTGATATGTCAAATATCGCAATGTCGATATGTCAAATAACAATTATTGATATATCAAAGGTCGAAATGTCGATGTGTCAAATGTTGATAACGATTGTTGATATGTTGAAATGTCGATATGTCAAATATCGAAAGATTGATATCTCAATTGTAGATAACAATTGTCGATATGTCAAATGTCAAAATGTCGATATGTCAAATGTCGCTAACAATTGTCAATATGTCAAATGTCACAATGTCGATATGTCAAATGTTGCTAACAATTTTTGATATGTCAAATGTCGAGATGTTGATACGTTAAATGTCGCTAACAATTGTCGATATGTCAAATGTCGAGATGTTGATATGTTAAATATCAAAATGTCAATATGTCAAATGTCAAAATGTCAATCAAATGTGGAGATGTTAAATTATGGGAATGCCATAATTTCCATGGTACGAAAGGACTTTCATCTGAAAGTTATAAAGAGAAAATGGATGTCGTATTCCATTTCTCAGAAATGTCAAATATCGATATCGAGTTATAGAAATGTCATTACTTCTGTGTTAGGAAAGGACTTACATCTGATAACTGGAAAGATAAAATGGATGTCAGATTCCATTTTTCAGAAATGTCAAATATCGATATCGAGTTATAGCAATGCCATAACTTCCGTGTCAGGAAAGGACTTACATCTGATAACTAGAGAGAGAAAATGGATGTCATATTCCATTTCTCAGAAACGTCAAATGTCGGTGTCAAGTTAGAGGAATGTCATATTCCGTGTCAGGAATGGACTTATATCCAATAACTAAAAAGAGAAAATGGATGTCATATTCCATTTCTCAAAATGTCAAATGTCGATTTTGAGAAGGAATGATATGTGACTTACATCCAGTCTCAAAATTATAGTTAATGGAGTGTCATATTTCCATGTTAGTAAGGGACTTATATCCATCAATTAAAAGAGAGTGGCAAACTCAAAACGAAGAGTGTATCCGCTGGGGATTTGACCTTTATAGGTACAAAGAATTTATTCATCACAAGTTTTTTATTATGTCATTTTTAATTCAAAGTCCTTATTTTGGCATTTTTGGAACTGTCGATGTATTGTAGACAATTGAGGAAAGAGAATAAATGTCATATTCTATTTTCTCAAAAAAATGTCAATGTAAAAACGTCGATTTTGGAATAGGAATGCATATGAGACTTATATCCTATCCAAAAGAAGATTGCTAAAGGAAAGCCAATGTCTGATGGTCTTATATCCAATAGCGAAAAAGAGAGTAGATGTCATTTTCCATTTAAGGAGGTTTTATACTACTTCTTAGAAATGTTAATGTCAAAATGTCGATTTTGGAATAGGAATGCGTATGAGACTTATATCCTTGTTAAAGGAAAACCAATGTCATGATGGTCTTACATCCAATAGCGAGAAAGAGAGTAGATGTCGTCTTCCATTTAAGGAGGTCTTACACTATCTCTTAGAAAAGTCAATGTCAAAATGTCGATTTTGGAATAGGAATGCGTATGAGACTTATATCCTATCCAAAGAAAGATTGCTAAAGGAAAGCCAATGTCATGATGGTCTTACATCAAATAGCGAAAAAGAGAGTAGATGTCGTCTTCCATTTAAGGAGGTCTTACACTATCTCTTAGAAATGTCAATGTCAAAATGTCGATTTTGCAATAGGAATGCGTATGAGACTTATATCCTATCCAAAAAAAGATTGCTAAAGGAAAGCTAATGTCATGATGGTCCTACATCCAATAGTGAGAAAGAGAATAGATGTCATCTTCCATTTAAGGAGGTCTTACAATATCTTTTAGAAATGTTAAAATGTCGATTTTGGAATAAGAATGCGTATGAGACTTATACCCTATCCAAAGAAAGATTGCTAAAGGAAAGCCAATGTCATGATGGTCTTACATCCAGTAGCGAGAAAAAGAGTAGATGTCATCTTCCATTTAAGGAGGTCTTACACTATCTCTTAGAAATGTTAAAATGTCGATTTTGGAATAGGAAGGCGTATGAGACTTATATTCTATCCAAAGAAAGATTGCTAAAGGAAAGCCAATGTCATGATGGTCTTACATCAAATAGCGAGAAAGAGAGTAGATGTCATCTTCCATTTAATGAGGTCTTACACTATCTCTTAGAAATGTCAATGTCATTTTCTTTTTGATTTGGTTGTTTGTTTCCCAGTTTACAAAACAAGTCGTTAATTTTCATCTATGTCGCATCTTTTTCAAATACTACCCATTTATTGGGCGTATTATGTTTTTCTTGGCAGTCTCCCAACTGACAGGATTTCCCCGAATGTGTCTTCTTAACAAGCATATGGGCCCTCTCATGAGGATAGGTGTTTGAAGTACTAAATCCAAATCCCTGATCTGAGTGTCCTAGGGTGATTCAATTTATCATGAGCCCATACAATGCTTGTCAGTCTTCCAAGCTTCCAAGTTCTCCGAGTTGTAATTTCATATTTTCTTTTATTATTTCATCTGCTAGTGTCATTTATAGGTAAGATCATTGCACTTCAAGTGGAAGCACAACTTAGAGCCCATTCATTAGAGCAAATGATGTCATTCATGTAGGTTTATGTAGCTTCCATTAATCACCAATTCTATAAAAATCATTCAGATTGTCTTTCAAAAATCACTTTGACATTTCAAAATTGGGATTGGGGTTGGATCTTTGGAAAATAATGACTTCAGAGTATAATTTCTATTAATCTCCAATAACAAAGCCATTTACCTTAGTTCTTTCTTTGTAGGTCTTAGGAATTTTATTTCAAAATTTTGATTATGTGATCAAAATATCTTTTATCTTCTAAAGATATGTCTGAACCAATTAATAGTCAACCAAAAGATGAGATCACTTAATTCTTTTATGAATATAATATTGGAAGAATTTTCTTAAGACAGTTTATCAAGATTTATCAATTAGGAGAGAATCTGGACACCAATTTTTGATTTTATGCTCACCTCAAGCTTCTTCTCAGAGAATTACTATATCTGGGGGAGCATGTTAATGATTTTGAATGTTTGAATTGAGACACTAATTTTTGATTTTGTGTCCACCTCAAGCTTCTTCATAGAAACATCTTTTTTCTTTTCTTTTCTTTTTTTTGTAGGGCACACTTTAATGATTTTGAATGCCTGAACTCAAACACCAATTTTTGATTTGGTACTCACCTCAAGCTTCTTCTCAGAGAATTACTATATCAGGTGGAGCATATTTTAATGATTTTGAATGTTCAAACTCCCCTAATTCATAATTCTTAACTATTTCTTTAGACGAATTCTGAGATATTATAACTCATTCAGAAGTAGGGACACAATCACATAACATAAGATTAAGAGGCTCATGTCATCTTTAGTCAATTACTTATATTTTGATCACAATATTTTATTTTTGATTTAGGACCCAGTTTGAAGATTTAAGATAAAGGGCCCAGTTATTAGGACATTAATTTCATTTTCCCCTTGAAATCATAATTTTCTTGTCAAAATGTCAGAATTTTTGTCTTGGATTCTTCCTTTCTGAATTGTCTTTCTGTCAATAGGTGGATGAGAAGAATATTTCCAAAGATATTAAATCCAAAGATTTCAAATTTCATCCCTCCTCACAGATCAATTTTGATTTCATTTCCAAAGATATTATATCCAAAGATTTCAAATGTCATCTCTCCTCACAGATCAATTTTTATTTCTCCACAGAGGACATGTTAGTTAACTAGTCCTATAACTAGACTAAACATAGATCTGATTTTCGCTTCAGTCGATTTCTTTCTTTCTGCAAAACGGTCCTAAGTGAAAGAGAAATCCTTGATGGAATTCATCCAAAAGCGAACATCTTCCAAAATTTGATTAATGATTTTGATAGTATACTATTTGGTCGACTGAGAAATCAGAACCTTGAAGGCAGTGAAAAAAATCAACTTCAGGGAATCCATAGGAGTGGTTTAGAGGCTACAAAAGCATAACTTAGAGGCTGTAAAAAGCATAACCACGAAGAATATGTTCAGAGGCCATAAAGGCATAACCTAGGGGAGTGGTTCAGAGGCTGTAAAAAGCATAACCACGAAGAATAGGTTCAGATACCATAAAGGCATAACCTAGGGGAGTGGTTCAAAGGATGTAAAAAGCATAACCACGAAGCCAGATAAATTGAACATGCTTGGCTGAGAAAGTATTTGCCTAAACTTATTCAAAACGGCAATATTGATCTTTCTGATAACATAATCGATGAAAACTCCGTACCTGATCATATTCGAAACAGTATGTGAGGACTTGTAATGTAAACTAGGTGGGAAGGGAGAGAACACATGTTGTTTTTGTATGTCATTTATGTCATTTTGGTCTGTCGATTATGGAAATGTAAAATTCTTAAGATTTATCAGTCATGAAGAAATCTTTGAATCGAAGAGATATTAGTTCTATTTTACTCGAGATTGAGTAAGATATAGAACAAAGGAAAGGGTTATTTAGCCTTTCAAAAGACAAATTATCATAGTCATGAGGACAAATTGATTAACCAAAGATGGGGAGAGAGGATGTCCCCAGCGGAGTCGCCACTCTTTAATGGCAGTGAAAATCTTTTTGTCGACTTGCGTCGCTATCAATTCTCATATCATGTTAATGTCAATGAGTCGCCACTCTCTTTCTCTATCTATCGCCCTAATTCTTATCCTACCTGTAACTTATTGTCGAAGTCTTTGGAGAATTTTGAGAAGGATTAATCATGATAGAGATTGAGAGAAAATAAGATCAAATGATAATCTCATAGAACAAGTCTTCAGATTGTGTAATTACTGAAGTTTTTCATATAAAAAAATTATATGAAGATCTTGGGTAACCAGAGAGGTTTTTTAAGTAAAATACCTATCATGAGTTCTTTAATCTCCTATAAGAACAATCACTTATAGTTAATTACATCTTGAGCAATTAATACTGCCTAGGAAAACTCCTGATTAAAGTTAACATTTATCCTAAAAAAAGAGTAAGTTTTGTTGTGGCAGTGCGTTTCTGAATGATTGATACTACCAGAAAGTTTTATTTATGTTGGGTGTATGTCGTTGCTTTGTTGTGTTTTGTTTTGTAATGTCATTTTTTCATTTTATATGTCATGTCATATGTCATGTCGGGATGTTGTAGTTTGTATGTCATGTTGTTTTATGCCATGTCGTAATATCATTTTTATTGTTGTAATATTATTTTGTCATATTGCGTTTTGTTATGTCATGATGTCGTGGTGTCGTTTTGTCAAGCTATTATATTGTCATGATGATATTGTCTTAGTTTTATGTTTATTTTCTTTGTTTTAATTTCATCATTGTTTTCTGTTTATTAAGGTCATTTTGTCATTGTTATGTTTTATTGTCATTCCGTTTGATTTATCATTGTTTTGTCTGGCTGTTGTTATTTTGATTTATCGTTTTGTTTTGAAAGTGTCGGTTTTATTTAGATGTCATGTCGATGTCAATGTCAAGTGTCAGTTTTTTTGTTTGTTTTGGTTTAGTATCATATCATGTCATGTGTTATGTCGGGATGTCATAGTTTGTATGTCGTATCATTTCATATTGTGTTGTCATAATGTCATGTCATTTTATGTCATATCTTAATGTAAATCATAATGTCATGTCAGTTTATGTGATGTCTTAATGTGATGTCATAATGTCATAAGATGTCGTGATTAATATCTCGATTTGTCATGAGATATTTTATCTCCTATAAGAAGATGTTGTTATTATGTCATGAGATACCTTCTATGATGTCAAGATGATATCATTATTTATTTATTTTTTATTTTGTTTAGGATTCCCTTTTGTTTTAAATTTTAGTTTTGTGGTGTCATGTCATTTTGTTATCTCTTAATGTGATGTCGTAATGTTATAAGATGTCGTAATTAATATCTCGATTTGTCATGAGATATTTTATCTCTTATAAGAAGATGTCGTTATTATGTTATGAGATACCTTCTATGATATCAAGAAGATGTCATTATTTATTTTTTATTATTTTGTTTATGATTGCATTTTGTTTTAAATTTTGGTTTTGTGGTGTCATGTCATTTTGTCATGTCATCATTTTATTGTGGTATAGAAATGTTGTTGTATGTTGATGTTATGTCGATGTCAATATTAATGATTTTATCTTTTTATTTCAAATTTCGTGGTTAACCTAAAAGTCCAGTTGTCTTTGTTGTCATGTCATTTTTGTTTTGTTATTTGTAGAAAGTTTAGGTTTTGTGGCTATCCTAAAAGTCCTAGTTTTGTCATCAATGTTCCGTCGTCGACGTCCTGCAAAACAGAGTTAGCACACCTATAACATGCAAAGAAAATCTAAGAGAAACTTCATGTCTTCATTCTGCAAGGAAAATAAAGTTATAGACAATGTCATATCAAGATATTTAGCTCACCTGGTCAAAGTGTGTGTTGATCCATAATTGTAGGATATCCAAATGTGGTTGAGATGTCGTTTTAGATTAATGTTAATTTATGTTTAATTTTATATCCAATTTGTATTGAATGTTGATTTAGATTTATATGAATTTTTGTTTAATTTTTTATTTGTCTTAAATGTCTATTTGAGTTGGATTTTGGATTTTATGTCGATTTGGAGTTAATTTTGGGTTTTATGTCTATTTATGTTGATTTGAGTTTTATTTTGAGCTTTTATGTTGATTTTTAATTTTATGTCGAGTTCAATTCAATGTGGGTCGAACTATAAGAATTATATCGTTTTATGTTGAGTTAAGTACAATATGAGCTGAACTTAAGAATTATATCGGTTTATGTCGTGTTAAGTTCGATTTAGGTCGAATTTAAGAATTATGTCGGTTATGTCGATTTTTGTTTGAAATGTCGGATTTAGATTCAATTTTGTCGATTTAGGTTCAATTTGGGTTGAACCTATGGTTTATGTTATTTTAGGTTTAATTTAGGTTGAACCTAAGGTTTATGTCGATTTAAATTCAATTTGGGTTGAACCTAAAGTTTATATCTATTTAGGTTCAATTTGGGTTGAACCTATAGTTTATGTTCAGTTGAGTAGAGTTAGGTTCATTGTCAGTTGAACCTAAGGTTTAGGTTTGGATTTAAGTTCAATGTAGGATGAACTTAAGTTTGGTTTTGGTTTAGGTTCAAGTTGAGTTGAACCTAAGGTTTAGGTTTGGACTTAAGTTCAATGTTAGTTGAACTTAAGTTAGGTTAAGGTTAGGTTCATGTATGTTGAACCTAAGGTTTATGTCGAGTTGAGTTGAGTTAGGTTCATAGTCAGTTGAACCTAAGGTTTCAATATGAGTTGAACTTAAGTTAGGTTTTGGTTCAGATTCAAGTTAGGTTTTGGTTCAGATTCAAGTTAGGTTTTGGTTCAAATTCAAGTTAGGTTGAACCTAAGGTTTAGCTTTGGACTTAAGTTCGTTAGGTTTGTGTTAAACTTAAGTTCATGTTAGGTTTAACCTAAGTATGATTTGACTTAAGTCTAATATGGGTTAGACTTAATTCGAGTTTAGGTTAGACTTAGGTTCATGTGAGGTTGAACTTAAGTATAGTTTGAATTAAGTCTAATATGGGTTAGACTTAAGTTTAGTTTAGGTTAGACTTAGGTGTTGACCTCATTTTTGATGAGGTCTTCTCTTCACTCTTTAGTACTTAGGATCTAGCCTTAGGCTTTTCCTTTGACTATCTTAGAGGATTAGAATTGGGACCCACCACCTGGAAATTCAAACCACTTCTTAGCTCCCTTCAAACTCCACAAACTTTACTATAGACCCCTAATCACCTAGAGAGTTGAAATCAAATGTGGAAGTTTAAAGGATGGGTTCCTATAGGACTCTTTGGCCTTAGGACTGCCCTGGGTGGTCTGGTCTGGTGAGGGCTGACTTACACACACTTTACACTTGTACACTACACTTTCACACACCTCCTAAAACCACACCCATACCCAACTTGACTTCCTGACCCATAGAGTTGATTCACATGGATGGTCCTTAACCCCTAAGCCCTCGCTGCAGAGGGTTAGGAACAACATAGTGAATGCCTCAAATGAGTCCCTTCATGGCTATTGTGGGATTGATATGGCTTCATGGCTCAACCAAAATGATTTCATTCCACTTACATTCACCCAATCTTCAATTTTCCAAATTTTTAATTTTTGACCCCCGGGATCCCGGACCTGCCTAGCCTACCCAAAACCCTTGAAATTACCCAAATTTTCCAAAAATCTCCAAATCACCCAAAATTCCTCAAGACCAATCCCAAACATTCTCACATCACTCAAATTGACCATCCATAGCCAAAAATACCAAAAATTCCAAAAATACCTCCTAATACCCTCCAAATACCCAAAATGCCCCTCTTGACCAAAAAATCCAAAAATTCAGAAAATTCCCAGAAAATTCCAGAAAATTCCAAATATTTCCAATTTTATTTTGTTCAACTACACCATGGGCCAATTTTGTCAATTTACCCCACTTTTGTCAAAACCCCGAATTTGACCCATTTTAACCCAAAATGAGCCCAATGTTAAACCAAACCTAACCAATTGACCCAAATTCTGGTCCAATTCAATTCTAAACTTCAATTCAACATTCCCAACACCAATCTAGACCAAATCCAAGCCCAATTTGATTGACATTTGAATCCAATTTCACTTTTGGCCTTAAAGCCCAATTTGGACCCATGACCCAAACCTAACCCAAACCAAACCAATTCAACTCCAATTAACCCCAAATCTTTTCTAAACCTTCCCTAACATCCCCAAAAACAAAACACTAACATGATTTGCCCAAAATTTGGATCCAAACCCCACTCAAATTCAACCTAAAACCAAAAGGCCCAATTTTGACCTAAATCCACCCCTAACCCAAATGAGCCCAAATCCCAAAATCAAAATCCAACCAAAATTGGAACCTCTTTCAAAAACTCCCATAAACATTTCCCAACATCAATTTAACATCAATTTCAACCCTAGCCCAACATTGGCCCAAGTTAGCCCAATTTGACTTACATAGGCCCATTTATCAAATCAACCCAAATTCAACCCAATTCAAACCCAAATCACTCCAAACTTGTTTCAAATCAATCATGACACATCCTTAAGCCAAACCCAACAAATATTTGGCCCAAGCCTTTACCAAACTTTCATCCTAAAATCCATTTTAAAATCCAAAAGCCCACTTCCCTAAACCATTTTAAAAAAGCCCATCTTCACTAAATTTCAAATGGCCCAAAGCCCACATGACAATCCTATATCATCATCCATTTGATAAAACCATCTCCTAAGTTATAAATCCATGATAAAATAAATTCAAATCAAGCCATATGCCAAATCCCATCAAATCACCCCTAAATTACCAAAATTTTTAAAACCTTTTTCATGAAATTGACCAAACTTTTCCCCAAGCCAAAGGTGAGCCATGAAGCCATGCATGAGCCCCATGGGAGCCATGAGAGCCATGGAATCTAATTTCCACCTCACCAAACCATTAATGGCAAGAGAGGTGATCTCTTTCTTAAACCCTTTTAAACCCTTTTTTACCTTAAGCATGTCACACACTAAACCATGCTTAGCCACCTCACCATGGATGGAGACTTCACCACTCCTTCTATGCTGACCTAAATGATTCCCTCAGCTCAAAATCAGGTCTTGGGGAGGTGCACCAAGCCTATTTCCATGGGTTGACCCAAACCAAGCCAAAATGAGCCTTCTCCCATTCCATTTAAATCAAACTCCTTTACACATGTCCACAGCCAATCGATTGCACTAAACCCCGACCCCGACCCACCCGAACAAGATGGTGACCAGTGCCTGGTCGGCCAGCCACCAGGCCGCCGGAAAACACCATGGTCGAGACCTTGCGAGGAGCCAAACTTTGGAATTCCACCTTGCTGAGTTACCCCATGCCCAGTGGCCATTGCAGCTGTTCTTCTCTTGCCAAGAGCAGCTGATCCCAAGCCCTAATTCCCCCTGGGAGAGCCTCCAGCCATGCTTATTTAAACCCCACCCCTCTCGGCCATGGAAGAGGTGTTGAATGAACCTTAAGGAAACTCTGCCAAAATCACTCCAGACTCTCCCCACACCTGCAGCACTCGATCCCCATCGTCCTCCCCGCCATAGTCCTCACTAATCGAGCTCAATTTTGGAGCTCAATTCTCGTGCCGAACAGGACATTCCCAAATCCTCCACCAAAGTCAAATTAAACTCACCTACACCCGCACAAGGTCAAGAGGAGAAGTTCCCCAGGTGAAAGCCCCCTCTCCAGTGCCACCCATCCGTTCCGGACTCCAAAGGTTGGAATCGGGCTTGGTCAAAATCATACCTAGACAATTCACCAGGCCATGAGACTTCATCTGGAGCTTGCTTAGACTCAATCGAAGGTGACACAACCCTCAGATCGAAGCCACACTTCTCTTAGCAAAGGTATGGTCTCACTCTTCTTCCCGAGCTTCTGAACATTCTCGATTTTTATTGAGTCAATTTCATGCCACATAAACCATATGGATGTGTTCGTCTTCTCGAGACGAATCCATAGAGCATAAGAACGTTTAATTTGGTCAAGTATCGAGTGAGATCTTAAGCCTAGAAGATGAACGATTCTCGGGCTAGGAGGCTTGGGGACGATGAACGGATGCCGTTCATTCAATACACGTGCGGATGGACGGCTCGAATCAGGTCGGAACAGGCGGATGATACGCGAAGGCGGGACCCGGCCGCCGACTCAAGTGGCGGCGTCGAATGGGAGCGCGCCGCGTGGCCGTTCGGAGATGCCGAGGATGACAGGACGCCGCACTGGATAAGTAGGAAATTAGGGTATTTTTTATTTATTTAATTCCCTAAACTTCAAAAATGCATAACTTTGTGTAGGAAAATCAGAAAAATAAAATAAAAATACCCTCTTGCTCGCAGTGAACAGAGGAGAATAATGTGGAAAAGAAATCATTTAATTTCATTGAGTATTTGATTTTTAATAGTTTATTTACTCTCTGCACTATTTCAATTCTCCATGTATGTATACAATTCACCATGGCATGAGACCATAGGGCTTTTGAAGCCTCTGAATTTGGGAACATTCCCTGAATTTTCCAAAGTCAGAGGCCATCCCTATGAAGAGTTATAGATTTTTCAATTCTAGGTCACTATTTTGAATAGTTTAATTCCAATAATTAGCATGTTGTGAAAAAAATTCTAGGAAAATTTGGTCATGTTTCTTATGACCAGAGGACTCTAGAAAAAATAGGTTTTGAATTAATCCACTTGGAATAACCATAATTAGCTTAAACACCCAAAATAGGTCCTTAATTAATTAGAGCTAATCATACATCAAATTGACCTGAAATCAATTCTCCACTGACCTTTAGGACTAGAGGAACCCACCATAAAAATTTGAAGTCAATTGGACTTGGTTAGCCCTACCAAATGGGTTGATTAAGCCATTTAGCCAACTTAAACTTTAAAAATTCATAACTTTCAAAATACTTTTCAAAAATTCACTAAATTGGTTTTGGAGCCTCTTTGATATTAGGGGAATTTAAAAAAATTAAAATTGCAATTTTCTAAAAAAATTGATTTTTTGCATTATTTTAATATTTTTAATAATTAAAAAATAATAAAAATCACAAAAATAATAAAATTCACCAAAATGTCATATTTTGAATTTTAATCACTTAGGAACAAACCCCATATTATTCTTAGGTCTCTATGATGAGATATTAAATTTTAAAGCCCTAGGGCAATTTTAAAATTAAAAAAAATGTATTTTCTAGCATTTCCACTAAAATAATTCTAATAAATCAAAGAAAAATCAGAAAATTACAAAATTGGTTCTATGGTTTTTTTGATATTAGAGAGATTTTTGAAAAATATAAAATTCATTTTTCAATCTGTATTTTATTTTTAAATTAATTAATACTCCAAAACTTAAAATAATTATAATAAAAATAATATACTTCAAAAAATCACCAAAATTGGTCCAAGTGGTCCACCAGTCATTAGAAATGTCTCATAATTTTCTTAAGGACAGAAACTTTCCCTTGGTCATGTTGTTGAATTTTCCTTGAAAATCCTTATTTTCCACAAAAAATAATTATATAAATAAATTAATTACAGAAAAATCACATTTTCTCCTCTAATATCTTGATTGATGTATGAGTGAAGTCAAATAAAAATTTCAAATTAATTTAAGCTCAATTTAGTGAGTTATGAAATTAGTAAGTTAAAGGGCAAAATAGTAATTAAAATTCTAACCTATAATTAAAATTTTAGGTTTAATTAAAAGGGTGGGTAAAATATTTGATACTAAGTTGATTTTGGATGTTTGAAACTTAGGTATTAAATGGTAGAAATCTACCAAACAATTTAAAAAATAATTAAAATAAACCTTAATTAAATAATTAATTAAATTTGGAAGAATAATGAAAAAAATTGGAATTATTAAAATAGGGATATTATTAGGAAGAAATTTATTCTTTAATCTAAGAATCCCTAAATTAATCACCTCAATAATATTTAATTCCTAATTAAAATGATAATCCAAATTCAAAATTTAAAATGTTAAAAACTTAATCATTAAATTAAATTAAAGTAAATCCTTTTAAAATTTCAATTAAATTAATACTCTAACAATTAAAATTAAATCTTTTTTTTTAAACATAAAAAATAAATAAAAATAAAATATTAAATTAAAATTAAAAATAAAATTAAGTTAAAATTTAATTTAAATTAAAATCTAAAATAAAATTAAATTAAAATTTAATTAAATTAAAGTTTAAAATTAAATTAAATTAAATTAAATTAAAATTTAAATTAATTTAATTTAAATTAAATCACATTAAATTAAATTAAATTAAAACATATTAAATTAAATTAAATAAAATAAAATATATATATATAATAATATAATAAAAAAACAATAAGTTAAAATTAAATTAAATAAATAAAATTAAAATTGAAACTAAATTAAATTAAATTAAATTAAATTAAAGTTAAATTAAAATTAAGTTGAATTAAATATAACATCAGTTAAGACATAAAAGAATTCAAAAATAAATTTAAAACAACTTGAACACTATTCCAAACTTAAACCCATTGATTGAAATTAAGTTAAAACACAAATCATTTGAACATTAATTTGCCCTCAAAAGCTCATGATGTCATAACTCTTAAACGGAGTGTTAAGTGAAATGTTATTTCACTCATAAGATATTCAAATGTCCTAGTTCATTAGGCAAGATAATAAAGCTTGAACTCCTGGATAATTGATTCATTATATAATTAAATTCTCTTGGACTTAAAACAATCCTAAAAGTATTGAAAAGATGTTTAAGATTCGTCTTAAGAACTTCCTCAGTACGATAAGATGTTTATAAGAACAACTGAACTTAATTGTTCTTTGATGAAAAAATCGTTCTCAAACCAAAACACAAGAACCTAGATGTCATAGGAAATGACTAGCTATAGGATTAGGAACTTGATAGAAAATCATAACCCTTTGTCGGCAAATTTTTAATTTAATTTAAATAAATAATTTGAAAAGTAGTATTTAATTTTAAAAATAAATTTTAAATTTGAAGATTTTAAGATATGAAATCAAACCGATCTCACATCCCAAATAGTTTATATAAACGAGCACCGTACCACAAACCATGTATCTATCCCGAAGAATAAGCACACTGCTTGACGATGGGGCTCGATTAAATAAACTAGAAGATTTGTGACATCCGTTTGGTCTGCGAACCAATTTTATGTGCCGACAAATTCCCCTGCCTAATATGAAAAACATTAAACAGGGTTTATATTACCTGGGTTCTTTAGAATTCCCTATAAGGGCAAGCCCTTATAGTTAATTACATCTTAAGTGACGGGAATCACCTAAGAAAACTCTCGATAATAATCAATAATTCTGCTCTCAAGAATTTCGAGTTTAAGTTTTCAAAGGATTGAATTTTGGAATTTCAATAGGGAATGGATCAAGTTTGGAACATTTTTGTTTTCGAGAATTCAAAGAAAGAAAGGTAGGAGAAATTACGGATTCGAAGTGAACTTCGTAACTTCCCGACTATCCTATTGTTTGGCTTGAATTTAGGAAAGTCCTAATGTCTATTTAATGTTTTGATTTTGTCAATTTTAATTAATTAGGACTTATATTCGTATGATAAAATCATACAAATAGCCTAGAAGATGTGAGAGTTTATGTCGTATCAGACGACTACCTCGGAATCCTAAAACCGGTTAGGGTTTAGTTTACAATGCAAATGCCTAACGAAGAGTTAAGGATTTATGTTGCACTAGGCAAACTACCCCGAAGTCCTATGGGTTTGTTATTTAATTCTGAGAAAGTTTTGCTGAAGTAGACTCATGTTTTGCTGATGACGATGGTCGTGCTGCCCACCATGCTCCGAGCTCCTTGTTGTTGCAGAGGTTTAGTTTTAGAAGTCATAAATCAGGAGATGAGAGAAGTATTTTGGTTTAGATGAATTCTTAATTTCCAAGTGTTTTTTATGTTTTATTTAAAATAAATCTTAAAGTTGAATATAACAACACCGGCTAAGATCCCACGTGCTCCATCCTTCCGCATCGTTATTTTTATCGGATTCACTTAGTCCAGTATGAATTTGCTAAACTCAACTAAATGAGTTCCACACTTTCATTTAGACCGTGGTAAATCCCGTTAGCAACGCGTAGGTTACATCATCCGAGGTATTCCCGATCATCCAACGAACGTTTTAATTTAGTTGTAATTGCAGCTTTGTGTTCCGTTTCGTGATTAAATTTCGAGTTATTTTATATTTTGAAATGTTGTGGCGGTGAATTTTATCTTGCAATGACTTTTAATTTAGTTTTGGTTTCAGTTTTAGGGACAATCCTAAAGGTGTGGTTTTCATGCAACAGTTGTTTATCATGCAAGAAAAAGTAAGTGCGATGCAATTAAAGAAATTGCAATAATGTAAATTGCAATAAAATAAAAGCGTACCTAGAGGGTCTTCCCGTCATCCCAAGCTGCACTTAAAACACAATTAGAGTATTTAGGCAAGTTCCTAGGTAAAGCTAAGGGAAGGGTTATGGTTTTCTACCAAGTTCCTAATCCTATAGCTAGTCATTTCCTATGACGTCTGTGTCTTTGTGTTTTGGTTCGAGGACGATTTTCTTCATCAAAGAACAATTAAGTTCAATTGTTCTTATGAGTATACTATCATATCGAGTAAGTGCTTAAGAAGAATCTTAAACATCTTTTCAATATTGATAGGATTATTTTAAGTCCAACTGAATTTAATCATACAAATGAATTAATCGTCCGGAATTCAAGTTTTGTTATCTTGCTCGATGAACTAGGACATTCGAATATCCTATAAGTGAAGTAACATTTCATTTAACGTTCGTTTAGGAGTTATGGTGACCAAAGCTTTCGAGGCAAATTGGTGCTCAAATGGTTTGTGATTTAGTTTAACTTTAGTTAAAGGGTTTAACTTTGGAATAGTATTCAAGTTGTTTTATATTTAATTTCTTTATGTCTTAGGTAATGTTATTTAATTCGATTCCATTTAACTTTAATTTAATTTAATTTGATTTAGTTTTAAATTAATTTAATTTAATTCAATTTAGTTTGATTTGATTTAATTTCCTTTAATTTAATTTAATTTGATTTAACTTTAATTTAATTTAATTTAATTTAATTTAATTTATTTGATTTAATTTAATTTAATTTAATATTTTTTAATTTAATTTAATTTAATTTAATTTAAATTTAATTTGATTTTTTTAATTTGTTTATTTAATTTAATTTAATTTAATTATTTAATTTAATTTAATTTAATTTAATTTAAATTTAGTTTGATTTTTAATTTTAATTTAACTGAAAATTTAAAAAGAGTTTAATAATTTAACTTTTAACTTAATCCTTTAACATTTTAAAATTCAAATTTGAGTTATCATTTTTAATTAGGAATTAAATATTATCGAAATGATTAATTTAGGGATTTTTAAATTAAAGAACAAATCTCTTCCTAAAAATATCCCTATTTTAATAGTTCCAATTTTATTATTCTTCCCAAATTTAATCAATTATTTAATTAAAGTTTATTTCAATTATTTTAAATTGTTTAATGGGTTTCTACCCTTTAATTATTTAAATTTCAATCATCCAAGTTAGATTAAGATCAAATATTTTACTTGTTAATTTTATTAAACCTAAAGTTTTAATTAAGGGTTAAAATTTTTTAATTACCATTTTGCCCTTCAAGCTTAATAATTCCATAAATCACTAAATTGAGCTCAAATGAACTTGAAAATTTTTTTATGTGACTTCACTCATATGCCAATAAAGACATGAGAGGAGAAAATGTGATTTTTCTGTATTTAATTTATTTATGTAATTATTTTTGGTGGAAAATAAGAATTCCCAAGGAAAATTTAATAATATGACCAAGGGAAAGTTTCTGTCCTTAAGAAAATTATGGGACATTCCTAATGACCAGAGGACCACTTGGACCAATTTTGGTGATTTTTTTGAATTATATTTTTTTTATTATAATTATTTTAAGTTTTGGAGTATTAATTAATTTAAAAATAAAATAAATGTTGAAAAATGAATTTTATATTTTTCAAAAATCTCTCTGATATCAAGGAAATCAGAGAACCAATTTTTGCAATTTTCTGATTTTTCTATGATTTATTATAATTATTTTAGTGAAAATGCTAGAAAATACATTTTTTTAATTTTAAAATTACCCTAGGGCTTTAAGATTTAATATCTCACTAAAATAGACCTAAGAAAAATATGGGTTTGTTCCTAAGTGATTAAAATTCAAAATGTGACATTTTGGTGAATTTTATTATTTTTATGATTTTTATTATTTTTTAATTATTAAAATATTAAAATAATATTAAAAATCAACTTTTTTTAGAAAATTGAACTTTTAATTTTCTTAAATTTCCCTGATATCAGAGAGGCTCCAAAACTAATTTGGTGAATTTTTAAAAAGTATTTTGAAAGTTATGAATTTTTAAAGTTTAAAATGACTAAATGGCTTAATCAACCCATTTAGTAGGGCTAACCAAGTCCAATTGACTTCAAATTTTTATGGTGGGTTCCTCTGATCCTAAAGGTCAGTGGAGAATTGATTTCAAGTCAATTTGATGTATGGTTAGCTCTAATTAATTAGGGATCTATTTTGGGTGTTTAAGCCAATTAGGGTTATTCCAAGTGAATTAATTCAAAAGCTATTTTTCCTAGTGGTCCTCTCGGTCATAAGAGACATCACCAAATTTTCCTAGAATTTATTTCATAACATGCTAATTATTGGAATTAAAATACTCAAAATAGTAACATGAATTTGAAAAATCAATAACTTTTCATAGGATGCCTCCGACTTGGAAAATTCAGTGAATGTTCCCAAGTTCAGAGGCTTCAAAAGCCCTATGGTCTCATGCTCGTTGACCTCATTTTTGATGAGGTCTTCTCTTCTTCTCTTTAGTACTTAGGATCTAGCCTTAGCTTTTCCTTTCGACCTGTCTTAGAGGACTAGAATCGGGACCCACCTTTTAGAAATTCAAACCACTTCTTAACTCCCCGCAAACTCCACAAACTCGACTATAGACCCCTAATCACCTAGAGGGTTGAAATAAAATGTGGAAGTTTAAAGGATGAGTTCCTATAGGACTCTTCGCCTTAGGACCGCCCCGGCGGCCCTGGTCTCGGTGAGGGGCCGACTTACACACACACTACACTTATACACTACACCTACACACTACACTTCCACATACCTCCTAAAACCACACCCATACCTAACTTGACCTCCCGACTCATGTAGGTGATTCACATGGATGATCCTTAACCCCTAAGCCCTCGCTGCAGGGTTAGGAACAACATAGCTGAATGCCTCAAATGGGTCCCTTCATGGCTCATATGGGCTTGATATGGCTTCATGGATCAACCAAAATGACTTCTTTCCACTTACATCCACCCAATCTTCAATTTCCCAAATTTCCCAAAACCACCGAAATTACCCAAATTTCTCAAAATTTCCAAATTATCCAAAATTCTCCAAAATCATTCCCAAACATTTCCACATCACTTAAATTGATCATCCACACCCAAAAATACCAAAAATTTCAAGAAAACCTCCCAATACCCTCCAAATACCCAAAATACCCCTCTTGGCCAAAAAATCCAAAAATTCAGAAAATTCCCAGAAAATTCCAAAAAATCCCAAATATTCCCAATTTCATTTTGTCAAACTACACCATGGGACAATTTTGTCAATTTACCCTACTTTTGTCAAAACCCCCAATTTGACCCATTTTAACCCAAAGTGAACCCAATGTCAAACCAAACCCACCCAATTGACCCAAATTCTGGTCCAATTCAATTCTAAACTTCAATTCAACATTCCCAACACCAATCTAGGCCAAATCCAAGTCCAATTTGATTGACATTTGGATCCAATTTCACTTTTGGCCTTAAAGCCCAATTTGGACCCATGACCCAAACCTAACCCAAACTCACCCAATTCAACTCCAATTAACCCCAAACCTTTTCTAAATCTTCCTTAACATTCCAACAAACAAAACACTAACATGATTTGCCCAAAATTTAGACCCAAACCCCACTCAAATTCAACCCAAAGCTAAAAGGCCCATTTTTGACCTAAACCCAAACCTAACCCAAATGAGCCCAAACCCCAAAATCAAAGCCCAACCAAAGTCAAAACCTCTTTGAAACACTCCCATAAACATTTCTCAACATTGATTTTACATCAATTTCAACCCTAGCCCAACATTGGCCCAACTTGGCCCACTTTCGACCCATATAGGCCCACTTACCAAATAAACCCAAATTCAAACCAATTCAACTCCAAATCACACCAAATCGACTCCAAGCCCTTCATAGAACATCCCTAAACCAATTATGACATTTATTTGACAAAGTCCTTCATAAAATCTTCACCCAAATGCCCATCCTAAAATCAAAAAGCCCATTCCCCTTAAACTTTCCTAAAAGCCCACTTCACCACATTCAAAAGCCCAAATCCATCCAAAGCCCACATGGCACTTCCCCTCATCATCCATTTAATCAAAATCACCCCTAAGTTTCAAAATCATCAATTAAACCATTCCAAATCAAGCTTCATGCAAATTTTCACCAAAATATCCAAAATTCTTAAAACCCATTTTTATGAAATCGACCCAACCTTCTCCCAAGCCAAATGGAGCCATGAAGCCATGCACAAGCCATATGCAAGCCATGGCAGCCACTTTACACATCACCATGTCATTTTTAGCAAAAGGAGGGAGTCCTTTAATGATTCCCTTAAGGGTGATTTAGCCACTTCCATGACTCCACTAAACCATGCTTAAGCTTAATGGTACTTGGATGGTGACCCTTCCCCACTAATTAAGCCGACCTAAACCACTTTATCTTCAACCTCAAGCTAGCCATGGGAAGGTGCACCCAACCCATTTGCATGGGTCGACCAAAATGAGCCAAAATGACCCCTTCCCCTTTCTACTTTGATTCAACCACTTTACACATGTCAAACCTCAATCGAATGCACCAAACCCCAGCCCCGACCCACTCGAACAGGATGGTGACCACTGCCCGGCCGGCCACCCACCAGGCCGCCGGAAAACACCATGGCCGAGAGTTCACATGTGAGCCCAACTTGAAATTCTCACCGTTGAGCCGCCCCATCCCCGAGTGGCCATTGGAGCCGTTCTTCTCTTGCCAAGAGCAACTGATCCCAAGCCCTAACTCTCCCCGGGAGGCCCTCCACCCTCTCCTATTTAAACACCACCCCTCTCGGCCATGAGAGGTGCTAAAAACAAACCTTAAGGAAACTCGCCAAAATTGTTCCGTACTCCTCCCCATACACAGAGCACTTGATCCCCCCGCCATTTCTTCTCTCGCGAGCTCAATTTCGTAGTTGAAATTCCACCCAAAACCAGGACACTTCTCCACAGGTGAGCCAATCCCCAAATTTATTGGTTCTACACCTTCACCGGACGTAGGGAAGGTGTCCACCAAAGAAAAGCCCAATCTCCAGTGCCACCCAGCTTGCTCCAGCCTCCAAGCTTTGTGATCGGGCTTGATCGAAATCACATCTAGACAATTCACTGCACCGTGAGACTTCATCCGGAGCTTGTCGGGATCCAATCGAAGGTGCAACAACTCTCGGATTGAAGCCACACTTCTCCGAGCAAAGGTATGAACTAATTCTTCATCCCGAGCTTCGGAGATTCTCCATTTCGAATGCTTTAATTTCAATGCATGATAACCGTATAGATGTGTTCGTCTCTTCAAGACGAATCCATGAGCATAAGAACATGAAAATTCATCGAGTATCGAGTGAGATCTTAGGGATTTAGTGTGGACGGCTCTCGGGCGAGGACGCTCGGGGACGATGAACGGATGCCGTCCATTCAATACACGCGCGGACGGACGGCTCGGATGGCGTCGGACCGAGAGATGGTACAAGAACCGCGGGGCCCGAGCCGGCCGACTCGGTGGCGGCGTCGAATGGGAGCGCGACACGCGGCGTTTCGGAGATGCCGAGGATGAGTTGGCGCCGCGTGGATAAATAGAAAATTAGGGTATTTTTTGATTTATTTAATTCCCTAAACTTCAAAAATTCATAACTTTGTGTAGAAAAATCGAAAAATAAAATAAAAATACCCTCTCGCTCGATGAACGAGAGCAGAATAATGTGGAAAAGAAATCATTTAATTTCATCAAGTATTTTATTTTTTATAATTTATTTACTCTCTCGCATACTTTTAATTCTCCATTCATGTATACAATTCACCATGGCATGAGACCATAGGGCTTTTGAAGCCTCCGAATTTGGGAACATTCCCCGAATTTTCCAAAGTCGAGGCCATCCCTATGAAGAGTTATTGATTTTTCAAGTTCATGTTACTGTTTTGAGTATTTTAATTCCACTAAATAGCATGTTGTGAAATAAATTCTAGGAAAATTTGATGTTGTTCCTTATGACCAGAGAACCCTAAGAAAAATAGGTTTTGAGTTAGTTCATTTAAAACAACCCTAATTTGCTTAAACACCCAAAATAGGTCTCTAATTAATTAGAGTTAACCATGCATCAAATTGACTTAAAATTAATTCTCCACTGACCTTTAGGGTTAGAGGAACCCACCATAAAAATTTGAGGTCAATTGGACTTGGCTAGCCCTACTAATTGGGTTGATTAAGCCACTTAGTCATTTTAAACTTTAAAAATTCATAACTTTCAAAATACTTTTCAAAAATTCACCAAATTGGTTTTGGAGCTTCTCTGATATCAGGGGAATTTAAGAAAATTAAAATTTCAATTTTCTAAAAAAGTTGATTTTTAATAATATTTTAATATTTTTAATAATTAAAAAATAATAAAAATCACAAAAATAATAAAATTCACCAAAATGTCACATTTTGAATTTTAATCACTTAGGAACAAATCCCATATTTTTCTTAGGTCTATTTAGTGAGATATTAAATTTTAAAGCTCTAGGGCAATTTTAAAATTAAAAAAAATGTATTTTCTAGCATTTTCACTAAAATAATTATAATAAATCATAGAAAAATCAGAAAATTGCAAAATTTGATTATCTGATTTCCTTGATATCAGAGAGATTTTTGAAAAATATAAAATTCATTTTTCAACATTTATTTTATTTTTAAATTAATTAATACTCCAAAATTTAAAATAATTATAATAAAAATAATATAATTCAAAAAAATCACCAAAATTGGTCCAAGTGGTCCTCTAGTCATTAGGAATGTCCCCTAATTTTCTTAAGGACAGAAACTTTCCCTTGGTCATGTTATTAAATTTTCCTTGAAAATCTTTATTTTCTACCAAAAATAATTATATAAATAAATTAAATACATAAAAATCACATTTTCTCCTCTCATGTCTTTATTGACATATGAGTGAAGTCACATAAAAATTTCAAGTTCATTTGAGTTCAATTTAGTGAGTTATGAAATTATTAAGCTTAAAGGGTAAAATGGTAATTAAAATTTTAACCCTTAATTAAAACTTTAGGTTTAATAAAAAATTAACAAGTAAAATATTTGATCCTAATCTGATTTGAATGATTGA
Source organism: Papilionanthe hookeriana x Papilionanthe teres (assembly GCA_022702705.1). Taxonomy (NCBI): domain Eukaryota; kingdom Viridiplantae; phylum Streptophyta; class Magnoliopsida; order Asparagales; family Orchidaceae; genus Papilionanthe; species Papilionanthe hookeriana x Papilionanthe teres. Next base: position 41,249,541 of record CM040426.1, on the reverse strand, counting down.
AATTTAAATAATTAAAGGGTAGAAACCCATTAAGCAATTTAAAATGATTAAACTTTAATTAAATAATCGATTAAATTTGGATGAATAATAAAATCGTAATTATTAAAATAGTGGATATTATTAGGAAGAGATTTATTCTTTAATTTAAAAAAATCCCTAAATTAATTATCTCATTAATATTCAATTCTTAATTAAAATGATAACTCAAATTCAAAACATTAAAAGACTTAATCATTAAACTAAAATTAAATTATTAAACTCTTTTAAAAAATTTCAATTAAAATTAAAAAATAAAATTAAATTAAAAATTAAATTAAATTAAGTAAATTAAATTGGATTAAATTAAATTAAATTAAATTAAAATTAAAAGTTGAATTAAATTAAAAATTAAATTAAATTAAATAAACAAATTAAAATTAAATTAAATGAACAAATTAAATTAAATTAAGTTAAATTAAATAAAATAAAATAAAATTTTAAATTAAATTAAATTAAATTAAATTAAATTAAATTAAATTAAATCAAATCAAATTAAATTAAAATTAAATCAAATCAAATTAAATTAATTTAACATCAAATCAAACTAAATTGAATTAAATTAAATTAAAATTAAAACTCAATTAAATTAAATTAAATTAAATTAAATTAAATTGAATTAAATAACAACATTTAAAACAAAAAGAAATTAAATATAAAGCAACTTGAACACTATTCCAAATTTAAACCCTTTAACTTAAATCAAATCATTTCAATACCAACTTACCCTCGAAAGCTTTCGTTATTATAACTCCTAAACGTAACATTAAATGAAATGTTACTTCACTTATAGGATATTCAAACATCCTAGTTCACCGAAAGCAAGATAACAACAAAACTTGAATTCTCGGACGATTAATTCATTTGTATAATTAAACCCATTCGGACTTAAAACAATCCTGAAATATCGAAAAGATGTTTAAGATCCTTCTTAAGCACTTCCTCAATATGATAGGACATTTATAAGAACAATCGAATTTAATTATTCTTTCGATGAAGAAAATCGTCTTCAAACAAAAACACAAGAACCTAGACGTCATAGGAAATGACTAGCTATAGGATTAGGAATTTGGTAGAAAACCATAACCCTTCCCTTAGCTTTTACCTAGGAACTTGCTTAAATATTCTAATTGTGTTTTAAGTGCAACTTGGGATGACTGGAAGACCCTCCGTGTACGCTTTTATTTTATTGCAATTTACTTTCTTGCAATTTACATTATTGCAATTTATTTAATCGTATCGCACTTACTTTTCTTGCATGATAAACAATCGTTGCATGAAAACTCACACCTTTAGGATAGCCCCTAAAACCGAAAACCAAAACTAAGTTAAAAGTCATCGCAAGATAAAGTTCACCGCCACAACATTTCAAAATATAAAACAACTCAAAATTTAATCACAAACGTAACACAAAACTACAATTACAATTAAATTAAAACGTCCCGTTGGATGATCGGAATACCTCGATGATGTAACCTACGTGTTGCTAACGGGATTTCCCACGTGCCTAAATGAAAGTGTGGAACTCATTCAACTGAGTTTAGCAAATTCATCCGGACTAAGTGAATCCGATAAAAATAATGAAGCCGAAGGATGGAACCGTGGGATCTTAACCGGTGTCGTTATAATCAACTTTAAGATTTGTTTTAATTAAAACGTAAAAAACACTTGGAAATTAAGACTTCTCTAAACCAAAACACTTTTCTCATCCCCCGATTTATGACTTCTAAAACTAAACCTCCGCAACAACAAGGAGCTCTGAGCATGGTGGGCAAGACGGCCATCGTCATCGACAGAAACCTCGAGTCTACTTCAAGAAACTTTCCTAGAATTAAATAACCAAGCCATAAGATTTCGAGGTAGTTTCACTTAAGTGCAACATAAATCCTCAACCTCTTCGTTAGGCACTTGCTTTGCAAATTAAGCCCTAACCGGTCTTAGGATTCCGAGGTAGTTGTTTGAGTATGACATAAACCCTCATATCTTCAAGACTATTTGTATGATTCTATCATATAAATGTAAGTCCTAATTAACTAAAATTGGCAAAATCAAAACATTTAAATAAATATTAGGACTTTCTTAAATCCAAGCCAAACAATAGGATAGTCGGGAAATTACCGAAGTCCGCTTCGAATCTGTGATTTCTCCTACTTTTCTTCCTTTGGATTCCCAAAACAAAATGTTCCAAACTCGATCCATTCCCTATCGAAATTCCAAAGTTCAATCCTCGAAAACTTAAACTTTGAAATCCTTGAGAGCAGAATTATTCGATTATTATCGAGAGTTTTCTTAGGTGATTCCCGTCACTTAAGATGTAATTAACTATAAGGGCTTGCCCTTATAAGGAATTTTAAAGAACCTGAGTAATATAAACCCCGTTTAATGTTTTCATATTAAGCGAGGGAATTTTATCGGCTTATAAAATTGGTTCGCAGACCAAACGGATGTCACAAATCTTCTAGTTTATTTAATCGAGCCCCACCGTCAAGCATGGTGTCTATCTTTAGGGATAGATACATGGTTCGTGGTGCGGTGCTCGTTTATATAAGCTTATTTGGGATGTGAGATCGCTTTAATCTCATATCTTAAAATCTTCAAATTTAAAATTATTTTCAAAATCAAATACTACTTTCCAAAATTATTTATGTAAACTAAATTAAGAATTCGCCGACAATTTCTGTAGGCGGCCCCTCTTCAAAACACAACACACCGACCTAAAAAATATGCCGACAATGCCATGGTGAATTTCCTATATGCATGGAGAATTAAAACAATGCAGAGGGTAAATAAATTATTAAAAATAAAATACTTGATGAAATTAAATGATTTCTTTTCCACATTATTCTCCCCTGTTCACTGAGCAAAAGGGTATTTTTATTTTATTTTTATGATTTTCCTACACAAAGTTATGAATTTTTAAAGTTTAGGGAATTAAATAAATAGAGAAAATCCCTATTTTTCTATTTAAGTGACGCGGCGCCAGCTCAACCTCGGCAGCTCCGAATGCACACGCGTCGCGTTCCCATTCGACGCCGCCGCTTGAGTCAGCAGCCTGGGTCCCGCAGTTCACGTACCATCTCCTGGTCCGACGCCATCTGAGCCGTCCGTCCGCGCGTGTATTAAATGAACGGCATCCGTTCATCGTCCCCAAGTCTCCTAACTTGAGAACCGTCCATCTTCTAGGCCTAAGATCTCACTCGATACTTGACCAAATTTAATGTTCTTATGCTCTATGGATTCGTCTCGAGAAGACGAACACATCCATACGGTTTATGTGGTATGAAATTGGCTTAATGAAAATGGAGAATGTTCAGAAGCTCGAGAAGAAGAGTGAGGCCATACCTTTGCTCAGAGAAGTGTGGCTTCGATCTGAGGGTTTTTTCACATTCGATTAGATCTCGACGAAGCTCCAGCATGAAGTCTCCCGGTCCGGTGAATTGCCTAGGTAGGATTTCGACCACGGTCGATCACAAAGCTTGGAGGCTGAGCAACCGGGTGGCTTGGAGATGGGGCTTTCGATGGGGAACTTCTCCTCTTGGTCCAATGAAGGTGTAGGACCGGTCAATTTGAGGATTAGCTCACTCGTGGCAAAGTGTCCTGGTTTTTGTGCTAAAGTTTGAGCTCAAAATTGAACTCGACTTGGAGGGAATTAGTGCCGGAATTCGGCTGGGGATCAAATGCTCTATGTATGAGGAATAGTCGGAACAATTTTGCGCGAGTTTCCTTAAGGTTTGTTTTCGGCACCTCTCATGGCCGAGAGGGGTGGTGTTTAAATAGGAGAGGGTGGAGGGCCTCCTGGGGAGAGTTAGGGTTTGGGATCAGCCGCTTAGGTCGAGGGCAGAACGGCCATGGTGGCCATTGGGCATGGGGCAGCTCGACAAGGTAGAATCCCAAAGTTGGCTCACATGTGAGCTCTCGGCCATGGTGTTTTCCGGCGACCTGGTGGCTGGCCGGCTAGACATTGGTCACCATCTTGTTCAGGTGGGTCAGGGCTGGGGTTTGGTGCTTTCAATTGAGGTTTGACATGTGTAAAGTGGTTGAATCAAAGTAGAAAGGGGAAGGGGCTATTTTGGCTTATTTTGGTCAACCCATGCAAATGGGTTGGGTGCACCTCCCCAAGACCTGGTTTTGGGCTGAGGAGGTCAGGTGGGTTAATCTCCCATGTGTGGTGGAGTCTCCATCAAGGATTAGGTGGCAAAGCATGGTTTAGAGTGTGACATGCTTAAGGTAAAAAAAAGCTTAAGAAGGATTAGGAAAGGGGGTCCTCCTTTTTCCATTAATGGCTTGATCACATGTCAAAGCCTCCATGGCTTCATGTGGCTTGTCCATGGCTTGCATGGCTTGTCTTTGGCTTGGGGAAAAGCTTGGTCAATTTTATGAAAATGGATTTTAGGAATTTTTGGTAATTTGATGGAAATTTGTATGAAACTTGATTTGGAATGATTTGATGATGAATTTAGGACTTAGGTATTGAGTTTAATTGAAAGTATGATGAGGGGAAATGTCATATGGGTTTTGAGACCAATTTTGGGCCTTTGGATGTGGCAAAAGATGGGCTTTTAAAATGGTTTAAGGAATGGGCCTTTAAGTTTAAAAATGAATTTATGGATGGGAATTTTGTAAAGAGGTTGGGCCAAATAATTGTTGGGTTTAGCTCATGGATGTGTCATGAGTGACTTGAAGCAAATTGGGGGTGATTTGGGTTTGAATTGGGTTGAATTTGGGCTCTTTTGGTGAATGGGCCAATATAGGTCAAAGTGGGCCAAGTTGGGCCAATGTTGGGCTAGGGTTGAAATTGATGTAAAATTAATGTTGAGAAATGTTTATGGGAGTGTTTCAAAGAGGTTTTGACTTTGGTTGGGTTTTGATTTTGGGGTTTGGGCTTATTTGGGTTAGGTTTGGGTTTAGGTCAAAATTGGGCCTTAAGTTTTGGGTTGAATTTGAGTGGGCTTTGGGTATAAATTTTGGGCAAATCATGTTAGTTTTTTGTCTGTGGGGATGTTAAGGAAGGTTTAGAAAAGATTTGGGGTTAATTGGAGTTGAATTGGGTGAGTTTGGGTTAGGTTTGGGTCATGGGTCCAAATTGGGCTTTAAGGCCAAAAATGAAATTGGATCCAAATGCCAATCAAATTGGACTTGGATTTGGTCTATATTGGTGTTGGGAATGTTGAATTGAAGTTTAGAATTGAATTGGACCAGAATTTGGGTCAATTGGGTAGGTTTGGTTTGACATTGGGTTCACTTAGGGTTAAAATGGATCAAATTAGGGGTTTTGACAAAAGTAGGGTAAATTGACAAAATTGGCCCATGGTGTTGTTGAACAAAATGAAATTGGGAATATTTGGGATTTTCTGAAATTTTCTGGGAATTTTCTGAATTTTTAGATTTTTGGGTCAAGAGGGGTGTTTTGGGTATTTGGAGGGTATTGGGAGGTTTTCTTGGAATTTTTGATATTTTTGGGTATGGATGATCAATTTGAGTGATGTGGAAATGTTTGGGATTGATTTTGGGGAATTTTGGGTGATTTGGAAATTTTTGAGAAATTTGGGTAATTTCGAGGGTTTTGGGTAGAGCTAAAGGTGTAGGGTCCCGGGGTCAAAAATTGAAAATTTGGAAAATTGAAAATTTGGAAAATTGAAGATTGGGTGAATATAAGTGGAATGAAATCATTTTGGTTGAGCCATGAAGCCATATCAAGCCCACATGAGCCATGAAGGGACTCATTTGAGGCATTCACTATGTTGTTCCTAACCCTCTTAGCCAAGGATTTAGGGGTTAAGGACCATCCATGTGAATCACCTACATGAATCAGGAGGTCAAGTTAGGTATGGGTGTGGTTTTAGGAGGTGTGTGAAAATGTAGTGTATGGGTGTAGTGTGTGTGTAAGTCAGCCTCTTTACCAGACCAAGCCACCCAGGGCAGTCCTAAGGCCAAAGAGTCCTATAGGAACTCATCCTTTAAACTTCCACATTTGATTTCAACCCTCTAGGTGATTAGGGGTCTACAATCAAGTTTGTGGAGTTTGCGGGGAGTTAAGAAGTGGTTTGAATTTCTAAAAGGTGGTGGATCCCAATTCTAGTCCTCTAAGATAGTCAAAGGAAAAGCCTAAGGCTAGATCCTAAGTACTAAAGAGAAGAAGAGAAGACCTCATCAAAAATGAGGTCAACACCCTTCCCTTAGCTTTACCTAGGAATTTGCTTTAAATGCTTAAATATTCTAAATTGTGTTTAAGTGTAGCCTGGGATGACGGGAAGACCCTCCAGGTACGCTTTTATTTTATTACAATTTACCTTCTTGCAATTTACTTTATTGCAAATGCACTTTACTTTTCTTGCATGATAAACAATTGTTGCATGAAAACCCACACCTTTAGGATAGTCCCTAAAACTGAAACCAAAACTAAATTAAAAGTTATTACAAGATAAAATTCACTGCCACAACATTTCAAAATATAAAACAACTCAAAATTTAATCACAAACAGAATACAAAACTACAATTACAACTAAATTAAAACGACTTATTGGATGATCGGGAATACCTCGGATGATGTAACCTACGTGTTGCTAACGGGATTTCCCACGGTCTAAATGAAAGTGTGGAACTCATTCAGTTGAGTTTAGCAAATTCATCTGAACTAAGTGAATCAGATAAAAATAACGATGCCGGAAGGATGGAACCGTGGGATCTTAACTGGTGTTGTTATAATCAACTTTAAGATTTGTTTTAATTAAAACATAAAAAACACTTAGATTTTAAAACTTCTCTAAACCAGAACACTTTCCTCATCTCTTGATTTTTAAACTTCTAAAACTCAAACTTTACAACAACAAGGAGCTCGGAGCATGGTGGGCAGCACGACCATCGTCATCAGCAAAACCTGAGTGTACTTCAAAGAAAACTTTCTTAGAATTAAATAACTAAGCCATAGGACTTCGAGGTATTTTGCCTAGTGCAACATAAATCCTCAACCTTTTGTTAGGCATTTGCATTGTAAATTAAGCCCTAACCGGTCTTAGGATTCCGAGGTAGTCGTCCGATACGACATAAACCCTCACATCTTCGAGGCTATTTGTATGATCATGTCATACGAATATAAGTCCTAATTAATTAAATTTGGCAAGAACAAAACATTAAATAAATATTAAGACTTTCCTAAATTCAAGCCAAACAATAGGATAGTCGAGAAATTACCGAAGTTCGCTTCGAATCTGTAATTTCTCCTACCTTTCTTCCTTTTGGATTCCCAAAATAAAATGTTCCAAACTCGATTCATTCCCTATTGAAATTTAAAAATTCAATCCTCGAAAACTTAAACTTCGAGATTCTTGAGAGCGAGAATTATCGATTATTATCGAGAGTTTTCTTAAGTGATTCCCGTCATTTAAGATGTAATTAACTATGAGGGCTTGCCTCTTATAGGAATTTTAAGAACCTGAGTAATATAAACCTCGCTTAATTCATTTATATTAAGCAGTGGAATTTGTCGGCTTATAAAATTGGTTCACAGACCAAACGGATGTCACAAATCTTCTAGTTTATTTAATCGAGCCCCCATCATCAAGTATTGTGTCTATTCTTCGGGATAGATACATAGCTTGTGATGTGGCACTCATTTATATAAACTATTTGGGATGTGAGATCAGTTTGATTTCATATCTTAAAACTTTCAAACTTAAAATTATTTTCAAAATCAAATGCTACTTTCTAAATTATATATATATATATATATATATATATATTTAAACCAAATTTAAAACCTAAAAATAAGTCGTACATTAGGTTCATGTCGGGTTGAACCTAAGTATGGTTTGACTTAAGTCTAATATGAGTTAGACTTAAGTTGGGTTTAGGTTAGACTTAGGTTCATGTCAGGTTGAACTTAAGTATGGTTTGACTTAAGTCTAATATGGATTAGACTTAGGTTCATGTCAGGTTGAACCTAAGTATGGTTTGACGTAAGTCTAATATGGGTTAGACTTAAGTTGGGTTTAGGTTAGACTTAGGTTCATGTCACGTTAAACCTAAATATGGTTTGACTTAAGTCTAATATGTGTTAGACTTAAGTTTGGTTTAGGTTAGACTTAGGTTCATGTCAGGTTGAACCTAAGTATGGTTTGACTTAAGTCTAATATAGGTTAGACTTAGGTTCTTGTCAGGTTCAACCTAAGTATGGTCTGACTTAAGTCTAATATGGGTTAGACTTAAGTTAGGTTTGGGTTTGATAAAACCTTAATTAGTTAAGGTTTAATAGGTTTGATTAAGTCTAATGTGGTAGACTTAATTAAGGTTTAGGTTTGATTCAACCTTAGTTAGTTAAGGTTTAATAAATTAATTAAATCTAATATGGTATACTTAGTTAAGGTTTAAGTTTGACTTAGATTCAAGTTCGGTTGAACCTAAGTATAGGTTAAGGCTAGGTTCATGTATATTGAACTTAAATGGTTTAACTTAGGTTCAAATTGGGTTGAACCTAAGTATAGGTCAATGTTAGGTTCATGTATGTTGAACCTAAAGTTTAAGTTTGACTTAGGTTTAACTTGGGTTGAACCTAAGTATAGGTTAAGGTTAGGTTCATGTATGTTGAACCTAAAGTTTAAGTTTGACTTAGGTTTAACTTGGGTTGAACCTAAGTATAAGTTAAGGTTAGGTTCATATGTGTTGAACCTAAAGTTTAAGTTTGACTTATGTTTAACTTGGGTTGAACCTAAGTATAAGTTAAGGTTAGGATCATGTATGTTGAAACTAATGTTTAAGTTTGACTTTGGTTTAACTTGGGTTGAACCTAAGTATAGGTTAAGGTTAGGTTCATGTGTGTTGAAGCTAAAGTTTAAGTTTGAACTTGGGTTCATGTTGTGTTTAACCTAAGTTAAAGGTTAAACTTGGGTTCATGTTGTGTTGAACCTAAATTAAAGGTTAAACTTAGGTTCATGTTGTGTTGAACCTAAGTTAAGTTTATTTTGGGTTTGAGTTTGATTAAACCTTAATTTGCTAAGGTTTAATAGATTAACTAAATCTAATGTGGTAGACTTAATTAAAGTTTAAGTTTGATTAAGTCTAATTTAGTTAAGACTTAATGATTTAATTAGGTCTAATGGGTTAGACCTAATTAAGGTTTAAGTTTGATTAAGTCTAATTTAGTTAAGACTTAATGGTTTAATTAGGTCTAATGATTTAGACCTAATTAGGGCTTAGGTTTGATTAAATCTAATTTAGTTAAGACTTAATGATTTAATTAGGTCTAATGGGTTAGACTTAATTAGGGTTTAGGTTTATCTTAAACCTAATGTTTAAGTTATTAATTAAGTTTAATTAGTTCTTAAACTTAATTTAAGTTTGGTTTTGTATTAAACCTAATTTAATTAAGGTTTAATGGATTAATTAAGTTTAATATGTCCTTAAACTTAATTAAAGGTTTGATTTTGGTATTAAACCTAATTTAGTTAAGGTTTAATAGGTTAATTAAGTTTAATATGCCCTTAAACTTAATTAAAGATTTTATTTTCATATTAAACCTAATTTCGTTAAGGTTTAATGGGTTAATTAAGTTTAATATGTCCTTAAACTTAATTAAAGATTTCATTTTGTATTAAACCTAATTTAGTTAAGATTTAATGGGTTAATTAAGTTTAATATGTCCTTAAACTTAATTAAAGAATTGATTTTTGTATTAAACCTAGTTTAGTTAAGGTTTAATGGGTTAAGTAAGTTTAATATGTCCTTAAACTTAATTAAAGATTTGATTTTTGTATTAAACCTAATTTAGTTAAGGTTTAATGGGTTATTTAAGTTTAATATGTCCTTAAAGTTAATTAAAAGTTTGATTTTGTATTAAACATAATTTATTTAAGGTTTAATGGGTTAATTAAGTTTAATATGTCCTTAAACTTAATTAAAGATTTGATTTTTATATTAAACCTAATTTAGTTAAAATTTAATGTGTTAATTAAGTTTAATATGTCCTTAAACTTAATTAAAAGTTTGATTTTGTATTAAACCTAATTTAGTTATGGTTTAATAGGTTAATTAAGTTTAATATGTCCTTAAACTTAATTAAAGATTTGATTTTGGTATTAAACCTAATTTAATTAAGGTTTAATGGGTTAATTAAGTTTAATGTGTCTTCAAACTTAATTAAAGGTTTGATTTTGTATTAAACCCTAAGGTTTGAAGATTTAATTAGGCTTAAGTTGTTATTAAACCTAATTAATGTTTGATTTGAGTTCTTTTAAGTTTGGATTCATTACTTGCTTAATCCATGATGAAATGAATTAAATATGTGAAGAAAAGGTTTTGAATTATTAATTTTCAAATTAATAAATCTTAACCTTGTTTCAAAGTGTCTTTTAGATTAATTTGATGGCTTGAGAATTGATGTTTTAGGATTGTTATCTGTCATCCTAAGGTTCTCAATCATTTTGTATTTTAATTTTTCAATTTTCCTAATTTTATAATTATTTTTGAAAATAATTACAAAATATCATGGAGATTAGGAAATCACATCCTAGAGAGCTATCCTAGCCTTTGAAAAATCAGAAGATGCGTCTAAGGACTTAAAGGTTCTTCCATAAAAATTTCATATTTTTCTGATTTGTAAATATTTTTTAATAATTAAAATACTCCAGAGAGTATTTAATTATTTAAAAATTAAATACTGAGAATAAAATTATGATTTTGGTCTCATAATTTTATTCTCTTCAAGAGATTTCCAGAGGTATTTTTATTTTTTTAGGAGCTCTGGATCAAAAGATATGGATTTTTGAAGATTTTATGGATCTTCTGAATTAATCCAGCCCAGAAAAATCCAGAGCGCGCCACGTGTCCTCGTACTGTAGAAGGGGCAGGAGGATCAGGTGTGCGGCGCAGAACAGTGAACACGGCAGGCTTAAATCAGCGCCGTTCGTTCCAAAACGCGGGAATGGAAGGCGGAGATAAATACTCCGGAAATTCAAAAATTTTCGAACTGTCCAACTTCAAAGCTCAATATCTCACTCATTTCTCAACGAAATTGAGTCATTTTTTAACATATGGAATCATCTAGAAGTGTAGATTACATCTATACGGTGACGATACATTTCTGGGCTAGTTTAACCCATGATATTTCAAATTTATGCATTATTTTGGAGAGAAAAAAAATCCTTACCTTGGCCACAAGTTTGTCGAGCTTGATCAGGCCTGATGATCAGCTTGTAGGACTCCCAAAGAAGATCTTTGTCACTTCAATTTGGTTTTGTAGCTAGCCTTAGAGAGCAATTTTGGCAAAGTGGCTAGTTTTGGCTGACTTTAGATTTTGGCTAAATTGGCTTGATTGAGCTAATCCTATGGCTTGATTTTGGTTCGAATAGGTTGTTGAGATCCCTACGAAGACTTTTTGTGTTGGGAACCAAGGGATTTGGGCAGCCTATAGGTTTATATAGATTATTTTTCTCTCTTTCATATGGGTTCAGGTAAGGCTTATTTATAGCCATGGAGAGGCCATGTCTAAGCTTGAGTTCATTTGTGGAAGGTGTTATTTGATGTTATGATTGCTGAAGATAGAATTTCAGCTGGAGGATAAGTTAGTTCACTTCCCCAAGATTAACTCATATTGACTTCAACTATGGTGAGAGTTTAACTCTTCATTTGGCTTGTTTCCATTGGCTCCTTCATGAGGTGGAGGGAATTTTAAATTTGAACTGAATAATTTATTTCATTTGTTCATCCAAGTCATGCTTTAAATTTAGGGGAAAGATGACACTTAGCCTCCTTACTCACCTCATGCATAACTCAATTATGATTGTCTTTTACCATGGTATAAGATGGGTTTAAGTTTTGTTTTCTTCCATTGGTTAGGAAGAAGGTGAGTGATGATTCAAAGTAGGCAATCTCTTCTTCATCCAACATGTCACTTAGGATATAATAGGAGCATGACAAGTAAGCTCCATGACTCATTTCATGCATAATTTCTTCATTACTTAATTTGCTATGGTTAAAGTTTAATCCATACTAACTTCCTTTCTCATTGGATGATTAGGGTCGTGACCAAAATTATCTTTAAGGTGGCTAGCCACCTCAACTTAGAGAGAGGTGAGTCATAGCTTTGGTTTGTGAAAGAATGACACTTCACCCTTTTTTCATGATGGTGCCTTAATAATGATCCTTAACCATGGTTAAAATACCATGTTATGAATCACTAATGAGTTAATTCATTTCTTAATGGGTCATATGGGTTATGTTTAACCCATATGAGGTTATTTATGATGTCATTGATGAATTTAAATATTTGAAAACCACTCATTATGTCATAAGTGGTGTCACATATCAAATTTTTAATTTCATGTTTTTCTCTCTTTTTTTTGAAATTTTTAATTATATTTCCATTTTAATTAATTATTTCATTAATTAAAATTTTGGAAATTATTTTATTAATCATTTATTAATTGGAAATAATTCCAAATCAATTATTTGATTAATTTTCATGTCTTTTTTTATTTATTTAAAATTGGATTCTGTCTTATTTTATGTCTTTTTAATTTAATTTTCATTTTTGATTAATTATGTCATTAATTAAAATATGGAAATTAAATTATTGATCCATTAATTAATCAAAAAAAAATTTGGAATTAATTATTTGATTAATTCCATTATTTTTAATTAATTCATGTATTTTATCATTTTTATGACTTTTAATTTAATTTTTCATTTTAATTAATTATAAAATTTTAATAATTTTGAAATTAATTATTTGATTAATTTTGTCATTTTTATTTCATTTTGGTATATTTTGTCATTTTATGGCTTTTGAATTTTATTCTCATTTTAATTAATCATGTCATTTGATTAATTAAAATTCTAAAAATTAAATTATTAATTAATTTAATTAATCATTTTTTAGATTAATTTGATTAATCCTTGTCATTGTGGGGTCTTAAACATGTCATTGGGTCAAAAGGTTGACTTATGGGGTCAACAGGGTTGGTCATTGGGTTAGGATTGACCATTTTGACCAAGGTTATCTTTTTAGGTCAAAAAGTTGACATATGGGTTTGACAAGATTGGTCATAGGGTCAGGATTGACCATTTTGACAAAGTTGTCATTTTAGGTCAGAATGTTGACCTGTGGGGTCAGCATGGTTGGTCATTGGGTCTGGATTGACCATTTTGACCAAAGTTGTCTTTTGGGTTAAAAGGTTGACTTGTGGGGTCAACAGGGTTGGTCATTGGGTCAGGATTGACCATTTTGATCAAATTTGTCATTTCAGGTAAAAAGGTTGACCTGTGGGGTCAACAGGGTTGGTCATTGGGTCAGGATTGACCATTTTGACCAAAGTTGTCATTTTAGGTAAAAAGGTTGACTCGTGGGGTCAACGGGGTTGGTCATTGGGTCGGGATTGACCATTTTGACCAAGTTGACTTTTTGGGTCAAAAGGTTGACCTATTAGGTCAACAGGGTTGGTCATTGGGTCAGGATTGACCGTTTTGACCAAAGTTGACTTTTTAAGTCAAAAGGTTGACCTATTGTAAAAATGAGGTCAACATTAAAGTTTAGGTCCGATGTAGGTTAGACCTAAGGAAGTTCGATGAAGTGTAATGTAGGTTAGACTTAAGGTTTAGGTCCAATGTAAGTTGGTTCTAAGGAAGTTTGGTTAATTTGATGTAGGTTAGACTTAGGGTTTACGTTCAATGTAGGTTAGACCTAAGGAAGTTTGGGCTAGTTTCAATTTTAGTTGAATCCCAGGTTCAATTTGGGTTGAACCTAAGGTTTAATTTGTCGTAGATTCAGTTTGAGTTGAACCTTAGGCTTAAGTTGACTTAAGTTCAATTTGGGTTGAACATAAGGCTTAAGTTTGAGGATTTACTTGAAGTTAGGAGTTAAGTTTAAGGATTGAGGCTAAGCCTAATTTGACTAAGGCTTAAAGATTTAATTAAATCTAATTAGGGTTAAACTTAACTAAGATTTATGTTTGATTAAGCCTAATATAAGTAAGACTTAATAAGTTTAATTAGATCTAACTGGGGTTTGACCTAACTAGGGTTTAAGGTTAATTAAGCCTAATGTATGTAAGGTTAATATGTTTAATTAGGTCTAATTAGGGTTAGACCTAGTTAGGGTTTATGTATGCTTAAGTCTAATGTAAGTAAGACTTAAAGGATTTATTTTGGTCTAATTAGGGTTAGACCTAATTAGCATTAAAGTTTGATTAAGCCTAATGTAAGTAAGGCTTAATGGGTTTAATTAGGTTTAATTAGGTTAGACCTAATTAGGATTACAAAGTGACTTTAGACTAATATAAGTAAGAATTAAGAGGATTAAATAGGTCTAATTAGGGTTATACCTAATTAGGGCTTAAAGGTTGCTTAAGTTTAACCTTGGTTGGATTGAAGGGTTTGAATTTGATTTAGGTTCAGTTTGAATTGATCCTTAACGATTTTAGGTTTGACTTGCGTTCATTTGGGTTGAACCCAAGGGACTTGAGTTGGACTTGAATTTACCCCTAAATTTCTAATTTGTCATTTCAGGAGTTTTTAAATGTTGGAAATTTTATTTTAGGTGTAAATTTGGTTACTTAAAATTTTCAAATTGTCTCTCATTTAAATTTCTAATTTTCTGATTTTATAAGAATTATTTTTTAAAAAATAATTACAAAATATGGTTGAAATTTTGATATTTTATATTAGTGATGGGTGTCTAGTATTTCCTGCAATGAGCATTAAACGGTGCATCGACTACAACGAAGCAAGGACAAATATTTGATTAATGCCCGAGGTTGAATGTTAAAGGCCATCATTTTAACTCTCAAGAGACCGCAGTGACATATTCCCGTCAACAAGAGAAAGGAGAAAATTATCGATTATGTAAAATTTTAAATGTTTCATTAATAAATAGTATAATTTGAATGCTAAATCGATGAAAATTAATGTTAGGTATCATACATAAATCTCATTTATGTTTATTTAATTAAAGCCGACGTCCACCTAACTTAGGCTTCGTTTGGATCGACGTTCGCCCTCCTCTGTGTTGGTCAGAGGGAGGTAAATCAAGGTTTGAAGGTTTTATTTCGTGAGCATCGGTCGATGCAGGTATACAAAAAATGACATTTTATCATCGTTCTGAAACGCAAGTACCGTCCAGCAGTAGGCAACATCACGTTTATAGGATCTTCGCTGGAAAACGAAGTTGCATGTGGCAGTCAATTAAATATTGTCACATAGAACACATCATACTCACCTCATAATGGATCCGCGGAGGTTATTAGTGTTATTAGTGAGTCAAACCACATAGGTTATTGGCTGGTTATTGTGAGGTTATTACGGATTATTGTGGATTATTGCGGGGTTGTTCCGAGGGTAATTAGAGGTTATTATGGCAGTTATTGAAGTGAAATCGCAGAGGTTATTCATTAGTGATTTTCGGGTTATTGAGGGGTTATTGGAGTTAATACCCCATAAAATTGAAATAACTCTGCAATTATGCTACAATAACCTCTAAATAACTTCCGCGGTTTCCACTCCAATTAGGGCTGTAAACAAGCCGAGCCTAACCGAGCTCAGGGTCTGCTCGTGTTCGGCTCGTTCGATACTGGCTCGAGCTCGAAATCTGCTCGTATTCGAAATGGCTCGTAAAAGGCGTGTTCGTGTTCGGCTCGAATTAAATATTCTTGTTCGTGTTTGGCTCGAAATTGGCTCGTTAAAATTAATTGGAAAAAATATATGCATAGTGCCGGATTCGAACATGGATCAAATGAATGAAAACAAAACGCATAACCATAATTATCACACGAGCAATTATGATTTAAACTTAAATATAAATATATATATATATATAATATATTAATATATAAATAAAATATATAATAAATTATTATATAAATAATTATATAATTATTTTTTTATTTCGAGCTAAAACGAGCCGAACACGAGCGAACAAAGAGTTGTTTGTGTTCGGCTTGTTTGTAATACAAGCTTAAAAAATTTGTTAGTGTTCGGCTCGTTTACTTAATGAACGAGCCTAACACGAGTTATTCGCGAACAATGAGCTTTTTTGACAGCCCTAACTCCAATGAAACCATGAAAGTTATTGAAAGATTATTCTCAAAATTATTGAAGATTATTCTCAATTATTGCAGAATTATTTGAGTTAATACCTTATAAATCTGAATCGATGTGTTGTATGAGGGTAATATTTAATTGGCTGCTGCTGTATGGAAAAATTTCTCCCCTTAAATATAACCTTATGCAATTTATTTACTTTTTGTTTTTTAATTGATTCTAATTTAATTACATTTTACATGAGTCTATAATTAAAAAGAAATTGGTTCAAAATAAAGCCACGTGTGAAGGAGCACGGTTGCACGCATCCCCTGTTCCATTCCCATCACACAAACATCAAAGTCATCCCATCCGGCTGTTTAAATCAAGTTCGTACAGAAGTTGCCGACTATTATGTCTATATGGAAAATCCCTCGCACTTTTTAGCGCATAAAACAACGAAGACGAGAAGAAAGAGCACTGGTTGGCGGCTCCGTGTAGATCTATGGAAGCAAAGTGCCGAACGGCTAGAACTCTGGTAAATCGGCTCCGCTCCGCCGGCGATCCGGCCGCTCTCTCCTCCGCTATCACTGAGATCCGCCTCATCTCCAAACTCGACGAAGAGATCCGCCTCCCTCTCGCCGACGCCGGAGCAATTCCTTTTCTTGCAAGCCACCTTATCGCCGTCCCTCCAATCGCTTCCCCTTCGTCACAAGAAAACGCTTCCGCTTCGATTCTCAATCTCTCAATCTCCGCACGCGAGCCTCTCATGTCCACTCCAGGCCTCCTCGACGCCCTTGCGTTCTCACTTCGCTCTTCCGCCCCCGCATCCGTCGCCCAGAACTCAGCCGCCACCGTCTTCAGCCTCCTCTCAGTCGAAACCTACCGCCCAATCATCGGATCCAAGAAAGCCCTAATCTCGGCTCTGATTGCCCTTATCCGCGTTCCGAATCAAGCTGCGCGAACAGTGAAGGACGCGCTCAAGGCTCTGTTCGGCATGGCGCTGTATCCTATGAATCGGGCTAAGATCGTGGAATTAGGAGCGGTTCCGGCGCTATTCTCGCTTGTGATGAAGGAGGAGAGGTCGGGAGTGTTGGAGGATGCGACGGCGGTGATAGCACAGGTGGCGGGCTGTTATGAGAGCTTTGAGGCCTTTCGAAAGGTGGCGGGATTTAGGGCTTTGGTGGATTTGATGGATAAGATGACGGGGAGTAAGGGAAGGGTGAGGGAGAACGCGGCAGCGGCGTTGCTTAATCTGGCGATGAGCGGAGGAGAGTCGGCAGTGGGAGAGATAAGGGAGGTGGAGGATGCGGAGGAGGTGATTAGAGAGCTTGCCCAAGCGGGGATCAGTTCGAGGGCGAAGAGTAAGGCGGAGGCGTTGCTTAGGGTTTTGGGAAGCGAGCGGAGGTGCCGGCGAGGAGAGAGATGGGTTAGGGATTTGGAGTCGGAGTCGGAGTCGGGGTCGGATTCGCATTTCGTGCCATCATCGCAGCAATGGGATTCTTCCGGTGATTCAGGTGGTTGCAGTTATTAGGGCTTGCCCCATTTACCCCACCTTAGGGCATCATCAATTTACCCTAACTTAGGGCAAAATGATGAAATTTGTATTTTCCTTCGATTTTTTTTTTTTTTATTTTCCTTGTATAAAAAATGGTTTGAATTACATTAATTAAACACTTATTATCTTCTAACAAATCTAATAATTTTTTTTTGATGACGAGAGAAGTGTCAAAATATAAAAATTATTCTGTTTGGACGACGGCTGTGTATCACCTCCGACCTCGGCTGTATCACAGCCGTCATCCGAACGCAGTTCTGGGTCCGGACGAATTAATTTTTCGTCAAAATGATCCTGTAACAATGTAAAAGAGGCTATTTTGCATTTCTTTCTGCTATTGTTGTTATAATTTTGAAGATCTAGATTAAAGTGGTTCTTTATATGAGAATATAATAATTTTATTTTATACATTACAATAGTAGCAAATCTTTTCAAAGTTTGAAAGAAGATATATATAAATATATAGAGATTATATATTCTTTAAATTTGAAAAATCACATTGATATGGTAATGTGGTTGATTGAAGTTATAATATTTTTCTATATATTTAATTTTTTTAAAATACTATCATTTTTGTAATTGCAATTAGAAGGTATAGGTTTAAAATATGCAAATTTATTGAAATTTCTTAAAATGAAATTATTATTTTAAACTCGAAATCATCATTATTTTAAATATGTTATTTGTATGAATTAAATGAGACTTAAGGCACAACTCATTGTATATTTATTTGGGCATGCAATTTATATATATATATATATATATATATATATATATATATATATATATATATATATATATATATATATATATATATATATATATTTAAATAACTTGTTAATAGTCATATGGCGTCTTTGTATTCACTTAAAAGTTATTATAATTATAAAAATTAATTATTTTTTGAAGAAGAAAGATAGCAATTATTAATATTATTAATTATTCAATATTTTTTTAAATACTCATAATTAAACAAATTTCAGGTGTTTGTTATGTTTAAATAATAATAATTAGCTAATACATATCTAAGAGTTATATTTTTAGATTTTGATGCATCTCACTCTCAAAAAAGATAATTATTAAAATACCTCTATTTTAATATTCTAAATCTTAGGGTGCGTTTGGGGC
This sequence comes from Papilionanthe hookeriana x Papilionanthe teres, assembly GCA_022702705.1. Taxonomy (NCBI): domain Eukaryota; kingdom Viridiplantae; phylum Streptophyta; class Magnoliopsida; order Asparagales; family Orchidaceae; genus Papilionanthe; species Papilionanthe hookeriana x Papilionanthe teres. Next base: position 41,230,813 of record CM040426.1, on the reverse strand, counting down.
AGCTTGTGATTATTTAGATAAGTCATTTATCTGGAAACACGAATTACGGGTTCAACCCGAGTTCCGCATTTAGTGTAAAAAATCAGCTGTGTTTTTAGATTAGCTGTATGTTGAAAAATTTAGGGCAACGAAAAATAAGAATCGACACATTCAGAAGAACGCAGAGATTTAATGAGATTTGACAAAGATGCCTACGTCCTCGAGAGCAGAGCGGCGGTTTTCCTTTCAATTCAAAAAGTGTACAAGATGCATAATATAATAATCCCTATGATTACAAACAGACATATATATATAACCCAAGATGTACAATATGTAATTACAAGAATTACCCCTGCACCGCGGGGGCATGCCCCCGCACCCCAACCCACATAACGTAACTCCCCTGATTCGCTCACTAGCTCCGCTCCAACATATGTCCCTTATTTGGTATATAAGCCATACCTTACAAATCTCCACCTTGGCGAATATCCAGCCCCTTAGGAGAAAGAAACCTGGGAGTTACACATGCACCAATGTGGGTTGGGCCACCATGCTTTCTCTAGCAATTGTGAATATTCAACAAGTTCACGCAATGCAAGAACTTGTTGATAGTAACTGACTTGGTCAACATATCAGCTGCATTCTCATTAGTATGAACCTTCTGCAACAGTATCTTACCAGAAGCAATCAATTCTCTAATCTTGTGATACCCGACATCAATTTGCTTGGTTCTCGCATGGTACACCTGGTTCTTAGCCAAATAAATAGCACTTTAACTACCACAATACAACTGAACTACACCTTACTCAACACCAAGTTCCTTTACTAGCCCAGTAAGCCATAATGATTCTTTAGCGGCTTCAGCTACTACCATGTACTCAGCTTTAGTAGTAGATAATGCCACAATAGAATGAACTGTTGATTTCCAGTATAAAAGTCCTCCACCAATAGTAAATACATACCCAGTTTTAGACCTTTTGTCATCCAAATCACCTACATAGTCTGAATCAACGTATCCCACAACTGAAGGATCATTCTGCTGACTGCTAAAAGTGATTCTATGTCCTACAGTACCCTTCAGAGACTTGAAAATCCACTTGACTGCTTACCGATGTCGCCTTCCTGGTTTAGATATGTATTTGCATACTTGACTAACAGCATGAGCTAAATCAGGACAAGTACATATCATTGCATACATCAAGTAGCCAACTGCACTGACATATGGAACCTTTGTCATGTCTTCAATTTCCCCATTTGTCTTCGGACACTATTCTGAAGAAAGCTTGAAATGATTTGACAATGGAGTGCTTACGGGCTTTGTTTTACTCATCTCAAACCTGTCTAACACTTTCTCAACATAGTCTCATTGAGATAAACACAGTAGTCTTGAGCCTCTATCCCACTGAATCTCCATTCCGAGAATCTTCTTCATAGGACCCAAGTCTTTCATGTCAAATTCCTTGCTCAATAAAGCTTTCTAACCAAGGACATCATGCATATTCTTCACAACAATCACTATATCGTCAACATAAAGTAGCAGAAAAATAATAGAATCATCATCAAGGCTCTTAACATAAACGCAACAATCATACTCACATCGCTTGTAGCCAATCTGAATCATGTAGGAGTCGAACCGCTTGTACCATTGTCTTGAAGACTGATTCAACCCATACAACGATTTCTTTGACCTGCAAACCAGATGTTTCTGTCCAGGTTGAGTGAACCCTTCTAGCTGCTCCATTTAGATATGCTCCTCAAGATCACCATGCAACAAAGGTGTTTTAACTTCCATCTGCTCCGAATGTAAATCCCACATAGCTACTAATGCAAATACTGCCCTGATTGAAGTATGTCTGACAATAGGAGAAAAGATTTCATCGTAATATATCCCCTTCTGCTGTGAAAAGCACTTTGCTACAATTCGAGCCTTGAACTTTTCCCCTTCTTTTTCTGATACTGTTGGTTTCCTTTTTACACCCATTTGCACCCAATTACCTTCTTTTTTTCAGGAAGTTGAACTAGCTCCCATGTGTGATTCTTCTGCAAAGACTCCATCTCCTCAACCAGTGCACTCATCCACTTCTCTTCCTCCTGGCTGGTGATAGCTCCTTGAAAGGTGACATAATCATCATTACTGATAAGAAGTGCACACGAGACCAATTCTTCATAACTTAATCTGCTATGAGGCCTTATATCGGTGTGTCTCTGTCTATCTCTCGCTGGATTATAATTCTGCAAATCATCTGTATTGGAATCATCAGGTGTTGGATCTGAACCTTCAACTCTCTTAGCTGCTACTGGATGATATTCTAGATCCATCTACATTGTATATGAACCGGAACTGTTCCCTGACACTTTATCTTGATTCTGCTGCAACATGAACCTCTCATCAAAGACCGCATCTCTACTGATCACTGCCTTCTTTGCAATCAGATCCCAAAACTTGAATCCTTTCACACCTTTCTTAAAGCCCAGAAAGACCACTTATTAGATTTTGGATCAAGTTTTGATCTTTCATCTCCAGGTACATGCACATAAGCAAGATAACCAAAAATTCGTAAGTGATCAAACTTAACTGGATTACCTGTCAATATCTCTTCTACAACCTTACCATCCATTGATGCTCGAGGTGATATATTGATGAGGTAGCACACCATATTCACAGCCTCTACACAGAAGATTTTAGGAAGTCCTGCATTCAGTCTCAAACATCTTACCCTTTCAGTTAGGGACCCTTTCATTCTTTCTGCAACCCCATTATGTTGTGATGTCTTTCGCACTGAAAAATGCCTATGAATCTTAAGCTCCTCACAGAACTTCTGAAACTATGAATCTGTGTACTCTGTGTCATTATCATATCTCAAATACTTGATCTTTCTGCCAGTTTGGTTCTCGACCTCAGCTTTCTACAGCTTGAATTTAGAGAAAACTTCAAAATTTTTGCTTCAAAAAATACACCCAAACTTTCCTGGATAAGTCATCAATAAAGGTAACATAATACTGTGATCCTCCTAATGATGATTTTCTGGTAGGGCACCATACATCAGAACACACATAATCAAGAATCCTTTAGTTTTATGCTTTCCATCAAGAATCTAGCTTGCAGCTTTTAACACCATACAACAAATTTCTTTTATGTAATTTAGCCATCCCACGTTCACTAAGATGATCCAGACGCATATGCCATAACTTTGTATTAACATCATCTAACTCAACCGAATGAACTCCACCTAGGACTATACTCCCCAAAAGTTTATAGATATTACCTGCAGTAACTTTCATTTCATCACAATCAGTGCACCCTTAACAATTATGATGGTTTCCCTTTGATTTCTTAGGAATAAAACCATTTCAATGTAGAATGCCCAAAGAAATCAAATTTATCTTTAAATCTGGAATGTGTCTGACATCATATAATGTTCTAATAGTGTCATCATACATCTTGATTCTTAATTCTTCAATACCAACAATTTTGCAACATCTATCATCACCAAAATAGATTAAGATGGAATTAGATAACTTTCTTGAAGTGAATCACTAACTGTTAGGTGCTATGTGATAAGAGTAGCCTGAATAAAGAATCAATGCATCTATGAATTGTGTTGATGAAACTGAAAGCTTATCACCATCACTGTCATCTGAATTGTCACTCTGCACCACGTTTACAGACTTGGATGATGCATCACATTTCTCCTCAGTCTGCTTCTTGAGCTTTCGAAAATATCTCCTCATATGACCTGGCTCATTGCACTTGTAGCAATGAATCATCTTTTTGCCTTTAGATTTTGATATGGAATTTCTCCTTCCAGAACCTTCCTTCTCTTTCTTCCTTCCACGATCATGATTACCCTTAACATATAAATTGTCGTCATGAGAGATTTCTCCTGCATTTTGCTTTTCTTTCACATAAGTAAGAGTAGTCACCAGATGTTCATAAGAAGAAGGTAACAAACACAACAAAATCATTTCTCGATCTTCATCCTCAATACTCACATCAAGCCACGATAAATATGTAATTATTTGATTGAAGCCATTAACATGTTGCGGCAGATCAGAACCTTCTTACATATTCAGCCCATGCAGCTTTTGCTTCAGATACAATTTATTCATCAGAAATTTGGACATAAACTGAGTTTCCAATTTCTTCCATACCTCTCTTGGAGATTTTAAATTCATCACGTGATACATAACCTCATCTGTCAGGCATAGGCGTATGGTTGCTGCCGCTCCTTATTGCAATTCTTCTCAATCTTCATCCTTTATGACATCTAGTTTTGTTGCCCGCAAAGCCTTCAAGCTTCCTTGTTGTGCCAACAATCTTTCACCCTTATTTGCCACAATCCAAAGTTACCAGTTCCATCAAACTTCACCAACTCGAATTTTGCACCAAAAATTGTCATTTGAAATTACTCATACATCAAACTTTTCTATGAATTCCTCTGCTTCAGTTGGTCAAATTCTTTCTTCCAAATCCTTCGTCTGAGACGACAATCCTAGATTCGCAGAAATCCTTCTCGCGAGCCTGTCGCCATCGTTCGTACTTGCGTCTTCGTCCGAACCGAACCTGCGCCTTTTAACCGCGAGCCTGTCGCCACTGCCTACGCTCGAACTCCCTGTCGCGAGATAACCCTCGCATGAATTCTCCTTGGTCGCAGCCGCCTGGTCGAAGCCTTTTGGCCGCATCGCATGAGTCCTTCGTTTTCTAGGATCGCTGAAGTGGCACGGTTCGCGAATCCCCTCGCTTGCCCGCTGAACCACCGAAGTCCTTGCAGAACTTCTCTGTGAAATATTCGTCCCGTCGTGCGAAGCCTCTTCATCCTAAGCCTTACCTGCGTCGATTCGTGGAAAATCCCTAGCCGCCAAATCGCCGGATTTCTTCTTTCTCCTTGAGCCGAAATTTTCTATTCCGCACTAGAACATTGCTCTGATACCACTTGTCGAGAAATTTAGGGCAAAGGAAAATATGAATCGACACAAATCTAGAAGAACACAGAGATTTAACGAGGTTTGGCAAAGATGCCTACATCATAGGGAGCAGAGCGACGGTTTTCCTTTCAATTCAGAAAAGAGTACAATATACAAAATATGATAATCTTTAGGGTTACAAACAAACATATATATACATATAACCCTAGATGTACAATATGTAATTAATGAATTACCCCTGTACAGCGGGGCCGTGCCCCCGCAACCCCAACCCACATAACGTAACTCCCTGATTCGCTCGCTCGCTCGCTCTGCTCCAGCATATGCCCCTTATTTGGTATATGAGTCATATTTAAAACTGCTCAAATGCAATTTTCAAACGGTGAGACAGTGTTTTCAAAATATCGCTGTAGCGAATAAGCTGCCTCAAATGAAGCTTTAATTTCAACTTTTTTTTTTTTTAATGTTGAGACTAGTTCAACCCTTCTTAATGAGAACTTCTAAATAATTGAGATATCATTTTAGCTCTTTTCTCTTCGTGATAATGTCTAAGGAGCACCATTACAATTGGTTGGAAGTTTGAACCACTGCATTGATTCATAAATTATGCTGGGGCCAATTTTTATGGAAAAAAGTTGGGCTGGTATGCAAGCGCAATCATGATGTTGATTGATGTGTTTAAATTTCTTTATTTACTCCAATATATATGTTTTATTCCAATTTTTATATTAGTTTTACGGATTATAGTTAGGAGGATTTGTCGCTTTTATTATTTCGTAAAAATTATGAATTCTGACCACTTTTGCCGATGATTGTTCACCATCGTCGGCAATCTCTACCTGTCATCATCGATTTTTTGCCGCCGTCGACCCCAGCTTGTAAACACGTTACCCAATTACAATTATAATTTCTTACAATCGTATTGAAGACCCGCCAATAACTTCTAACATCCATAGCTGTCGACGACTATCAATTTGTATCACAACCGACCACTAGCCACTAACAAGCACTGCTTAAAATCGTCACAGTCAGAATATGAGAATTCTTCCTAAGTTGTACGATGTATGCCAACAAATGCTATATATGGTGTAAAATAGAAACCTCGCTCTCTCTGTTGTGAGAAAAGAGTATGCCTTTTTACTTACATGCTTATAGTGGATTACTTTGCTTAGCTATGTCATGTGATTTTTCTCCTTTCCACTATTTTCCATATATAAATTATGGCCACTCCAACTACTTTTCTATAATTTGTGTGTGTGTTAGATCTTGGTGCAATCTTAGACATTAAATTATTTGTCTACAATGATCCCCTTGCTCATTTGATGTCAATTTTATGAAGATTGAGTGACTTTATAATATTAAAATGATTTGATCCTATACTTGTTGTACTCATCAAATGATTTACATGGTCATATAAAATGATTTATGAAGATTGAGTGTCTTTATGATATTAAAATGATTTACATGTACACATAAAATTTAGTAATCAAATTTATACTTCTCTAGTGTCATAAACTTATAAAGCAATAACAACAACGACATCAACAACAAAGTCTTCGTCCCGCTAAATGGGGTCTGCTACTCCATTGGTGTCCTACCGAGTATCATATTTTCCGTTAATTCTAATAAATTAAGATAATTTTTTTATATAACAGACTCAAGTAGGGGTGTAAACGAACAGAGCTAGTATTCATATTTGAAATGTTCGAACACATCGCTGTTCGTGTTTAATTCGTTTAACAAACCGAACGAAAAAAAATTGATCGTGTTCGTCTCGTTTGCTTATTGAACGAATCGAACACGAACTTCCTGGCGAACCGAACACGAATTGTTTGCGAACAAAAAGCTTTTTTGACAGCCCTAGCTTTGATAGCATACTTCCTCAAAATGAAGCAAATTGATCAGGTATTCCGTACAGATCAGGTAATTCATACTTCCTCGAAATGAAACAAATCGAATAAGCCTTTTAGGGTTTTGTTTAGGATTTTATTTTAATATATAGTATAGTATATTAATTATAATATTATAATATTTATATTAATATAATTAATACTGTAATATTATTATTATTTTTAATAATTTATCGTATATTATAATTTATAGAAGTTTAATTATTTAAAATATGATAACTTTTTATAATATATAATTATTTTTAAAATATCATAATTTTTTTATATATTTTTTATATTTCGAACAATAATGAACTGATCACGAACGAATACATCACTGTTCGTGTTTGGTTCGTTTAACAAATCGAACGAAATAAATTATTCGTGTTCGTCTCGTTTGCTTATGGAACGAATCAAACACGAACTTTTTGGCAAACCGAACACGAACTGTTTGCGAACAATGAGCTTTTTTGACAGCCATAAACTCAAGCCTAATGTTATAAACTCGTGCAGGAAAGAAATATTTCAATTTTAAAAAGGATTTATTTATTAATTTTCTAAAATTTGAATGACAATTGACATCTTTCATTAAATTATTATTTATCAATAAAGAAATCTGAGTCCGTATGTAGATGTTGTAAATAAATAAAAAATGGATGTCATCTGTTTTATTATACGTAATTCAACTTAAATTGGACTCCTCTTTAATAAAGTCTTAGCTAAATATAAATAATAATATTTTTAATAGTTTAATAGATAAATGAAAAAGTTTATAAAGAGAGAAGAGAATGAATATTATTGGGAGAAAATTCAAGCTTACGTAGGAGCGTGCGACTATATCTAAAAGGGAAGCACGAAACTTTTGGCCGATTCCTCCCATGACTTTCGACATGCTTTTAATATGGGGAAATAGATTTGTAAATCTTCTTTATCTCAAGAAGAAAATAGAGGAGAGGAGAAGAGGTGCAGAGAAAGCAAAATGGTAATAGAAGCGTGAAAGGAACTTTTATTATAATTAAAGAGGACTGTACAATGCTTGTATAAAGGAATACATTGGACACACACACACACACCCCTCACACGTGAGTGAGAAAGAAAATAAGCAGTAACCTCATTAGAGTTGATGTGATCACGTATAGAATGATAATCAATCTTAATGTGTTTGGTTCGGGCGTGGAAGACCGGATTATGAGCCATTGTCATAGCTGACTGGTTGGCACAATAGATAGTATTGGGTTTAGTACTTGGAATATTGAAATCCTGAAATAGTCTTCTCAACCAGATTATTTATGTTGTTGTTGTAGAGATGGCTTGATACTCAAGCTTCTGTAGATGATCTAGCAACTGTTGGCTGCTTTTTAACATTCCAGGAGAGTAGATTAGGTCTAAGGAACGTACAATACCTGGGAATGGATCAGCGGTTAGTGACATCGCAATCTAGCATCAGCAAAAGTGTGGAGAGCCAGAAGGACCAGCTCAAAATGGTAAACCTAGATTAGTTGTACCTTGAATATATCTGAGAAAACGCTTTAGATGTTAATAATGTAACTGTGTAGGTTGTTGCATGTGCGGAGAAAGAGAGTTTACCACAAACATGATATCCGAAAGTATCAAGGTTAGGTACTGGAGAGAGCCTACCAAGTGTTTATATAAAGATAGATTAGAGAAGGGTTGGGTCGAGGTAGTTTGATCTATGGAGAAATGTTTTTGAGGGTTGGGTAGAGATTTACAATCGGTCATACCTGCTCGGTGTAGAATATCTTTGGCATAGTTATCTTGATTAAGATGATAGCCAAAGAAAGTGGGTTAAAAGAGAATAACGAGAAAGGTAGATACAGTGTCGAGCAATTTCATGGAAAAAGACTGTTGTAAATCAAGTTATAGCTACCGCATTAAATCATTGTCATTGCTTGTTAATAATATATCATCTACAATCAGATGAGATACTTAGATTCGATTGGCGTGGTGCTTGTTTAAGGCCATAAATGGATTTAAGGATGAGACAAACGTGATTAGGATAGGTTCAACTTTTATAGACGATCTGTTTAAGGCCATAAAAATAGCATTAGTATATCGTTCTTCTAACAAATCATATTAAAATAATTCTAATATTTATTATATCATCTAACTCAACTTACTTTAATCGAACCTTCAATCTTGATTTCCATCCTCTAGTTTAATGTTCAATCATATTTTCAAAACTTTTGTAAAACTATTTTAGTTTTATCTTATAAATAAAACTAAAATATTTTTTATCATGGATGCAAAATCTTGATTCCATTAAAATCTTAATATTTTTTACAGTTATAAAAAATTCAAGAAAATATTATTATTATAATGGATGCACATCGAAAACACATTATTTTACAATATACAAATAAAATTAAAAGTCATTAACATCATCTGAATTAGGTCATAAAATTCTTCTTTCCTTTTGTCTTCTCAATCACTTCTGTCTCAACTTTAATACCGTTAATGTTGACATTAGACGCACCGCATTATATATAATTACTATTATGCAAAGCACGAGGAAGTGGAAAATCTTCCCATTTGACATATTCCAATGCTCTTTTGGTCTTTGATGGCTGACCCATAAGACCGAAGATTGAAACTTTCGTTGAAAGAGTTTAGTCTTATTCATTTAATCGGCAAGTTATAATTTAAGACTTAGTCGTAGCTTTATTCTGATTGGTAATATAAGTTTTAAGATGTGTTGAACAGCAATATATAATATATGACGAGAATCTCCCCTTATAAATGTCAATCTCAACATGATGTATTAAAAATTTTGATTCAGCTATATTTTATTTTAAGAAATATATTGATTTTGACTGTTTTCGTGAGTTTTTTTTTTTTTTTTTTACTAAGAAAAACAGCTATATTTCTTACTAGAACTTTTTTTTTTTGTAATTTTGTAATAATCAGCCTAAAAAATTTATATTTACAAATTAATCACAATCTTTCGTCCATTTTACAAGTTCTCCCTCAAAAAATCAAAATTCATGGAAAAACCCCAATCCATATTTTTCATTTGTACCAAATTCCCGATCGTTTGATTGTGGCACAAATGCATCGGTTAGGTAATTTAATAAAATCACCTGAATGTTTAATTTATAAATATCAATGTTTCGGAAGGATTGTATGTAATTATCCCAAATTTTTATACTAGCCAGTTCCATAGAAACATTATAAAAGAAACAAAAACTAAATAATGAAAATCAGAGGGGAGATATTCTCTTTAAATGATAATAATGAGTATCATAATCAAAATACTTCCTTTTAACGTATTGAATCCAACATTTTCTCAATAGGATTTAAACAATAAGTTATGTATTAAAGACTAAGGGTCCGTTTGGGACAGTTTATTTAGTGCAGTAGTGTTTTGAAAACACACCTAACATGTTTGGGTAAACTGCGTTTTGGCAGCTTATGCGTTTTCAAAACACTGAATACAACATTTTGACCCCGCACCTACCTAGGTGTTGTGGGAGCTTTCTGTCTGCGGTCTGACTTTTTCAAAAAAAATAAAAATTTGTAATAGCTACGACACCTAGCTTATCAACAGATTATTTTTAATCAGCTTATCAGTAGATTATTCAATAAGTTGAGCTGCCCCAAATAGACCCTAAATCAGCAAAATAAAAATAAACACTCTTTTCATCTCTTTTTCCTTGTCATAGATAATGCTCTATAATATCTATTATCTTCTCTTTCCTCTTGAACACCAATCTTCTAAAGATTATTCATTGCTTCCATATGAATGAAAAATATACTATCAGATTATAATATTATACTGATTTAAATTGAGATAAACAATTGATAACTTAAAATCTTATTGATCATGTGTGAACCTTTTGGAGGTGGAAAGTGCATATGAAATTGTTGTATAAATTTTTATCTCATCATTCAGTGATGAACCTCAGTTATCTCAAATTACCTTAATGAGTACACGTCTTTTTCGAGTCTTCAACATTGAGTTAAGTTGATAACTCTGTTACTTTTACTAGTATTGGTTCTGCCTTAAATAAAAATATTAGGTTGAAGTAAATCCATAATCTTGCTTTCATTTTCTTCCATAATGTTCATGACCAATGACTATAAATAACCTTTTATTTGTCTCTATTTCCATCAGCAGACATAAAATACTTCTCATATAGAATTTTCCATGTTTTCACCTAAATTACAAGAAATGTTGTTAAATTTAAATTAAATAATTAGATTTACTAAGTTAATTTTATCCATGTAAGCCTTGCATCCTAAGATAATCATGGTCTATCCTTATGCATTCTATCCTATATATACTACATAACTATAATTTAAAAATAAATTAGTTAGTAATCATCAATAATGAAATTAAAGAAAAAAATTTATATCATCTTTTTCTTATTTTGATAGGAGCTCACTCGACATATCTTGTGAGAATATATTTGTCTTTTAACATTTTTGATATTCTTCGCCATCCTTTCTACAAAAACAAAATAAAAAAAGAAACTCTCTTTTAATTTTTTTGGAGCAATCAATGTTAAACATAAGTATAATGCTGACCTAGTCTTAATTTAGTTGTGACAACTTGGATTTCATTTGATATCAATGTGCTACATCAACTTCTTGAGGGGCAGTCTCTATAAGGTTTTCAAAGATCAATCATCTCATTACTCTGACATCAAACCGGTCTTATGATACTATCATTTTTTATGCCGAAAGATTATAGAGCAAAAATAATAATAATAAATAAAAAACAAAAAAAAAATTAAATTTTGACTGCAAAAGAAAAAATGATATAATAGTTAAATAAATTTAAATTGCTAACACAAGTAAATAAATATTTAAATTATCTCAACGTTAGCTAATATTTTATTCTTGAATGACTTAATGCCCTCATTATACTAATAAGGATAAGAAAAGGATGTCAATACTAGATCTCTGGCAATAACTCCCAAATAAGATCTCAGTAGTACAAACTCTGTGATAATACAAGGGAAACCCAAATAATATCCCCATGGTGTTTGCTTAAACTCTCTATGTGAGGTTAGAAAAGCCTATTCATTTTCCTCCCTATTAGAAGGGATACTTAATCAAAAACATCTCTTTATTTGACTTTGCAATGAAGTTCTCATTTATATTATTAAGACCTTGGATGTCAAAAGTGAAACACACTACAAGTTTTCTTCAATTTAATCAATAATTAAGATCTCGCTAAAGTATATCTAAGTTAATCTCATTTTAGAACAATAACATTGATATTGGTTGAATATTATTAAAATAACACAACTCAAAATAAATTAAAACAATGATGTCAATGATATTATTCAATTGGCCATTATAATTAACACCTACTTTTATGGTATTTAACCATCATAAATTTGAGTCATCCTTGCCATAAAATCTTTATCTATTAATATAAAATCTTAATATTTTGTGCAATTCTATGAGGAATATTAGCAACCATCTTAATGTTTTATAACATTAATAAATCATTGGTACTTATAACACACATAATAAATTTTAATTGTTATGTAATTAACATATGAATTTTAATTATAATTCAATTAACATATGATTTAATAATTTATTAGTAATATTAGAACTTCTCGCTTAATATCAAAAGGTGTGAGAAGTGTATTCCATCATCTTCTTCTTTCCTTTCCATCTATAAAAATTCTCTATATGATATAATTTTATCATATTGACGGAGCATGTATTTATGCTTGCATTAAAATTCTTTCATTTGAGAATTTTGTATTGTCTAATATTATAATTTCCCTTTATTTATTAGCCATTTTTACTCGTAATTTTATGCAACAAATAAAATTTATCTAGATATTTTGAATAACATTATGTATCTTTCTCAATAATTTATCACTACGCTTATTCTGTGCGGACTCCAGACGTAGAGGTACATCCAGAGTACAATCAAATCACGCCACGCGAAGCCCACCGTGAAATCATGGAATAACACGAGAGAATATTCTTCTCGTGTTATTCTGTGTTATTCTGGTGTTATTGTGATAGAATAACACAAAATAACACGGGGAGAATATTCTCCCATGTTATTCTATGATATTCTAGACTCACAATGGTGTTACAATAACACAATAACATCTGAATAACATAGGAGGAATATTTCCGCGGTTCGGGATGTCAGACAATGCGGCGTCATTTGATTGGACTCCGGACATATCTCTACGTCCGGAATCCGGACGTAATAATTCTTCCAACAATTTACCTTTTGGCTTATACTTTATTTCTAACAAAATCTTTTAATAATAAGAAAATTGCATACATTTTAGTGGTTTAAATAAATACCTAAACATTTTACAAAAGTGATTAATAAATAATCATCTGCTATCTCTCAAAATGTTTACATCCATTATCAATTTATAGAATCTATAAGTTCTATTTTTTCAACTATGTGACTGAATAAGTGAAACATAATTATAAAGAATAAGGGCAAAACTATTTTTTTATCTGAAATATTAATTTTGTAGTATTTTACCTTAGTTTCTCTTATTTAATTAAAATGACAACATTAGTATATATTGATTTTAAAATTTTGTGATATTTTTATAATAATGCTCATAATTTTTTCTAAAAATACATAAGATCTAAATATAATTCGCAGAAATTTTTAATAAAAACATGAAAATTGTGATTTTTTACGCTAATAATTTTATAATAACTAATATTTATAGACCTAAAAATTTTTTATGCATAATCTTTTGAGTATTTTTATTTTCTTAGCGCTTTCTCCTCCATTAGCTTTTTTTTTTTTAATATTGCTTAGAAAACTAGTGGTAAAATGTAGATAACCATTTTTAAAATATAAGGATATAGTTAGGGGGTGTAAACGAGCCAAACACGAGTGAGCCTGGCTCGTTTATATTTCGAGCTCAAAAAGTGTGTTCGTGTTCGGCTCTTTTGCTTAGCGAGCCAAACACGAGTCTTTCACGAACAAGGAGTTGTTTTGACAACCCTAATCATGTACTCATAAGATGTTAAAGATTGGGGCAAGATTTAAAAATTATTGTTTATATTAAAATGTTATTTGAATCTAATTTAATAATTTTTATCCTATTTTCTTAATTAATACTTTTAATTGATTATAAATCATTGTAGCCTTGTAGTCAATTAATTTTTTTTAAAAATACTACTCATCAGAAATATATATACATAATTAATGAGTAATATTTCGAGCCAAAACGAGCCGAACATGAACGAACAAATCTTTGTCCGTGTTCGGCTCGTTAACTTAACGAACGAGCCGGACACGAGCTTTTTAACAAGCCGAACACGAGCTGCTCGCGAACAACGAGCCGTTTTGACAGCCTTAGATGTAGTTTTCTCTTCACTTTAGAGTCAACTAAATCTCTTTTTTTTTTAAAGTAATTTGTATTTATAAATGTCTAATGAAGTAAGTATAAAATAATCACAAAATATTTTCTTATATAAATTACATCCAAATTATAAAGTAATATATTCTACACCTACTTAAGTAGGTTATAAGTTTTTCTCTTCCATTTGGTTATAAAAGTGGTATGCCAACTATTAAGAGTTGTTTTACCTAATTAATTGGCCTTATCAAAAGTTTATATTATAAAATTTAACTTGAGGTAGAATTTAACATTGAATTATTATCTGAGGAGTAAATTAGATCTCTATCATGTCATCAAACTAATACTTATCGATGAAAAACGTGGCCAACTATCAACAAACCTTAATGACTTATAAACCAATTTTTTACTTTTATGTAATCTCAATCATTTTATATGTTTAATACAACACATGCAAGCAACTTTTTCTTTGGCATTCTACCCAAAAAGCATATTGCATGCATGAATATCATTAAAGGGTTGCACATATATTGAAAGATTATATAGTTACAAAATCATAGTAATGCACTCCAAGCCATATGTAATATAACTATTGAATTAGTGGTTATAAGTAAAACTTAATACTATTAATCATAGATAAAATGAGAGATTTGTTTCATACCAATCCTAAAAGCAAATCATAAGGAATCAAAAGCATAGGCCAAATACTATATATATAGTACTTTTAATTTTATATAGAGTAAACTCATCAATAACCAAATAGAAATAACTTTTGTATGGTTTTAAAATAAAAAATCAATATTTCAAGAGAAATATTTTCATTTTTGTCTATCAGCAATGTGTCACAACACTCCATCTCTATTTTCTTTGACATGACAAATAATGTCAGTACCGAAATGTTGTCGATTTTAGACGGTCTCAATCCGTCAATTATTAAAGGATAAACTATCGCTTTATAGTTTTCTGACTCATTTTTTATTGTTTTTAAGGTCATAGCTAAAACACTTGTGTTGACCTCACTTTTGTGAGGTATATCCTCTCTATAGGAGCCTAAGGTCTAGCCTTAGGGACTTCTTAGTAGTTTACTTAGATACATATAGATGGGATCAAAATCCACATAGAACTTCAAGCCAATTAAATATTCACTTAAATATTCATATGTTAAATCTCAAATTCTCAACCTTTGATTGGGTTGATTAGGGTTTGAACCATTAAATCCCAAGTTAAATTCCCATAGCTGAAAAATGCATTAAGTTACCCAACTGATCCTAGAGTCTTAGGAATCCTTATGGTAGCCTACTATCCACACCCAAAACCCTATACCTTCTCTTTGGTCTAAAAAAAGCCCATTGGACATAAGGATACACCCGGACTAAAGTAGAGTCAGCCCTCTTGATAAAAAAACCCTAAAAATTAAACCTAACTAAACCAAAGGAAAATTGGGTCACCGAAATTAGGTTTGGAGCCTACCAATTTCTTTCCCAAACCCAAACAAACCTAAAATCAAAGTGAACATTTAATTAACACTAATACATCAAACTAAACTCTAAACTGAAATTCTGAACTCGTCAAATAAATTTAAATTAAATTAAACTAAGATAAAAATTAAAGGGAAGTAAAATTTATGGTTAACCAACTATTAACAATTAAAATCATTAAAATCTAAAATCAAACTAAAATCAACCGAACAAGAACACAAAAAAAATAAATAAATAACGCCAAATTGAACTTAAAATCAAATCAAATTAAAATAAATGAAATTACTAATTAAATAAACTATTATAATCAACTAATTTTAATTAATCCTAAAAAAACGTACAGGACAAGCCCAACCATCAAGCCCAAAGGCCCAAGCCCAAGCCTTAAGGCCTATGACCTAAGCTCAAACCTTAAGGCCTATGATCTAAGCCAAAAACTTGAAACCTGAGAAAGACCCAAAAATGATCTAAAAATAACCTACCATGAAATAACAACCTAACTAGGAATTAATTAAAATAAATCAAACCTAAAATAAATACTAACAGACAGAGAGTGTACATTTAACCAAAGTGGCCAACACTTGGCACCATGGCCAACACACACCCAAATCAACTTATGCAAGGCCATGACTAGACCAAAATTGTTCTTAGCCACCAAACCTGGACCTTCCCCAATCTTTCAAAGTTTTGGTCATGCTCCCTCCACATCCATTGGAGCTCACCATGGTAAAAAAGTTCAAAAATAGAGAAAGCTTCCTTCCCTCTGTCTAAAACTCTTGGTCACCCTCTACACAAGCTCTAAGGATCCACCATAGATACCTAAGCAATGCCAGAGCTCTCCAATGGACTCTCACGATATAAAATGAAAACTCGAGAGCCTCCCATGGATACTAAAACTCTCCAACCAACCACCAAAACTCCCCACCTTAAACACAAAAAATCTTCTCACAAACCTCAGCGGCCAACTCCTACCATTTCCAAGCCAGATTCATCACCCTACAATTTTAATTCCATCACATCTGGGCTTTTCACAGCCTCATCACCAAACTTATCAAAACTCAAAATCACTCATCCCATTAGCTTTCCATAGTTCTGCAATAACTGTCTTGATCAAAATCTCTAACTCCCGCACCCCCCTTTAACCTACTCCACCACCACCCTAAGCAACCCTCTGGTCTAGAGCATATCTAAACCCAATTATAGAATTGGCACTTGGAGTATCTGTGCAACCTCAGAACAATCCTCTCTGTCAATCCCAATCAAGGCCTCACCCCTTGTGAGAAGGTAATAACTCAAAATCCTTGCTTCTTCCCTTTGTTTGGTCATCTATGAAATGAATAAATAATGCATGCCTACATAACCATATAAATATGTTCCTTAGGGTTAGATCTAGCTCTAGGATGAATCATGGAGAAATTTAGTTAACCATAGCTCGAGATCTTAAGCCTAGAACGCGTACGGTGGTCGTTCTTCATTGTGTTCGAGACAATGACAGAGATTTGTTCCGTCCATGCTATTTGAAATGGGCGGTAAAGATCGAGGTGAATGGTGGAACCTCGGAGATCAACCCATGGGATCAAGACCAGTGGGCTAGTTTACGTGAAAAGTAGGGCAAATGGTGGAGCACCGCGTGGACATTCTATGACACTGAGGATACAATCAGCATCATGTGGTTAAATAGAAATTTTAATATTTCAAAATTATTTTAATCTTGAAAATGCATTTAAACTTCAAAATTTTATAACTCAATATATAAAAATCATAAAAATAAAATAAAAATACTCAGTGAACAAAAGAGAGATTAATAAAATTAAAACCCAAATTAATCAACTAATAACTAATTTTAAAATTAATTAAAATTCTCAAACAATATTTTAATTATTAAACATAAAATACAAAGCCAAAAATTATGAAAGTATGAGAGTTTGTTCCCTCTGTCCTTTGGATCTTCCCATATTTTTCTAAAGGCAAAGAGGCACCCCATCAACAAAACCTTAATTTTCTACGAAAACCACATTTATTTTGAAAAATAATTATAAAAATTAAAATATTGATCAGGAAAATATAAAATCAAATGGAAATTAAAAAGAAAACTTAAGTAGTAATTTTCCACACTAAAATAGTAATTTTGATTTTTGGAAAGTAAAAATAATAATAAACATATGAAGGGTAGATTTGTAAAATTTGAAAAGTTTATACTTAGCCTATTTGCTCCCAAATTTAATTAAAACAGAAAAATTTAGCTTAGGAGCCCTAATTTTGGGACCTAATGAAATCATTAAGTTAATCCTTAAATTTAAGAAGGGTCAATTTCATACTTAACCCTAATTATGAGATTAACCTTAACAAGAAAAATTAATAACCTTAATTTTACCACCAATTTACTAATTCCCCTCTTGGAAAATGTTTAGAGAGTATTGGTGAGTCAAATAAATCTTAAGTCAATTTACCCTTAGGAGGTAATCTTCCAAATCTTAACACTTAAAATAAACCTACTAAAACGAACTCTTAAACATTTAAGAATCATCAAGAACAAAAGCCACTAAGTCAACATTAACATAAATAGGGATTTGAGAGTTTACGGATATGCTCAAGGGGTAAATTTGGACATTCTCACAACCCTAAAACTTAAAAACTTCATTAAAAAATACTAATTAATTAACCTCTTAAAAAGGAAAGTTTATACTCAAGTTCATCCTAAACCAAGTGTATGCTTCCATATAATAACCTTTAAACAATCAACACGATTAAAAGCGTTTTCTTATGAACTCAACAAAACATAAATACATCCTTAAAACATGTAAATAACAAAAGCTCGCAAACTATAAACTAAATCAACAGAAATTAACTAAGACTTAAGGCATGTTTTTCAGTCACTTCCCCGAGAATGAAAAAACACTTGACTCAATTTAAGAAATTAACTTCTAAGCTTAAACTCAAACAAGGAAACAAAGTAGCTTAACTAAAGAAGTTACAAATCTACAAAAATACTCTTTAACAACTTAACTCACCTAAAATACATAATAATAAAACCCATAAACGACACCATAAAAATCACTAAAACTTAATCTTAAACTCTAAAAAAGACCTTGGTCTGCACGAAGACCCCTTGAATAAGTGATCCACTTAAGAAGTGCCTATTTTATGCCTTATTTATAATTCAATTTTTAATGATATTATGCTTTAATGAAAGGTATTTTTATGTTTTTGGATATAGGTGATGAAAAAAAGAGTTCAAGAAGGAAAAATGAGCAAAAAGGAGCCTGATTTTGTCATTTTTGAAGCTCTATAAATAGGAGACATTTCTACAGAAAACAGAGCTCTCCCGTGCCCGAAAATAGTTCTAGAGAGCTACCAAATACTTTTCTTAAGTATTTAGTGAGTTTATTTTAGTTTATTTTAGTTATTGTGAGTGTTACTACTCAATTCCTTGAGTAGTAAGTGTGAGTTTGTAAGAGTTGGTGCTGTTGAAGACTTGTACTTTGCATTGGAGTCAGTAGGAGTCAATGGATCACTTGAAGGAACATTTCAAATAAGTATTTGTAACTTGGTTCAAAGTTTTATAAATATGTTTTGTTGTATGAATTCAATGTGTTTTGAGTAGTTACTTTTCTTTCTCCTTTCAACCATGAAAAGATAATAAAGATAATTTGATTTCGTTGGAGAACTTAAACTTAATTTTAAAAATTATTGTGATGATATTCATACTTGATCTTAATTTACTTTTTAAACTGGTCATTTGAATTGTTAAAATATGTTGAAGAATTCTGAGAGCTATCTAAAGATGAGTTCTTAACTAGTAGATATCACATGAATCCTTGGGTAATCGAATGTCATGTGCGGGTTATTCAAGGTGAAGTGCAAATAAATAGGAAAATACTATTTAGTGGGCGTAGAATTAATTAGTTTTTAGAGTGACAGACTAAATTCTATTAATTTGGTTTATAGAAAGGGAACGTGTCACTAGTAGGGCCGACCATAGCCACCCTTGGACATCTGGATGTGTAAGTCTAGATTAACCCATTCTACTAATAATACATCCTGAACCAATCTATAGATTAGCCAATGTTCTTTATACTATCAAGCGAAGGTAAAGAATAGGAATGCTTCTATTTGGCGCAATACCATAATTTCAAGTTCTCCACGAATGATAGTTTTTCTGAAAAATCTTGAATTAGTTGAAAAGGAGAAAATTGTTTTATTTATACTTGCATCAACATTTACTTTATTGCTACTTTACTTACATCTAGTAGAAATTTCATAAAACTTAACATCTCATTTTTGAAAAAAAATAAAAATTATAATTACTTTTAATTTGAAAATTTATTAATTTCTAAAATTAATATTCCCATGTGATCGATAACCGAGGACTCCAATGTAGCTCGTATTACTTGGATATGATACGTATACTTGCGTAGTACACTCGATGTGCAAAATATTTTCTAAAATTATATATTTATTTTGCATACTACCCTTTGAAATATAAATTAAAGGATAAATTGTAGGCATAGTTACAGGTCGAGGTTATCACAGTTTTTTGCGCCGTTGCCGGGAAAGTGAAAGACAATTTTTAGATTTTTCAAATTAAAAATATTTTATATACACTTTTATTTCTTTAAAAATACAAAAATATTTACAAAAACAAAAATAGCAAAAATATTTTATTTTATTTTCAAATCCTTTTATTTAATTTGTATGGGTAGTTCTGGATCCGAAGGATTATTACCTTTTGATTATGAATTAGAAAGAACTGTTAAAAGACTTAGAAAAGGAAAACAAATTAAAAAATATAAAGAAATGACTAACTTATATAACAATAATGAAAATCCAATAGAAACTAATGAACAAAATGTTTATAAGCCATTAAGAAATTATGCAAACCCTACAGCTGATGAACTTCATATTAGTATTCAAATGTCTGTTGTAGATGCTAATTGTTTTGAGCTTAAACCTTCTATTATTCAAATGATTCAAAATAATCAATTTGGAGGAACACCAAATGAGGATCCAAATTTATATCTTGCTAGTTTCTTAGAACTTTGTGCTACCTTTAAATATAATAATGTTTCTGATGATGTTGTTAGGCTTAGACTCTTTCCTTTTTCCTTAAAAGATAAAGCAAAGATGTGGCTGAACTCATTAGCAACTGGTTCTATTAAAACTTGGGTAGATATGTGACCCGACCCGCAATTACGCAGTAATTTAACTTCTAAAAGATGGCAAAAAACTTGACCCGATTTATAAATAGCGGCTAGTGTGTAAAATCTTAAATGATATAAAAATTGAAAAATATTTTACACACTAGGGGTACTACGCAAGTATACGTATCTTTTCAAGTAATATAGAGTTTTCTTTAAAAACACCAGTATCGATCCTACGAGGAAGTGAAGTAAGAAGTCTTTAGTCAAATTCTAGTCTACTACAATTACTCCTTAGGTTGGAATGTCGATTAAAATTGTGTTTTATCTAGCAACTACTCTTAAATGCAAGTGTTAAATGTAAAGATAGTAACTATAACTAAATGCAAATAATAATTCTAAAAATAACCCTTTTTGGATGAGTTGGTTTGGAGAATTTTTGAGATATTAAAAACTACTATTCTTATGTAATGAAATAGATAATGTATAGGAATGAGATGCATTTAATATGTGCCAAATAGGAGCAATCCTATTCTTTACCCTTTGGTCCAGGCATAAAGAACATTGACTAATCCTATGCTCTGCTATCGAATTTGCGGTCAGCTGGGAGGATACCGGCTCTCACTTCGAGCTCCCACGTTCCCCTCGCCCGAGGGCTAACAATCTACACTTCAAGCACTCAAACGATGAGATCGAATCGAGGATTTTAGCTCGTCACTCTAAAATCTCCAATTCTACGCCCGATTAATATTATTTCCCTATTTATTTCGCATTCAATCCCCATGAACTTCACCATCAATGGAATTTGAATGTGGTTTCACTTTGTCGAGAATTACACCGCCCTTTCGTGTCGATGCAATTACAACGAATTTTAACACTACAATGGACCCTTATTGCAATGTAAATGAAGTGCAAGTAAACACCATCACATTTATAATTAAATTTACTTCTACCATGCATCACAAAATCCTAAACATGATTTTTAATCATTGCAAAAGAAAAGTAAAATGAAAATAATGACATAATCTTCTCATGCCGCTATTTCCAAAGAAGAAAAAAGAGTAAGAGAGATACGTCACAAAGCGCGAAGAAAACACAATGGAAACTTCATGTAACCAAAGCAAATCCACTAAATAAATGTTTACAAAATTATAAAATAATGAAGAACAATACTTAGCTTTTTCCCTTTGAAAGAAAGACGAAGATCTCTCCCATAAAGTCTCCCGGCAATCCATGCAATGCAAGCGAAATCCCTTACAAATTCTCTCAAAATCACCTCTCCAATCTCTCCAAAAGGGTAGAAATCTACATTTCTACTCTTAATCTAAGAATCCTAAACATTCCTCTAAGTTTTTCTCTCCTTTTCTCTATTGTTTCTCTTCTCTAATCTACACATTTCTAACACAAATTTGCCATTTTTAAAGAGCATGGACGAATTTCGAAGAGTTTCCTTAAGAACCCCTTCGAAAAAGCGTCCAAATACGTCGAATATTGGCCCAAAACCGCCAAAAGTCGGTTCATGGTCGTCCGGGCCGCTGTTGGCGGGTTCGAGGCCGCTGTCGGCGGCCTTTTTGGGCACTTTTCGGTGGTCTCGGGAAAATCTCGCCGTCGGCGAGATCTATCTCGCCGTCGGCAAGCAGGCTGCTGCGCGGCTCCACCGTTTCGCTCTGTTTCAACTCCGTTTCACCCCATTTCAGTTGTGTTGCGTTCGTAACAGATAGCCCTACAAAATAAGCATAAAAACAACATTTCTTTAAAGTGTAATCTCATTCAAAAATATGCAAGAAGTGTAAAAGAGATTAAGCATCAAAAGACTTATCGAAAGGTGTCGTGCGTAATTTCATTTCTTGCTCGTTTTTGCTCTAAATTGCACCGTTTTTGCTTCCTTTTGCTCCAATCACCATTTCTTGTACCTAAAACCAAAAAATATACAAAATACCTTCCTTTAAAGTGTAATATCATCAAAAAATGAATAAAATGATATAGCAAAAAGTGTATATATTTTAGGCCTGTCAATATGGCACAAAAATTCCTTGCTAAATATTTTCCTCCTTCTAAAACTGCTAAATTAAGAAATGAAATTACTTCATTTATTCACTTTGATGGAAAGACAATTTATGAAACATGGGAAAGATTTAAAGAACTATTAAGAAAATGTCCTCATCATGCTTAACCAGTTTGGTGAATTTTTCAAACATTTTATAACGAACTTATTGGATCACTTAGATTTATTATAGATGCTGCTGCTGGAGGTTGTTTAATGGCTAAGACATTTGATGAAGCTTATACCTTAATTGAAGAAATGGCTAACAATAATTTTCAATGGTCTTCTGAAAGAATTAATCCTAAAAGAGTGGCAAGTATTCAAGATAATGAAACTTTTTCTATTTTAGCTTCACAAGTGGCTGTGATATCTAAGAAATTGGATAATTTTGCTATTAACGTAACGTATTTAAGTAATGACAATTCTGCAAATATTGATGATTCTCAAACAATGAAGACATTGCAAGCTATTGCTAGTAAAACTAATAACCCTTATTCGAATTATTATAATCCAGGTTGGAAAAATCACCCTAATTTTAATTGGAATAATGGACATCAACAATGGGTTAATAATCTAGTTAATCCAACTGGGAAATGGAACAATCAAGGAAGTTCAAACTTTAGACCTACTTATTCTCCTGGTTTTAACAATCAACAAGAAAATTATATTTAGAAGAATTGATCTTGCAACTAGGTAATCAGTTACAAAGTCAAAACACTACTATTCGAAATATTGAGAATTAGAAGGGACAAATTGCTAATTTAATAAATTACAGACCTCAAGGAACACTTCCTAGAAACATCGAAATTAATCCAAAAGAAATTGGAAAAGACCATGAACAAACAAAAACTGTACAACTTAGAAGTGGAAAGGAATTAAAAGAGAAAATTCAGAAAGAAATTGAAAAAGAGAGAGAGAGGTCAAGAGATTGAAAAACCTAAAAAAACTTTTTCTCCAAGTAAAGATCGATCGTAATTCCTATTGATGTGGAAGTTGAAAGACCACCACCACCTTTTCCTCAAAGACTAAAACAGCAGAAGCTTGACCATCAATTTTCTAAATTCTTTGAGATTTTTAAGAAACTTACCATCAACATTCCTTTTGCTGAAGTTTTGAAAAAAATGCCGAGTTATGTAAAATTTATGAAGGATATTTTAAGCAAGAATTAAAATTTTGAAGCTTATGAAACTGTTGCATTAAGTGAAGAATGTAGTGAAATAACTCAAAAGAAACTACCTCAGAGACTTAAAGATCCTGGAAGTTTCACTATACCATGTGTTATTGGAGAAAAATTTTGTGGAAAAACCTTATGTGATTTAGGAGCAAGTATTAATCTCATGTCATTTTCTATCTTTCGAAGGTTAGATTTAAGAGAGATTTCTCCCACCACCGTAACCCTTCGATTAGTCGGTCGATCTATTACTTATCCTAAATGAGTTATAGAGGATGTCCTTGTTAAAGTGGATAAATTTATCTTCCCTTTGGATTTCATTGTACTGGATATGGAAGAAGATAAAAAAATACCTATTATTTTAGGGAGACATTTTCTAGCTACCGAATGTGCTATGATTGATGTGCAAAAAGGAGAATTAACATTGAGAGTTAATGAGCAGAGATAACATTTAATGTTCTGAAATCAATGAGGTATCCTAACAAAGAAAAATGCTATCGGATGGATATTATTGAGTCATTTCTGAAGAAAGAAATGATGAATCTATGTTATATAATGAGTCATTAACTGAAGAAATTGAAGAACTGAATGAAGAAAATTTATTTGAAGAAACTCATTATATTCATGATAATTGGGAAATTATAGACACGACTAAAAATGATATACTTCTACCCTTAGTTGAAAGAGCCCCTGAACTGGAATTAAAAATGTTACCTGCACATTTAAAGTATGCATTTCTTGTAAATTCATTAACTTTACCTGTGATTAAATCTTCAAAACTAAGCAAAGATCAAGAAGAAAAATTAATAGGAGTTCTGAAGAACTATAAGAAAGCTTTTGGTTGGACTATTGCAGATATAAGAGGAATAAGCCCTTCAATCTGTATGCATAGAATTTTAATGGAAGAAAATTGTAAACCTATTATTGAACCTCAAAGAAAATTGAATCCAATTAAGAAAAAGGTTGTTAAAAAAGAGATTTTAAAATGGTTAGATGTTGCAATTATTTATCCTATTTCGGATAGTCAATGGATATGTCCTATTCATTGTGTTCAGAAGAAAGGATGAGTAACTGTCATTGTTAATGATAAAAATGAATTAATCCTTACAAGATAAGTTACTGGATGGCGAATTTGCATCGATTATTGAAAATTAAACAATGCCACTAGAAAGGATCATTTTCCTTTACCTTTCTTGGATTAGATGCTGGATAAATTAACTGGACACTCATATTTCTATTTTTTGGATGGATATTTTGGTTATCATCAATTACTTGTTGCTCTTGAGGACCAAGAGAAAACAACATTTATAAGTCCTTATGGAACATTTGCCATTAGAAGAATGTCTTTCGGTTTATGTAATGCACCTGCAACTTTTCAAAAATGTATGATGTCAATATTTTGTGATCTAATTGAAAAAGGAATTGAAGTATTTATGGACGATTTTTCAGTATTTGGAATTTCTTTTGAGTCTTGCTTGGAAAATATAACAAAAGTCTGAAAAGATGTGAAGAAACAAATTTGGTTCTAAACTGGGAAAAATGTCAGTTTATGGTCACAGAAGGAATTGTACTTTGAAATAAAATTTCACAAAAAGGGATAGAAGTTGATCAGACAAAAGTGAAAATTATTGTTGAATTTCAACCACCTATTACTGTTACTAATGTGAGATGTTTTCTGGGTCATGCCAGATTTTGTAGAAGATATATAAATGATTTTTCTAAGATTGCTAAACCTCTTTGTCATTTATTAGAAAAAGAAGCTAAGTTTGAATTTAATGAAGATTGTCTGAATGCTTTCAATATTTTAAAGGAGAAATTAATCACTGCACCTATCATTGTTAAACATAATTGGAGTAAATCTTTTAAATTAATGTGTGCTGCAAGTGATTATGCAATTGGAGCTGTATTGAGACAAAAATATGAGAAAATTTCAAAGTTATATATTATGCTAGCAAAAATCTTAATGAAACTCAAATAAATTACACTAATACTGCGAAAGAGCTCTTAGCAATAATATATGTCTTTGATAAATTTAGACCTTATCTTCTTGGGACCAAATGTATCGTACATACTGATCATTTTGCTATTAAGTATTTAATGTCTAAAAAGATGCTAAACCTAAATTGATAAGATGGTTTCTACTTTTACAAGAATTTGATTTTCAAATAGTGGGCATAAAAGGAGCTGACAAACAAATTGTTGATCATTTATCAAGAATTAAAAATGATAGTGAGAAGATTACTGAAGAAAACATGAATGAGAAATTCCCTGACAAACAGTTATATGTTATTCAAGGATTACAAACACCTTTGTATTCAAATATATTTTACTATTTTGTTAGCAATATTTTACCGTATGGATTGAATAGCAAATATGTTAAGAAATTGAAGAATGATTCTAAATCTTATATTTGGGAAGATCCTCATTTATTTAAACTAGACAGAGATTTTGTGATTCGAATATGTGTATCTTATGAAGTAACTTTTGCAATTATTCAAAAATGTCACGATTCTGAATTTGGATGACACTATGGTGTGGATAAAACTACGTTTAAAATTTTAAATTCTGGATTTTATTGACCTACATTATTCAAATATGTTGGACATTATGTGAAAACTTGTGATTGATGTCAAAGAATAGGGAATATATCCAGAAAAGATGAAATGTCTCTAAGCTAAATATTAGAAATTGAGATTTTTGATGTATGGAGTTTAGACTTTATGGGACCTTTTATACCATCATCTGGAAAGATTTATATTTTATTACAAGTTGATTATGTTTCAAGGTGGATTGAAGCTGTAGCTTTACCTAACTGTGATTCTAAAAGTGTTTCAAAATTTTTAAAAAAAATGATTTTTATAAGATTTGGAATGCCGAGGGTAATTATCACAGATAGCGGAAGTCATATTAGAAATGTAAGAATTCAATCATTACTGGAAAAATTCGGAATTAAATATAAAATTGCAACTGCTTATCACCCACAAACAAGTGGAATAGCTGAAGTATCAAACATAGAAATTAAAAGAATATTAGAGAAGACTGTTAATCCTAAAAGAACTGACTGAGTTGATAGACTTGATTTTGCATTATGGGCTTATAGAACAGCTTATAAGATAGCTATCGAAATGTCACATTATCGGTTAGTTTATGGTAAACACTGTCACTTACCTGTTGAACTGTAACATAAAGCTTACTGGGCGATAAAGGAGTTCAATTATGATTTGAATGCTGCAAGAGAGAAACGACTGTTACAACTGAATGAAATGGAAGAGATAAGAAATGAGTCCTATGAAAATGTAAAGATTTATAAGAAAAAGGATGAAGAAATACATTATAAAAAGATTTCAAGAAAAATATTTGAGCCTGGACAAGACGTATTATTATTTAATACTCGTTTAAGACTTTTTCCTGGAAAATTAAGATCTAAATGGATGGGACCATTTATAATTGAGAAAGTATACCCTTATGGAGCTGTGGATATTAAGGATCCCAAGACGGGAAAAATATTTAAAGTTAACTGATTAAGACTGAAGCCTTATATGGGAGAAATGAAACTGATTTACAAGGAGGCTTACGAGCTGAGTCTACCCGATTAAAATAACTGATTAGGTCGGGCTGACGACATTAAACCAAGCACTTTGTGGAGGCAACTCATATATTATCATTGTGATTTTTTGGGAATTGAATTTATCTCAATCGATATATGTGTGTTGATCACACCATTTTAATAGACCTCTTTTAAGACCGAAACTTTGTAAAATTGACGATAGGCGAAACGAAGTCGAACATGGTTCAGGCGCCTAGGCGCCCAAACTTGGCGCCTAAGCGCCAACATAACCTGCGTATCGATGGTCCGGCGCCTAAGCGCCCCAGTTACAGGTTAGTATAAAAACTGAAAATCTTCAGTTTTTCACACGAATGCTTCCTATAAACTACCCTATCTTCGTCCCCAATACCTAAGCAACCCTAATTTCGTCCAAAGACAACTCATTTTGGAAGAAAAAAGAGAATTTTAGAAGCAATGGAGAGAGGAGATCATGGAAATGAGTTAAGAGATAAGTCTTCTAAAGTTCCTCAACTTTATTTCAATGGTTATATTGCAGTAAGTTTGGAGAAATTATTCAGTCGTCTAGATAAGATTGAGGTGGAATTGCTAAGTGTTGGAAATAGTCTGCATGAGATGTGTCACCAAATCGAGCACTTGGAATGACAGATGAAGCTTCAATTCGATCATATGGCGGCCTTTCAAGATTCTCAAGTGACGATGTATGAGAAGAACAAATGGATTGACGAGAAGACAGCTTTGGAATTTCTAAGGGCGTAGTTTTCTACTCATGCGGGCCTAGCAATCTTCATTGCGAGAGGGATGGAAATTCAAAGTTTGGAGAAGAATAGATCGTTGGTGTGTTCTAGGTGTGATCGAGTCATGTTTTAGTGAGTCGAATATTTAGTTTGTGTGTTTGCTTTCATTGTTCAAAGTGTGTTGTTTGATTGTGAATTTGCTTTGAAATAGTGATGTTTGTGTTGTTTATTAAGAGTTGAACCTTGTTATAGTACCTTTCTGTAATTTCTTGAGATTGGAATCACTCAATTTCTTCATCTCGAGGTCAGATCTACCTTCTAATCCATTTATTTTTTATTTTCACCATGGATTTTTCAACTTTTGAGCAAAACTGAAAATTTTGATTTTTGGAGTTTAATCCATGGATTTGAAGCTTTATTTAAGTTTTTAAAGCTTAAATAAGTTTATTCTTTTGATATTTTAATTTATTTTGCGTTTTCTTTTTTCTTACGTTTAGATGGCTCTGAAATCTAAGCAAGGGAAAGAACGAGAAAAATTCGATCGCAAAGAAATTCGCTACTGACGCAGCGCATTTTCGTTACAATGAATTTGCTACGACGAGAAAATTTATCTCGGAGAGGAGTTTCTACAATCCTGGTGGAATGATTGAAAATACGATCGTTGCACTGAACTGGCAACGATTCTTCTACTTCACTGTTGATGTTTTGATCCCTGTCGTCAGGGAATTTTATGTTAATTTTATGGATGCCAAAGATTACGAGATCTTCGTGAGAAGAGTTGGAGTAGGATTTACTCCTGAAAGAATCAACATTTTCTACAGCCTGCCACCGATCATTGAGTGTTAATATTCTAGATTATCTCCATCTGAGGGAAATTTGGAGATAATTATTACATATTTGACTGATGGTACTGAAGCTTGGAAGATCTGGAATGAGAAAGGGGTAAATTTTTCATCTTCTAAGTTAAATGGTGTTTCTAATGCCTGGCATTTCTTTATTTCTGCTCGTCTCCTTCCATCCACCCATTTGAGTGAGGTCACAAAGGATAGAGCTATCCTCAACTACTGCATACAGGACAGGAAGTCAATTGATGTCGGGAGTATTATTTATGATTCTGTGGAAGTCACTGCTCGTTCTAGCACTTCTGTGGGATTGGGATTCCCATCTCTGATTTATTCTCTGTGCGAAAGTGTTGGAGTTGTTGCTGAGCTTTCAAAGGATAAGCTCAAGTCTACCAAGCCCATTAGACGAGACAGTGTTAGTATTTATGATCGACTTCGAGGTAAGAGTTCTACCGCACCCTCTAGTTCATTACCTACTTCAGGTAGACCTTCTACTTCTCGACCCTTTACTTCTGCTGCTGAGCCACCATCTAGTTTTTAGGAAAAATATGCATGATAAATTTATAGAGTAGCAGAATAAGTTACTTTTAACCCATTGTAGAGTGGATACAATAGATAAGAAAGTGGATCATCTTTCTGAGTACACCCAGAGGAAGAGTGATTTTGATGCAGAGTATTCTGAGACTCTTGTTAGATTCCTTAAGAGTAATCATTCATTTCAGTTCCCGACCTGCCCTTGATTCTCACCATATGATGATTGTCGTAATAAGAATGTAGATTTTTCTTTTAATGATGATCAGTATGGGAGACAGCTAGTAATGAGTAGATTACTAGGATTGAGTAGTTGTGTTATTTATGTTATGCTTTGTTAGTGTGTTAGTTTTGGATGTATGTGATGATTTTTTTTATGTTTGATGCATTGTTAATGTTAGTGTACTTTAGATGTTTAGAGTGTATTGATTCTGAGACACTTATTGTTGTACTGATGATTGTTGGATTGTTAGAGTTTATTTCTGTAATGAGATGTTTTGTTTCGTTTTAAGTACAGTGATCGCACACCTCGTTTAGTTTATTTATTTTTGTTTAAAATTATAAAAGAAAAAAGAATTTTTTTAAAAAAAAATAAAAAAAATTTGTAGAAATTGATCCTGCTTACTAAAATTTTTCTATATATGCTTAAACATTTCTTTTATATTCATCAAAAGTATGTGTAGAAATAAAATTTTCCTTTCTATATTATTTTTCATATACTTAGAAAAATTTATGGTGGAAATATGCTATTCTTTCTCTCATGCTTTAGAAATTTTCATGATTTATGTTTATACCAAAACTGAAGTTTGGGGGAAGGTAAAATACTTTGAAATTTAAATATTATTTGTCCTTAATTATTAATATTTTCTTTAAAAATATTAACATAACATAAGGAATGAAAAATTTATTTAAGATTACTTAAATTTTTGAATTTATAAATAATTTAGTAAACTTAACTAAAATTTTAATAATCTTGATTGATTTTAAGAATAGAATTATTTAACTTAAACAATAATAAGATTAAAAATTTTTCTATTTATAGTAAAGAGAATTGTATTTTTGAAATACTAAGGAATCAAGATTATTACTTGAAAAAGAAAAGATTGAAATAATTTTTGAAAAATACTTATTAAGAATGTCGGATTTATTAAGTGAAAATGTATAAATTTTTAAATATAAGTTAAGGATAGTGAAGTTCAAAATCATTAACAGGCTATCCAGATATAGTAATCCTCACAAATTATGACAAAAAAGGAGGGTTGAAAAATATTTTTTAAAAATAAAAAAAAAGAAAAAAAAGAAAAGAGCAAAAAAGAAATGTGAGGAGAAGCTTGAGGTGATGCCTAATCAATAATTGGCTTCACTTGAATTATCTTATAGGAAGAAGACTAATTACATTTTTAACTTAATTTTTATGTACAAGCATCCTTACAAGAAAAGTTTTCATGAAAGTATTTTTCTTGTAAATTATCTATGTGACCTTAATATGATAAATTACAATTATTCTTGAAATAAGTAAAAATTTTAAAGTCTTATGATTTGATAGTTAAGTATTCTTTAAATTCTTAAAATTAACCTTAATTAGTGAAATTTGATTAATGATTTAATAGAGTTTATAAAACCAAAAATTACAAGGAATCTTAAATATTTAAACTTCATTCCAGATGTTATACATTTTATGTAATAAAAAGGGTTACTTGAGGATAAGTAACATTTAAGTTTGGGGAATTTGATCCACTTAAAAGTACCTATTTTTATGTCTTATGTATGATTCAATTTTTAAGGATATTATGCTTTAATGAAAGGTATTTTTATGTTTTTGGACATAGGTGATGAAAAAAGAGTTCAAGAAGGAAAAATGAGCAAAAATAGAGTTAAAAAACAAAGTTGCCAAAATTATAGGTCTGGTGCCCAGGCGCTAGAATCCGGCGCCTAGGCGCTAGTTCGATACTGACGCAGTTAAGATTTTTGACAACTTTGGGCAGTTATCTTGACGGTGTTAAGCAGTTAGCAGACCTTCTAGAAGACTGGAAGTTACTCTTGATATATAGGACATGTGATACAATGCATCTGGACACAGGAAAATGGTTTTAATCGCAAAAAGGTGTGATCCAAAGTGAAGGAGTGCGAAGATCTGATCACGGAGTCCGAAGCAAGGCGTCAGATCCCAGCGCCTAGGCGCCATAGTTACTTTCTAGAAAATTTATTGAATTTGGACGAATTTTAAAGAGGTGCCTTAAGCAACCCCTGGGCATTTTTGAAGCTCTATAAATATGAGACATTTCTACAGAAAACAGAGCTCTCCCGCGCCCAGAAATAATTCTAGGCCACCAAATACTTTTCTTAAGTATTTAGTGAGTTTATTTTAATTTATTTTAGTTTCTTTGAGTGTTACTACTCAATTCCTTGAGTAGTAAGTGAGATTTCATTTTAGGACTTGATTTTAGGACTTGATTCATAAAATCAATTCCTTGAGTAGTAATTCGATCGGAGTATACTTAACTTCATGTCTAGGCTAAGTAGATCAAAGATCATGACAGCCCAGGATGAAGAAAAGCCATAGGTATTGTTACGTATGCGAAACAAAGGATCTGTAGGACTTGTACCTTATGATCCCGAGTTTGAAGAAAATAAAAAAATAAAAATACAGAAAGGACTCGAAAAACTAGAAATGGAAATGGAAAACTTTCAAGATAATAAATTGGAAAATCATCATAAATTATTGAGGGATGCATAAATCCTACGACAGATGAAATTCACTTAAGTATACAATACATTGTTGTAGAAGCTGACTCATTTGAAATAAATCCTGAGATTATCCAACTGGTGCAGGACAATCAGTTTGGGGGAACTCCTTTGGAGGATCCCTATTTACATTTATCAAATTTTATAGAACTTTATGCTACATTTCGTTATAACGGTATGTTAGACGATGCTGTTAGACTAAGGCTTTTTCCTTTCTCACTAAGGGATAAGACTAAAATATGGTTATATTCATTAGCACCTGGCTCTATTAAAAATTGGCAGGAGTTAAGTCAGAAATTCCTAGCTAAGTATTTTCCACCTTCAAGGACTACTAAACTTAGAAACGATATTATCTCATTTTGTCAGTATGAAGGGGAATCAATATACGAGGCCTGGGAAAGATTTAAGGAACTCCTAAGAAAGTGTCCACACCATGATCTGCCCGATTGGTTAATCATTCAAACTTTTTATAATGGGTTAGTAAGATCCCTTAGGTCTATAATTGATGCCGCCGCTAATGGATCATTAATTTCAAAATCATTCGATGAAGCGTATGCATTAATCGAAGAAATGGCTACAAATGAATTTCAATGGCCCTCTACAAGGGTAAATCATAAAAATGTAGCTAGTGTTCATGATACGTATATAATTACAATTCTTGCATCTCGTATTGCCGCAATATCAAGGAAGTTGGACCAATTTGGAATGAACCAACCTCAATTTACTCCTCGTAAGTGAGGAAAGTTCATTAGGGCGTATAATTGATTCTAAATTATCATATAAGACTTTAAATACCATAAATAACTCGTACTCTAACTTTTGCAACCTAGTGTCGGGAGAACCATCATAAATTTAACTGGAATCCTACTACTGACGATGGAAACCAACAATGGGAAAATAATCATATAAATCCTAATGGAAGTTGGAATAATCAGGGGAACACAAACTATAGACCTTCATATCCACCGGAATCTAACAATAATCAACAATTCGAGGGTAAGAAGATGTATATGGAAGAAGTGGTATTGCAAATGGGAAACCAACTAGCAAAGTCAAAATGCTGCGATTAGAAACATAGTAGAATCAACTTGACAAATTGCTAATTCACTTAAGCAATAGACAACAAGGAACACTTCTTAGCAACAATGAGATCAACCCTAAAGAGAACACTAATGAACAAATAGAAGTCGTCCAATTAAAAAATGGAAGAGAGATGAGAGACGTGATTAGAAAAGAAAAAGATGTTGTGAGAGAAACAAAGGAAACTAAAAGGCCCGAAGAACATGTTTCTAAGGATCCGGAAAAATTAATAACTCCAACTAAAATCAGTCTGGAAAGACCAACACCTCCATTTCCTCAAAGACTTAAACAAAGATGAGTTGGATAAAAAATTTTCAAAGTTCATGAAAGTACTTAAGAAGTTAACGATAAATATTCCTTTCACTGAAGCTTTGGAACAGATGTCAAGTTATGCAAAGTTTATAAAGGATATATTAAACAAGAAAAAAAAATTTGGGGATTATGAGACAGGTGCACTAAGTGAGGAGTGCAGCGCTATACTTCAGAAAAATTTTCCTCGGAAACTTAAAGATCCTTGTAGCTTTATAATTCCTTGTGCAATTGGAAAAAGATTATGTGGAAAAGCTTTATGTGATTTAGGAGTGAGCATTAATTTGATACCTCTATCTATATTTAAAAGGTTAGGTTCAATCGATATTTCTCCCACTACTGTAACCCTTATGTTAGCCGATCGATCTATCATTTATCCAAAAGGAGTTATAGAAGACGTGCTTGTTAAAGTGGATAAATTTATCTTTCCTTTGGACTTTATTATATTAGATATGGAAGAAGATAAAGAAATTCTAATTATTTTAGGGAGACCTTTCCTTGTTACTGGACAAACTATGATAGATGCGCAAAAAGGAGAGTTGACTATGAATATTAGTGACCAAGAAGTTACTTTTGATGTATTAAAAACTATAAAATATCTAGCTGAGAGAAAAGATGATGATTGTTTTTGGATGGATGAAATTGATTATCTAAGTAAAGAACATTTCCAAGAAAGTTTTGAGAGTAAGTTAACAAATGAGATTGAAATAGACTTTCATGATGAGTCAAAAATGTTATGTAAAGAAGACCGTATGTATGTTCGGTGAGAGGTGCGAAATGATGGACGCTACCAAAAATAAGTAAACTTTTAGTTATATCTCTTGAAAAATCTCATGAACTTAAGATGGATGTACACCATACAATTTTAAAGCTCGTCTATTTAGGGAATTCGTCTACACAACCAGTCTTAATATCTTTAGATGCGACTCAATCACAAGAAAAACCTGAATTCAATGATGAACAAGATAAAATTATTGAACTAAGACTTGGAAGAGAATTTGAGGATATATTTCTAAATAACTTTGAGTTGAGAAAAGAGGATAAGAATATTGAAAGACCACTCGAAGAAATTCCTAAGGAATTAAAAAAACCTATTTTCTCAACTAAGATAGATCCTCCATCATTTAATAATTATAAAGGGGAAGAATTGGAAGATAACTTGAATCATAAGAGTTATATAGAAGAATTTGATCTTGAATCTGAATTATCTAAAGAGAATCTTATCCAAAATTTGGGAGATATTGAATTATCTTATAAAGATCCATTTCTAATAAATTTTAAGGATGATAATAATATGCAATTTCAGAAAATAAATAGAAGAAATTTGGATCTAGAAGGAAATATGAGGAACAATGATATAAATCCAACTGAAATTGAAGAGCTAAATGAAAAATTAAAATTTGAGGATTTTATAGGAATACTCGGATCCGGAAATGATCGGGCGATTGATCGAGGATTACTTAAATGGAATTTTGATCCAGGTGGAATCATATGTCTAAGCTAACGACGTTAAACCAAGCGCTTTATGGGAGGCAACCCATAGTTATCAGTGTGTTTTGATTTAGTATGTTTTGAGAGTCATTATTGTTAGTGTTGTATGATGTTTCGCTTTATAATGTATCGATAAGTTCGATCGATGATCGGTAGATGTTTAGATTGTTAGTAGTTTCGATCTTTGTGTGTCTCGAGGGAGGTGATTCCTTAACTTCTTATTATAGCTTTCATCTTAGTTTGTTACTTCCTTTCTACAACTTTATTTTCATTAGGTAGGAGTCGCGAACCTATTCGATGAATACCATATGGATGATCTTACACCATCTTTATAATCATTATAGGTGCTTAATTATAAGAATTAGATGATACTTGAGATTGGTGTCCGAAACTAATTTATCGTGGGTAATCTTATCTTTGAGATTATAATCTATAATATCATTCGAAAGTACATAATTTACTAGTGTAGTGATTCCGTTAGAAATCGAAGGTAACATAATGAGATAGATGAGTTAAATGATGAAATATCCTCATTTATCATTTGTGTTTCGTATTTATTATATGTGTGTTTATATTTGTGTTACAACTTTATTTAGGTCTTCAAGAACATTTTATATTCCCTCGTCGATACCTGCTATGCTAGTTAAACTTTGGTTTAGTTAATTTCATTCCGGCATGATAGTTTAGATTTACTTTCCGCCGCATATTGTTATGTCCTAAAGAATACTTCGTAAATGGTTTTGATAGACATTTCGTGGTAGATAGAATTTCTAAATTATTTTCTTCGCTCATATTTTCTCGTACTAAATGCTATATATGTTAAAAATTAAGTTTGGGGGTAGGAAGAAAAATAAAATTTTGATATGAAAATACTTCCTTTTAGTGTAATTTTATTACAAGTATATTTTAAGCTAGATTTACTTTCTCCTGCAAGTCATTTTATCCCGATTATGCATGAATATGAATTTGATAGAATGTTGTAGTAGTAAGTATATTCAATCTTTACTTTTTCTTCCTGCTATATTTTATGAAATTAATTGTAAAATATTTTATAATTTAAGTTTGGGGGGAAGAAAAATATTAACTCTTATTTGTTCTCAATTGTTATATTTTCAAAAAAAAATATTAACATAACTTCGCGCAATCGTACCTCGCTTGAGATAACTAAAACTTTTTATTTTAATTGAATATTATGGAAGGATTGGATGAAATTTGTTTAGTAATAAAAGTTAATTTTATAAGGGTAAGATATTTGGTAGGAAAGAATTTGATTATAGTTAACTATTTAAAGTAAAGAAAACCGTATTTTTGAAATATTAAGATACTTAAAGTATTATGTGTTAAGAAGAGATCGTGACTTTATGATGAATAATAAAGCTCATACATAATTATAAAGTAAGAATATGATTTAAGTTTGAACTTTAGAAAGAGAGTGAGTGAAGCTTCAAAATCATTACGAGCTCTCCGTAAACAAGTAATCCTCATATAAAAAAATAAAGAAAAAAAGAGTGAAAAAAAAGGGATTGAAAGTGATCCCGAAAGAAAAAAAAGAAAAGAAAAGAGAAAGAAAAATATTTATGAGGAGAAACTCGAGGAGATACCTAATCAAAATCGGCTTCGCTCGAGTCACTCTAAAGGGATAACTTCGATTTCATTTCGAATTTATATTTAAAGTATTGGTCTACATTTTGATAAAGTTTGCATGAACTCCTTTTTCACATAGTCTTTCAAGGCATTCTTAATGTAACAAATTATGGTTTATCTTGAAATAAATAGAGACTGTAACCCTTAGACTTGATTGTCGAATATTCTTATACTTATAGTTGTTAACCCGAGTTACTAAATTTCTTTCTAAAAATCTAACCATTATATTCTTTTAAATGAAAAATTTTAGTGTCTTACAGGTAAAAATTACATTGCCTCGAGTTATATTTTTATGTAGTAAAAGTGTTACTTGAGGACGATAACGCTTAAGTCGGGAGTATTCGACACGCCAAAAATATATATGTTTTTGCTATATCATTTTACTTATTTTTTGATGATATTACACTTTAAAGGAATGTATTTTGTATGTTTTTTTGGTTTTAGGTACAAGAAATGGCGATTGGAGCAAAAGGAAACAAAAACGGTGCAATTTGGAGCAAAAACGAGCAAGAAATGAAATTCTGCCCTGACACCTTTCGATAAGTCTTTCGATGCTTAATCTCTTTTATATTTTTTGCATATTTTTTGAATGAGATTACACTTTAAAGAAGGGTTGTTTTTATGTTTATTTTGTAGGGCTATCTCTTACGAACGCAACACAACTGAAACGGGGCGAAACGGAGCTAAAACGGGGCCAAACGGAGCGAAACGGTGAGCCGCTGTGAGCCATCTCGCCGACAGCGAGATCGATCTCGCCGACGGCGAGATTTTCCCGAGACCACCGAAAAGTGGTCGAAAAGCTCGCCGACAGCTGCCCGGACGACCACGAACCGACTTTTGCGCTTTGGGCCAATATTCGACGTATTTGGACGCTTTTTCGAAGGGGTGCGTAAGGAAACTCTGGGAATTCATCCAAACTCTTTAAAAATGGCGAATATAAGTTAGAAAAAGGAGAGATTAAGAGAAGATTAGAGAGAAAAATTGGAGAAAAACTTAGAGGAATGTTTAGAATTCTTAGATTAAGAGTAGAAATGTAGATTTCTACCCTTTTGGAGAGATCGAGAGGAGATTTTTGAGAGAATTTGTAAGTGATCGTACGAGCATCGCATGGATCGACGGGAGACTTCATGGGAGAGATCTTCCTCTTTCTTTCAAAGGGAAAAAGCTAAGTATTGTTCTTCATTATCTTATGATTTTGTAAACATTTATGTAGTGGATTTGCTTTGTTTAAATGAAGTTTCCTTTGCGTTTTCTTCGTGCTTTGTGACGTATCTCTCTTACTCTTTCTTCTTCTTTGGAAATAGTGACATGAGATGATTATGTCATTGTTTTCAATTTACTTTTCTTTTCTAATGAGTAGAATTCATGCTTAGGATTTTGTGATGCATGTTAGAAGTTAATTTAGATATAAATGTGATGGTTTTTACTTGCACTTCATTTACATCGCAATTAAGGCTCGTTGTAATGTTAAAATTCGTCGTGAAAACATACGATCCGAGAGGGCTATGCTTTCTACAACTAAGTACGAACCACATTTAAATTCCATGAATGATGAAGTTCATAGAAGTTGAATGCAAATAAATAGGAAATAATATTAATCGGGCGCGTAATCGGAGATTTTAGAGTGACGTGCTAAAATCCTTAATTCGGTCCTATCGTTTGGGTGTCGAAGTGTAGATGTTAGCCCTCGGGCGACGGAACGCGAGAGCTCCGAAGTGGCAAGCAGTATCCTCCCAACTTAGCTGCGGATTCACTAACCAAGCATAGGATTAGTCAATGTTCTTTATGCCTTGACCAAAGGGTAAAGAATAGTGATTGCTCCTATTCAGCACATACAATATTAAATGCATCTCAATCCTATACATTATCTATTTCATTACATAAGAATAGTAGTTTTTAATATCTCAAAATTCTCCAAACCAATTCATCCAAAAGGGTTATCTTTAGAATTATTATTTGCACTTAGTTATAATTACTATTACATTTAACACTTGCATTTAGGAGTAGTTTTTAGATAAAACACAATTTTAATCGACATTCCAAACTAAGGACTATTAGTAGTAGTACTAGAATTCGACTAAAGACCTCTTACTTCACTTCCTCGTGGGATCGATACTGGGGTTTTTAAAGAAAACTCTATATTACTTGAAACGATACGTATACTTGCGTAGTACCCCTAGTGTGTAAAATATTTTCTAATTTTTATATCATTTAAGATTTTGCACACTAGCCAATTAATTTAAATGTGTTTTCACAACGAATTTTAATATTACAACAGGCCTTAATTGCAATGTAAATGAAGTGCAAGTAAAAACCATCACATTTATATCTAAATTAACTTCTAACATGCATCACAAAATCCTAAGCATGAATTCTACACATTAGAAAAGAAAAGTAAATTGAAAACAATGGCATAATCATCTCATGTCACTATTTCCAAAGTAGAAGAAAGAGTAAGAGAGATACGTCACAAAGCACGAAGAAAACGCAAAGGAAACTTCATTTAAACAAAGCAAATCCACTACATAAATGTTTACAAAATCATAAGATAATGAAGAACAATACTTAGCTTTTTCCCTTTGAAAGAAAGAGGAAGATCTCTCCCACAAAGTCTTCCGTCGATCCATGCAATGCTCGTACAATCCCTTACAAATTCTCTCAAAAATCTCCTCTCCAATCTCTCCAAAAGGGTAGAAATCTACATTTCTACTCTTAATCTAAGAATTCTAAACATTCCTCTAAGTTTTTCTCCAATTTTTTCTCTCTAATCTTCTCTTAATCTCTCCTTTTTCTAACCTATATTCGCTATTTTTAAAGGGTTTGGATGAATTCCCAAGAGTTTCCTTACGCACCCCTTCGAAAAAGCGTCCAAATACGTCGAATATTGGCCCAAAACTGCCAAAAGTCGGTCCGTGGTCGTCCGGGCCGCTGTCAGCGAGTTCGAGCTCACTGTCGGCGAGCTTTTCAGCCACTTTTCAGTGGTCTCGAGAAAATCTCGCCGTCGGCGAGATGGCTCTGAGCAGCTCCACCGTTTCACTCCGTTTGGCCCCGTTTTAGCTTCGTTTCGCCCCGTTTCAGTTGTGTTGCGTTCATAAGAGATAGCCCTACAAAATAAACATAAAAACAACCTTTCTTTAAAGTGTAATCTCATTCAAAAAATATGCAAAAAGTATAAAAGAGATTAAGCATCGAAAGACTTATCGAAAGGTGTCGTGCGTAATTTCATTTCTTGCTCGTTTTTGCTCCAAATTGCACCGTTTTTGTTTCATTTTGCTCCAATCGCCATTTCTTGTACCTAAAACCAAAAAACATACAAAATACCTTCCTTTAAAGTGTAATATCATAAAAAAATAAGTAAAATGATATAGCAAAAAGCATATATATTTTCGGCATGTCAGGTATTTTGACTGATTTGTCTTAAATAAATAAATAGTAATAAAATTAACTCACTTCACCAGTTCAATCACCTTAGATGTTATAAAACGCCAACTCTAGATGTCATAGGAGCTTATATTAGATTAATTTTCTTGTTTGCTCGTTTGGCACTTGCAAGGATGAGTAGACATTCTTCTCTTGCATTAGGGTGTGGTAGATTTATTTTGCATGTTTCTAGGATGTGCTAACTATGTATTTTTTTAAAAAAAATTAAAGCTACCGTAGTAACCTAGTTTTGCCTCTTGACTCATCTTCTTTCTTATTCAGAGTTAGAAAGTGTTATAGTCGATCGAATGTTAACATCCAAAATATCCAAAAAAGATAAAATACGAATCAAAAGATGAACCTCAACTAAACCATCAACAATACTTCAGATGATGTCGATCGACGAGTCTGACATTGGTCTAGGATTGACACCCATACGGTCATTCTATCTATGTCTTGTGCTTACTTGATAAGTCTGCCCACATTATAGGCTAGTGCTTGTGTTTGTGCCTTTTTGCCTGGATTATAAGTAGGCTCGTTTAAAGACTAAATATTCTACCCAAACTAAATAAACAACTTTAACCTAATATTTTAAAACAAAATGAAACTCATAATCAAAACGAAAAACAATGCACAAATTATTGCATTCATAACCTAACAAATAACATGTATATAAAGTATTCTCAATTGACATCAAATAAAATAGAATAGTAACCCTTTTTTTTATTTAGGAATATAAACAAGAACATGCCCTGTAGGCATATGCCTTATGCATAACATATTGCTTCTAATCCTTAATCTCTGGGCGCTCACACATTGCATAATAGGGGAATTATTTTTCTGGTGAGAACCGTTTCACCACTTGGAAGTGAGCTCTAGCCTACACATATATTTTGCCTTATAAATCATCTTCCAAACATTCATTATCAAGGATACACAGCCTTCTACGACGCTCTCGACACTAGGAGCTAACCAAACATAACACTCAAGTATGGGGAGATATAAAAAATTTAAATTTCAAATCAAAAAAATATTTTTGTATTAGTCTTAGAACATTATGCATACCATACATACTAAGGCAGCTTGATTTATGATCAAATTGTAAGACCTACTACTCCTAATAACGTAACGTACCTACCCTATCTTACATCCATTGAGACTGGTCATGCATGGTTTTAACGGCGCTTAGGTGGTTTAGATGGTGATCCTTTCCATTCAAGGTTGTAAGTTCATTGCATTTGACTGTTATGTTTCCCTTCCTTTAGATTAGAGTTCTGAGGTTTCACTTCTTTCAGTGAACTTCACCTTAGTTATAGGATTCAAGGTTGTTCATCTAGTTACAACATAAATCCTCACCTTAAGCTTTTACATGATCGTATGTTGTGTTATATAAGTCCTAACATTCTAATAGGACATCTGGATGAAATATTAAATTTTTCGTCAAAAACATTAAAGCCAAACAATATGATAGTCTAGAACATTACTGAGATTTTCTTGGTATCTTCAATGTCCCCTACTATTTTATCCCTTTGGACTATGTTAAAATCTGTTTCAATTTTGAGCCTTTTCCATTTGAAATTTTGATGGCCAATTATTGAAGCCTAAACTTAAAAATTTCTTGAAGAGAAAACCATAGCCTTAACTAAAATTTTTTTTGTTTAAGTAAATTCGGTTGTTTAAGATGTAATTAATTATAGAGGCTAGTCCTTATAAGAAGTTTTAAGACTATTATTTATTATAAACCTTGTCTAGTCTTCAGATTAGATAGGGGAAAAATTTGTTTGTTTTAATTGCAGACCGTTGCAAATATTTTATATTTCTTAGTTTAAGTGTGTTGACCTCATTTTTGATGAGGTCTTCTCTTCTCTCTTTAGTACTTAGGATCTAGCCTTAGGCTTTTCCTTTGACTATCTTAGAGGACTAGAGATGGGACCCACCACTTAGAAATTTCAAACCACTTCTTAACTCCCCGCAAACTCCACAAACTCGACCGTAGACCCCTAATCACCTAGAGGGTTGAAATCAAATGTGGAAGTTTAAAGGATGAGTTCCTATAGGACTCTTTGGCCTTAGGACTGCCCTGGGTGGCCTGGTCTGATGAAGGGGCTGACTTACAAACACACTACACTTATACACTACACCTACACACTACACTTCCACACACCTCCTAAAACCACAACCATACCTAACTTGACCTCCCCGACTCATGTAGGTGATTCACATGGATGGTCCTTAACCCCTAAGCCCTCGGCTAAGAGGGTTAGTGAACAACATAGCTGAATGCCTCAAATGAGTCCCTTCATGGCTCATGTGGGCTTGATATGGCTTCATGGCTCAACCAAAATGATTTTATTCCACTTATATTCACCCAATCCTCAATTTTCCAAATTTTCAATTTTTGACCCCCGGGACCCTACACCCGCCTAACCTACCAAATGCCCTTGAAATTACCCAAATCTTCCAAAATTTCCAAATCACCCAAAATTCCTCAAAATCAATCCCAAACATTTCCACATCACTCAAATTGACCATCCATACCCAAAAATACCAAAAATTCCAAAAATACCTCCCAATACCTCCCAATACCCTCCAAATACCCAAAATACCCCTCTTGACCCAAAAATCCAAAAATTCAGAAAATTCCCAGAAAATTCCAGAAAATCCCAAATATTCCCAATTTCATTTTATCCAACTAAACCATGGGCCAATTTTTTCAATTTACCCTACTTTTGTCAAAACCCCCAATTTGACCCATTTTAACCCAAGGTGAACCCAATGTAAAACCAAACCTACCCAATTGACCCAAATTCTGGTCCATTCAATTCTAAACTTCAAGTCAACATTCCCAACACCAATCTAGACCAAATCCAAGTCCAACTTGATTGACATTTGGATCCAACTTCACTTTTGGCCTTAAAGCCCAATTTGGACCCATGACCCAAACTTAACCCAAACTCACCCAATTCAACTCCAATTAACCCCAAATCTTTTCTAAATCTTCCTTAACATTCCCACAAACAAAACACTAACATGATTTGCCCAAAATTTAGACCCAAACCCCACTCAAATTCAACCCAAAGCTAAAAAGCCCAATTTTGACCTAAACCCAAACCTAACCCAAATAGGCCCAAACCTCAAAATCAAGACCCAACCAAAGCCAAAACCTCTTTGAAACACTCCCATAAACATTTCCCAATGTTTATTTTACATCAATTTCAACCCTAGCCCAACATTGGCCCAAGTTAGCCCAATTTGACCTACATTGGCCCACTTACCAAATAAACCCAAATTCAAACCA
This sequence comes from Papilionanthe hookeriana x Papilionanthe teres, assembly GCA_022702705.1. Taxonomy (NCBI): domain Eukaryota; kingdom Viridiplantae; phylum Streptophyta; class Magnoliopsida; order Asparagales; family Orchidaceae; genus Papilionanthe; species Papilionanthe hookeriana x Papilionanthe teres. Next base: position 41,187,195 of record CM040426.1, on the reverse strand, counting down.
ATTCAACTCCAAATCACACCAAATTGACTCCAAACCCTTCATAGAACATCCCTAAACCAATTATAACATTTATTTGACAAAGTCCTTCACAAAATCTTTACCCAAATGCCCATCCTAAAATCAAAAAGCCCATTTCCCTTAAACTTTCCTAAAAGCCCACTTCCTTCAAATTCAAAAGCCCAAATTCATCCAAAGCCCACATGGCACTTCCCCTCATCATCCATTTAATCAAAATTGCCCCTAAGTTTCAAAGTCATCAATTAAACAATTCCAAATCAAGCCCCATATAAATTCCCATCAAAATATCAAAATTTTCTTAAATCCCTTTTTATGAAATTGACCTAAACTTTTCCCAAGCCAAATGGAGCCATGGATGAGCCATTCACAAGCCATATGAAGCCATGAAAGTTTGGCATGTGACCATGCCATTAATGGTAAAAGGAGGAGCTCCTTTCCTAATCTTTCATTAAGCCTTTTTAACCTTATTCATGACACACACTAAACCATGTTTAGCCACCTCATCATGGATAGAGACCACACCATTCTCTCTGGTCGACCCAACTGATCCTCTCAGCCCAAAATCAGGCCATGGGGAGGTGCACCCAACCCAAACCAATGGGTTGACCAAATTGAAACCAAAATGACCCCCTCCCCATTCCATTTTAATTCAAAGCCTTTACACATGGAAATTGCCAATTGATTGCACAAACCTCCAGCCCTGACCCACCTGGACCTAAGGGTGACCCATGCCTGCCGGCCAGCGCCCGGATCGCCGGAAAACACCATGGCCGAGACCTTGGGAGGAGCCAAAGTTTGGAATTCCCACTTGCTGAGCTGCCCCATGCCAAATGGTCACTATGGCTGTTCTTCTCCTCACCAGAGCAGCTGATCCCGTGCCTCAACTCCCCCTAGGAGGCCCTCCAGCCTCTCCTATTTAAACCCCTCACCCTCACGGCCATGAAAAGAGAGTTGCACAAAACTTGCCGAAACTCTGCCAAAATTGTTCCAAACCCTTCTCCACCCTGTAGCAACTTGATCCCCAAGTGTCAATTCGCCCTAATCCCTACCGATAAAATCCAATTTCCCAACCGAAATTCCACCCAAAACCGGGACACTTCTCCACAGCTGAGCCAATCCCCAAATTGATTGGTTCTACACCTTCACCGTACCAAGGGAAGGTGTCCACCAGACAAAAGCCCCATCTCCAAGCCACCCGAGTTGCTCCAGACCTCCAAGCTTTGTAATCGGCCGTGGTCGAAATCACACTTAGACAATTCACTGCACTCGGAGACTTCATCCGGAGCTTCGCAGATCCAATCGAAGGTGCAACAACTCTCGCATCGAAGCCACACTTCTCTGAGCAAAGGTATGAGCTAATTCTTCATCCCGAGCTTCTGGAGATTCTCCATTTCAAATGCTTTAATTTCAATGCATGATAACCGTATGGATGTGTTCGTCTCTTCAAGACGAATCCATAGAGCATAAGAACATGAAAATCCATCGAGTATCGAGTGAGATATTGTGGATTTAGTGTGGACGGCTCTCGGGTGAGGACACTTGGGGACGATGAACGGATGTCGTCCATTTAATACACACGCGGACGGACGGCCAGGATCGCGTCGGATCAGAAGACGGAACGATACAGCGGACCCCGGGAGCGCTGAGTCAGATGGCGGTGTCGAATGGGAGCGCGCCACAAGGCGTTTCGGAGCTGCCGAGGTTGACGCGGCGCCGCGTGGATAAATAGAAAATTAGGGTTTTTTCTGATTTATTTAATTCCCTAAACTTCAAAAATTCATAACTTTGTGTAGGAAAATCATAAAAATAAAATAAAAATACTCTCTCGCTCAGTGAACGTAGGAGAATAATGTGGAAAAGAAATTATTTAATTTCATCAAGTATTTTATTTTTAATAATTTATTTACTCTCTCGCATATTTTTAATTCTCCATGCATGTATACAATTCACCATGGCATGAGACCATAGGGCTTTCAAGCCTCCGAATTCGGGAACATTCCCCGAATTTTCCAAAGTGAGAGGCCATCCCTATGAAAAGTTATTGATTTTTCAAATTCATGTTACTCGTTTTCGAGTATTTTAATTCCAATAAATAGCATGTTGTGAAATAAATTCTAGGAAAATTTGGTGATGTTCCTTATGACCGCAGGACCCTAGGAAAAATAAGTTTTGAGTTAGCTCATTTAAAACAACCCTAATCGACTTAAACACCCAAAATGAACCTCTAATTAATTAGAGCTAACCATACATCAAATTGACTTGAAATTAATTCTCCATCGACCTTTAGGATCAGAGGAACCTACCATAAAAATTTGAGGTCAATTGACTTGTTAGCTCTATTAATCGGTCGATTAAGCCATTTAGTCAATTTAAACTTTAAAAATTCATAACTTTCAAAATATCTTTCAAAAATTCACCAAATTGGTTTTGGAGCCTCTCTGATATTAGGGGAATTTAAGAAAATTAAAATTTCAATTTTCTAAAAAAGTTGATTTTTTTAATATTATTTTAATATTTTAATAATTAAAAAATAATAAAAATCACAAAAATAATAAAATTCACCAAAATGTCACATTTTGAATTTTAATCACTTAGGAACAAACCCCATATTTTTCTTAGGTCTATTTAGTGAGATATTAAATTTTAAAGCTCTAGGGTAATTTTAAAATTAAAAAATGTATTTTCTAGCATTATTCACTAAAATAATTATAATAAATCATAGAAAAATCAAAAAATTGCAAAATTTGATTCTCTGATTTCCTTGATATCAGAGAGATTTTAAAAAATATAAAATTTATTTTTCAACATTTATTTTATTTTTAAATTAATTAACACTCCAAAACTTAAAATAATTATAATAAAAATAATATAATTCAAAAAATCACCAAAATTGGTCCAAGTGGTCCTCTGTTCATTAGGAATGTCCCCTAATTTTCTTAAGGACAGAAACTTTCCATTGGTCATGTTATTAAATTTTCCTTGGAAATCTCTATTTTCTACCAAAAATAATTATATAAATAAATTAAATACAGTAAAAATCACATTTTCTCCTCTCATGTCTTTATCGACATATGAGTGAAGTCACATAAAAATTTCAAGTTCATTTGAGTTCAATTTAGTGAGTTATGAAATTATTAAGCTTAAAGGGTAAAGTAGTAATTAAAATTTTTAATCCTTAATTAAAACTTTAGGTTTAATAAAAAATTAACAAGTAAAATATTTGATCCTAATCTGATTTGGATGATTGAAATTTAAATAATTAAAGGGTAGAAACTCATTAGCAGTTTAAAATGATTAAACCTTAATTAAATAATTGATTAAATTTGGAAGAATAATAAAATTGAATTATTAAAATAGTGATATTATTAGGAAGAGATTTATTCTTTAATTTAAAATCCCTAAATTAATTATCTCATTAATATTCAATTCTTAATTAAAATGATAACTCAAATTCAAAACATTAAAAGACTTAATTATTAAACTAAAATTAAATTATTAAACTCTTTTAAAATTTCAATTAAAATTAAATAAATAAAATTAAATTAAAATTAAATTAAATTAAATCAAATTAAATTAAATTAAATTAAAATTAAATCAAATCAAAACTAAATTAAGTTAACATCAAACCAAATTAAATTAAATTAAATTAAAACTCAATTAAATTGAATTAAATTAAATTAAATTCGAAATTAAGAATTGAATTAAATTAAAGGTTAAATTAAATTAAATTAAATTAAATTAAATTAAATTAAGTTGAATTAAATATAACATCACCAAAGACATAAAGAATTCAAAATAAATCTAAAATAACTTGAACACTATTCCAAATTTAAACCCATTAATTGAAATTAAATTAAATCACAAACTATTTGAACACCAATTTACTTTCAAAAGCTTTAGTTATCATAACTCCTAAACAAAATATTAAATGAAATGTTACTTCACCTATAGGATATTCAAATGTCCTAGTTCACTGAGTAAGATAACAACAAAACTTAACTAAACCTCGGACGATTAATTCATTTATATAATTAAATTCATTTCGACTTAAAGCAATCCTGGAAATATCGAAAAGATGTTTAAGATTCTTCTTAAACACTTTCTCAATATGATAGGATGTTTATAAGAACAATTAAATTTAATTGTTCTTCGATGAAGAAAATCGTCTTCAAACCAAAACACAAGGACCTAGACGTCATAGGAAATGACTAGCTATGGATTAGGAACTTGGTAGAAAACCATAACCCTTACCTTAGCTTTACCTAGGAACTCGCTTAAATATTCTAATCGTGTTTTAAGTGCGACTTGAATGACTGGAAGACCCTCCAGTACGCTTTTATTTTATCTAGCAATTTACATTATTGCAATTTCATTAATCGCATCGCACTTACTTTTCTCGCATGATAAACAACCGTTGCATGAAAACCCACACCTTTAGATAGTCCCTAAAACCGAAACCAAAACTAAGTTAAAAGTCATCGCAAGATAAAATTCACCGCCACAACATTTCAAAATATAAAACAACTCAAAATGTAATCACAAACCGAACACAAAACTACAATTACAACTAAATTAAAACGTCCTTTCGGATGATCGGAATACCTCGATGATGTAACCTACGTGTTGCTAACTGGATTTCCCACTGTCTAAATGAAAGTGTGGAACTCATTCAATCGAGTTTAGCAAATTCATCTCGTACTAAGTGAATCCGATAAAAATAATGATGCCGTAAGGATGGAACCGCGGGATCTTAACCGGTGTCGTTATAATCAACTTTAAAATTTGTTTTAATTAAAACACAAAAACACTTGAAATTAAGACTTCTCTAAATCAAAACACTTTTCTCATCCCCCGATTTATGACTTCTAAAACTAAAACTCGCAACAACAAGGAGCTCGGAGCATGGTGGGCAAAGACGGCCATCGTCATTAGCAAAACTCCGAGTCTACTTCAAAGAAAACTTTCCTAGAATTAAATAACAAAGCCATAGGACTTCGAGGTAGTTTTCCTAGTGCAACATAAATCCTCAACTCTTCGTTAGGCACTTGCATTGCAAATTAAGCCCTAACCTGGTCTTAGGATTCCGAGGTAGTCGTCCGATACGACAATAAACCCTCACATCTTCGAGGCTATTTCGTTTGATTTTATCATACAAATATAAGCCCTAATTAATTAAAATCGGCAAGATCAAAACATTTAAATAAATATTAGGACTTTCCTAAACTCAAGCCAAACAATAGGATAATCGGAAATTACCGAAGTTCGCTTCGAATCCGTAATTCCTCCTACTTTTCTTCCTTTCGAATTCCCAAAACAAAATGTTCCAAATTCGATTCATTCCCTATCGAAATTCCAAAATTCAATCCTCGAAAACTCTAAACTTCGAAATTCTCGAGAGCGAATTATCGATTATTATCGAGAGTTTTCTTAGGTGATTCCCGTCGCTTAAGATGTAATTAACTATGTGGGCTCGCTCTTATAGGGAATTTTAAAGAACCTGCGTAATATAAACCCCGTTTAATGCTTTCATATTAAGCAAGTGGAATTATGTTCGCTTATAAAATTGGTTCGCGGACCAAACGGATGTCACAAATCTTCTAGTTTATTTAATCGAGCCCCACCATCAGTGCATGGTGTCTATCCTTCGGGATAGATACACGGCTCATGGTGCGTGCTCGTTTATATAAACTATTCTGGATGCGAGATCGGTTTAATTTCATATCTTAAAACGTTCAAATTTAAAATTATTTTCAAAAATCAAATACAACTTTTCAAATTATTTATTTAAATTAAATTAAAAATTCGCCGACAACTTCTGTTAGGCGACCCCTTTTCAAAATAAAAATACAAACCTAAAAATAAGGCGTACAAATTCTGGCGACTCCACTGGGGAAAATTCCTCTCTCCATTTTAATCAAATAATTCTGCTTTCAAAAATCGGTAGTGTATCCATGTCCCTAATGGGTCAAACTACCCTTCTTTCCGTCGGATACTATGTTCATTTCTACCTCGAACAAGTATACCAACATTCTCTCGGATTTAGGAGCCACCGTTGTAGACACCCCTAAACAGAGAGGTTCCGAGATCCTTTTACCTCATTTCGAGGTGGGGTGGACCCCAATAGTGTTAGCTCAGGAGTGATCCTTCGAGTCGAGAAGTCTCGCATAAGACTTTCTTTTCCTTTCCAACTCCGATTCGGATTCCTTACCTTCTCTACACCTTTCGAACATTTCATTCTAAATAAACAAACCCTCTAATAAGTGATTCTTTTAACAAATGATTCCTTCTTATAAATACATGAACAAGAATGTGTTCGACTCTTTTCAATTCCTTTCTTTTCGTCCTAAAGAAAAGAAGCATAACTCGGGACCGACAACCGTAATCTACCCCGCAAATGGAAGCCCCAAAGCCGATTTTCTCCTTCACCAATGGACCGGACTTCGCCGTCTATAAGGATGAACCGCCCGACAATGGGATCATCCGATTCGGACAAGGATTTGAAAACACGAATGTCAAGATCACCGACGTCTCCTCTTCGCACCGACAAACAAGGTATCCGAAGCCGAGAAGCCGCCGCTCGAGTTCAACCTCAGGTCGACCCAAGAGTTTCCTCCCCCGCAAAGGATCCCGACTAAGAGGAGTACCGTCGTCCGCAGGAGGACCGTTCTTACTACCCCCACTCGGTCTAGTCGTTTCGCACCTACCCCTACTTTCGCCAAATCAAAGGGGAAAGAAATCCAGAATTATGGTAAACCTGTTACCGTGGAGGGTACAGATCTTTCTGTGAGACCTTCTATTTTCGAAATCGGGTCCAGTTCAAGGATTCCATCACTGACAAGGACCCAGAGAAGAAACAGGAGTAGAAGGACCGCCAGAGAAGCCGTAGCCGCCGAAATTGCTTTCCTGGAGGAAATTCCGTAACCGTCCGAATATACACCGCCGCCGAATATACACCGCCGCTCGAATACATACCACTTTCGGGAGGAAGCGAGTTCCATCCCCTCTCCGCCGCAGAGGACGAGGAGAATGTTCGCAAGATTGCCGCCACATTACCTCGCCCCGCATATTACAACGATAGCTCGCAAGAAAAGGACTAGAACTACGCCGGTTGCTCGACCGCAAACTTTGGTGAAAAGTTAGCAAAGAAGGAAAACTCGCCCCGTATCGGAGATTCTACGAAGGATGTGGCGGGTGCCGCCAAATCCCGTCTCGGCCCCGAGTAGAACCCGCCATCATGACGTAAAAGCCAAGTAAAAGAATGAAGGCTAGTCCGCCCGTCGTCGTCTCGTGATTACAGGACAGGAGGATACCACCTTCCAAAGCATTCGGCCGACGCACCATCCGGTCCTGGACCTTCCGTCGCTAGAAGGATGGCATGGCGTCCCACTACCGGGGCAATCGAGATCGAAACAAGAACTCCAAGAAAGAAAGTCTCGCCAGAGACTCGAATCCGAAGAAAGTGCTACCGCGATAAAGGGGACTCGTGAAAGGGGACCCAAGCAGCCTATCGCACGACAACCGCGAGGACGCACGAAAGCCCCGCTAGAAGATGCCATGGAAAAGTCGAGAACCGATATCCGACGATCGGCGAAAGAAAGAGAAGAAAAGTTCGGAGACGAGATCGATTCATCGGAATTCATGGACGACGAATATGCGTAAATCAACATGGTCGAGACACGAGCTTCATCGCCTTCGCAAGGTGCTCCCGCGAACTCGCAGAAGAGAGGAGCCGTAACCGATGAGAAGGCAGCCTTCGTGAGAAAGACGACACGATCGCTCAAATGGCGAAAAGGATGGAAGAGATGGTCGTAGCTCCGGCCACTCTCCGCAGTCAAGTACAACCACAAAGAGAGACACCCCGCGAGGTCATTCACATTGCAGACGGAGGAAAGGAGATTACATCCGTCAACTGGGATGATCACCGAAAAGGAAACAACACAAAGTATGATCCCCGAAAAGGATATCAAGAACTTCGTGGAACAAGAAAGCGAGAAGCCTTAGCACAATCGAAGAGCGGGACATCCATCTCGGACGGTAGACCTTACCCGTAAGAATTCGACGCCGTCCAATACCCGAAAGGCTTCGTACCACCTCCGTTCAAGACCTTCGACGGAATCCGGAACCCCCGACAAAGATGTCGCACACTTTCGTGCCGCTTGTTGCAATGCCGGCGGGAGCGATGCATTACTCTTCCGACAGCTCGTCGCCAGCTCGTCGGAATCGCCTTCGACCGGTATGCGAATCACCAAATGGTTCGGTGAAGACGTTCTCGTAACTAGAGAACCTCTTCATCAAGCGATTCGTCGGAGCTCAAGCACCACATCACTATAGGTGATTTAGTGGTAGAGAAACAAAGGCCGAACGAAACTTTGGTGGATTACATACTTCGATGGAGGAACTTAAGCATGAAGTGTGAACCACAACTACAAGAACAACATGCAGTCGGCATTTTACTTAAAAGCATTCACGGCCCGATAACACTTCTCCTCAAAGGATTCACTATTAAGACTTTCGAGAAGTTGTTAAGCAAGGCCGGAAGCTTGCAAGAAGAGGGGAAGCAATCGAGTTTCGCCGACAAGACTGACAAGCAAAAGCCCGTGAAGACTTTCGAAAAGAAATCCGGGATCGTTGCAGCTAGCCGACAAAGGCAAGCAACCGATGCAAATACCACCGTAACGGCCGCAACAACCACAACAGACTACCAGCAACTCCGACCCAACCATCACTCATCTCCACAGCATGAACAACCGCCTCGTCCGCAACGTACATTAAGGGAACTTCCGAGCAGAGAATATCCGTTCAAGAATGAAGCAGATGCCGAAAATGTTCCGTAGTCCGATGAAGACTCCGCATTTTCAACCGCCTGAGCCTAAAAGACCAGAGGAAGTCAACAAGAAAGGTGATCCCAACTTTCGCCCCTACCACCTGCATGCTTCGGGGCACAAGATAGAAGATTGCATTACCTTTAAAAGTCGGCTCAACGATAACCTTCTGAAAGGGAATATAACAATCCCGAAGGAGTACATGAAGGAACCCCGTAAAGGAGGTTCCGTCAATGTTATCTCAACCGATTCCATCATTCCGATGGATCCCTATACGACCGACGATGGATGGACTACCGCCTCGGACGAGGTCTTCGAAAAGATTTTAGACAAAGATCCGAACCGCCTCGGTGCGAGCTTCAATTCGTAGTTCGAGACCTGTTAAGCCGGTACTATCACTCGCGATGAAGAACCACCTCAACAGGAGACGATCGAAGAGAAGAAGAAAATCGACGAAGAAGAGAGGACCGAGACTCCTAAGGCTGGACTAGGGGCCGCTTATCCTAGGATAGTTGTTTCCGATTCGGGAGAAATCCCTCGAACCTCTCGAATTTGTATGATTATCTCGCTCACTTCTGTGGGATCATATAATGATAAGGGTGATGGCGTTGGCTACGTTTCGATCGTTTCTAACGATTACGTAACTAGCGACAATCCGGACATCGATTTCGATACCAACGACAATTCTCAAATCATACACAATCTCGACGATCAAAATAACGAAGAAGACATCCATCAAGGAGGCTACGAGAGTTCAACAAGCAACGAATCTATCTCGCGAGTTTCGAGGAGCTCCGACTCACGATAGAGTTAGAGCCTTCGCATTCCGAGGATAATCCGGATGAGCCTGTCATTCCAATTCAGGAGACACCGACAAGCTCAACACTAGGTTCGAAGAAATTACGAAGTCAACTTAAGAAGTGGAAGAGTTCTACCTCCGAGAATGGGTCCAAAGGACAAAGGAAAGCGTGTGGTTGTTCAAGAAGAACCAACCCTGCACAGAAGAAATACCCATTCGAGAAGAAGCCGAGACGCATGGAAATAAAGTGGATTACAACGTGCTAGCCCATCTTAGGAAACTACCGCCAAACCGAGCATTTACGATGCTCTCATCTTATCAAAGGAGATGAGAGAAGCTCGATCAAGGCCTTACTTCGATCCGGAAATTGCTTAACTCAAATGGCCGGAGATTCCTTAGATGAGGTTCGCTCGTTAAAGGAACAACGAGGTGTTACCTTCACTCGACAATGACCTACTACTGGGGACAGCAGATCACAACCGACCATTGTACATTTCAGCCATAATCGGGAAGTTTACGCTCTCCGCAGTATTGGTGGATCCAGGAGCATCAATTAATATAATGAGTCTCCGAACACTAAAGATACTTGGAAATCGATGCTCGCGAGCTCGAGGCCGACAAAATGTTATTAAGAGGATTCAACCGTAAAGGAGAAAGAGCCCTCGGGTCAATAACGCTACTAATGAAGACCGGTGACTTAGCAAAGACAACCGCAAAATTTCACATAATCGATTCGAAACGTCGTTCAACGCTCTATCGGGCCGACCATGGATACATGAAAACAGGACGGTACCATCATCTCTACATCAGTGCATCAAATACTACGATGGAGGGGAACAGTGCAACAAAGGTGACTTGCAACCATTTTCAGTACATGAAATTGGAATCCATGAAGATGCAGCTTATTATGCACCACCGAAGAAAACAATCTTCTCCAGAGATACTGTAACTAATGAAGCAAAGAAAGTTCGGGACGACAAAGAACCTGGAGTTCTAGTCCAACATTCACTCACCACTCCCTTCCAGCGAGATGATGAAGGTTTCTCCACAACTCGCATCCGAGGTCGAGGCCGGGGACGAGGCCGTGGTAGAGACGTTAGACGATCGGACAGAGGAAACCAGCCATCAATGTTGATCGGGAAGATAGCTTCGAAGAAGAAAAAGAAATCAAGCAAGAAGCAGCGGCAATAAGTCGGAAGAAGCCGCAATTTAAGATCTCCCTAGAAGATGAAAAGAATGAAGAATATAAATCGATGCACGAGAAGATTAACCACTACGTACATACTATGACCCTAACCCCGATCCATTCTAATAAGATCGAGGGTATGGTGGTCAAAGAGGTACGTAGCGACAGTGCAAGGCCAATTAAATTCTACCGTGGTTCTTCTTCCTCCAAAACTGAAAATAATGTACAATTCGAAGATGTCACTTCATCATAATTAATGGAATTACCTTTTGAGTGGTACTCTCCCTGTGTTCAAAATTTAATTCAACCGTGGTTTCTTACCTCGACAATGGACAAAAGGCCAATCACAACATTTTGAAAAATTATGGAATAACTCCGGTCGTCCCGCCAATTCAAAGTATGGACTCGGATTCGGCACGTAGGATCGGCCGACGATACCGAATTTTGCTTCGGTTGTCACTTGCGAGCCCAATGAAAACCGCATGGAAACTACGTACGAACTCGAAGATGTACAAATCGAGACGCTCCACCGTAATTCGAAGAAGAAATCAAATCTACAATAGATGAGTTAACTGAAGTTAACTTAGGTACTAACGAAGAGCCTCGTACCTACCTTTGTTAGCTCCTTACTCAATAAAGAAGACTCCGAAGAAATAATCAAATTATTAATGGAATTTAAAGACCGTTTTGCTTCGGAACTACGACGAGATGCCAGTGATTAGCTCCGCAGGTCGCAGTCCATAAGCTAGGAGTGGATCCTACTTCGTCCCTGCCGACAAGGTCCCGTAAGAATGCGTCTAGAAATCGAACAACAAGTCATACCGAAGTTAAAAAGCTAATAGACGCTAGATTTGTCCGCGAAGAACAATACCCGACTTGGTTAGCCAATGTGATACCACCGTAAAGAAGAATGGTCGATCGAATTTGTGTGGACTTCGCAGATTTAAACAAGGCATGTCCAAAGGATGAATTCCTCTACCGATCCCGAACTAATGATCGACATCGCTTCGACACATGAGATATTCTCATTCATGGATGGATCTTCGAGATACAACCAAATAAAAATGGCTCCGTAAGATGAAAAGCTTACGAGCATTCGTAACGCCGATCGGAGTATTTTGCTACACAATGATGCCATTCGGACTAAAGAACGCAGAGCAACCTACCGCAGAGCAATGACAAGAATTTTTGATGATCTCATCCACAATCAAGTCGAATGCTACGTGGACGATGTGGTCATCAAAAGCAAAGTAAAGGAAAACCAATTCGTATGATTCGAGAATTGTTTTCGAACGATTAAGACAATTTAACCTTAAGATGAATCCCTTAAAATGCGCCTTCGGCGTCACCTCCCGGAAATTCTTAGGATTCGTCGTCCGACATCGTGGAATCGAAATCGACCCGGAAAAGATTAAAGCTATCTTAGAAATGCCGCCTCCCAAAACCTTAAAACAACTACGATCTTTTCAAGGGAAGCTCGGCATATCTTCGACGCTTTATCTCAAACTCGTCAGTAGGTGTCGACCTTTCTCGACTAGTTAAAAAGGACGCCAAATTTATTCGGGAAGAGAAATGCCGTAAGGCCTTCGAGGACATTAAACAATATTTAATGACACCTCCCGTCTTAGCAGACCCTGGCCTCGTGTAGACCACTGATACTTTACACCACGGCTTTAGACAACTCTCTCGGAGCCTCGTTAGCCTGTGTCAATGATGAGGGTAAAGAAAATGCTCTTTACTACTTAAGCCGTCGTTTACTTCCGACGGAAGTAAGGTATCCCGCAATCGAAAAGCATTGTTCGGCCCCGATCTTCGCCGCTCAAAAGCTCGTGCACTACATGCTTCTCATAAGGTCAACTCGATCTCGAAATTTAATCCATCGCAATACTCGATGACTCGTCCAACACTTTCCGCGTAGACTTGCCGATGGTCAATGATATTATCGCAATTCGATATAACTTTCGTGCCTCTTCGTGCCATAAAGGGACAAGTCTTAGCGTACTTCTCGCAAAGACACCCTTTGCCGACCGAATCTCCTCTCAATGATGATCTCGCCGTATGAACAAATAATGAATCTAGAAGACCTCGATGATCGACGTTGGGAATTATATTTCGACGGAGCATCTTCACAGCACAAAGATGAAGAATCGCAAGTGATAAGTGTCCTGTAAGGCAGAATCGGGCTAATCTTTATAACACCGGAGCGGGGATGTTAAGATACTCCTACCACTTGACAGAACCGTGTACAAATAATGAAGCGTAATCACGAAGCCCTCATAACGAGACTCGAATTAACCATTCAAATCTGGGATAACGGACATCAACATCTACGGGATTCACAGCTAATCATTCAACAGTATCGCGTGACAAGACAGAACTTTAAAGCCAAGACTCGAGCAATACTTCCAAGATGCCATACAAACTGTTGGAACAGATTCCGAATGTGACGATCTACAAAATTCCCGTAAAAGAAAATGCTTTAAGCAGATGCGTTAGCTCGCCTCGCAAAAGAATTTCGCTCGCTTGCAAGATGAATCGCATGAAGTGTCGCTCACGGACGTCAGTCCTATCACGAACTCGACATGTACACAATACACAAATCGAAAAAAGAAAAAGAATCAGCTGCAAGCAGATGACGTAAAACACGTAAGATCGGCGACAACACATTGATGGACTACCCGCAAACAGAAAGCTACCGGACGATAGTCGCTAGCCCATCGATCAAGAAAAGAACTCCGTCTTGCGCATTAATAAACAACACATCGTACGTAAGGTCTTTCGATCAAATGTGGCTGAGGTGCCTAAGCGGGTCCGAGGCCCGCGAAATTGTTAAGGAGGTGCATTCGAGACTCCGTGGCGCTCACCACCGGGTCCGAAGATGAAAATGAAAATTAAAAGACTAGGGTACTACCGGCCCTCGATGATGACCGACCGCATGAAAATCGCCAAGGGCCGTCACCAATGCCAAGTGCACGGAGCGGTTCTACACCAACCTCCAAATGTGCTACATCCGACAATTGCGTCGCGGCCATTCGAATGTCGAGGCACGATATAGTGGGTCCAATGTAACCACCATCTTCAAAAGGACATCGCTTCATTCTTGCGGCTACAGCATTACTTTTCCAAGTGCGGAGGCGGCTCCACTTAGAGAAGTGAAAGCACACCACGTGCTACGCTTTTCAAGAACCAAGTTGTCTATCATTTCGGAGTGCCGCGCAGATCATCTCGTATAATCGGTCAGCATTCGAAGCACGCAAATTAACAATTTTGTCAGAGACACGGAATCGACCGGCGATACTCAACAATTTACTACCCAAGAGCAAACGGCCTCGCCGAGGCTTTTAATAAAACTCTCGTTCAAATCTTAAAGAAAACTTTGGACGATAATAAGAGAAATTGGCACGAGAAGTTGTTAGAAGCCTTATGTGCCTACCGGACAACCTTCGTAACTCCTACTCAAGCTACACCTTACGCTCCGGTGTATGGGTCCGAGGCAGATGTTACCTTTAGAGGTTCGCCTTCCTTCACTCGAATTGCAGCTGCAAATAAGATCACGACGAAGAGAACGCCAAATTACGACTAGAAGAATTAGAAAGCCCGGAAGGGAAAAGACTCATAGCACGCAACAGAATTTAGAACTATACCAAGCTAAGATGGTTCAAGCCCATGACAAACCGGTCCGCCCAAGAACCTTCAAAGTCGGTGACTTAGTTCTCGTTCTCAAGAGACCTATTCTCGCACACCGCAAGATAGAGGAAAATTCGAACCCACTGGGAAGGACCGTTTCGTGGTCAAGCAAAGATACTCGTGAGGTTCCTACCACCGGTAAATCGCCGAGGAGAACGACACATGCTTCCGATCAACTGGACGATACTTCGAAAAGTATTACGCTACCTGATGTTTCGAAGGAATGAATTCTTCATCCCTAAGAAACACGGGCGAAGTAATTACTTATGATTGGGTCCGAACCCAAAAAAAAATAAATAAATAAATAATAAAAAAATAAAATGTGCTAAAATAAATAAAATCATGATAATAAAGTTTTCCTTATTTTCTTTTCCAAATCAAAATCTCTTCCCTGATCTTATCCCACTTCATTCCTGTTAAGTTTAAAAATATAATATAATAAAAAAATGTGTCTTTAATAAACATTTTCTTAATGTTCTTGTTCTTAAGATGCCCCTCGATCCTTTTCCTCGTCTTTTCGCAGTGAAATGTCGAACGGCGGCATTGGTCCCGAACTTTAAGAATGGCGTAAGCCTCGCACTCGATGAAAAGAGGGTGAAAGATGGAGCGATAATCGAGATCGACTCGGATTTCGCACCGGACAGCCTACAAGACGAGGAAAGTGACCGGGTCCCGCCGATCGAGAAGAACTCGCCCGGCAGACAAGTGATGAAAGTGGGTGGCCCAAGCCACCAATCCAAAGAAGAAGAGAAGAAAGGCAAACACTAAAGAAGATAAGAAAATGAAGTCCGTAGTCGCTACGCAGAGGGCGGTGCTTGCCGCCGCGCCCACAGAGATTCAAGAAGTTCGAAGAGCTACTCTCACAAGAACGCAACGAAGAAATAAGAATCGTCGTATCCGTAAGATGTTAACAAAACTAGCCGCGACCAACGACGACGAGACAAGCCATAATGCCGCACATACACTTCAAGGACACCGGCTCACCAGAACCCGAAGAAAGGAGGCCACCTCCTAGGATACCGTAAAGGACCGTGGAAATCTCACGAAGATCGAAGAAAGAAGGCTACCACGCCACCGGATAGAACCACCGCTGACGTACGACCTTGTCGTGCAGCAACCCCGGGGATGTCCCGACGTACATCATCCCCGAGGAGCCGAGGTATGCAGGAGAACGTGAAGGGATCGAACCGTATATCCCACAATATGTCACTGTGCCTCGCCATCGCAGCATCATTCCGAATACGAGCTGGAGAGAATGCACAATGTCGAAAAGAAAACCTTCGAATACTTCGAAAGAATTGTAGGAAGAAGAATCAATATACTAGTAGGGCCTCGAGCTACATACGTACGTATTCTCGTAGTATGAACAACAAGAAATCGTGGATCGCATCCGGATTTGAAAAGAATGGGCCGAGCAGCCGCCTAAGGGAAAACACATACTCGAACCCCGAGATGGATGCCGTGGAAGGGAAGAATCACAATACAATGTGGATGTCGTTACAACTTTGCATGAGGACATGAAGGGAAACCCACCGGAATACTCCGTCACGGCAAGTGGATCCGATGCCATTAGTCATCAAGAGAATGGTAAAGAGATCGATAACATGGAGGGTACCGCCGCAGATCGCATACCCAATACCGCATTATCAACATCTACAAACAGTGTGACCGCATACCCCCACATATAGCATCACCACGACTTCGTCGACCTTTCGCACGCTCCTTTCCCGAACGAGTGTAACATCATGTTCGGATCCGACCTCCGGATAGCGAGCCCGTGTGAGTTCCGAGGGCCGCTGAAGATACCTTTACCGTAGGTTCCGTCATGATACCGAAGGGCAACGGAGCGTATGTCGCTAAACATCGCATACCGTGAGTACCAAGGAAGCGGATCTCGCTTACTTTCGAAGGATGGACGACAGGAAGACACCTTACCACTTCCAACTGTACCCGGAGCTAGAGAGCCTCCGACCTTACGAGCCGCGAGTCACATGGGAAATATCACACCTCCAATGTACATCTATACGACATCCTCGCCAAGGATGGCTTCGGAAGGTGATGTTATCGACCATGTACCTCACTATTCAGTACATGGATTTTCGACAGCTACTTTTTCGGATGGATCGACAAAGATCATACATAGTCCGTTTCGAGTCTACATGGATTGTATGAGATGTATTCCGCATCGAGTTGTATGATGTATCTTCAACATGATTGGAATGAAAGCGACCATGTCACATTTTTGGCCTTCACCTCTTTTCAGGTAAAGTCGATCGGGAAACGCCATTAAAGTTAAAATGAACTTCGAACAAAGAACGAAAAGAAATAAAAAAAGAGAATAAAAGAAAACTTTCCTTAAAAAAAAAATCTAAAAAATGACGAACACCAAATTCTCATGAACATTAAATAAACGATAAGATAAAATTTGAATCATTAAAAGATAAACAAAATCAACATAAAAGTTAAATCAAATCTCAAATCAAATTCTCAATCAAATTTCAAATCCAATCTCGATCAAATTTCAAATGTGATCTTCCAAATTTCAAATCAAATCTTAAATCAAAATTTCAACCGAGTTCAAACTCATCCTTCCAAATTTCAAATTCAATCTTTCCAGACTCCAAATCTCAATCAATTTCAAATTCGATCTTTCCAGATCTCAAATCAAATCTCAATCAAGTTCAAATTCAACTTTCCAAATTTCAAATCAAATCTCAATCGAGTTCAAACTCAACCTTCCAAATCTGAAATCCAATCCGTTCTATTCTCTCCCTTGTTTGGGATGGAAGCGTCGATTCCATCGACACGGATCGAATCCGATGGCGAGGGATTATACCCAATCCAAACCGAAGAACTTCCGATCAACTTTTCGAATGGAATATGTAGCATCTACATATTCCCTCCTAATCTATTTCCTTCCATGAAAGTCTTTTACAACTTTCATGGAATTCTCGAAACACCAAAATTCCACACTCTTCAAATCAACACTACAAATCTTTGCAAAATCAACTACCAATCAAATTCAAACTTTTGGGTCGAGGATTTTACATCCAAGACTGCACTGCTTTAGGATTCTTTCCCTATTGCACTGAAATACATCAAATTCAAACTTTTGGGTCGAGGATTTTACATCCAAGACCGCACCGCTTTAGGATTCTTTCCCTATCGCACCGAAATACATCAAATTCAAACTTTTGGGTCGAGGATTTTACATCCAAGACCGCACCGCTTTAGGATTCTTTCCCTATCAGCACCGAAATACATCAAATTCAAATTTTTGGGTCGAGGATTTTACATCCAAGACCGCACCGCTTTAGGATTCTTTCCCTATCGCACCGAAGTACATCAAATTCAAATTTTCGGGTCGAGGATTTTACATCCAAGACTCGCATCGCTTTAGGATTCTTTCCCTATCGCACCGAAGTACATCAAATTCAAATTTTCGGGTCGAGGATTTTACATCCAAGACCGCACCGCTTTAGGATTCTTTCCCTATCGCACCGAAATACATCAAATTCAAATTTTTGGGTCGAGGATTTTACATCCAAGATCGCACCGCTTTAGGATTCTTTCCCTATCGCACCGAAATACATCAAATTCAAATTTTCGGGTCGAGGATTTTACATCCAAGACAAGATCGCTTTAGGATTCTTTCCCTATCGCACCGAAGTACATCAAATTCAAATTTTGGGTCGAGGATTTTACATCCAAGACCGCATCGCTTTAGGATTCTTTCCCTATCGCACCGAAGTACATCAAATTCAAATTTTTGGGTCGAGGATTTTACATCCAAGATCGCACCGCTTTAGGATTCTTTCCCTATCGCACCGAAATACATCAAATTCAAATTTTCGGGTCGAGGATTTTACATCCAAGACCGCATCGCTTTAGATTCTTTCCCTATCGCACCGAAATACATCAAATTCAAACTTTCGGGTCGAGGATTTTACATCCGAGACTCGTATCGCTTTAAGATTCTTTCCCTATCACAATGAAGTACATCTAAATTCAAATTCTTCGGGTCGAGGATTTTACATCCGAGACCGCATCGCTTTAGGATCTTTTCCCTACAAGCAATGAAATACATCAAAGTCAAACTCTTGAGGTTAAGGATTTTACATCCAATACCGCATTACTCCGAGATCTTTCCTCATCGTAATGATCCAATCCAATCGATTCGATCTTCTTTCGGGGTCAAGATGTTGCATCTAAAACCTCAAAATTCCAACTTTCATTTCAAATCAAATCCCTTCAAATTAATTTCGACAAAACTTCAATCTAAATTAAAACTCCAAACTAAAATCTAAGCTCACACATCAAACTTAAACCGAAACAAAATAAAATCTAAATCGAAATTCTCTCGTGTCATGTGATTCTGAATTTACCTCCTTTTCTTTTCCCCGACGAGAGTTCAGTATCTCCAGCTTGGGAACATACCCGATACTCCCCAACGGAAATTCTTTTACTTCGTCCCAAGTTTGTCACTTGACTTCGTGTTGGTCGTGTTGATCTCTTCGGTCAACGCCAATACGCGCGTGTGCTCCGTCAACACACCACACCTATCGGGGTCCATTTGTCGACCTCATTTTCGATGAGGTCTTCTCTTCTCTCTTAGTACTTTAGATCTAGCCTTCAGCTTTTCCTTCGACTATCTTAGAGGACTAGAGACGGGACCCACCACTTAGAAATTTCAAACCACTTCTTAACTCCCCGCAAACTCCACAAACTCGACCGTAGACCCCTAATCACCTAGAGGGTCGAAATCAAATGTGGAAGTTTAAAGGATGAGTTCCTATGTGACTCTTCGCCTTAGGACTGCCCTGGGTGGCCTGGTCTGATGAAGGGGCTGACTTACAAACACACTACACTTATACACTACACCTACACACTACACTTCCACACACCTCCTAAAACCACAACCATACCTAACTTGACCTCCTGACTCATGTAGGTGATTCACATGGATGGTCCTTAACCCCTAAGCCCTCGCGCAAGAGGTTAGAACAACATAACGAATGCCTCAAATGAGTCCCTTCATGGCTCATGTGGGCTTGATATGGCTTCATGGCTCAACCAAAATGATTTTATTCCACTTATATTCACCCAATCTTCAATTTTCCAAATTTTCAATTTTTGACCCCCGGGACCCTACACCCGCCTAACCTACCAAATGCCCTTGAAATTACCCAAATCTTCCAAAATTTCCAAATCACCCAAAATTCCTCAAAATCAATCCCAAACATTTCCACATCACTAAAATTGACCATCCATACCCAAAAATACCAAATTCCAAAAATACCTCTCAATACCCTCCAAATACCCAAAATACCCCTCTTGACCCAAAAATCCAAAAATTCAGAAAATTCCCAGAAAATTCCAGAAAATCCCAAATATTCCCAATTTCATTTTATCCAACTAAACCATGGGCCAATTTTGTCAATTTACCCTACTTTTGTCAAAACCCCCAATTTGACCCATTTTAACCCAAGGTGAACCCAATGTAAAACCAAACCTACCCAATTGACCCAAATTCTGGTCCAATTCAATTCTAAACTTCAAGTCAACATTCCCAACACCAATCTAGACCAAATCCAAGTCCAACTTGATTGACATTTGGATCCAACTTCACTTTTGGCCTTAAAGCCCAATTTGGACCCATGACCCAAACTTAACCCAAACTCACCCAATTCAACTCCAATTAACCCCAAATCTTTTCTAAATCTTCCTTAACATTCCCACAAACAAAACACTAACATGATTTGCCCAAAATTTAGACCCAAACCCCACTCAAATTCAACCCAAAGCTAAAAAGCCCAATTTTGACCTAAACCCAAACCTAACCCAAATAGAGCCCAAACCTCAAAATCAAGACCCAACCAAAGCCAAAACCTCTTTGAAACACTCCCATAAACATTTCCCAACGTTTATTTTACATCAATTTCAACCCTAGCCCAACATTGGCCCAAGTTAGCCCAATTCGACCTACATCAGCCCACTTACCAAATAAACCCAAATTCAAACCAATTCAACTCCAAATCACACCAAATTGACTCCAAACCCTTCATAGAACATCCCTAAACCAATTATAACATTTATTTGACAAAGTCCTTCACAAAATCTTTACCCAAATGCCCATCCTAAAATCAAAAAGCCCATTTCCCTTAAACTTTCCTAAAAGCCCACTTCCTTCAAATTCAAAAGCCCAAATTCATCCAAAGCCCACATGGCACTTCCCCTCATCATCCATTTAATCAAAATTGCCCCTAAGTTTCAAAGTCATCAATTAAACAATTCCAAATCAAGCCCCATATAAATTCCCATCAAAATATCAAAATTTTCTTAAATCTTTTTTTATGAAATTGACCTAAACTTTTCCCAAGCCAAATGGAGCCATGGATGAGCCATTCACAAGCCATATGAAGCCATGAAAGTTTGGCATGTGACCATGCCATTAATGGTAAAAGGAGGGAGCTCCTTTCCTAATCTTTCATTAAGCCTTTTTAACCTTATTCTCGACACACACTAAACCATGTTTAGCCACCTCATCATGGATAGAGACCACACCATTCTCTCTCGGTCGACCTAACCGATCCTCTCGACCCAAAATCGAGCCATGGGGAGGTGCACCCAACCCAAACCAATGGGCCGACCAAATTGAAACCAAAATGACCCCCTCCCCATTCCATTTTAATTCAAAGCCTTTACACATGGAAATTGCCAATCGATTGCACAAACCTCCAGCCTCGACCCACCCGGACTCCGAGGGTGACCCATGCTCGCCGGCCACCGCCCGGATCGCCGAAAACACCATGGCCGAGACCTCGGGAGGAGCCAAAGTTCGGAATTCCCGCTCGCCGAGCCGCCCCATGCCAAATGGTCACTACAGCCGTTCTTCTCCTCACTGCAGAGCACTCGATCCCGTGCCTCAACTCCCCCAGGAGGCCCTCCAGCCCTCTCCTATTTAAACCCCTCACCCTCACGGCCATGAAAAGAGAGTCGCACAAACCTTGTCGAAACTCGCCAAAATTGTTCCAAACCCTTCTCCACCCTCAGAGCGACTTGATCCCCAGAGGTCAATTCGCCCTAATCCCCACTCGATAAAATCCAATTTCCCAACCGAAATTCCACCCAAAACCGAGACACTTCTCCACAAGCGAGCCAATCCCCAAATCGATTGGTTCTACACCTTCACTGTACCAAGGGAAGGTGTCCACCAGCAAAAGCCCCATCTCCAGAGCCACCCAGCTGCTCCACACCTCCAAGCTTTGTAATCGGCCGTGGTCGAAATCACACTTAGACAATTCACTGCACTCAGAGACTTCATCCGGAGCTCATGCAGATCCAATCGAAGGTGCAACAACTCTCGCATCGAAGCCACACTTCTCCGAGCAAAGGTATGAGCTAATTCTTCATCCCGAGCTTCGGAGATTCTCCATTTCAAATGCTTTAATTTCAATGCATGATAACCGTATGGATGTGTTCGTCTCTTCAAGACGAATCCATAGAAGCATAAGAACATGAAAATCCATCGAGTATCGAGCGAGATATTGTGGATTTAGTGTGGACGGCTCTCGGCGAGGACACTCGGGACGATGAACGGATGCCGTCCATTTAATACACGCGCGGACGGACGGCCGGATCACGTCGGATCGAAGACGGAACGAGCAGCCGCGGCCCCGGAGCGCCGAGTCGATGGCGGCGTCGAACGGGAGCGCGCCACGCGGCGTTTCGGAGCTGCCGAGGATCGACGCGGCGCCGCGTGGATAAATAGAAAATTGGGGTTTTTTCGATTTATTTAATTCCCTAAACTTCAAAAATTCATAACTTTGTGTAGGAAAATCATAAAAATAAAATAAAAATACCTCTCGCTCGAGTGAACGTAGGAGAATAATGTGGAAAAGAAATTATTTAATTTCATCAAGTATTTTATTTTTAATAATTTATTTACTCTCTCGCATATTTTTAATTCTCCATGCATGTATACAATTCACTACGGTATGAGACCATAGTAGCTTTAAGCCTTCGAATTGGGAACATTCCCCGAATTTTCCAAAGTGAGAGGACATCCCTATGAAAAGTTATTGATTTTTCAAATTCATGTTACTGTTTTGAGTATTTTAATTCCAATAAATAGCATGTTGTGAAATAAATTCTAGGAAAATTTGGTGATGTTCCTTATGACTGAGAGGACCCTAGGAAAAATAGGTTTTGAGTTAGTTCATTTAAAACAACCCTAATTGACTTAAACACCCAAAATGAACCTCTAATTAATTAGAGCTAACCATACATCAAATTGACTTGAAATTAATTCTCCATTGACCTTTAGGATCAGAGGAACCTACCATAAAAATTTGAGGTCAATTGGACTTGGTTAGCCCTACTAATTGGGTTGATTAAGCCATTTAGTCAATTTAAACTTTAAAAATTCATAACTTTCAAAATATCTTTCAAAAATTCACCAAATTGGTTTTGGAGCCTCTCTGATATTAGGGAATTTAAGAAAATTAAAATTTCAATTTTCTAAAAAAGTTGATTTTTTTAATATTATTTTAATATTTTAATAATTAAAAAATAATAAAAATCACAAAAATAATAAAATTCACCAAAATGTCACATTTTGAATTTTAATCACTTAGGAACAAACCCCATATTTTTCTTAGGTCTATTTAGTGAGATATTAAATTTTAAAGCTCTAGGGTAATTTTAAAATTAAAAAATGTATTTTCTAGCATTATTCACTAAAATAATTATAATAAATCATAGAAAAATCAGAAAATTGCAAAATTTGATTCTCTGATTTCCTTGATATCAGAGAGATTTTAAAAAATATAAAATTCATTTTTCAACATTTATTTTATTTTTAAATTAATTAACACTCTAAAACTTAAAATAATTATAATAAAAATAATATAATTCAAAAAATCACCAAAATTGGTCCAAATGGTCCTCTGTCATTAGGAATGTCCCCTAATTTTCTTAAGGACAGAAACTTTCCATTGGTCATGTTATTAAATTTTCCTTGGAAATCTCTATTTTCTACCAAAAATAATTATATAAATAAATTAAATACAGAAAAATCACATTTTCTCCTCTCATGTCTTTATTGACATATGAGTGAAGTCACATAAAAATTTCAAGTTCATTTGAGTTCAATTTAGTGAGTTATGAAATTATTAAGCTTAAAGGGTAAAGTGGTAATTAAAATTTTTAATCCTTAATTAAAACTTTAGGTTTAATAAAAAATTAACAAGTAAAATATTTGATCCTAATCCGATCTGGATGATTGAAATTTAAATAATTAAAGGGTAGAAACCCATTAAGCAATTTAAAATGATTAAACCTTAATTAAATAATTGATTAAATTTGGAAGAATAATAAAATTGGAATTATTAAAATAGGGATATTATTAGGAAGAGATTTATTCTTTAATTTAAAATCCCTAAATTAATTATCTCATTAATATTCAATTCTTAATTAAAATGATAACTCAAATTCAAAACATTAAAAGACTTAATTATTAAACTAAAATTAAATTATTAAACTCTTTTAAAATTTCAATTAAAATTAAATAAATAAAATTAAATTAAAATTAAATTAAATTAAATCAAATTAAATTAAATTAAATTAAAATTAAATCAAATCAAACTAAATTAAGTTAACATCAAACCAAATTAAATTAAATTAAATTAAAACTCAATTAAATTGAATTAAATTAAATTAAATTGAAATTAAGAATTGAATTAAATTAAAGGTTAAATTAAATTAAATTAAATTAAATTAAATTAAGTTGAATTAAATATAACATCACCAAAGACATAAAGAATTCAAAATAAATCTAAAATAACTTGAACACTATTCCAAATTTAAACCCATTAATTGAAATTAAACTAAATCACAAACCATTCAACACCAATTTACTTTCAAAGCTTTAGTTATCATAACTCCTAAACAAAATATTAAATGAAATGTTACTTCACCTATAGGATATTCAAATGTCCTAGTTCACTGAGTAAGATAACAACAAAACTTAACTAAACCTCGGACGATTAATTCATTTATATAATTAAATTCATTTGGACTTAAAGCAATCCTAGAAATATTGAAAAGATGTTTAAGATTCTTCTTAAACACTTTCTCAATATGATAGGATGTTTATAAGAACAATTAAATTTAATTGTTCTTTCGATGAAGAAAATCGTCTTCAAACCAAAACACAAGGACCTAGACGTCATAGAAATGACTATTATAGGATTAGGAACTTGGTAGAAAACCATAACCCTTACCTTAGCTTTACCTAGTGAACTTGCTTAAATATTCTAATTGTGTTTTAAGTGCAGCTTGGAATGACGGGAAGACCCTCCAGGTACGCTTTTATTTTATTCGCAATTTACATTATCGCAATTTCATTAATCGCATCGCACTTACTTTTCTTGCATGATAAACAATCGTTGCATGAAAACCCACACCTTTAGGATAATTCCTAAAACCGAAACCAAAACTAAGTTAAAAGTCATTGCAAGATAAAATTCACCGCCACAACATTTCAAAATATAAAACAACTCAAAATTTAATCACAAACCGAACACAAAACTACAATTACAACTAAATTAAAACGTCCTGTTGGATGATCGGGAATACCTCGGATGATGTAACCTACGTGTTGCTAACGGGATTTCCCACGGTCTAAATGAAAGTGTGGAACTCATTCAATCGAGTTTAGCAAATTCATCTGCATCTAAGTGAATCCGATAAAAATAATGATGCCGAAGGATGGAACCGTGGGATCTTAACCGGTGTCGTTATAATCAACTTTAAGATTTGTTTTAATTAAAACACAAAAACACTTGGAAATTAAGACTTCTCTAAACCAAAACATTTTTCTCATCCCCTGATTTATGACTTCTAAAACTAAAACTCTGCAACAACAAGGAGCTCGGAGCATGGTGGGCAGCACGGCCATCGTCATTAGCAAAACCTGAGTCTACTTCAGCAAAACTTTCCTAGAATTAAATAACAAAGCCATAGGACTTCGAGGTAGTTTTCCTAGTGCAACATAAATCCTCAACTCTTCGTTAGGCACTTGCATTGCAAATTAAGCCCTAACCGGTCTTAGGATTCCGAGGTAGTCGTCCGTACGACAATAAACCCTCACATCTTCGAGTGCTATTTGTTTGATTTTATCATACAAATATAAGCCCTAATTAATTAAAATTGGCAAGATCAAAACATTTAAATAAATATTAGGACTTTCCTAAACTCAAGCCAAACAATAGGATAGTCGGGAAATTACCGAAGTTCGCTTCGAATCCGTAATTCCTCTTACTTTTCTTCCTTTGAATTCCCAAAACAAAATATTCCAAATTTGATTCATTCCCTATTGAAATTCCAAAATTCAATCCTCGAAAACCCTAAACTTTCAAATTCTCGAGAGCGAATTATCGATTATTATCGAGAGTTTTCTTAGGCGATTCCCGTCGCTTAAGATGTAATTAACTATGAGGGCTTGCCTTTATAGGAATTTTAAAGAACCTGAGTAATATAAACCCCGTTTAATGCTTTCATATTAAGCGAGGAATTTGTCGGCTTATAAAATTGGTTCGCGGACCAAACGGATGTCACAAATCTTCTAGTTTATTTAATCGAGCCCCACCGTTAAGCAGTGTGTCTATCCTTAGGGATAGATACACGGTTTGTGGTGCGGTGCTCGTTTATATAAACTATTTGGGATGTGAGATCGGTTTAATTTCATATCTTAAAATGTTCAAATTTAAAATTATTTTCAAAAATCAAATACAACTTTTCAAATTATTTATTTAAATTAAATTAAAAATTCGCCGACAACTTCTGTTAGGCGACCCCTTTTCAAAATAAAAACACAAACCTAAAAATAAGCCGTACAAAGTGATCGAACTCATCGTAAAGTTGTATTTCTACCTTTAAGGTAGTATACTACTTTTGATGTCGCTTTTGATTATTAATATAATTAAATTTTCGAATTTGTAGGACATTCAAAGCCCTGTGTCATGTCGAGAAAATAAAACTAATAGATTCCTTTCTGGTGACTCTATTGAGACTACTTCTCTCTTCATCTTCGGTTAGTGTTATGTCTTCATACATTGTGATGTGTTTGTGTTCTATATAGATCAGATTACTCTTCTTCCATTGGCATATTTTACTCATTTCATTCTTGGGTAAGTATGACCAGCTTTTCTTTGATTCCAGAACCGTTCATTTAAACACCCTTAAATGAACCGTTTACTCTAGAATCTTCAAATTTTAAAATAATGGTACCCCTAATAAAAGGGTTAAACTTTCATAAAATAATAACAATCCAAAGTTAACACTCCTTGAGTCACAAGATTTGAAATCAAACTTAATCTTTCGCCATTTTTAGGACTGAGTCTAATTCTAAGGTTTAAGATTTACTTTCCCTTGGGGTTTTACTTGTTCATAGAAAGACGTACCATGCTGGAATTCTCGTCCGTTACGATAAAATTTTTAAAAAATCTTTTTTAAAAAACAACAAAAAATTTTTAGAAAGAAAACACCTAGTTTATGAGTCAGATTAATAAAAATGAATCAAATTGGGTTGATGTTCCAAATTTGTTGGATTTCAGTAATGGCTTCCCTAAAACCGGTCTTTTCATTCACTATAGGACTGGATTTGCCTACAAATAAGAATGCTCCTTACTAAGGATCATGAATTAAGTTTGGGTTCAGTTTTGATGAAACTAAAGTGATACTCGGTAACACACCTCACCTCGTAATGAAGACAACTGATGTGGAGGTCATAGAACCGCCGATCATGAAAGCTCAATAGTAAGTTGCTTTATTTATAGAGCAAGTTCATTAGTCGTACCTAACTAACCCGAATTTTCTCCTAATAAGAATTAAATGGTGACATAATTAAGTCTACAACTGAACAATTTGATGTTTTTTTCCTACAAGGACTAGAGATGCCATAATAAAAGTCAAGTGATAAATATTAACTAATTTATAATGATGAATAATTAGATAGCTAATTCCTCAATGACGGAAGGCTCTATTTATAAGATCAAAATTTTAAACTATAAAAAATAAAAATATTGTTTGAATGAAATATATCACTTAAAAGTGTTAAGAGCAATTCACATTCAGCTTCCACAATAGTTTATTGAGTAGGACAAGTTTATGATTAACTTATGATGACAAATAATGAAAATCATATTAAATTTAATGTTACATTCATATTCAAAATAATCTCACACTAGCAAAGACGTGGTTGGAGTCGTTTCATATTATGATTTAGCTAATGGGCAAAAAAAAAAAAAATGAATTGTCACTATAGAAGCCCTCTAACCGAGTGGTTTAGCTAAACATGTTTTATTACTTTTGGTCATTATTGAAGCCCATATCTTATGCAATAGATTTTTACCCTCTTAAGACATAAATTATATGATATATTTGTTAGGGCACAAAACCCTCGATTAGCTAAGGTTGACTTGAATTAGTCCCCTTAAAAACATCAACCCAAACTCTACAAGATTTCTCTTAGATGTGGCAACCCGTGACTCCTCATAAGGTTCTCTCCATCAAGTTAGGTTGACTACCTATTCTAACAAAGTATACTAGAAACCTTGATAATCTAAGGTGATGAAACTGTGAGATCTTGATTGAGTTCATCAACATTCCCAAAGACGAATTACTTAATTAAAAATATTAATTTTCGCTTGTATACACTAAGCAATTACTAAACAAATGACTAGTATTAATCGAAAGTGTGCTCCCATCACGAGGAAGAAAAATTAAGACAAGGTGCTTGTGCATATGGAAAACCTCGAAACTCAAATCTATGGTCCTCAATAAATGAGGGCAAATTTTCTATAATACGTCTTATCTCTAATTTCATCTGTATTCTAAAAATTTAAGCCAAAATTTCATGTAGAATTATCTTGTCTTAATCTATAATTTCATCTGTTTTCTAAATATTTAAGCCAAAATTTCATCTACAATTATCTTGTCTTCTTGGGGAGAGAATTCTTGAAGCCTAGTAATTACAATACATTATGAAACTCATAGCCATTGAATTTATCTTGAGAAGAGTACAATACATTGAGAATCAATTAAAATATATATTACGATCATGATTTAAAGATTATGAGATTTAAATTGATAATCTGAGAAATTTATATAAGACGATTTGAAAAATATCATATAGAAAGATTATTTATCCCATTTTTAAATAAAAATATTTTATCATGAGAAATAATTTGCATACCTATTTTTAAAATAGTAGCATTACAAGTAATATTTAGAGAATTTAAGCTTATACTACTATATATTTAAATTTTATATTATTTAATCACATTTCACCTAAAATCATAATTATGATAGAGCAATATGGGACATACTAATTAATGAGTTGGGATGTCAATAAAAGACTGGACAAAATACAACTAAAAAAGGATAAGATTATATGATGACCCAATTAATGTTCTGCTTGAAATTAGATCCAATTATAGACTCAATTATTTAGGTAAATGTTTATATTGATTCAAATAATCAAAATCAACCCAAAATTGACTCATCTATAATGTATGATTCGATTAGGCATATTGAAGTTGGTTGATTTAATAAAAATATGTCATATTCAAGTTAATTGTGCCGCGTTTTAAGAAGTTGTATGATTTATATAATAAACAAGTTTGGTTGCTTAAATTTATGTCAGTTTGGTTCCAGTTAAATTAAGTTCTTGTCCAATATTTTGAGTCATACAATAAATATAGTGAATTTGGGTCCGATACATTTGGGTCGAACAAACGTCTAGAGAAATTTGTATATTCTCAATCAACCCTAATTAACATCCCTACTAGCAAGCTCTATGGGAACAAAGTAACAATTACACGAAAGCATTACAATTTTGAGACATTGATTCTTTGTTATGATCATTTCAATGCACTACCGTAGAAATGAATAAAATTGTTATAAACACTCGATGCTAAATGTCGAACGTCACGTAATGCCTAACACAAGCATATAACTGGTCATGACTGACTTGGATGCTATGAATAGGGGTGAGGTTTCAGGTTAACCAGAATGATTTGGGAACTAACCCAGAGTTGGCTAGACTTGAATCTGAATGACCTAAACTTAGCCCATTTATTATATGGCTTAAAATTTATGATCACTTGAAACATGAACCCAACCTAATCCATTTATGGTATGAATCATGCAATGTATTAAATCAACAATGCCTAATCAGGCCATATATCCTCTTTCAATTGAGTTGTCTTTGTTGGATCATTTATTGAGACTTATAGTTAGGATTAAGGGGTGTTGCATGCATACCATAAACCATTTTTATGTATTTATAAATTCATTTTATAGTGTCAGGAGGACTGCAAGACCAAAAGGTCACTGCGGGTGGGACCAAGGAAGGCGTAGGCAGGGGGAACTGCATGAAATAATGCTATAGTATTTTAAGTTTTTGTGTTGATCTTGTACGATTGTACAGTACTTATTTAAAGGATTCGCTTAATAAAGAATTCTGTAGGAACACTAATTCTCATGCATCTATGTATCCGACACAGCATTTATTTTCTAATTTATAATGCTAACTAAATTTTTTTCAAAAATTAATAAAATATAATATTTTTTAAATATAATAGATAAATGTAATATATAATTATCATGATAATATTTTTTTAATTATTTAATTAATTTGTAACTTGAACTGAACAAGAACGAATAATTTTTTATTTATGTTCGGCTCGTTTATAAATTGATCTAAAAAAATTCATCCATTTAGTTTGTTTGTTTCACGAATGAATCGAACACGAGGTACTCAGTGAAATAAACATAAGTTGTTCGCAAACAACGAGTTGTTTAGACAACCCTAGTTAAGATTACATTTAACAACATAAATTATTCAATAGCAATCTAGTCATTACTGATGGGAGGAATTATAAATATGTCATTAATAGTCCTTATTTTATATATTTAACTCATAATTTATGCTATTTATTCATAAATATGTCACCTATAGTTTTTTAGTATAAGAAAATTGCCACCGGCAAGGAATTAATATAAGTACCAAGCATTCCAACATTGCTTTACCGAAACACATATCAATGGAAGGAATATATATATATATATATATATATATATATATATATATATATATATATATATACACACATAATTTACGGCATATAAAATACACATGCAATCTGACTCACACCATATCAGTGTACTTAAATTTTTCCAAAGGAGGTTTGTCTGCAACGATATCATGGATTGGGGAATTGTGACAAACACGAAGAAAAAGAGAGAGGCTATAAATAATGTTTAATAATAAATATAGTCATTTGTTTCGGATAGATCACATTAAAAGATAAATAAATACATAAACAACTATAACTTCTAAATTATTTTGCATTAATTAATTTTTTTTTTTCTTTTTTTTCATTTTGAATCTGACACCTTGAAAATTTTTTAATTTATTTCAAACCAATATTCTGCTGATTCATGATTTTTTTAAGCTACTATTTAGCCTTCATTACCTTTAATGATAACTAATTTATTTGTTAAAATTTCATAACAAAATGAGAATGCCAACATTTATAATATTAAATAATAATATAATTAAAAATTCAAGACATTAACTTAATAGTTGTTATAATCAGGGCAGACATGCCAATACTACTTTCATTCGTTATATAATTAAAAAAACAGTATTTTATGTATAGTGTTTCAAACCTATTATCATTTTAAGCATCAAATTATGATAGATTAATAAAAGTATTAACAATTACTTTTTTCAAACACTAAACACTGGCAACCACTAAGATGCATCCACTGACGTAATAGGCTTCACGCTTCCATTTTCATATTAGAGGAACTGCAAAATGCACTCAATACCTTCTTAGTTAATGGACCGCAAATCATTATTCCAATACTTTTTAAAGTTTTCTGCCATCTGTTTAGATCTAAAATTTCTCCTATGTAAGGGATCGACAAATTGACATCCTCACCAATTACCATAAAACAAATTTAAACTCGTCCATCAAACTAAGGAAATTTGAAAGGTAAGATTCAAAGCATGACTACAAGCTTGTGATATTTTACTTATGACCTATCATTCCATCACGAATAAGCCTCAGTTTCCATATTTCTATCATTATATTATTTGCATGGGTGTTTACATACATACCACCCAATTACTATATATTTACACACAGCTTCCCTATCACATCACAAATATATATATATATATATATATATATATATATATATATATATATATATATATATATATATATATATATATTAAAAACATAAAGAAGCTCCTACCCCCAAAAAAAGTTTTGAAATGCATGTCGCTTGGTAACATTATAAAATTAACCAAATCTTTTAACCACGACTCAAATCTTTCCTGCACAACTGCATCATTGGAATAAAATAATATGACGCGTCAAGCCAAATTACAGTTGTAAGGTGGGAAAAAATTACCCCAAAAATGTTTTTATTAAAGCTCTTTAAAATCACGATATCCAAAATTTATTTTCCCAAAAAATATCCATAATTTATTGCTTTATATTCAAAATTTAATTGGTACATATTTATGTATTTCATATCCAAAAAGAATAATATATAAAAGTTACAAATATCTTTAAAATCAATATGCTCCCTTAAACAGTAATAAATATCTTAATTTTTATGGACAATTCTCAACTAAGATAAATTAATTTAAAAAATAAATATACACTTTATGATACTACGAGTCATATTTTTTAAGGGTTCTTATTAGGAAACATTTAATCGCATCCCTGACATTATTTCTCCACTAATTTTGCCCCTAATCAAGTGGCCTAGCTTCATTTGTTTAAAATGTAGGCGTGTGTGATAAGCTTCATTTAAAACTCAAATACATTGCACCGGCAAAGGGGCGCTCAACTACTGCAAAAACAGGTCACTTTCCATCGTTTAGCATTCCAAAGCAAACAATCCTCTTCTCCCCACATCCTTCCCATCCAAAGATTCCGTTTTTAAGGTACAGATTACCAGTTTCTCACTCCCAGTTGCTCTGAAGAAAATCCCCTCGAATCAACACCAAAGTCTATATGGGGACATACAGTACAATCTCATTAAAGGACACATCTATGCGCGCGGCTACATATAGAAACAATTTGCTTGGGAATATATTTCTAGGCTTACAACGAAGGGGAAGCTGGTGACAGAGACAGAGAGATTGATGAGAAAATACTTCAAGGCATGGTCAGTGCTGGTGCTGGTGGCTCTCACGGCCGCACTTGTGCTTCTGCCGCTAGTGCTGCCGCCATTACCACCGCCGCCGCTGCTCATCCTCTTCGTCCCCTTAGCCATTATGCTTCTCCTCCTCATCCTTTGTTTCCTCCCACACAAAGTAACCACGACAGACATCACTCTAACATCCCACTTCCCACATGAGTAAAATCATATATCCCTCCTCACTCGAATCTGTTTCAATTGTGCAAATGATTAATTTTACTTCAAATTTTAATGAGATGTCTCTCAGCCTATCCTCTCGTTTATTGAACAAGTGCAGAGAAAATCTCAGCAAAAGAGGCAATGAGATATGCGCTGACGAGGAATTGGATATGTATGAATATTCAATAAGGGACAAAAGAAGAATGTGAATGAGGTGGTGTTGATCACTCACACAGTTTTCCTTTAGCCCTGAGGTAGTATTGTTTCCGGTGGCATGGTGATCGTTGGTCTCGGCGGCGGTGATGGAGTCCATGTGTAGATGAGAAGTCCGGCGATGAGGACAGTCGCGCCCAACATAAATCCGGCTGGCAGTGGAGATGGCGTGCCTATGAAGGGCAGTGGAAGCGTGAAGGCATAGATGGAGAGAGGCACTGTAAAGAAAAGTTCAGGCCGTTAATATAAGCATATGAGTTAAGGAGGCTATCGTTTTACTTTGAAGTCAAATAAATGCAATATACAAAGCTTTTGTG
Organism: Papilionanthe hookeriana x Papilionanthe teres; assembly: GCA_022702705.1. Classification (NCBI taxonomy): domain Eukaryota; kingdom Viridiplantae; phylum Streptophyta; class Magnoliopsida; order Asparagales; family Orchidaceae; genus Papilionanthe; species Papilionanthe hookeriana x Papilionanthe teres. The sequence goes on along the minus strand of CM040426.1, from coordinate 41,153,706 downwards.
GATCCCTAGTGGACATATTTTCTCACTTTGGTAAGGTCTGTTTATTTATGACCTAATTGTCTCACTATTAGCCTTTTGTTTTAACGAGTCAGCATTGTATCCTAAAGCCCTTACTTCTCTCTCTCTCTCTCTCTCTCTCTCTCTCTCCATATCTTTCAAGGGGCATTTACATAACACCACCTAATGCATATGGATTTACATATATATAACACCTAAACTTTCATTTTTACTAGCCTAGCACCCAAATTTTTAATATCACATCAAAAATATCATTTTTACTTACTTTTTAAAGGTAAAGTACGTATTTTTGTATTTATGCATAGATTTATGACCAAAGTGTCTAAAATATAAATATTAAAAATTAGTGGTTAAGATATGTAAATATATAAGAATATGTATTACGTATATGAATTTCCCTACTTTTAATTCATATATATAAGACTGGATAACAATTTTCATGGCCGAATAATTGCAACTCCATGGCAGTTTAAATGGACACGTCACATAATATAATTATCTAAAGACAGGAAATACACTGCAAGGAAATCGTCGGGCAAACCACGGGTTTCGAATACCACTCACAAGAAAAAATGGAAAGGAAAAAACTAAAGTAGCAACTAAAGTGCTGGTCATGACCAGCGAACTACCATCGAAAAGTCCAGCACCGATATTGTACCTAAAAGCATGTCGTTTTCATTCGGAGAGCCGTCGTATTTCTAGATTAGCTTAATTAATCCTTCTATTATATTTATTTACATTGTTCTCCTTAACTTACCACAAAAATCTCCTATAAATTGGATGTATCTTCTCTATATAATTTTAAATTATTTTTATTTGTGCACATTTTACACTCTAACTTGACATTTAATTTTACAGAATGTTAAAGACTATATATATATATATATATATATATATATATATATATATATATATATATATATATATATATATATATATATATATATATATATCATAACAAGAAAAGAAGTGCAAGTAGCGTGGCTCAAAAAGAGTATGCGATTAAAGTAACGCAGATGTTTCTGCAGCTTAAATGGTTCATTTCAATAAGAAAGCAAACAAACTACAATCCGCATTAAATCAATAGTTAGCATATATGAAGCGCAGATATGGGCACTTGCACACGGACACAACATATATGATGAAAACAAGACATGATACATCATTGACATATTTTTATATTTAAATAATTATAAATATGAAATATATATTTTTTCATTATTCTTTATTAAAAATATCACAACACCAATTATGCAAAAATAAAATTTAACTTCATAAATTTTAATTTATATCATATAACTCTATGCTTATGAAAATTAATTGTTAAAATTAGATGTGATATGTTTCAAAACAATTTATCTAACTTACAGTCAAACTTATCTACTAAAATTAAAAAATCTTATGATTACAAAGTGAGAATTACTAATGCTCGGCTTCGACGAATATTGGATGCATAGTTGATGCTCAATTTTGATGAATATTAGAGGGAGCTTCAATATGACGAGAGATAGGGCGGTTTTGCTTGTGAGATATAGTTAAGGTTGTGCATATTTATAATTTTCGAATTTTCATGTTCCATTTTCTCGAAATCGTGTTAATCTCACGACCAATGTGGGGTTGAGGTATGTCTCGGACGTGTTCAAGCCTAAAAAAAATTCAGACATTTTTTAGTGGTGAAGAAGTGTTTGAAAAGTATCGAGGCACGAGTGTCGATATCTGATATGTATCCGACACTGGTATGGCATATTTTTAGAAGTGTCAATGCTACATATGCTAGGCATGTAGGACAAGTGTCGATGTCTGATATGTATCCGACACTGGTATGGCATATTTTTAGAAGCGTCAATGCTACATAGGTTAGCATTATCATTATCGACTGACAAAGAGAGGGGACTAATGTCGTACCCTAAAATAAAATGCTGAAAGCTGTTAAATAATTGAAATGCCATTTGGTGGATTTTTTTTTTTTCTGGATAATTTTACTGACCGCCACTTTGTGCTGAACCGTGTTTCTAGAAAGGTATCATTCATCAACATATGAAATTGGTCATTTCCTATCCAGTTTAATTTTAGGGAGACCTCATACATACCACATAATTCTTATGTATTCAAACATGTAACACCTCAATTTTAATATTTACATGAATAACACCTAAATCTTTAGCTTCACATAAAATAAAAAAAAACCACAAGATTAATTTGTTAAAAAAAAAACATCCAAATTCAAGAGTTGGACATGTATATACATCAAAATTATGTTAGATGTATGAAAATCCCAACTAAGATCAGATCTGAGATCTTAAAAAGGCTGCCAATCATTCCATCTTACCATATATCTTATACCACTCATAAATGCCATCTTGGATTACTTTTCCCATGAATCTTTACCATTCCATGATGGATTTACTATTCTAAGGGAGAGAAAATAAATAGAGTCGACGTAATTAACATTAACTGGGATCCCCCCTATTAAACTCATAGTAGGTCAATTAAATAAGATTATAAATCTACCTTTCAGTACAAGAATGGTTGACCTCAATATTGTGGTATCCATCGCATTTGTAACTCTCTTGAAGTTTATGGATTTATGTAGTTTATAATATAGTAAAATAATAAGAAAGTTCTTTCTCTTGATCAGCAGCACTTTCTTGATGCATGTATCCGAGAAACTTTTTCCAAGTTGCAGAGCCATGGCAGGAGAAAAAGGCAAAAGTGGGGAAACATTATCAAAAACATTTCCTAACAAATTCCTATGAATCATTGATCCTATAAACAAATTCCTATGAATCATTGATCCTATAACAAATTCCTATAGAAACATGCATGCTCAACAAGTACAAAAAATAACAATTTTATGATATTTGCGCTTAAATATGTGGCGCATTGTTGAGAAAAAAATGTGAAAATTCTCATGGGTCACATTCGAGCGCACGTACATCCCAAAAAATTTGTTTGGTTTTGTGCATCAATAGTGGGTGCTTTTGTTCATTTTATCTAGCATCCTTGCAACTAAAAAATGGTGCAAGAGGCGAAGTTCAAGATGTCTTTTAATTGTGAATTGTATTGTAGTTTTCAGTGCAATTCTAAAAAATAATCAATCTGAAATACAATGATAACTGGTTGTTATGGAAGCAGTTCGTATCGCATTATTCCAAATCTTGCCGACTTTGATTTGGAAGAGTTAGTTCGAAGTTTAGCAGAAAATAAAGATAAAGGAGTGTTGAATATTTGCTTAGTAGAAATAGTTTTTTCTGCACAAAGTTGCTTGAAAATCCCCCCACACAGATATAGCACACAGATAATTTTTTTATGTGAAATTGAGAATGGTAAAATCACTAAACCCCGTCCAATTAAAATAGTTTTACTACTTAAGTTCAAAATTACAAAGATTAGCCGTTTTGATGGGAGAAGAGATGCAACGTCCCGCATTTGAAACTGGCGAGCAAAAAAAGAAGAGTCGGAGCTAGAGTCCATCATGAGGCAGAAGAAGTTAGAAATTTATGGACAAAAGCACTTCGTCATTGTAAGGAGGCGAACTAATCAAATGAGGAATGAAACTCCCTTTGAAATCCAAACAACTTTCACTTCCTGAGAAGCGAAGCAAAGAGAACAAAGACAAGAGTGATCTACGCCATATCGAGCACGATCGAGTGGCGGGCACAGTCGAGCTGCTCAAGGAAGGAAGACGACACAACGACGTCATGCATCTTATAAGCACACGAGCGAGGGAGCTAGGGCGTTGAGGGAATGAGCAAAGGAACATGAGAGCAAATTTTGCGGGGCAAACGAAGAGTCGAGCTTTTCGCGTGTAACACCTCATTTTAAAGAATAGGAGAGCGAACGAGTCATATGATTTCCACACTCAGGAATTATAACTGAATGAGAGCGCGACCAAGAGAAAGAGTGAACCTCACTTTATCTATTCCTTACTTCAGGACGAACGAAGCTTTTTGTGAGGTTGAATGGATTTGCCATCCTGATAAGCGAGACAGGGAAAGGGCAGAGAGTAGAGCGAGCGGTGAAGATGGATGAAAGGGAAGAGATTAGACGAAGTGACTTCTCTCTGCGGAAGTAGTGACGCTAGCTCTCGAGCTCGAGAGCATCAAAGCCATGCGAAGCGAGACAAGGAGCAAGCGTTGAAGCCTTGCGAAGTGAAGCGGGACGCAGAGTATAGCATAGTTGAACAAGAACAATGCAGGAGACAATTTCAGCAAGTTAATCGATAACGAGTGGCAACATGGTACTAGCTTAGGTTGCGCTCTTTTTATGCTCTTGAAAGCACATAAGCAATGATCTAGCGCTATAAAGTCACAACAGAGGGAAGCAAAAATACAGTCTAGCATGCATGCGATAAGTTTGTGCCAATACAAGGCATGCGTGTTGAGAGCAGTACCATTTCATCTTAGTTAGAACTTCACAAGGCAAGTCATGGTGGGCACATCGCACGAGCCATGCATCCACAAAAGCGATGAAGTGCTATTTTGTGAAGATCAATTTTAAGAATTAGTGAGACTAAGTAGCAATCGATCAAGTTGGAGTTCAGCTTACGAGATTTTCTGAGGGAGTTAAAACCAATCTCAGTTTTACAATTTTATTTTATGTATTTATAACTAAGCTACAGTTTGTACTGTCTTGTGGAAGCAATTAAACGAAAAGAAAGTTAAACTTATTGACTAGTATCACTTTATTGAATAAAATAATTAGTATTCTTATTTCTTAAAATTTAAGCATTCTCATATATTTAAGTATAATAAAATATAATTTTTTTTATTTATTGTTCTATAAATTGATACGACTCTGAAAAAACTATACTGATTCACACGAATCTCGATGCACATTTGAATATTAAGCTTTAAAATTCAAATTTGAAAATCCTACACTACAATTTACGAAGTGTCTCAATGAGACAAACCAAACGACAATAAAAATGAACCAATCTAAGCTCATGTGAGTCCATTTCATGCACATAAAGCATAAAGAAAAAGTTTTGAAGCATACTTTAGGGGTTCCAGGTCTGGAGAAGGATGAAGGAGCTCCAAGCTCTTGAGAGTTCCCGAGTTTCACCTTTGGTTCACCATTTTCTAGCCAATGCCGCTGTCGGACCACCACTGGTCAAGCACCACTATCGATGTTGTCAGACCAGCACCATCTAGCAGTAGCCCACACCAAATCACTGGCGTCCCTCCACCATCATCACCTCCATCTGACAACCGCCACCGTCGAATAATTGCTATCCTACCACCATCATCATCGTCGGACTATCATTATCATTGGATCACTGTTGCTTGACCACCACCGTCGCTGCCACCGGACCACAGTTGCTCAGCCACCATCGTCGTTGTCATCGGACAGCCATCATATGGCGTTGTCACTGTCGGATACCACCGTTCAGCCATTGTCGTCAACGAAACACTGCTATTTGGCCAGCATCGTTGTCGTCACCAAATCACCATCATCTAGCCGCTGTCATAGTCGGATCACAACTATCGCTGCCACAGGACCACCGTCGTCACAACGCCTCCATTTCCTTAATATATTACGCCACTCCCCTGGCAAAAGTTACATCGATAACCCTTACTAGTGTAATCTTACTTCCGGCTAGTCAAGGGCCAATAAAGTCTCATAACCTACGTCAGCATATTGAAATCATTTCAACAGAGCTAGGCCCCGTTATCTTTACCCATTTGATTTTTCTATGTAAAAAGACATTGTTCTCTCTATTGATTTTTGTTTTTATCTGTGTGTTAAATCTTCGTACAACAATTTGACATTAATATACCACTCTACCACCGTAAATTTACTAACGCACAACAATTTACTACAATTGACACTGCTGAAGCATCATGCTATCCTCTCCATCAGCTATTTTTTTATATGTGTGTGTTAAATTTTTGTACAATGCTGACGTTAAAATATCTATATCACTGTGAATTCTCCAGCAAGTGACAGTTCAGCGTTCTTCATGGAAAGGACAACTCCAATATTAAAGAACTTGTAAAACCTGCTAAATGGCCAACAGATGGATACTCATAAGCATCACGTTCTAGCAACAGCATCCTAGGAGATAACCACAGAGCCAATGATGTCAAGCCTCAACTTTTTCCCATCTTGAAAAACATTATCCTGCTAATGGAGGTGTCTCAGGCCCATCTTTCGAAAGACCGGGTGCTTGGGATGGAGTGAGAATCTCTAGCTTCTACGTGAGGATCGTCAACCGATGCCCGAACAATCAGATATAATCTACTTTCCACAAGATCAACAACCAGAAAGGAATGCCCCGCTCGAGAGTACCTCCCTATTTTGATGGGATTAGTCCTCCGCCACGCCAAGAAGCCAACCTCGATACTGAGAGCTCAACTCATCCATTTTGCACAACCAGACTAACTCATAACACAATGACACTTATAGAAGGCTTAGCCAAACCCCATCTTCCTGACACTCCTAATAACGCAACTGCGATGAGCTCTAACATCTCGTTTGACAAAAACACCTTTCAATGGATAGGAATCATTTCCATGCTTGTCATAATTTTCAAGAGCCTTCTCTCCCTTGACCAAGGCAATTATCCAACATCCCACCTCAACAGGCTTTAAGCTCTCGAATATTGACACCTATGATGGGGTAACTAACCCTTAAGAACATATTGACCACTATCGATCAATTATGAGCATCTAACATGCTCCTATGTCAAATTTTTCCCGTCACACTCAAAGGTTAGCCTCACACTTGATTCTATCCTCTTCCTAAAATGGCTATCCTCATATTTAATGAACTCGTCACTCTTTGTGGAGCAATTTATAACAAATGGGAGGATTATCAAAGAATCGTCTCATCTTCAGAAATTCTTCAGAATAAAAGAGAATCACAAAAGGAATACTTCAGAAGACTTTTCACTGAAGCTCATCAGATTCCAGGGTTAGATCCCAAATTATTAAGAAGAATTTTTCTTGGAGGGCTTTTCCTAGAACCTTTTAATGTGAGAGACAATTTGCTCTTATGCTGACTTCGCTCATTGTTTTAAAACACAAATCACTGCAGATGAAACTATCAATGTACACAAGGAGTAATATGAGTGATTCGGGGATAAGCAGAATAACCCTGACGAAGCTAATCAAGCATCATAACAAAAAAATTTGAGCAACATGGGAGTAGTGATCTCCCTCAGCCTCTAAACCAACGACGTGAGTCTCGACTAGAAAAAGTTGTATATGCCACTCAACACGTCATGTGTCAAAATTTTTGAATGTCATCAGAGATGAAGAGACTATTAAGTGGTTTTACCCTTTAAAAACAAATTAAGAGAATCAAGACCAATAGGGTTACTTCCACCGGAATCGTGGTCACGCTACTAAGGCATGTAATCAACTAAAAAAAAAAACAAAAAATGAAAGACTAATTCGATCGAGATATTTGAGTCAATTCCTACAAAATAAACCTACACATACGGATAATTCCCGCACACTAGAGGGCAATTAACACAAAAGCAACAGCAAGAATGCCATCAAGTATTCATGTCATATATAGTTGCAAAGTAGTTTAACTTAAAAACATATCAAATTATTGCATGACCATTATGTTCTAGTAGAAATATATTATGTAGTTTATTGTATGATCAGATGTATGTATGTATGTATGTATGTATGTATGTATGTATGTGTGTGTGTGTGTGTGCGCGCGCGCGTGAAAGCCTTGGCTCATTGGTTGCGGCCTTTGGTGTAAGTCCCTCGGGTCAAGGGTTCGAATCTCACCCACTACGGGTGGATTTGAATAGCACACCGGACTAGAAGGGGTGTCCGCTCCTCGGTCAATTCCACCTATGGGGTTGATCAGCGGTCTCTGACTGTCGATCAATCTTTAATATATATATATATATATATATATTTTGAAATGCCCAAGGGCTAATTATATTAAAATAGAAATGTACATAAAGAATATATGAGAGGACCTAATAAAGGCACCCTACCCAATAAAATTCTAATGTTCAAGTAAAACGTGACATGCATATGTACATGTCACTTTTTTACTTGAACATTAGAATTTTAGTAAATATGCATATATCAGTTAATTTCTCTCGGTCAACTTTTCAAAAGCATTTAAAGTTTGAAAAAAAAATGATTTAATTTAATATAAAAGTTAAATATTTTTTTATTTTTAAAAATAGTGTGTTAATTTTGAAAAGTGAGATCAAATGGATCTCATTCGTCTAATAGTTTACATGAACGTGATTGATGCTGCGAATACTACACATTCCCGAAAGATAAGTGTATACCTCGACGATGGACCCAATCATATAAACTAAGAGATTTGTGAGATATGTTTGGTCTGCAAACCTTTTATGTGACCGACAAGTTCCCCTACCTAATATAAAGATTATGTAGGGTTTACGTTACCTGAGTTCCAAGTTCCTTATAAAGGCAAGCCCCAATAGTTAATTACATCCTAAATGACTGAGGTCACTTGAGAAAACTCTCTATAATGATCATAGGTGCTAGTCTTCAAGAATCAAGGTTTAGATTTTCACTGTAGATGCGAAAAATCAAATAGGAAAGAACCAAATGGAAGCAGTTAATTTAGGAGTCCAAAAGCAGGAAATGGCAGGAGACGTCACAGATCCTGAAGAGAAACCTCAATGACTTCTCAAACTATCCTATTATGTGACTGTGTTTTGGAGACGATGTTATTTAAATTTTCAATCTTGTCAAATTTATTATTTGGGACTTACGCTTGCATAATACGCGATTATGGAAACAGCCTAAGGAGAAAGCAGGGTTTACATTGTACCAAACGATAACATCATAACCTAAAGCGAGTTAGGGCTTCCGCTGCACAATATGATTGTGCAGGAGTGTAAGGACGGTGTGAGGATTTACGTAGCGCAAAGCGAGTTAACTCGAAGTCTTATGGGTTCTTATTTGAACTAGGAATGTTTAGTTGGTATAAACTTATTTTGCTATTGTAGAATGGCAATCACCTCCACTTGTCCGCTCCAAGCTCCTCGTCACATTAGCAACTCTAAGTTTTGTGTTATGTTTGTACTTTGATTATTGTTTAAGTATTTTGGGGGATTATATTTTTATGTTAAGCGACGTCGGTTAAGATCTCACTGTTCCATCATCCCGGTATCACTATTTTCTCTTGAATTTACTTAGTCTAAACAAATCTTAAACTTATCTAGACCGGAGAATTCTCGTTAGCAACCGTAAGTTATCTAATCTGAAGAATTCTCGTAAATCTAAAAAAGGTGAATTAAGTGCGTTCGAGGTTCTGAAGGTGTATTATTATTTTTGAATGTGCTTTTTATTTTATTTTTTTATTTTTTATTTTTGCAAGTAATGTAGCATGCATAAATAAATATGTTGTACATAGAGTAATAAAACTGCAGTAGATAAACTGTAAACACGGACCTGACGTGTCTGCCGCTGCTGCAAAAAAGGTGAGTATTACATGTGAAAGAACATGTATAGCTAAGGATTTATCAAGCACGTCAAACATAAGCATACATATGTAAAAGAGTGGGAGACACAAGAGGGCTAGCAAAGCGAGTGGATCACCTTAAAAAGAGTTGTTAAATAGTAATTGAGTGAAACCCAAAACGATAGGGAAAGCGGCTCCCTAAAACCACTCTAAACCGTAAGCCAAAAACTCCCAAAGCTGCCCCCAAATCATCACTTAACTAGCCCCAAACAGCACCTCACAACACTTATCAACACGTCACACCACTTCTACAGCTCCTCACAACACTTTTACAACACCTCACAACAATTTTCAGCACACAGCACTTATCAGCACCTCACAGCACTTATCAGCAACTCCCAGCACCTTACAGCACCTCAAAGCACTTCTACAACACCTCACAGCATTTATCAGCACCTCACATACTTCTACAGCACCTCACAACACTTATCAGCACCTCAGAGCACCATGTAAAGCCCCAAACAGTGCATAAACCAGCCCAAAGCAACATTTTTAATCTTGTCCAAACAGTGAACATGCAGCCCTAAAATGGTTCTTAAATCCTTGACAAGATCAGCAAGAATATAAGATAGAAATAGCTCTCAGAGCTTGTCTAAAACAATGAAAATATTATGCCAAATGGTGGAAGTACTGAGCCCAAATTAGTACATGTGCAGTCCCTAAAATAGTGTATAAATTCTAAGCATGCAAAGGCATCTTTCTCATTAAGAAATAGAGGTGCAACTGATGTAAAACCAAAGATTTGGGTGATATGCGTGTAAACATGAAAGTTCATGCGTTAGATATGTGAATACATGAGAATTAGGTGGTAAATATGTAAATTGCCCAAAGAAAACTTCATTATTTTGAGATTCAAATCCTGATGCGGAGCTGTTAAGGGTGGATTGATGTTCATAACAAGAAGTATGCAATTTAGAACAAAAGAATTGCAAAGAATTCAACATAGCATCATCAAAGAGGGAATCCCCATTTATTGAATGCATCTCTGCGCTTGTCCGATAGATTATCGGGGGAGATATCCACCAAATCCTCGTAAGTTTTGTCCTGTAAATCCGTATATCCTCCAACAGGTTCAGCATTTCATTAGATGAAGATTATTTGGGTGCAAAGTTAGGCAACCACTTTAACAATTGTTTAGATTCAGGTCTCACAAGGCAAAATATATCATATGTAAATGTGCAAACACAAAAGAATTAGGTGAAGTGCATGAAATTTTGTCAAATTTAAAGAAGAGCAACACGCTCCAGAAACATATAAAACCAATCAAGGGAATGCCGAGATCTCAAAAAAAAAGGAAACTTATATATAATGCTTTGCTAAAAAGGGCATTGTTAATGGAGAACTTGCAAACACTAAGTTGGGGCTTAAAGTCTTGATGTAGGTTTGCAAAGACTTGTCCAGCTAAACTCAAGTAATATTTAACTTTATTTTGCTCAAATGACAAACAAAATAAAAGAAAGAGAAAACATCACAGAAACTCAAATACTCCGCATCTCTTTTTTTTTAGTTACCTTAGTGCAACGTAACAGTTGGAGGAGGAGAGCCGAGTGAGGTGCCGCCGAGAGTTTTGCGTATGAAGGTGTCGACTAAGAAGAAAAAAAAAGACAAAAAAGAGCTCGGTTAGGGAGCCGAGTGAGGGAGACGTGAGCAAGATGCAAGGGCTTCCGGGCAAGCGTGAGAGAGAGGCGAGGCTTCGGTACAGAGAGGAGGCGAGCCGAGAGAGGGGTAGGTGAAGCAGGCGAGGGCTTCTAGGCGAGCGGGAGAGTCTCGAGAGGGAGAGGCAAATGATGAGTATTCGGTGCAGAGAGGAGGAGGCGAGCCGAGAGATGGGGAGATGAAGCAGGCTAGGGTTTCTGGGCGAGGGTGAGAGGCGAATGAGGAGTATTCAATCGAGAGTAGGGCCTTGTATTCCGAGGATTCCAAAGACAGTGTGATAAGCTTGGGCTAGGAATTGATTAGCTTCCATCCGTGGAAGAGTTTCATTTGGCAAATAATAATTTCTAATTGAATTCAATTAAAGTGAAATTAAATGGTTTATTTGAATTTTGAAATTTAAAATACAAACCGTGTGAACTACGGTAATTAGCCTGCGTTTAGCCCGGATCGAACCCGGGAAGAACCTGAACTCGCACCCCCAACTAAATATTCATGTGCATCAATTTTCGTGTTGTTTGCTCGCCCGCGAAAACATAACAATATAGGTGTCATTTCTAACTAAAGTCGACGTTTTGAAAGTGCTCGCACGGTCGTTTCATCATCCGGAAGAGTTCATCAACGACCGGCACAATTTAAGTTAACATTGTGCGTGGTGCAACGAGTGTGTAAATTGCAGTGTTTGTGAGTGTTCGAATCGCAAGAGGTTTCCCTAGGTATGCTTATAGGAACTCAATTCAAGTTTCATATGTCGGTTCAAATCAACTCAGCGAAATGTCGAGGATTCGAAACTGCCCATACGAGACTCGACCCTAGGCTCTAAGGAGAGCGAAGGAAAGACCTCATAAAAAAATGAGGTCAACAATTTCATAACTTATAGATTTACAAAGATTTCATTTCTTCATCAGTAGATAGAGGTACAAGTATTTCATGAGAAAAGAATGCATGATATAAAAGAATGAAATAGTGTATATATAAATATTTATATGTGCATACTAAGAAAAGTTCACCCTCTTATGATACAGATAAGAGACGCCAATATACCCGCGCGCGTAGATGCTTTCCTACCACCCCAAACAATTATGATGTTTGGATTGCTAACCACTATACCGACAAGAAAATATTGGTCTGGCTCGATTATGCATCATTTCATCTCAGACAACCGTGTAAATTAAATCACAGACCACTTGACCGACGGAATAATATCGATCAAGAGTGTATTAGTTATGTTTTAATGGTTCTCCTAAGACATGTGAATGTTAAAAGAAAAATAAAAATACAGTTGAAGTTATTGCATATCATAATTTTTTATTATTTCTATTTAATAAATATCATGATTACGTTAGATTATTATATAATTTTCTCCAATAAAATATGTGATATCAACACTTTTTCTTCAATTAATATAATTTATAAACGTGATTGCTCCTGTGTTATCTTTAAATAGCTAATTATGTGTTGTTTTAAATTTTTTTTCAAGTTTAAGTTTTTAAATAAGATGAATATAAGAGATGAATATAAGAGAAAATGTGTACAGGAGGCGAGAATAGCAACCAAAAAGATAAAACTTTTACATGTTAATTAAATTACCTTTTTTAGTCACTTTTTCATGTATATTTGAATATTAAATTATTAGTGATAGAAATAAAATATCAGAGAGTTTAGTTTCATCATCTTACCGTCCGTTTCCGTCTGGTTAATTTCCAAGTCCTAAAACAGGTCATGACAAATATTGTTTCTAATACTTTCCTTGAAGCAAGGGAGTTAAGTGAGCCAAACTTAGGGCCCGTTTGTTTGGGCGTTGTAGCGCGCGAAGCTGCAAAGCGCCGCGAAAATTCGCGCGTTGCTGGCTACGGGAGGGCGACTTCCGGCAAAGGGCCGCGGAGCAGTGTGAAAGCGGACCGCGGGATTAACCCCGCGGCCACGGCTTTCAATCGGCTGCGAGGTTTGTTTTTCCTATCGCTACCCTCGCTCCGCTGCGCAGCCCCCTCCCGAACTCCCTTTCACCCCTAGAGGTTCTCGCGCCCGAAGTCGTTTTCTCATCTTCTTCCTCGATCGCGAAAGAATCCAAGGTAACTTCTTCCGATCTATACTCTACCAAGGCCCCGTCCCCCCTCTCCTTCTCTATTTCTCGTTTCCTCCATCTATGGATCTCGTTCTCTGGATCTATCTAAATTCGCAGTTAGCATGTTTATTACAAGTTTTTTTTTTTACATAACCTAAATTCCTCTTGACCTTGCTCTCAAATGGCTCGGTTTTGCCTTTGGGTGGTTGTTGTTTTGAGGCATTTGAAGGCTCGGTTCTGCTCGTGAGTTGTCCCTGTTTTGGCCATAGCTGAGCTGTTGTTTTGAGCCATTTGAGAGCTCGGTTTTGCTTGTGAGCTGACCTTGTTTTTGAGCGTTTTATTGGACTCATTTTTGGCTTGAAGGGCTTTATATAGGTGTGTCTAGCATGAACTATATTAGGCTAACAAAATTTATTACAAATGCTTCAATTGAAGGTGAGCTTGCTATCTTTATTAACATTAAGGGTAAGACATTCTCTTATTCTAGCTGCAATTTGCAAAATTTCCTTCCTGAAGAAAGAGCAAGTCCTTCTCCATTTATATCAATGGAAGCCAATTTTAAAATCACACTAATTGGAGATGATAGAGTTACCATTATAAACTCTATAGTGCTTATAATGGTAAGCACTATAGAGTAGTGCAGTGCCAGACAATAGTATGTATAGTGCTTGAGAAGTTATCATGGTTAAGGAAATTGTTCATTAAATAAGAAATGCACTTTTAAATAATCTTAAAATGTAAGTGGATCTCAACCAATAAATCAAAAAATTCAAGATAATTGATTAAATAATTTCATGAGAAGATCCCCGACTTCAATTTCTGTAGCACAGCAGCTCAGTATCACCAAATAAAGCTTGAACCAACCATTTTTACATTGCTTTATATAATTGGCTTCTACTGCTAGGTTGACCTATTTTTTTTCATGGAATAATTTTCCAATTATTGCATGTAAATATATCTTAGTTACTAATACTTTTTTATCCTTGTCTAGTTACATGCCATTTAAATGTGTACATTATTTTTGTTCAGTAGCTCACACGATCATAATCCAACTTGGATCAGATCGTTCGGTTTCTTCATTTTTGTAAGTGAAACAATCTCAAATTGCTTGATAGTTGCATAGGAATTGAACCTTTTTTTTTGTGCTATGGTGCTTGTTAGGTTATTGTTTTTAGTTAACGGTCAATTTTGATTTCATACTAGAATTGTTTAGAGAAGATTATGGTGATCCCTAAATAGTCCCCATGAAGCATTTTCTTCTTGAATCTCAGGATACTGCAACAGTGAAGTTTAAATTTATTACAAATGCTTCACATGCTTTTTGAGGCCCCCTTTGTGTTTAGATGTGGCTTGGTTTCATTTCTTACTGCAGTCCCTGTTTTGAGCATGTTGGGGGCTCGGTTTTGGCCTGTTGAGGGCTCGGGTTCCTTGCATTTGGGTTGGTCCTGTTTTTGGCCTATTGAGGGCTCGGTTTTGCATTTGGGTTGGTCCCGTTTTTAAAGCTGGAATTATAAACTTTATACTCTTACCTTTAAGGCATAGTTTTAAAGAATTACATACATACCACTAGTTCATATGTAGATACAAATAGTGGTATTTGTGGGTGGTGGATGTGTTTCTGTGTGGTGGATGTGTGGTGGCTTGGGTGTGGTGGGTGTGGTAGATTTGGTATTTGGTGTGGTGGATGTGTGGCAATATTTACTCACTTAAGTTTTTAACCGCTCTCTCTATAAAATGATGGGGCAAATGGAAAAGAAAAAATGCTCCCTCACTCTTTATATCATTCTCCTCTATTAGTTTTTTTTTTTTATATCTCTCGTGTTTGTTACGGGTGCCAAATGAAATTAATGGAGCCTTTGTTATGCTCACTCTGAGGCTGAACTATGCATTCAACCGGATCTATAGTTATCCATATATATGTGAAATGGGTAATATTCATGTTAGGTGAAATGGGTAATATTCATGTTAGGTGAACTGGGTAATATTCATGTTAATTGGATAGTGCTGATCTAAAAACTTGCATTATCCATATATATGTATGTTAGATAGCTCAGATTTGACTTGAGTTGGCTTTGTGTGCATTAGATCAGACCGAGCTTATTGTATCAATCCAAATTGGCACTTCTACTTCTACTTTCAGTCTACCCCATTCTTCCAATATATTGAATAATTTTGAATAAATATTTCAGTTACTGGGAAGTTGTTAAATATAGTGCATTGATTGATTCCCACATGTACTTTCTATGTCAAAATTCCTTGGATGAAGCCATCGATAGGCAGTGGAAAGAAATACAATTGATTTCTACATTAGCTTATACATTGAAATAAATTCTGGTGCTTCAATTGATTTCTACAATTGCTGGTGCTTCAATTCTGAAATACAATTGATTTCTACAATTGCTAGTGCTTCAAAGTAATGGAGATATGCATATTAGAAATTATTCCTTCATGCTAGTAGTTCAGTTATGCATATGTTTATTGAACTATTTCATAGTTAAAGATATTGCTAATTTGTCTCCTATTAATAGTATGGCTAATAAGAACAAAGAAGTTACTCCTGCACTTTGGGAGAAGGACATAAAATTAATTTTTCGCGATCATGCATATGCGAAGTCGAAAAGAAAATAGACCAAACTCCTTTTTCAGCAAAGAAGGCTGGCAAAACATTGTAACAAATTTTAGGGAGGTCACAGACAGGGATTACGACAAGCTGCAGCTTAAAAATAAATGGGATCAACTAAAGAAAGAATGGAAACTTTGGAAGGACTTAAAGCAAGGTTCGGCCAGCAGGTCAGGATCCATCGAAGCGAACAATTGCTGCATCAGATGCATGGTGGGCTGAAAGACTTGCGGTAAGCTATCATTCATTTAATAATTGCAATGTAAATCATTTTTAGTTTTTAGCCCTCCTACTAAAATATAATTTTATATTACAGATTTTTCCTACGGCGAAAAAGTTCAGAACAGCTGGGATAGAACCAGAATTGGAGGACAAACTAGATAGAATGTTTGGTGGGGTGGTAGCTACAGGGAAATTTTCAGTACACACGCAACGAATAATGATTGAAACAACCCTCGAAGAGGTCGCCGTAGAATTATCAAACGATTCAATGAACTCCGCGTGTACGAACAAACCGAAATGCAATCAACAAACCGTACGAAGCGGCCCGGATCGAAAAGAGGAGGAAAAATATCGTTGCAACTATGAAAGATCGGCTCTCACTACTTGTGGAATCAACAAATGATGCTCCACACGGAGTTCGAAAACCGACGTCCAGGCGGGTTGTTAGTCTTCTACGGAAAACCGAGACATTATAGGGATCGTGATCTTTTCTTCTTACTATCGACCTCCTTCGGGACTCTCTCCACCGAGACTTCTTCACTGCAGTTGACAGAGAGCTACGAGTCGAATACATACGCTATTATTATAACCGTCGCACCTTGTGATTTGATATAGAACTGAAGATTTTATTTCATCTATCATTAGTACTGTTAGCGATGTTGTTGTTTGGACAATTTCTATTTGAATTGTGGAATGCTTGAGTTATTTCCTTTCTAAATATAGTTTATTCATTTGCTTCTTTTAGTTAGTTGTTGATTTCATAGAAAGTAACTTGTTTAATCTAAAGGTGCGATTTATACCGTCATGAATCCGGAGAAAGTCCGACGCCGTAAGAGAAATGCAGCGATAAATATAATGCTGCAATATTATAATACGTACGTCGATCGTGAACCTTGTTACACTTCATCTAAGATTGGAGAAAAATGGATGGTTGAAATGATATCAGGACACCCAACGAGATTTCGTAACATCTTTCACATGTCACATGATGTTTTCAGAGATCTCGCTAGTAGACCTAACAACATCTCATGAACTTCGTAGGTCTTCAAAGACAATGCCGTGAAGTATTAGGCATCACACTCTACATACTTATCATGCAGAATGAGTCAATGAGCAGTGAAACATTCGTCGGAAACAATAAGTCGATATTTCTCAGTTGGTTTGACTCTCTTGTCGACCTAGCAAAGACATAATAAAACCAAGCTGATTCGACTTTTGCAAGGATCCGACAGAGATTCTTAACGATGATCGATATATGTCATATTTCGAGATACACATGTTTACTTAGAATAATTTATTAATAGATTGCATTTTGAAATAATTTTTTACGTTTCTAAAGGATTGCATCGATGCCAATCGATGGAACGCACGTTACATGTTATAATACTTGGATAACAGAAAGTTATTTTTATCGGTCGTTACTGGATAATAACTCAAAATATAATGGTTGTTTGTGATTTCAATATGTGTTTTACATTTCGATTGGTTGGATGGGAGAAGCAAGACACATGACATTAGACTACTTTAAAATTATAACAAGAAATGGACTACAATTTTCCTCACTCACCGCACGGTAGGTCATTTGTAATATAAAAAGTTGATGTTTTGGTCGCATACCTTACTAAATTTTCTATCATTACTGAAAGTATTATTTGGTAGATCATTGACTACACATACGCAGAGGAGTATCTTAAACCCTATCCTATACTGAGATATCATATTCCGGATTTTGAAAGAATGCTAATGATCGCTACGAAGCTAGAAAGGAGTTGTTTAATAAGAGACATTCATCCTTGCGAGGCGTTATTGAGAGAACATTGGAGTTTGGAAGAAGAAATGGGTCATTCTTCGAGATCCGCCACCTTATCCAGTTCCCAACAAGCAGTGCGGATAGTGTTGGCAACTATGCACTGCATAAGCTATATCGTAGAGCATCCAACTCGAGTCGATGTTGATTTTGACCGTCGTTGATCGAAATGACGAGGTTCTTACTGATCGAAGGTTTTGAGGACCACATCGAATGCAGTTTCACCACTGGAGAAGAACAACGATGTGACAATTCAGCGAAAGATGGGGAGAGTGCAAACGAAATGGCAGAGCTCTTCGAGAAGACATTACTCGTTCATTAGTTGGAGAGTGATTTTGTTGAGCAGGCAACGTATGTCTTTTACAATCTTGTTGAGTATTTTACTTCACATTATTTACTGATTCTACACTCTAGCTTGATTATTTTCATTTTGTTTGACCATTTGATACTCAAATTAATTAAAGTTCGCATATGTGCTTGCATTTCGAGTTAACTGAGCTCCAAGACATCGCATTACTTCTCATCGATTGTTATGTCATTGTAGGTCTCATGACATCTCTTTTAAGCATCACGATGTATGCATAACTTTCACCGAAAGTTTTATGTCTGTCCTCGGAACATTCCAGAGCATGATGCGGTTTCTTCCGATGGGTAGATAGTTACTGAGATTCTCATGAGTCCGATGCTTAGGAAGTGTACGACCACGACGGAAGACGGAGTGACACGGGAGTTACAACATCTCAAGCCAAAGTTGAACGTTATTATATTGTTGGTTGTTGTTGGAATAATCACTACGGTTTTTTTCACTCTACTACATCGTTACTACGTGCGTGAGAGGACGATATGTCTCATTGTAGAAGCTACATGGCTTTTTTGAGATATGCGATCGTTCTTCGATGTGTTTCGTTTCGGATCTTGTGTAGACATATGATTTAAAAATAAAAAATTTTTAATGCTCTTAATATATGTAGATATATTATTTAGTTACATATTTTTTAAAGCTCCTAAATGTTTTATTAATTCGAACAATCTATTTAAAAAATAAAAATTTCCAAATATATATTTTATTTAAAATATAATATAATCAAGCTCGTAAATATTTTATTATTAAATTAAATTAAGATATAATAAAGCTCGTAAATATTTTATTAATATACTTAAATAATTTCATTTATATAGATACAATAAAGCTCGTAAATATTTTATTAATATATTAAATTAAGTTATAATAAAGCATGTAAATATTTTGTTAATATACTTATATAATTTCATCTATATAGTGAATTATTGCATTGAAACAATAATTTACTATATAATGTAGATATAATAAAGTCTAGTAAATATATATTTAAAATATAAAAATTAAAAAATATAATTTAAATTTATTAGTTTGTATATTTAAAATATAAATTTTTTTAAAAACATTTCGTTTCAGTAAATACTTCTATACTTATATAAATATATCGAAATTTTAAAGCAGTTTTAATAAACGAGGCGAGTACAGTCATTTTTCACTTCAGAATGGTTTTCCCGCATGCTATGACTAAACAGATAGATCGAGTTCACGCAGTGCTTCACCAGGACAATAGTAGTCACATTGTATTCTAGTAGGAAAAGTTGAGCTTAGCTGTACTGCAACGAACCAAACAGGCCCTTACTTTCTATTCTCTCTGTTGTGAGAATTTCAAGCATAAAGGAGGTAGTGAAGAGGTTTCAATTTCTACATGCTCAAAAAGAGGGTTATAAAAAAATTTCAACACCATTCTGCACAATATTCTAGGCACGAAGTTATGTTTTTAATTGACAACTAAGGGATTTCCTTTGGCCCTATCAGTGAATTTTGTTTCTAGTTTTTCTTTACATCTAGCAATACTTTTCTATTGTTTCGTTTTATTTTTTTCAATGAAAAAAAAAACAATTCTTATTTTTTCTTCAAAAAAAAATTAATAGTAACCCTAACAACTCATTTTTAATTTATCGAGAATCTTGAATGTGTTTTTTATCAAAATCCTAATGGTTACCGAGGTAATATATTCCTGTACTTATCATTTGTCATTCCTGCAAGTAAACCTAAGTCATAGCATAAGAATAGGCAACTTCAGGTTCTTAGAAGGAATAAAAGATATATAAGTACCTGAGAAAGTCGAGGCAAGGCTAGACACCACAGCAGAAGAGATCTTAAGGCAATGTAGCATTGATATATTAAAAGCCATGTTAACCACAACAAATAACAGAGGTAACATAGGCGCTCCTTCACATCCTGTAATCGATCGATATTGAGAATGTTATTCTGTAAGCAAATTTAATCAGATTATCAATGATAGCATATAAAAGAAACAATAACATCAAACTGTTGGATACGGTAATAGTGAAGATATTTATTAGGCTTAAGTACAGTTCTTCTCATTGTAGAGCTAGAAGTCCAGATGTATTTGTTACATGAAACACCATAACAGAACTATAAATATCCTTACTAGAAATAAGAGTAAATATTTAAATATAGGGACAGATTACAATCTTTCTATATAGATAGAGATATTATCCAACGTGATTATATTTTAATGTTATCATTAATCATGCAAAATTCAACTTGAAATCAAGATCTTTCATGTTAAATAATCCAAAACAAGGCCAATTTCATAAACTTGCTAGATGATTTGATCACGTGCATGAACATGCAAACATAACAACTGAACTATAAGTCAAGCTGATGATTCGTTGATCTTTTCTGGGGCAATAGAACTCAAATCAAGTAAATTTTATGTCCATACATACTATGACGATCAGAATGACTTTAAGAATGGTTTTAATTTCAGAAGTGTTATAATAAATAGTTCATTTGCGAGGAGAATTGCTAGATGTTTATGTTTAATCAATTTCATTTGGTGGTCAACTATAAATAAAAAGTAGCCAAATTAAAGCATGAAGTTGTTCATACAACCAGCAATAACATTCTTGATTTTCTTAATCAATAACATCAAAAAGCAATTGTGAGTGTGCGAGTGTACGTGCATGTGAGAGAACAAGAGAGAGAGGCAACAATTGTTTTAAAAGAACAGTTAATTTGTCTAACACATTCTTCATCCTCCATTATAAATTTTAAATGGTAAGAATTAAGTCACGGACGTAACCTAAAAAGTGGCCAAAAGTTATTTTTTAACAACTTCAAAGCTTAGCCAACAACAACAACAACAAAGCCTTAATCCCACTAAGTGGGGTCGGCTACATGAATCCTTTTTCTCCATTGCGTCCTATTTAGTGTCAAATTTTCGTTTAATTCTAATAAATTAAGATCATTTTTTATGCAATAAGCCCAAGTTTTCCTATGCAATAAGCCCAACTTCAAAGCTTAGACGTTCAAATTTATTGATGGAAGGTGAAAGATGATCAAAGACTCACCATCCTTCAAAAAGAATAATATTCATATTACATAAATAAAGAGAGCACCCCCCACCCCCCACCCCCCACCCCCACCCCCCACACCCTTCTCACAATATTGCTTACAGTGTATGGGAGATAGATCACACGAAGAGTGCCAAATCAAACCAAGCAGCTCCCCCTTCTAATTTCTTTACAGCTTTCAGCATATTTCCTTTAATACTTTATTCTTTTCTAGACCTTCCCTATATATGTATTGTAATGGAGTTGGATTCTCAGTTTTGATTTGTTTTGTATCGGGACAGCCGCCAGTATCTCTTCTTCCCTTTGAGATGTTACAACCTGACTTGATAGGACTGCGGTCGGACAGAATTATATTTCATTTACCTTTAAAAGGATTTCATGACTTTTAATATATAAAAGAGACACCAAGAATCTACAAAATATACTACATAAAAAATCAAAATATCCAGAAAGAATAACATAATCTGCAGGCAATCACCCATTCAACATATAAAAATGTTGAATCCAGATTTGTCATGGAAGACATTCCCACCGAATAGAGCGGTAAGAATCAAGAAGGAGAGAAACAGTGAGCCCCTCTGGGGCATAATGAGATATTCTTGGACACCCATTTCATAAATCAAATATAGTGGTTACAAGGAGAATGGGAGAGAGACTCCCTACAAAAGAAGAGTCAAGAGAGAAGAGCAAAAGGGTATTTATTGAAGATAGAGAGATCTAAAAGACAAAATTACATGTATCATCTTTGTTCTAGAGGAGTTGTACAAGGTATTCTGGTCTTTTTGCATGTCTAGACATTTTACTTAGCCAGGTCTTCAAGTTGGCCAACTGAGCTGGTTTCAGTCGGCTTTCATCTGAGTCCCGATGGCTTTTGAATAAAAGGTCGGTTATATGAATGGGATGGAAGGTCGGCTTTTGGGTGGTGATATCGAAAACTAACCGCGAAGTCGGTCAATCAAGCAAGTATACTTGTCAAGTAATATGCAGTATTAGAGTTCGCGTATCAATCCTACTAAAGAGTTAACAATTATTCTAAGCAAAACATCTCTAGTTTATTAAATTTTTTAGCTTAGTTTGGTGTAATCACAACAGAGTGTTGAAATCCTAAATTCTAATCAAAAACAAAACATGATCATAGACAGCAGAAAATGAAAAGTAAAGAAAAACTTGATGTTTTTCAAGCGTGATGAGACTCGTGTCTCTATGATTCGGGTATCTTAAGGGTTCGAGACTTTTCTTTAATGACTTTAATATAAGTCATATCAACACCTTTCTTCTCTAAAACTCTCTAAATGACTTCCCTTGGAATCTTATCATAAGCTTCTAAATCAAAAAAAAAATTATGTAAATTCTCCTTATTGTCTTAATACTTCTCCATCAAAACTCGCAATATATGTACAACTTTCATGGTAGACCCACCCGACAGAAATCCAAACTAATTATGATAAATCTTTATATCACGTCTTAACCTATGTTCAATTATTCTCTCCTAGAATTTTATAGCATGATGCATCAATTTAATTCCAATATAATTTGCAGAATTTTGTTCATTCCCTTAATTCTTAAATATGGGAACCAAAATACTCTTCCTTCACTCCTCAAGCATCTTATTAGTTTTTAAAATAATATTAAAGAGTTTAGTAAGCCAAGAAACTCCCAATTCTCCTAAATATTTTCACACTTCAATTGGGATATCACCATGTCCTATTGATTTTCCACCATTAGTTTTCTTTAAAATCTCAACTTTTTTTTAAATGTGACGGTAAAAACAAAATATTTTATTATTATAAACGATGTTAATATCACTAAGGTCGATCTTATTTTCAGAAACTTCATTAAAAAGTTTACCAAAATAGCTCACCCACCTATGTTGAATATCTTCCTCTAAAAAAAGCATTTTTTTATTTTCTTCTTTAATCTCTTTACTTGAATTAAATTTTTTCTTTTCTTTTCTCTTTAATTGGCTAGTATATACACATATTTTCACTTTCTTTAGTATATAATTTATTATAAAGATCACTCAAAACAAGAATTTTTAGCGTCACAAATTACTCTCTTAGACTCATTCAAGTCACCTTATATTTTCTCAGTTATCTAAGTTTTAACATTCAAACTGATTTTTAACAAAGTTTCTTATATTTTATATTTTTTTGCACATTATTATTGCACCACCAATTATTTTTATTTATAATAACTTTTTATTTTGATTCTCCAAGTACATCTTTTCACTTGTTTAATAGTGTTTGTTACTTTATCCTATATAGAATTAACTTTTTCGATAACATCATAATATTGAAGTTTACTCATAAAAATAATTTTATTAGTCTCTTTCAGATGCCCTCATCTAATTTTATGGCAACATTTCAATGTAGTTTTTATCTTATAACTCCTCAACTTAAAATTCAAAACTAACAACCGATATTGAGTACTTAAATTTTCACTTGGAATGACATATAATCTTTATATTTTCAACAATCACTTTTTCTCATAAGAAAATAATCACTTTGTGTTTTATTACATTCATTTTTATACGTAATAATATGTTCATCTCTTTTCTTAAAGAAAATATTAATAATAACAAAATCATATGCTATAGCAAAATATAATATGGTTATACCGTTTTCATTAATCACTCCAAAACCGCAGCCACCATGAATTTTTCTTTTGAACCTACTCGAGTAACATAAACACTAAAGGATCTTAGTAGTCAATATTTTAAAATTGTTATGGAACTCCAAATCTCTAAAATTACTTAAATTGGTCATTTTTAAAGAGAGCTTATTAAATTTGCTCTTCTAAGCTTTTTTAATAATTCATTCTATGCACAATTAATTAAATTGAATGGAACTTTTTCATCTCATAAATATTGAAAAGTCAAAAAAAATATTAAATTGAACTTCACATATTATATTTTTTTTACATAAACATATGTGACATCAAATTTTTATTTAATACAAATATTTATTTTCTCTGATTATTAAAAATTCTAGTTATAATTAAAACAATCCATTATTGATTACAGTTAATTTTATCTATTTAAAATTCTTTTAATTTGGATGACTTTAGCATCAAAATACTTGTCAATTTTATCCTCGAAATTAAATTAGGCTTTATCACCATGATTTTTAAAATAAACAATGCAGTGCAGAAGAGAATAATAAATAAAATGGAAATTTTATATAGCATTTAAACTATAAAACTGTTAGAACATTATTTTTTTTTAACCGCATGAATTGGATGGACTTTTTTTTTTTACTATGTTAAGTGCCTGCTCTTGTAACTAAGTTGCTTTGATCATCGATTTGCTTTGCAGATCTTAATGACAGACAACAAGGGCAATCAATACCCATATTCCAACTAAGCTCGTCTTAAATATTTTTATTGAATATCAATGAAAATTTATTTTAGGCACTGGTTTAACTTGCTGACTTCCCTTAACCTGATTGATGCTAATCTTTTAAAAGTTCTAGATTCATATACAAATTAAGTATAAGAGCCTCCTTGGTTGGAAGAAGTGAAAAAAAATATAACAAAACAAACTGACAGCAAGAAAGATAAACAGTTAAATGTTTGTTTAAGCTTATACTTGGGCAAATTGAAGTATTAAATCATCAATATTACCGAATTTAACAAGTGAAAATTAAATGGCTTCAAAGAATGGGTATCAGAAGGCTATTGCACTGCATCAATCTAAAGAATCATTTAAAAATCATAAACAATTGTCAATATAATAATGCATTCTAAAATGCATGAATGCAATCAACAACAAAACAAGAACTTAAGGGCTATTCGGTTTCCTGAATACGAATGCCGATAATAAATTTAGTGTATTTAAAATATTTAGAGTTACGTAGTTGAGTGTAAAACTAATGCAAAAGATTCTTTTTTTGTGTTTAATTTGAAGTAAAAATATTTTGGTGTAATGCCTGATACTGGCAGCCACAAGTAGTGGTGGTCGAGTGGTGAAGTTGGTGAGTTAGTGGCGAGCAGCAAAACAGTGGGGGACTATAGACAGCACCTCAGTTTGCTATGTATCTGACAATCAGCCAAAATCAACCAACTTTGAAAAACACCGAAAATGATCTTAAGAGCCGAGTTTCAAATTCCTTAAAATTTTACTTTGAATTTCTTTTATCAAACCAAAGCCTAGATTTCTAAAACATTTCATTTGAAATACTTCACAACTAAGACCCTACAAATTGGACAGCCCCTAAAACAAGACATAAGACATCAAGGAAGAGTAAAAAGATTTTAAACTAACATGTGCAAGTGCTAGTTTAAAATAAAGGCTTGTTGTTGGTGTTGTTGCTGTACAACTGCGAACAAAAAGCTGATTGATATGAATCTTTCTTTCAGAAAAGATAGGCAGAGAGAGAAAATACATGATTTTATTCAATAGAAATTCCAGGAACTTTCTGAAAGAGAAATGAAAAATAGCAGACAGCTATTCAAATACGTTAAACTTACCACTTGCCAGTTTTCCTATATTCAGAAAACAGGCTCCCCCATCTTTAATATATGTCGGTAGCATAGAAAATGGAATTCCCCATAAGTTTGACAGAAAAGGTAATAGAAGACATATGAACATGGCCTGAACGAGAACCAAAATCATGTCATGTTCTAAGTAACCAATGTATAATGTTAGCTTGGAAAAATTGCTACATTTTCTACATGCTAAAGGAATAGTATTAAAAAAGCTCTTACTTGAAAAGCAGACCCGAAAGAGTTCACAACAAAAATATCAACTGATCCACCCTGCAGTACGAAGGAATGTTGGTTCAACGGGAATATAAACGTTGCAAACAATGATGTGAATGCTTTAGCTGACAATGCAAAGCTTCTAGAAATGGCTTATTGTCCATAACTAGAACGAAATTGCATCAATTCATGGTTAACAAAAACCCAGCATAGAGCCTCAAAGTTTGAGGGATGACAACATGTATACCTTCAACCTTCTAGACGAATCCAAAAATATTTTTTCCTGCCATGAAAACATGTTGAGAAGCAGCAGCAGTTAGTAGATAAGAGTAAAAAAAATAAAATAAAAGTTGCTCAAATCAGCAGGGATTTTTATACCTTTAAAACGGTGTCAGCAGCTTGGAAAAAAAACGAAGCAATCATTAGAAGAATCCAAAAGATCCCAACATTCTGCAATGAAAGACCGGAACTAGAGCCGCTGAAAAGTAAATAGAAAATCATATCAAAAGAGGATTGAGTGGTCTTCTATGGTACAGGCAATAACTACTTAATTGTGTTTTTTTTAGATAGGTATTCGTGATTTGGGCAGGATTACTGACCTGTACATTTAGGTCAGTGAGGTGTTGAAATTATACAAGGAAAAAAGAGTGGCACGATCAATTAGGAGATGTTTGGCAGCGGAAAAAGATTTATGCTAATAGGATTTAACAAATCCGTAGATTTCAGTTAGTTTGCGATGGCAGGTAAGAACGTGACGTAAATCCACATAATCTGATGTAAACCGGCGTAAATCCGGATTTATGCAGGAGAAGAGATGGAACGGGAGAGATTTGGATTTAGTTTTGGATTTAGTTGAATTTGACTTTCTTTTGTGTTTGGCTGAATTTAGGTGAATTCCAGTGTTAAATCATATTAAAGTTTGCTGGCAGTGACGAATCATTGATTCAATTTGTAATAACTGAAAATAATAAAAATAGTATTAATAAAAAATAAAAGAACATAAATTTTATTGGATCTGGATTCTTCTAGTATCGGACTTCTCTTACGAATTGAAAGGAAGAATTTGAAAGCGTGAATGAGTGACGAAGGCAAGGCAAGGGAGAAAGGTAGAGAAAGACTTCAGTATATAAATCTCGTGGTAGCACCATTGAGACTGAGCGGCAATCAGCTTCGAGGCGTGAAAGAAAGAAGGGGAAGACGTTTGT
Source organism: Papilionanthe hookeriana x Papilionanthe teres (assembly GCA_022702705.1). Classification (NCBI taxonomy): domain Eukaryota; kingdom Viridiplantae; phylum Streptophyta; class Magnoliopsida; order Asparagales; family Orchidaceae; genus Papilionanthe; species Papilionanthe hookeriana x Papilionanthe teres. The sequence continues at coordinate 41,126,542 of CM040426.1, read as the reverse complement.
TGACGTCAGAGTCGACGCTGAGGGTTTCATCGCATGCCGGAGAAGGCGTTGAAGCCGAAAAGGGAAGCATTGCCTGCGTCCTATAAGAGTGCGAGCAAGGGAGGAATAGAGCTCGTGTGCGGTCGAAGGAGAGGGTAGAAGGATTGGAGTGCAAGAATCGATTCGAGAGGCTGCTACTTCAAGCAGAAGAAGTGGGAGGACAAAACCTGTTGAATGGCTTTGCCTGTGGGTGAGAAGCCGTTCTGTACGAAGTTGACCAGAGCATGAGGTGGCTGTGTGTGGGATAAAACGAGCCAAACTGAAGGAGAAGGCGGTGTTAAGTGCATGTTGTGTGGGTTGAGCCGCATGCACGCGAGTTAGGACAGTCGACCCAGGTTTCAAAAAATGAGATTAAGATTTTAATTAAGTCAAATTAATAAGATATTATATAAATATGTGTGTGTGTGTTTATTAAAAGAAAGTTTTATCGAATCAGGGCTTTGAGCATGTTTCTACTAGTTAATAGATCAAAAAATTTATTTAGGTAAAACTTAAATTAAAAGTTATTTTACTTTTTAAAAAATCAATGTCAAATTTTGATATTAAGATAAACTATTCATCCTCAATAAGTAAATCCTAACTTATGTCAAATAAAGATATTAAATTGTAGTGAAAATTTAATTAAATAATACTACATAAATTAACTGGAGTATTTAATTAGACATATATTAGTATCAAATTTTATAAAATATTATAAATTATATACTTTAATTATAAATAATGATAAATCATTTAGTTAAGTTAGCAATAATAATACTTATAATTAATGATAGGTATTCTATTGTAGAAGAGATTTCAAAACTTCAAAGTAAACAAAAATCATATAAATACAAGGTGAGTATTTGTACTTTTAAATTATAATAGTATTTGATTGCTTCTAAATCTTATATATTGTGCTAATTCATACGCTCTGTTAATTATTTAAAAAGATTTTATACTTGAAGACTAAAAATTAAAGTGATTTATCTTCTATTTAAGTTCATTTAATCATATTGAATTGCATATCACTGATATTTGTATATGTTCATCAAATGCATAATTAAAGGTATTATATTATGTAATGAAAATTATGCAAATAAGAATGACATTTACAATTTGATTGCTTGCATGTGCATGTTTGGCTATGATAAAGTCATCATTTTAGGGTACAAGCAATGTAATGCTAAGATACACGTACACGTAAATGGAAAAGAATATTGATATTGAAGTGTCTTAATTAGCACAATTTCAGACGGTATTCCTATGGCGGTTATACATATATAAAATAATATAGACATGATATGGTTAAATCCATTAAATGTTATGAACTATCATGGAAAATCATATATGAAAAAATCAATTATATACCGCTTTTATATTTGATTCATAGTTCTCTGACTAGCATTCTTATCATTCTCTTTTTGTTATGTTATTATTGTTTAAGCGTATAAGCATTAACCGGCTATGGTTAACTTGAAGTTGTTTTAAACTAATATTTCAGGTTATGAAGTGATTGCAGGACGAGTAATAGAAGAGAAAATATTTATAAAAGACGTGAATGACTAATAATGAGATAAATATAACGGTAATGTTTTAATTTACTTTCTTTAGTGACTCTTTCATTTGTTAAATATTAGTTATTGAAAATAAGTATTAAAAATTTTAATTTTTACCGTCCGATCATATGTACTCATTGGTTAATTCCAAGCTCCGGGTCTGATCGTAACACAATGCACTCGAATAAAATCAAATAGCTTTTCATTGTTATCAAGGCTACCAAAATGATGTATGCTCGTAAAGCAAACCATGTGCGTCCCGAGAAACAAAAATTATCTAATGATAAAACTTTTATGATTGAACATGGATTATCAGTCTGATACACATGACTTAGGGTATGTTTGGGGCAGTTGCATGCTAAAAAATAATTTGTTGTTCAAAAAGCTGAGGTGACTATTACATTTTTTTTTTTGAAAAGTCAGACCGCAGTTAGAAAGCTATCACCGCACTTAGTCATGAACGGTTTGAAAACGCTGATTTCAACAGTTTGAAAACGCTTTTTTGAAAAATTTGTCAAAACGCAGTTTACCCAAATGTTTGGGTGTGTTTTCAAAACGCACCGCACCAAATAAGCTACCTCAAACGGCCCTTAGTCTAGAATTGCCTCAATGAGCATTGAAATTGCTCAAACGACCTCTATTCACAAAATGTATGAGGACAATGCGATTGAATAATCAAAAACCCAGCTTGACACTCATATATTTTGGAACTCTCTACGTAAATTGTTGGCACCAAATTGACCCGCATCTTATCCTCCAGCTTCAATCTACCTCAAGCACGAGCAGTTTGTCTCCAGCTCTATGTTCAACCCAAGTAACCACAACACTCCTCAAATCCCTTATCCTTTCCGCCAATGTCAGACAACCAAATAAGTATTCATACATACTTTTCTTGGTGCGGTAGGAAAATTATGTTGCTTGTGTGTTATTATGCAGGTGCAAACACATATACGCATCTCTTTCCATGGTGGGGTGAAAATTGTATGTCAATGTGAAAACCACTCATACACTTGGCACCATGGGCAGACCTAATTTAGCTAACACCTCCTATTGAGGCAGTGAATGCCAAAATTTTACCAGAATTTGAACTAAACAAAGCCTTAATTTAAACAAAAATGGACTTAGCTAAAATACAATTAAATCAAATAAATAAAATATAAACCTATAGATGACTTCAAAATTTGCTTAACACGCAACCAATCTTTTTCTACTTCAATCAAATCCTTGAGTCTCCAAATGTAATGGAATGGGATGGTATAAATGAGAGAAGGAAGATACTCTATTTATAGTGAAAATTTGATGTCTCCACTTGAGAAAAATAAGACTTGTGGACAAATCTTGCCCCACAAGTAAAGCCAAAAATTAAAAATGGCGTGTAGAAATCTAAAATTGAATCTAATTTAAAATTGTGAGAGTTCTGTAGTTTACAACTAAATTGCCATTGGATCCGCAACACAAACGCCTAAAAGAATAAAAGGCGAATTCTAAATTCTAATTCAAATCTTACACACATTCCAATGATCAAAATATTTATGCAAGTATCAAGATCTTGAATATATTTCTTGAGCTTATTTTTAAGTCATATGGGTCACATTGAAGAACACACACATATCTTGAGATTAAGCACATGCACATGCACCAAAAAAAAATACATGCATGCGCAGAAACGCCTACTTTAAATTCTTAAGCAAGCCTTTGAAAATACAGCCTGGGCTAAATGTATACTTGACGTTAAAATCTATCCTATCTCAAGAAGCGTGTAAGAATTCAAATTTTGTAAATATCTCTTTCTAAGAATCATGCTGAAAATAACTACGCTATGCACGCTCTTGAGTGAAAGGCTGTCTTATCTTTAGGACAAAATCATATGTCCTAATTTGATCAGTTGAATCCTCCTCCAAATAAGAATAAGGGTTAATAAAATTGAGTCGTCACTTAGCCAGTCTGATCCTCCTCGATAACGCCCAACATTAATCCAACTCTACTCTTAAATAGGAGGAACCTTATTAAGCAAAAACGAGTTATTTCAAGTGAAAAAAAGTTGAATCGAGTATGAGAGAGTTGCGATATTTTAAGAAGAGATGAAAGAAGATCTAAAGAAGAACTGGATGAACGAAGCAAAAAATCAAACTTTGAGCGAGTGGGAGGAGATCAAAGAAGTGCCTACACATATGATCATTGAGCGGCTCCACGGAGGAAGAGAGGGCAAGCTATACATATAGGAAGATCGATCCACTCGAAGAAAAGGGATCGAGCAGCTAGGGCAGAGACAAATGCATTGGTAACTGACCTCGAGTGCGATTAGGAAGCCGAAGGTAGCAGATATCGGCTCCTATCGTGAACGGCTTACTTAGGGAACCGATCAACGTGTACGAGCGCGGGAAGATTGACGACACATGCAAGCTTGTGCTTCACCATGCCAGAGCTTAACTAAGAGGAAGGCGATGCTAGCGAGTGTCGAACTTGCTGCTTGGGCAATCCAGCACAAGATGGAGCTGAAGGGAAGAAGAGTCGCTTGTGGGTGAGGTGTTTTGTGGCAGCTCGACTGTGTTTGACGTTACTTGCAGTCGAAGGAAGAAAATTGGAGGAAGAGAGGAAGGAGCTCTCGCATGTGAGTGTAGAGCCGGACCAAGTGGCTTGACTTTCCGGAGAGTGGCTCGCGTGCAGAGACAACAAAAGCTTCTTCTCTTATTTCGATTTTCCCGTCTGATAATGGTGAATCGAGAAGTTTGTGGCCAAGGAGGCCACGCCTTGCCTCGTCTTCCTTGCTATTTTGCGGTTTGATGCAAAGCTAGGAAGATTTATGGGCATCGGGGCAGAATAGAAGGTTGATAGATAAGATTTATTTAAATATGTTAATAATATGAATTATAAGACTAAATAAATATTAAGTATAGAAATTAAAGAATTGTTAACTATAAATAAATAAAATTTATCACAAGCATTAATTAAATAAAGTGCAATTTACTTAAACAAATAATATAAATTAGGATGTTAAGATTTGAATGAATTAATATATATTAAATCAAATAATTGAACGTTGATATATGCATAAAATGACAACATATGCATTTAATTAATTATTGTGAATACTTTTATAGGTATTAAATTATAGAAGGTGAAATCAAAATAAAGGTATAGGAATCTAAAAGTAAATCGTGAGGCATCGAGACGAGTACTCATATTTTTATACTATAATAATAATTTTTCTTCCTAGACCGTCACTAGTTATATTAAATCACTGCAAATTCATGATTTATAATTTTATTAATTTTTCTTTTCATAATATATGAAAATATGTGTACTCAGCATTATGTAAATTATTATGGATATTGAATATTATATAAGTATATTGATTGTAGTAAAAATGCGAATGAAATAATTATTATTATATAGTAATTTTCATAGTATCTTTGCATGTGCATTTTGTTGAGTCGATGTCTAGCCTAAAAGCAATTTGGTCTTTTGTACGCCTAAAGTTAAGTTAGTCATTTACTATTATTAGTGTTGGGTATAAATAGGTTTATTATGTTTAGGATTAGGGTTGCGCATGCGGTTGAGTCATATATCTTAGGTTTAGGGTTTGAGAGAGATTTCCTACATCTCGAATTGTAGAATTGGGAGATCGCCAACCTCTCAAATTGTTGATGGTTATCATTTGTGTTTGTATTGGTGTGAGTTACCAGTATCGTATTGCTTTGACTTGGGTGTTCCGGAAATAAAATTTGTGTTTGCACTAATTTTTATGAAAAAACATGTCGATTTTCACATCAGTTCATAACAATTTGATATCATAGCTCAAAATTATGAGAATCGGATTGACAAAAGATAGGATTTATCCACTCGACGGATGTTGAATCAAATAGCGACTTATTGTGTGATGATTTCAGCGTACAAGTGATACAATCGCTGATCAAGCATTCCCTAGTGCACGAAAAATGGTTTTGGGACATAGATGGGATCAGTGTATATAGACCCAAAACACCCATCTTTCCCTTCCTTTCGTTTCGTCTTTGTGTATGGTCGAGATCATAGCTAGATGGGAAGTCTCCGACAAGAAGGATCGCGGCTTACTGAGACAGGAAACTCCATCTTTCACCTCCTCCTGCTCTGTGGATGCAGTACAAACACAACTAGCTAGCTAGGAAAGCAGTGATTGAAAAACAGCGTATAGAGACTTGATACTCCATCTTCTCCTCCTTTGACGCCATCTTCACCAACAGTCGCGATCAAAGCTAACCGGGAAGGCTAAGACGCTAAGGATCACATATTACCTAAACCTGACTTCATCTTTTGCCTCCTCCTACTCCTTAGACGTGATACAAATACAATCAGAGCTTGTTTAGAAGGCAACGACTAGGAAGTGGGTAATCTTCCTCCTCGGTCATGTGGCATAGACACGATCAGAACTTGTGAGGAAAGTGAAGATGGATTGTATAGGGTCGTGACCGAATCCTTTTGATATGATCATGATTTGAGTTATCTGAAAAATAAAAGAGGTCGAGCTGTAGGGGTGAAGGGCGCAACGAGATCTAGCATACCCTAATCATGATCGTTGAATTCAGCGACTAGATCCGGGATCAAGCGTGCACTAGTAACATGAAGTCATGGAAGCCAAGAAAATAGACGATTTGGAGAAGAAATTGAAGGAAGAAGTGGGGCAACTTAAATCAGGAATAGAGGAATGGTTTTCTGCCATTGATAATATATTTGAGAGCTTGAAGGAGAGCTGAGGAAACTTATTGAGATGTCCAAGATTTCGCCAACACTTCAGTTTGCAAAACCTATCCAAAGGTTGAACGGAGATTTATTGGCTAAATCGAAAGAGAGATTTGAAATTTGATCTATAAACCTAGACATGCTCCATGATTAAAGAGAAATTTGATCTCGGTAAGTCGGCTTATAAGATCAAGGTGTTTGACTAGTTTTACAGGTGATCGTGGAATGTGACAAGAGAAGCAATGTTGATGATTTGGGTCAACGTGAAGTCAGCATTTAGATAATAAGATTCATTGATATAACTTGAACGAAGATTTGATGCAAGTATTTAGCACGGCAGGCTTGGAAATGTGGGTGAGAAAGGTATCAAGTCCCTACTTTCTAAAAACAGGCTTCGTGGTTTAAAGTCTATAGAGTTAGAATTTTATGAAGATTGTGTTTATGGCAGGCAAAAAAATTTACTATCTCCAAAGTGGTTGAAGCCCAAAAAGCTGAAGCTAGTACATACTAATCTATGGGGGTTCCTACTCTAGTTCAGTCTATTGGAGGTTTCCTGCTACTTTTGTCACTTTCATTGATGATCATACCAAAATGTATGGGTATATTTCTAAAGCATAAATTTGATGTATTTGACGTGTTTAAGTGGGTGTTCATGGTTGAGAATGAGACGTTGGAAGTTGAAGTGTATCAGATCAGAAAATGGTAGTGAATATCGTTATAAGAGGTTCAGGAGGTATTATACTTTAGAAAGAATCAGACATGAGTTTATTATTCCAATGAAACCACAGCAGAATGGTGTGGCTGAACGCAAGAATAGAACAATCACATAATGCACTAGAAGCATGAGCTTGCATACAATCGTACCAAAATAATTTTAGATAGAAGCAATAAATACTATAGTTTATCTCATAAATCGTGATTTGTCAGAACTTTTGAACAAAGGCTCGCCTGAAGAAATCTGAAGTGGTAAAGAGGTAAGTCAATCTCACCCGAGAATATTTGGTAATTCAGCATATGTTTATGTTGATGTAAAATCCATGAGTAAGCTTGATTAGAAATCTGTTAAGTGCACATTCATTGGATATATCCCAAATGAATTTGGTTACAAATTTTGGGATTATCAAATTCAAAAGTTCATCAAGCTAGTGCAGGAATGTGAATTTCAATGAAGTGAAGATGTACAATGATTGAAACAGAACTGATGATTGTCCAGAGCATTTCAAATATTTTGAAATAGAAGATATTGATGATTAGGAGGTAGAAAAAAAAAGATGTTTATCCTGATAAAGCACAAAATGTTCTTCACATGCTACTGAAGTCGGGAGGTCCAGAAGAATCACACAACGAAAACAGAGGTATTCTTCTTCTTTGTAATATATGCTGCTAACTGATAGTGGTGAATCAATGTGCTATAAAGATGTCACTCAAGTTGAAAATTCAAAAAAGTACGAGTCTGTCATGAATGACGAGATACAATCAATGAGCTTAAAATTGACTTATGATTTGGTAAAAAAGCATTACACAACAAGTTGGTTTACAAAATGAAAGACGAGTCAGATGATAGCAGGCACTACAAAGCAAGGCTTTTGTGAAACGGTTTCAATAGAAAGGAGTGAACTACTCTGAGATATATTCTCTTATAATGAAGATGATAACTATCAGAGTTGTGTTGAGCTTAGTAGCAAAAGAAAATCTACATATGAAGAAAAAGATGTGAAGAAAGTTTTCTTACAAGGTTATCTAGAAGAGGAACTATACATAGTGCAACCGCAGAGATATGAAGTTCCAGGAAAAGAAGAAATGATCTGCAGATTGAAGGAAGCATTTATGGTTTGATGCAGGATCTAAGATATTGGTATTAAAGGTTTAACAAGTTTATGAAAGATAGTGGGTACATATAGTGTCAAGTTGACCACTGTTATTTTGTCCAAAATTTTGGTAAATACTAGAACGTGCTTCTATTTTATGTGAAAAACGCGCTGATTATAGAAGGAGATATAGAGAAGATCAGCAATTTGAAAGAGCAATTATCAAAGAAGTTTGACATAAAGGATTTAGGTCCAATCAAGAGAACAAAGCCCGAAGTGCAGGTACAATGAAGTAGTCTCAGGCAAAATATATCGAGAAAGTCAAACACAATTTGAACATGAGTAAGGAAAAATTAGTATGCATCCCCCTTAGGTGGTCATTTCAAATAATCTAAAGAACTATCACTCTAAGTTTGAAGCATAAAAAAGTAAAGATGAAAAGAACCCCCTATGCTTCAGTTGTTGTAAGTTTGATATATGTGTTGATACGTATGAGATCATATATTGTGCATATAGTGTGAGTGGTCAAAGATATATGGGCAATTCAGGAAAATATTATTAGGAAGCAGTGAAGTGGATTGACATATACTTATAGAGAAATAATCAATAAGGCACTTTGTTTCAAAAGTACAGAGATTAAACAACAGAGATATGTAGAACCACATTTGGCATGGGATATTGATGGTAGAAATAGTACAACATGGTATATCTTCACTTTGAAAAGCACAACAGTGATTTGGGTTTCCAGGCTACAAAAGATTTTTTACACTTTCAACTACAGAAGCCAAACACATTGCTAACACTGAGACTACCAAGGCGATGATATGGTTGCAAGGCTTTATGGCAGAACTGGGAAAAAAAAAGGGATTGGAAAGTTTTTATTGACAGTATGAGTGTTATTCATCTAGCTCATGCTAGGATGATGCACATTCAGTAAAGATATCACTTAATTCATTCTTTTTTAAAATATGAGCATATATTTTTAGAGATAAAGCACATTCAGCTAAGATATCACTTAATTCATTCTCTTCTAAAAGATGGGCAAAAATGCTTTGAGAAGATACCTACAGCTCATAACTCTACAGATATGTTGAATAAGATGGTCACAACTAAAAAAAAAAAAAGAAGGTAGGTTTGGCTTCTGTTAGAGTTCAAAAAGGTTGAGACCAAGGGGGTTGACCCAGCTTCAGTACAAAACAATTTTGATGAGGTGATTGCATTCAGTCTCCAGGTGGCAAATTGTTATGTAATGGAGCATGATATAGCAAGGAGAAGCATCAAGAGGCGGGAAACCCGACGCCAGCAAATGAAAACGCCTAGAGACACTTTTCAAGCATTCTGGAAATAGAGCATCCAAAAAGTTGGCGTTCGGAGCAGGCAAACCATCACCCAGTAGAATGAATCCATGATTTGAGGCGTGGAATGCCAATGCCTACGAGCGGCGCGAGATCACAATTTGCACCCGAGCGCCAAGAATCCCATCGCTCGAAAGCAGCACCCCAACGTTTACAACCAATTCTGCAGTTTGAAACTCTATGTTTCGAGTTTCTTCATTTCGGGAAGTGCAAGCGAACAAAATGAAGTGGAGTCTGCAAGTTGTAGTAGATTTTTGCAAATTTCTCTCATACGATCAAGAGAGCAGGATCGTTCATGAATTCAAAATTATATAGAGGATTTGAGGTGTACAGTAATATGTACATTTATCCACATTTTATAATGATTTTCTTGGTGTGGTGTGATTTCGTGATTTTTTCTCGTTATGGGGTTTTTCCACGTTAAATCTCTGTGCTTTATTTTTAAGATTTCTACTTTGTGTGCTTCTGCTCAATTGTTTGCAACGGATCTCTCAAATTGGTGTTTTTCTACAATTCTGAGAAAGTAAAATCCTCCCAACACAAACTGCTTAGCCGATCCACCCTATTTCCTTTCTCGTTTTTTTTTTTTTAAGTGTTGTAGGACAACATAAAATTTTAGTAGCTAGAATGAAAGATTATGTTTGTTGCCGTACACAATTTGGAGTAAAATTCCAAGTGTGGAGAGGATTCTTGGCCAGCCTTAATAAGGGGTTTAGTGATCTCTCCAGCCAAAATCACTTAGATGAGTGATTTAATTTTTGTACTGTTATCCACGTTGTGTAATATTATTAGAGAATCCTTCCTTATATCTCTCTTTATCTTAAAAAATAATAATTTTCTAAAAAAAACCCCAAAAATTCTCAATAAAAACCAACAAGGACGGTCGGTAAAGAAGTGAAAGAATCAAAACAAGCTTAATTTTAAAACAAACTTGTTGGCCCTAAACCCTCTCAAAATTTTGAAAAACTCAAGATCCAATATCAAAAATATGCATCTACCATCCTTAAATGTTTTGATCATTTCTAAGTCATAAGTTGTTTTCCGAAAGCCCTAACCCAAAACTAGTCAAGCCAGGCAGGCTGAGGTTCTATAGGACCTAGTCAATAAATATTGAAAAAATGTGTAAAATTTTTCATACTTTTCTACTTAACATATCCATTATGTTTCAAGACCTGCAGTTGTTTGTTTTGCTACACTATAAATTTGAAGCAAACCTTCTTGTTCTTGGGTTGAACAGACTCCCTACTTTAAGTTACTCTAATTGTGTTATAAACCTTAACTATACTTCAAAATTAACCCAACCAAACCCTAAATCACCTTCCTAAGCCTTGCGGGAAGGGTTTTCAATTATAATTGTTCACTTCAAGTGATCTAACTTCATACCACACCATAGAACCTTCCCTTATTGTCCCTATGATGTAATCGACACCTCAACTGCAAGCAAGAGCATTGCTACAAATCCTCGGCATATGATAGCCGTCCATGAGCATCATGTAGTTAGGAATATTAGTGCCTTAGACTCTGAGCAGCTTTATGATGCTGATGATAATAATCTGAATATTAAAGCACAAGCAAATAAAAGGTTTCAAGTCCTATTTGTCTAGAAATACAAGAATTAAAAAAAAATCACTCACCAAATTTCACCAAACTACAAGCAAGGTGTAATAAATGACCGTTTTTGGAATTCTTATAATCTATCAAAGAGAATTTCTTTCGACATCATGCTCTCTTTAATTTTGATGTTCTAATTTTTCATCTGGCAATTCTTTGTAAATTCATGTTATACCCATTTCATAAATCAGCTACAAAGTTTGCTTTACCATATTTTTTTTTTTTAAAAAAAAAAACCTAACAACTCAACAAAATAAAAGTGGCAGAGTCAATGATTAGGTTGAGATTGAGAAATCAATGTCGTCACTCCTATGGTCTACTAAGTGAAGTCAGCATTTGTTCCATTCTAGTATTCCAACCAGAACATCAAAGGATAATTTTTATATGGTTTCAAGGTCTCGCTAAACCCAGAAGAGCAAGTTTTGAAGTGTCTCATAGCTTGGTACACGTGATGGTCAAATACACATGATACATTCACTTCAACTATAAGTTCCCCAAGTGAAGGACAAAATACTGTCTGTTCAATGAAAGCATGTTTGTGCAGCTATGCAAGAATTTTCTTACATGTACATAGGACCTAAATTTGATCTACGTTGAACTAAACTAGCTTTTCTTTTTGTTTAATATATACTGCCGAAGTTAACGTATAAACATCTTTTTCTTAGTTTAAATAATGCAATAGTTTATGAAAGCATCTTGAAAAACACTGGTAAAAGAGAAAATTGAATAATGACAACACGTCAATATGTGGAGAAGTAATATCAAAGCAATAATAAGATTGCAAAATTCAATCAAAGAAAATAGAGCTATAAACAGTGATATGAAGTGAAATAGAACTCTATTTTAAGAAGGTACTGTAGGAGGATGGCTTACCTAGCTACAGTTATTATTACACCCAAAGAAACAAGAAGGCATCCAAGTACTTGGTTGGCTCGATATCGCCTTCCAAGAAATAAGAATGACAAGAGAAGTTGCCAGACGAGGAAGGTCTGCAAAGTATTGATCATTATGCATCCCGGATATGTTTCTTTCTACGTACAAATGAATGGTATTTACTAGAACGGTTATCACCTGTGATAATATCGGAATCCATGCCCCTGCTAGAAGAGCTGTTCAAAGAAAATGTGATTCATTAATCGAAAAGGCACAAAGTGTTCTTTACAGTTTTATTAAATGAATTTTAGGACTGAAGAAAATTCTAATACATGAAGAAGGAAAAAACAATATTTTTCATGCCGCATATTCTACATCTTACATTAACTGAAATCTGGAAAGCCAGAATATGGGCCAGCCATTTAATGATCCATATTTCTGACCAGGCAAATTGAATGTACACAGTCAATATCGATACAGTCTCAAAACTTACTGATGCATTGAAATGTCCAGATGATAATGGAACGGTAATTCGCCAAACTTGAACCAATTTTCATGCTATATGCTGCAAGGGCACACTTGATAGTCTAAAATGGAAGAGAGCCCGATGGTGGAACCAAGTCTTAAAGAGAGGGGTGACTAGTATGTAATAACAGTGTTTTAAAATATAATAATAATAATAAAACAAGATTTTAAATAAAATGAAATGAAAAGGTGGTGATGATTCTAACAGACAATGTAGTGACACTTAGTCCTTAGAGTTAAAAGAGGGGATGATCAAGACTGGCTCACTCAAAATAAAGAAACGATGGAGAAGGGAGAAAGCGAGTGAGAAAGAGGGAGCCAGAGATTGACAGGGGCAAGCCGAGCAAAAGGATGGAGGAGAAGCGGCTTAATTGCTTCGAGCGGCTTGCCTATTGCTTCGAGCGGCTTGCCTATTGCTTCGAGCGGTTCAAGCAAGCCCTCCATGGATTTCTTTGATCAATCATGAGCAACAAAAAAAGGAAGGAAGAAGACGGGTGGCAATATTGTATGCATAAGAAAAATTTGAAGCCGAAGTAGATGAATCGTATCTTGCATGTGCAATCCTAGTCAAAGCCCTGCATGCATTCCTACTGTGCGAGCAATGTCATGAGAGAAGGAGACTGAAGGAGTACCTGCATGGGTGATCGTTGAGCACCTCAAGAGATGAAAACAAGGCGAGCTTGTGTCGGGAGAAAAATCAATCCACTCAAAGGAGAGAGGGATCAAGCAGTTAGTGCAAAGACAAGAGCAATGCTACTGACAGCGCTTGCGAAGTCATGCAACCAGAAGATCAAAGGTCAGAGTTTTCCCAACATGTGTATTATATGACATTAAAGAATTTAGTAAGAGATGAGCAATACAAGTAGGTCTACTCAGTGATATTTTTAGCTTAGTATTATTTTAAATTAATATTACAAGTTCAAAATTTTCATTAAAAGATGTGCAATAGAAGATGAAATATTTATAGAACACAAAATGTATAACTGGTTTAATTTAATATCTTTCTTGTAATGGCTCTTTCATTTGTTAAATTTTAGTTATAGAAAATGAGTACAGAAAAATAATTTTTTCGCCGCCCGATGGACTGTACCTGCCTTGGTTAATTATAAACCCCGGACCGGGTCGTGACAAGGTATTTAACTTTAAGACTTCTTATTCCTTATTTAAAAAATATTATAAACGTGATTATTAAATTAAAAATACAATTAATATTAAATTATTATTAAATATTTAAGTTTATAAGGGCAAAATGTTTAGTGTATTATATAATATTAAAGAAATTAGTAAAAATCTTAGCAAGTGCCAACTTAGCAACCCTCTCATTCTACCGCTGCCCTTGAGTCCCGTGAGTTTAGAACGTCAACTTCATCCAACATAGACCACTCTTTAATAAAATTACATTAAGTGTAAAAATCTTGCTACTCAACCACACCATCAAAGATGCTCCATGTGGCTTGAGCAGTTGAAGCAGCTTCTCCGCAAGATGTAAAGGCCGCTAGCATCTTCCAGCTCATTGCACCCTTATGCCTTTATTATGAAGTTCCCCAACCTCTCCAGGAGTGATTTTTTAAATGTTAAAGTCGCTGCAAGTGATCCTGTTTTCCCTCTTTATTGGCTAAATTTCACCAAAAAATATTTTATATATTCTAGCCATTGAAATAAAAAATGCGTATACTTCCCTCATATTTTTCAACAATCATTAAGTTTCAATGATTCCAGAAATAGGTGTAAATAATGGCAACATGGAATATATCTTTAATCACCATCAAATTACAGTGATGCATATAACTTATAGCTGCTTTTATTCTCTACTTTCTAAATAAGGAAAAAAAGTACCAAAGCTAAAAGTGAGAAAGACTAGCAAGGTCCTAGGTTCACAGTTGTAGAAATCCTAAAACAGGCCATACATCTTTAATTGGGCAAATATTTAACGTAGAAAACTAAAAACCAAAATACAGGCCGCATAAATTTTTATTTGATACATCACGCCATGATTATAATGAAATCTAAAAGTCATAGGATCGATTCATTGAAATAGCTTTTAGAATAAACAAATAATTATTAAAAAAACAGGCAAAGGCGAGCAATAAATTGCAGTAACTACAAAGATGCCAAAATGTATATAGTTCGGGTGAAAGACATGTTGACCTCACTTTTTGTCGAGGTTTAGTATTCCTCCTAGATTTAGGATTCTAGCCTCAGGAGCTTCCCCGACGATCCTAGATTCCTAGCGATGGGACCCACCTCGTTTTAGAGTGTCTGGAAGCCACTTCGTTACTCTTTGAAATCCTGTACGAGATTCCGTACCGCTAGTCTATAGCCAGTCGAAATTGATGTCAGGAGTTCAAATTGAGTCCCTATAGGACCCTGGACATTAGGACAGCCTCGTGCACGTCTTACACACCTACACCATTCCGATCGATCGAGCTCGAGTTAAAATTTTGCGACGATACTAAATTTCGACGCAATTTTGACGCAACCGTCGACGAGGTTACCCAGACGACCTCGGATGACGAAACGGACTGCGCCGATGCGTCCGGAACGTCGATTTTACCTAAAATGGACATTAAATTTGCGACGATAGCCTGTCGGGGGCGAAATTGGTGAATTAGGGTTTAATTTAATAATAATAATAATATGTATATTTATACACTTATAAATTAAAACCTAAGCCCTAATTCCCTCTTACGCGTGATTCGGCCCGTCTCCCTCTCCCGCTCGCGATCGAACATCCGAGCCAGCGTCTCCTTCTCCCGCGCTCGAGCCGCACGCCTCTCGCCCCATCTCCTGTGGTCTCCTCCTCGAGCCGCAGATACTCATCCCTTATCCCTGGCCGCGCTATCTTCTCCCAGCGGCTTTTCCCGCGTGCGCAAGTGGCTCGAGCTTTTGCGGCATTTCCCTCCATCCTGTCGCACCTTCCCCAATCCTACTCGACTCCACAGGTAGGGAGCAGCACTTCTTCTCCTCCTCTGCCTATATAAACCCCATTTGAGGTGATATTTAGGGCTGGCCGAATTTCTTCTTGGAGAAGGGGAAGTGCTGTAGGATTGCTACCTGAATTTGCTGCTCCTTTTGTGTGCTTCATATTGTCTGGTAACCTCCTTCCTCCCCTTTATTCTTCTCGGTTTGGCCCAGGGAGCCCGTGACTCATGCTGTCGGCTTGGCTTTTCCTGTTTACTGTTTCGGTTAGGCATTCAGGTGTTATGGAATGGCCTATCCTAATTGCATGAATGATGTTTTCTTGCTTCCTCTATATAGTGGCATGTTAACATATTGATTTAGAGATGTATTATTACTTGAAACATGTGAAAGATAGGAGTGTGAGCATATGAAAAGCCTAGGTTTTGATGGCATGTTAATACCTCCCTCTTTATTTTATGTTTAAAGCAGGTATAAGATGTTAAAAATGTGGCTTTAAGTTCATGCTAGCTCCTCTTGCAAAAGTGTTGGGATGTGTAGCATAAGACTCCTCATTCACCCTTGTTTATTATGAATTGTAGAGGAGCTCATTTCTTTTTTTATGTGCATGTGGGGGCTTGCTTTTGGACTCCTCGTAGCTTAACCCTTTATAAAAGCATGGTTGGAGATGTGTTCTTAAGTTCTTTACTTACTCTCGACTTGGCATGGGTTATGGGGTAATTTGTTTAAATTTTCAATACGCATGTGGGGAAGAACTTATGCCTTTTCTTTGTAGCTTTTCCTTGTCAAAAATAAAAAAATATATATACATGTTAGGGATAGATTCACTTTGAATTTTGGGAAACTCTAGGCTTACCCTATGAGGAGCATGTGATGGAAATTTGGGATATCCCTGGATTCATTCTTACTTGAAGCATGTACTTGTCTCCTATTTTTGATATATTGAAAGCATGAATTTGAGGCAAGGTTAATCTCGTTTGCAAGCATGTTAACATAGGTATTGAGATGTTCCTTACTCACTTTAGCTTGATATGAAGCATGGAAGGATTTATTTAGTTTTACATGCATGTGGAGCTCATTTCCCGCTCCTTTTATTTCTTCTTTATCAAAGAGCATGCTAGGGAGGATTTTATTTTGATATTGGGAAGGTTCTATGCTTGTTGAGAAAGCCCTGTGCTAGTCCTTCTTTACTTTACTTGGAAGCTTGGTTAGCTTGTTCTAACCCTTAGCTGAAAACACATTTCATTTCTATTACGGCTATCCCTGTTTAAGAGCTTTTGGAATATCTATTTTTGAGCCTCGTTTGTAGTAGGCGGGATTGGGTTTTATGTTGGGATTGCTGTAATTTGGAGTTGGGCTTGTTTTCAGCCTTACTGGGGCTCGGTTTTGACTCTTTTTGATATTTCTGATTTGGTTTTACGTTGGAATTGTTGTAACCTGAAGCTGAATTTATTTCCAGCCTTACTGTGGCTCGGTTTCTGGTTTTGTATGGACTGGGGTTGGCTCTTTTAGCACCCTTTTGCTTTGGCTTGGTGTTGGGGCTGTTTTAGCTTGGAGCCGGGCTGATTTTCAGCCATAGGGTGGTTCGGGTTTATGCCTTGTTTTGGCTCAGTTGTGGCTTTATGTGAACTCAATCCTATGGTTATTTGATGAATACCTTCATGCACTTTGTTGCGAGCTTGGAGTTAAATTGATTTTGAAAGGCTTGTCCTCTCATTGGGGATTGGCCGTGAGCCTCATTATGAAGATTTGGAATTTAGGGAGGGCTTTACCTTTGGCTGCCCCTTTGTTCTAGCTTGGCCGTGAGTCCCTCTCACTGCTTGTAGCCCTAGCCGAGGGCCTTGGCGGGGTGATTGATGTGGTGGTTTTACTTCTAGTCACCCTTGCCTATGGAGTTTATTGTGGTGATATGGGGTTTTTCTTTAGCTTGCTTGTGAGGAAAGATTACAAGAAGTTGTTGATTTCTTTGAAGTTTGAGGAGGTTTAACTTTAGCACGGGTTTGGAAGTGTTAGCAGCCAGTTCTCCCTAAGCCAGTTTTTTTTTTTTTTTTTTGATTTTAAAGACTCTGAACGATTTTCTCGGATCTCGTTTCTAAACACTCTTTTAATATAACTGCACCCAAGCGAGAAGAGGATACCCTAGGGGTAGATTCAAGGAGCTTGGATTGTACTTTCAATGTTTTACATGTCTTGGGGGAGTCTTAGATCAACTCACCTGTCGAACTAACCCTTCAAATTCGAAGGTGGGTTAGCCTTCTTTTCCCCTCTTTGCTGCTTGACACGTCTTCCCCGCTCCACTCGGAGTTTGGTTTTGTTTTGTTTTTGGGGCAATGACGGCGATGATGCAAAAGGCACGCCAGTGATAGAGTAGAATGATATCCCATCCTACGACATCAGGACTCGCTCCAGGGCCCTGGTGAACCGTAGGATGACGGTATCATTCACCGTTCTGAGCGAGCGGGGCACCGTACCTTCTTAGGATTGTTAGCGATCCTTTACCCTACGAAATGATCGACTCGTGGACGATTATATTTTTCAAAATCCGATAAAAATACGATACTACATTTCGCAACAAAAATATCTTTCCACCACAATCAAAAAAATTGATAAACTTTCTTTTGTACGTATACGAAATCCATATGCATGCTTAAAAATATAAATTTCAAAACTACATTATAAAATTTGATTGTCCACTTGTTGATTATCGATCTTGGGTGGGGAACACTCTCTCGAGTTAGGTTTAGTTGGACACCTTTCTTGCGCGAGTAGCGGGCTTTATACACTCGTGTGACCGAGTAGCCTTCGACGACCCTTCGAGCAGTACTACACAGTTCTAAGCCTAGCCCCGACCCGAGTGCTTGCGGTTTTCTTCGGGCTTTCATTTGATTTTTGATAGAGCACTCGTGGCCTTTTTTAGGATTTTCTCGGAGTTTTGGTGACTTTTACTACTTTTCTCGAGCTTTCCCGTTGTGGGTCAGTCACTTTGTTTCTTGAGTTTTTCGACGACCTTTTATTTTGCTTGCTTGGCTTTCATGTGACACACTTCCAGCTTACGACGAAAGAAAATAACGGGCCTCCTGAGTATACGAGTTTGTTTACATTTGCGACGTGTTACCTTCTTTATACCTCGCATCGCATGCTATATCTGTTTACTCGACACTTTTTTATACTCTTCATTGCATGCTTTATCTTGTTTAGCTGCCACTTTTGTACTATATCTGCTATCTTGCGTGTTATTCTGTTTAGTACGTTACATTATATCATTGTTGCATGTCTTTATCTTTACTCTCGTGTCTTATATACATATCCTGCTTATAATTGTACAACACTTAAACATACTTGATAGGATGTTTAGGAGAACTCGACCATAGGGCCACCTGATTGAACATTTTGACTTGCCATTCTAGAAAACTCAACCTCTTCACGGCAAGGAGCTTGGGGCTAGCGGTGGGCAGCACGGCCATCTTCAACAGCAAAACACGTCTACAACAACTAAACCACTCCTTAGTGATTAAACAACAATCCATAGGATTTCGAGGTTGTTAATGCTAGTGCGACATAAATCCTCAACCTCTTGTTGGGCCTTTGTATAGCTCTCTTTGTACAATATAAGCCCAGACTCGTTTTAGGATTCCGAGGTTGTCGTTCGTTACGACCTAAATCCTCGCATCTTCTAAGTGCTATTCGTGTGATCGTTTCACACGAATGTAAGCTCTAATTAAATAAAATTGGCAGGATGAAACCTCTAAATAATATCTCCCAAATCGAAGCCAAATCATAGGATAGCTTAGGAAGTCACCGAGGTTCGCCTCTGGATCTTTGACATCCCCTAGTTCTTCCTCCTTTGGATTCTACAATAAATATTCCAGATTTGAGTCAGTCCCCCTTCACACCTCTTTGTCCGATTACGTTAAAAAGTCCTATCCTTTTGACCTCCTTGAAGATAATATTTCATGATTTTTATCGAGAGTTTCTTAAGTGATTTCGGTCATTTAAGATGTAATTAACTATAAGTGCTTGCCTTTATAGAGGCATTCCGAACCCAACTTAAAATAAACCCTATTTAATTCTTCATATTAAATAGGGAATTTGTCGCAAATAAATTGGTTTCGTGAGCCAAACGGACGTCATATATTTCTTAGTTTATTTGATTGAGCCTCACCTCAAGTCTTGTGTTTGTCTTTCGAGATAAATGCATGACTTGAGAGTGTAATGCTCTTTCATTTAAACTATGAAAAATATGGGGTCAGTTTGATTCCCTTTCTTTTCGTTGAAGGATCCCTCCGAAGCGGGCGACGGGATTCCGATTCCGGCGACCGACAGCTTCTTACGGGCACTTCACGCACAAAACAACGCCGACAAGACACTTACATTTAGTCGGATAGAAATTAAAATATTTCACTAAAGCATCAAAAAAACATATAAAACATACACATCATATAAAGTTTTGGAGAATAAGACAAAGATACCACTAACAGAAGAATGGAAGTTACCAGCTACCTGCTGCTAATGATTAGTGATAGTCAGCATGAAGACATCACTCCTCGTGATGTTCATAATTTTTTAAGAGGGAGAAACAAAACACTTCAGAACATCTCATCCAGACTCACTATTGATTAAGAAGTCGATCCCTCATCTTGTTCTTTGTAACAGGAAGAACACTAGATCTAATATTCCTCCTTTCTCTTCGTGAAGCCCCCAACAATGACAGTAGGACACTTCTATAGCGGTCAAATTCCTAGTTGTAGCATAACTTGAAGGTCCTCTAGTTTTCTACACTATAGCAGTTGATCTCCTCTATTTTCTCTACCTCCATATCTCAATTTTGCATTCAACTAAGCTTTTATTCTATATTTTTCTCCATGTGTTATTCACTGGGGGCAGCAAAAAGTCAATATATCAAAGGATAATTCCATGAATTTGAAACTCCCAAAACATCACATGAAAGATAAAACATCAATTCAGATTTAATACAAAATCTCTTGAGCAATTCCCAAATGAAATCAAATTTCAATCCAATAAAGAGGTGATAACTTCATCTATACGGAGAAGAAAAAGAAGAATGAGATTAGGCAGCTTCATAATTCAACAATCTCTCAATTGGAGATAGAATTTTAACAATCGAAGTCCAAAACTTCTCAATGCAACACCTCCAAATCAGCATGCAAGAAGGTTGACTTGGGCTTTACAAAGCCTCAATTTTTCTATGCGCACAAGTTAAAAAACTTGATTATTAGATCTTCTTTCCTCCTGATTTTGATTAGTTTTTGCACGTCCTTCCAGGAATTATTTATATATGTTGTGTACTAGAATGTAAGGAAAATTCTTTACCTAAAGAATTTACATAGACTGTCATAAAATAATTTGACATCTTCATATGTTTTGTTCAGTTCTTTGAAAAAATTTTAAGCTTGACCCTCTTCTTGTGAACATCAGCATTCTTGCATACTCTAGCTCTATTATTGTTAATATAATTCTTTCTCCACGAGCCTCGCCATGTATCTTTGTTTTCAATCTATCCTCGACTTTTTATATCCATTGACTTTTTATATCCATTTACTTTGCAAAACTCTCATCTTTGGGCCTCTTAGTTAATTAATAATCAAGCATAGCTTTTATAGGAATTTATCTCCTTTTATTACTAACTCCAACTAAGACTAGTCTTTAACTCATATAGTTTTGTCATCACATTTAGTTTCACTTATATCAGGAAACAACAAATAGTGTAGAGATGGAAAATAACGATTAGTATGCTTTAACATTATTTATGATCTTTTGACTTCTCACAAGAGTGCTAGGCTCCTACTGATCTTGATCATTTAATGGTGGCTCGTATCTTTAATAAATTATAATGCACTCTTCCAATACAACATACTATATAATGGAGGTTTCTTGTCCGATTTTACTTTGGCATATTCTTGTACATTATAAATTCAAAGATGCCATATATGAATATATAAACATGTTGATAGGGTAATACGCATTGAATGTTATGAACTATCGTGAAAAAATCATATAAAGAAAAGTAAATTTTCTACTGCTTTTATATTGAATTATAGTATCTCAAACTAGTAATGCATTTCGTTTTATTATTAATAAATAACAGTAATGTAGAAATATGAGTATTCACAAATTTTATACATATTAGTATTATTTTAAACTAACATTTTGGGTTTAATTATTTGATTAAAAGATGAACAATAAAAGAGAAAATGTTTATAGAAAATGAGAACAATAAAAAATGAGGTAAATTTAACTATCCTACTTTATGTTATCATGGTGATTCTTTTATTTATTAATAAGTTACTTATAGAAAATAAATGTAGAAAATTTTAATTCCCGCTGATCAACCGTCTATTCTCACCTAATTCTAAGTCTCGGGTCGGATTGTGACATATAACATAAAAGAGAAAAACTGTTTATAGAAAATGAGAACAATAAAAAATGAGGTAAATTTAACCATCCTACTTTATGTTATCATGGTGACTCTTTTATTAATTAAAAAGTTAGTTATAGAAAATAAATGTAGAAAATTTTAATTCCCGCTGATCAACCGTCTGTTCTCACCTAATTCTAAGTCTCGGGTCGGATTGTGACATGTAACATATAGTCAAAATCACAAGTCATATCTGATAAAAGTAGCATTTCTTATGGGCCAAACTCATCTTAAACATTTTCATCAATATGCATATACAAAAACAAATTTGACTTTTTTATGTGAGGGACATACCCCTTTGGTTTGAGTTATGAAAAGCACTCAATTAATCAAATATATTTGTTGTGTTAGTTGTTTTAGGCAAGAAAAGTTCTTGCTTCTGCCCTTAATTTAGAAATATGTTCATCCATTCAGTAACTCAATTTTGTTTAGGAGTTACTGGGATCATTCTCTCAATATAAATCTCATATGCAACATAGTAGTTTTTAACTCTCCAACATTATCAATTGATTTTGGCATCAATCATATTTTTAACTAAGTTGATCGATCTTATAAAATCAGTAAAAACGTCATGTTATTTTTAATAAAAGAAAGTAAAACCTTCTAGGTAGAATCATCCATGAAATTGACATAATAAATCAAATCTCTTAGGGATGGGAAAGGTACGCCCCTTGGTAATGAGAACAACTTTACTTCTTTATTCTAAGATCTCTTCCAACCTTTGAGAATGACCACTTCGCCTGGGAAAAAATTTGCGTACATAAAGCATAGCAGCGCTGCGTGCGTCCAGCAGGTTACATGGAGGTTATTCAGAGGGTATTGGGAGGTATTTCCTTGTTTTATCCCCTGTAACCTCCTTGTAATCTGACTGTAATCTCCTTATTTTTGTAGGTTACAGATAGATTACATGGAAGTTATACATACGTGACCGCCTCCTATTGGACGACGGACGCATATGGCTGCGTACGCAAATTTTTCTCCTTTGCTAGACTACAATCTTCACAAACATAGTTCCAATAGATTCTAAATCTATTATTTTAAAAGTGCTTTTTTTTGGGCATTTCTTGCTCATGTGGCCTAACCTTCAATGTCAAGTATTCTTATTTATGCTTGAATTGATTGTAGCTCCCACTATTCTTGTACTTGTGGTAGCATAGCAATTACGGGTCTTGTTATCTCAAGCATTCACCATAGCTGATTTAGTCAACTTGTAGGTGTCATCATTGAATAAGGCATTCCAATGTTTAGCAACAATTAATACTATAGAAACCAGGTTCTTCCTCATATGTGTCTGACATGTTGTAGCTTCCAAGTGGTATCATTTGTAGTTTTAACCATCGCATCGCCGCTCCCCATAAAGCTTAAAAATTCTTCATCAGTAAAATAAAATAGGCATTAGCTCTTTGTGCAGAAAAATTGAAAGATGCACATTCGCCCAACATCCATGATTTTATAGGACAATCAGCACTATGAAGTAGTGCACCATGACTATCCTTCACGGCAACATTCGATATTTCTTTGTGTTTTTCAATGTTTGGCAATATTTTCTGGCCTTCAGCAATGCCAACATCCAGCTGAGCAATCCCCACATTTGTTTATCAAAAAGTGGGCTAGCTCTTGTTCTAAGCCAAGAAAAAAGTTCTCAATTTAATAATCAATAAAATAATAATAATAATAATAATAATATAAAATAAAAATTAAAAGAATGTATCGTTCAAATGAGACGCGTCGCTCATTAAAATCCAAACATTAATTACCTTCCCTCATGTCATTCTACCGAACACACGAAGTACGGGATTAAGTGAATCGAGGCATGAGGGTTCAAATGAATGTACTTGAGATTCAAGAAGAGGGGAACGTGGTAGAAAATGAAGAAGTATCGCCTGTTATGTTAATACAAATGTCCAGACTAAGATGATAGCGGCGATGACTCAGCTTATTCTGGAGTCCAGATCACAGTCTATTGAAAGTGATACAGTTGTGGTGAATAAGTACTTGAAGATATTTCAAGATCTGTGCCACTTTTATTTAGAGAACTGAAGATCTAATTGAAGTGGATAACTGACTAATGAGGATAGAGAAGATATTAGATAGCATGGCGTACCCTCGCTAAAGAAAGGTACCCTTAGCTACATTTGTGCTTGATGGAGAAGCCGAAAGATGGTGGAGTGGGTAGCGTCAAGACAGGTTAGGGTACATACCCAACATGATGATAAGTTGGGAGGAGTTTGTGGAGCATTTTAAGAAGTGGTTTGTACCCCCTATCCGCTCCAAGACAGATGCAAGATAAATTCATCAAGTTGTTACAGAAAGAGAAGACCGTCAAGCAGTATGAAGTAGAGTTCATTGCACTGTCTAGGTATGCTCTACAGCTGATAGCTACTACAGAAAAGAAGTGCTACTATTTAGAAGCATAAGGAGACAAACAAGAGTAAGACCGTTGATGAAAGAGAGCATGTGGATCAATCAGAAGAATTCAATATGAAGAAGCCAAAGTTCAGTTTTGATTTATTCAATGGTGGTAGTTCCCATAGTACAGTAGTCAATTATGTCAAATGTAAAAAACAACATAAAGGTGAATGTTTAATAGGCTCTCATACATGCTACAGGAGTCGTCAGCATGGTCACAGCCAAATATTGCCCTCCTCTTAGCCGAAAAACATCATGAAGAACAGAAATCTATTGTAGCTCATTTACAGAAGACTACAAGTGGACAATGAAGGATAAAGTCAACAGCTTCAACTCCTACCCAAGTTCAATCAGGACGGCCAGTTCGGCCTCGAGTTTATTCTCTTATTAGTAGACGGCCTGATAAACCCACTATTGATGTTGAGGCTACCAGGAATTGATGAGTTTCATATTTTATCGTAAGTATTTGGGTATCATTCTAGTGTATGTTTTTATCAAGGGATGTGTGTCGCTGTTGTGATGTTTAATGGATTCATGTGTAATATTATCCTTTTTTTTTAATTGATGGGAGAAGTTTAGTTGAGTTATTTTATATCAGACTTTTATTATATCCACTTTGCATCTTAAATTTTGAGATATAAACTTTTTTCATGAAATTTTATGAATGGTTCATGTTTTCCTGCAATGATTAGAGGCTTGGAGTAGATTTTGCAAATTTCAAGGATGAAATTTTTATAAAAGGAGATTATAATAATCAGTAAAATATAAATAGTAATAATAAAATAAAATAAAAATTAAAAAATGTGGCATTTGAATGAGACATGACGTTCATTAGAGTCAAAACGATGAATACCTTCTCTGGTGTCATTCTACCGAACACACGACGTTTAGGATTAAGTAATCGGGAACAGAGGGTTTAGGTTTTAGCAGTTGGAGAAGTATCGAATAGGAATGATTAAGCTATTGATTTGAGTGAAGCGGGAAGAAGAAACATCAGTAGCTAAGCACGCGCTCCATGCCAAACCAAACAACCTCAACCGCGACGCAAGAAGGAAGCATCGTGCGACTCTCATGTCTCGTTCTGAGGAAGGAAAATGACCTAAGAACCGCGTTGGGTCGTGTCGATATAAAAGAAGAAAGGAGTTACTTGTTTAGTTGCTTGCATTAGTAATTGAGCATAAAGAGCCAAAGGAGGAGAAGAAGCCAAAGGCGGCGAGTTTCGTGCGAGAATAAACATAACTGCATAAAGGAGTGATGACCTAGCCGATCGAATGAAGAAAGACAAGAGGAGGGAGTTCTTGTGCATGCGGCTAGGAGTCGGGTCTCGGGAGTATAAAGAAGGAGGCGTGCAGAAAAAGAGACTGCACACGCAGGAACACTCAATCCTAAGTTATCGAGCCGAAGGAGAAGAAAGGGAAGAAAAAGAGCCTGCGGGCAAAAGCTAAGGTGAGTTTTAAACACAACAACAACAACAACAAACCTTCATCCCACTAAGTGAAGTAGGCTACATGAATCCTTTTTCTATGTTGCATCCTATTGAGTGTCATATTTTCATTTAATTCTAATAAATTAAGATCATTATTTATACAATATGCCCAAGTCTTTCTAGATTAAGATCATTATTTATACAATATGCCCAAGTCTTTCTAGGTCTACCTCTGCCTTTCTTAACATAAGTAGAACCTAAAACATCTACTTTCCTAATTGGATCATCAATGGTTGACCTTTAATGTGACTAAACCATCTAAGACGATTCTCTCTGATTTTGTC
Source organism: Papilionanthe hookeriana x Papilionanthe teres (assembly GCA_022702705.1). NCBI lineage: Eukaryota > Viridiplantae > Streptophyta > Magnoliopsida > Asparagales > Orchidaceae > Papilionanthe > Papilionanthe hookeriana x Papilionanthe teres. Next base: position 41,100,543 of record CM040426.1, on the reverse strand, counting down.
CACCACTATAAGCTACAACAATCCTATCACGGATATATTTATTTCGCATTTTGTCTCTAAGTGTAAAGCCACTCATCCACATAAGCATTCTCATCTCGGTGAAACTTAACTTAGTTTTATACTTCTCTTTTAAAGGCTAACATTCAGCGTCATAGAGCATTGCAGGTTTCACCACCGTCTTATAAAATTTTTCTTTCAATCTAAGCAATACTTTTCTATCACACAATAGGCCCGAAGCATTATTCAACCAACCAACTTAAAATCTACTAATACATCCCCATCTATATCAACATCAATTTGAACAATAGACACTAACATATCTAAAGCGTTCAAAGCTTTTAATAATTTGATCACCCATAGTTAAAACTTTGTCACTAGAGCTACTACTACTAAAATTACATTCCATGTATTCAGCTTTAGTTACTTAAACGAAGGCCTTTAGACTTCAATGTAGACCTTCATAATTCAAGTTTTTCCTGAGCTTTTTCTCTAATCTTATCCATGAGAAGGATATCATCAGCGAAAAGCATACACCAAGGTAAATTCTCTTGTAAATGTCCAGTAAGAGCATCCATAACTAAAGCAAAAAGATTTGGGCTTAAATCCGATCCCTAATGTAATCCAACTGAAATAGGAAAATATTTGATCAATCCACTTTATGTTCGACCACAAGTAACAACTCTAGTGTACAATATAAGTCATATCAATACTTTCTTCTCTAGAACTCTCCAAAGGATATCTCTTGGAACCATATCGTAAGCATTTTTTAAATCAATAAACATCATATGCAGATCCTCCTTATTTTTTCTGAACTTCTTCATAAACCTCTTAATAAATGTAAAGCTACCATGGTAGACCTGCCCGGCATAAATCTAAACTGATTATAAGAAATCTTTGTAATATGTCTTAACCCACGTTCAATTACTTTAAAATATGACAAATCAACTTAATTCCTCTATAATTTGCACACTCTTGTGCATCCCCTTTGTTCGTAAAAATGAGGACCAAAATACTCTTCCTTCACTCCTTATGCATCCTTTTAGTTTCTAAAATAATATTAAAGAGTTTGTAAATGCAAGAAACTCCTAATATTAAATGTATTTTAAATACTTCCCACCAAATAATCCTCATGTCAATAGAGTATTCTCTGAATAATACTAAAAATATCATTTAACAATATACATATCTACCACATTCTCTCTGACAATACTATTATAAATTTTCAAGGCCCGCATGATTGTTGCACTAGAAAACATAATGTAGTGAACTAATTTACTATCATAATGTTTCAATTATGGCATGCTTATTTCGCTCGAAAACATATTTTAATAAGCTAAATTAACCTAAAAGCAGCTTCTCAGCAACCTAACAAATTTAAAAAGAAAATGAACATTTATGTACGAGCAGCAGAGAAAATAGTGCAAAAAATACACCAAAATAAAAATAAAAATAAAAAAAACATACCACCAGCTGCCATGCCTGATACTGCCCCAAGAGCCTCTAGCAATCCTACAGCCATGAATGGAATCTTGGGTAAAGAAAGCATCTCGTCGGTAACAATACCAGCATTATAACGGCCATAAAGGATGGAAAAGTACACCACCACATACCTGAAATAAAGGTACAGTAGTTGAAAATCTGCTTATTCATTTATCTATTTTGAGGGAAAAAATTAATGGAAAACTGTACATTCAAGCAGCATCTGACTCGTAATTAATATCACTCACTTTAGAATCATTTCTCCTCATTACTTACCAGTTCGGGTTGGTTTTGGCGACAACTTGGAAACAAACAATTCTATGTAAATCTCAAATTACAATTCATTCTCAACTTAATTTTCTAAACCCCAAATTCTCCACAGAAATTGAGTTAGCAGAATTCTTCCAGCAAAAGCAAAGGTAGGGCAAACATCAAAACTCGCTCCTGATTCAGCTGAAATAAAGTATAACAAATGGAAGAAAATGGGACCGCACCAAAAACAGAACATTTCATAATAAACACAGAATTCTAATATTGTAATTAGTAAAAGTAAACCCCAAAACAATTTCACCGCCAAAACATAACCAAACCACATCAGTAAGGGCCCATGAGTCTTACATCAGCACGAGGTATGGACACACTATAAACCTGTATTACTGTAACTTCCTTTCTGTAAATGATAAATAAATAAAAGAACACTTCAAATAAATAAAAGAACACTTCAAATACAACAAGTAAATCGGAATTCTTTTAAAGTATGTACGAGCGATTAATTTTTTAAAAGAACACTTTCCTTTTACTTTCATTTCTTAAACAAGTAGCAACGATTCGAACGATCCGATAACCTTTCCATAATTGATTTCGAAGATGCAAAAATAGAGAAGAAACGATAAGGGAGACACACTAACCCGAACGTGGCGAGCTGCGCTAGAAAGAAGGGATAACGCTTTAGTGGGACGAGGGCCAGCTTATAGAGCACCCGATTCCCAGTCCCGAGAACCGCCGTTGTGGCAGCAGCCGCAACCACTGCCGCCCGCCTCCTCCTCTCCTCCTCCGCCTCCACCGCAAACATAGGATCCCCATCCCCCCCAAAATCCCCAATCCTCTCCCCAACCGCATTCAACCGCACCGCCGAAAATACTCGATCCCGTACATGTCTCCTCCTGCCCCATTTATGTTCTGAACAGCGCAGCAATACAGCTTCCAATACCTGCAATCCCCCCACCGCATCCGGGGCCGGAAGTCGCGATCGAAGCGCCGCAGAAACGATCGTCCGGCGGGGATGTCGCCGGAGCTGATCCTCATACAGAAGGGTGAGAACTGGAGATGATCGACAGCAAGCAGACATCGATATTGGAGAGATCGTGATTAGAGAAATGGACAATGAGCAAATCAAACTAGTGGATCTTGCCTTTCGCCCAGATCATTAAGAAATGCTGAAATTATTGCTTTTCGCTGTTTCGAAGCGTTTGGGACTCGTCAGTGCGCTTTCTTTGTACGAAAGTGGAGGAATTGCAATTTAAAAAGAAAAGATGCGAGCGAGGGAGGGCGGCGCGCAGACATCGCTACAGGATCAGCTATAGAAGAATGGCAAGCAGGAGGCAAATCCCTTTTAGAGTTTGCCCCGTCAGTGACACGTGCGGTTTACTGGATTCCCCGTTCTGACGGCGTATAACAAATGTCGAGAGTAGCCGGACGAGTAAGTTAATCCAACTCCTGAGCTGGTTTGCCCTCGGCTCAGAAAAAGTGTTTAGGAGTATCTGTAACTTCTTAATTTTTCAGATACAGTTTTGATGCCTCACAAAGTTGTTGTGGTGAAGTTTGTTATTTATTTGTTCCAGCTGTGTGAAAACAACTGTGTGATAATTATTTCTAAATGAATAATCATACTCTTTGTTTAGTTATGTTGTTTGTAATAGAACTGTGACGATCATATATTTGATACTTAAAAAATAAAGACTTACTTTAAAACAGTGCAAGAATTCAGGTATTCAACTCACTTGATAATGAGTATCCAAAGAGCTAAAACAAAAGAAAAAATATTAAAATTATAAATGAATATAATGATCATATATATTTGATCCTTTAATTATATTAATAAAAGTTTGCTACTTATTAAAATAATTACTTAATAGCAATAAATCATTGATTTATTATTTTTTAAATTAATTAATAATGATTACATTTTATAAATTAATTAGATTTAGTACATAAATTAATTCACATTAATTATTCTTTAATAATAGAATGGAAAATTTCCCCACGCTAAATAAAACAAAAATGAAAGAAAATGCAAAGCTTCACGGTCTAGTTCAATGGTGAATGCTTCACCTCCAGCAGTGCTTTAGATCTCTGATGAATGACTTCATCCGTCGTCGTCGCCGTCGCCGTCAGAGTAGTTGCCTGTATTGGAGTAGTCGAGCCTGTTTCATCGTCGATACAGGAGGCGCACTTCCTCTCAATCCATCCCTGAAAGTATACTTCTCTAACCCTACAATGCTCTTGCTAAAGGCGAAGCATCTCTAGAACGATGAGGGGTAACCTGACAAAACGGCGTCCCATCGAGCTCGCATTGCCAAACTAAACAACTGCGATTCGCGGCCGCTCCCCGCACTGCGCTCTTATAACCGAACAGAACGGTCCCTAAGTGACTTGTGAACTGAATTTCAGGAGCTAGTAAGTCAAGCTCAAGCTAGCCTTGACTTGAATCATTGGCTCGTGATCCTTGCTCCTTTAAATAAATACTAATGTAAAATATATTCAAATATATATTAAATGTGATTGCTTCATCTTTAAAGAATTAAAAATGTTTAAAACATATATTATTTATTGTATATTAAGTGATTTCTTATTGTTTCTCTCATAATTACTTATTCTAGTTCTCATTTTATTATAGCATTACCTTAAATTAATATATATTTTTCTCTTTTATAGTAAACAAGCTGATTCGTGAGTTTCCTAAAAGTAGAGTTCTGAATGACTTTTTATCAAGATTTGAATGTTTCTCATTCAAAACATTGTCTCGAGATTCATGCCGGATGATAAAATTTTGTTGATAGCCTATCAAGTATATTATATCCATTTTAAAATAAATTTAAAGGCAATTTACATACGTATCATGTAATTTTTGTGTATTTACATATCGAAAAAATTAATATTTTATATTTACATAAATAATTCCCAAATCTTTACTGTATAAAAATATCACTGTTCTTAACTTTATAAAAATTACATGCATATTTTTAATCATAATCAGTGCCACCAGTGTTATAAATATAAATATTAAACTTCTAGGCATTATATCTCTAAATACATAATAATGGTGTGAGATACGTAAATTTTCCAAATTTCCGATACATTTTAAATTTTTAAAATTCAAATTTAATGGAATCAAATTTAAATTTTAGTTACAATAATTTAATTCAGTTTTTTTCACATTCAATACAAGTATTTTGAAATTGCAACTCATAACTTACGGTTCTTCTATATTTTTCATGAGTAAGTTGGATGAAATAATGGTAGTGTTCCAATATGAATCCATACCAAATTCTTAAATATGAATAAAAATTTTGAAATATTAATTAAGGTATTGATGGTCTCCAAATCATACATATGTATAGTCCGATTATGTGTCATCAACTAATCGTACCATGAACGAATCTCGACACATTTGGCTCAAATTTTAAGATGATTGGTGAGTGAGAAACCCTCCAATTCAAAATAATTATCAAGAGCTCTAATTTTAGCAAATTTATACTCAAACTGACTGACTTGACAAGACGAATCCAATTATATCAAAATAGATCTAATTCAAGCCAAATCAATCCTGTATTGCCTGTGAAACACTTGCAGAGGCATGGGGTTGTTAATTGGAGGTTTAAATATACTCTGAATTTGACGTGTCTATTGTCAAATTAAGTGTCTCGACGATAAGAAACCGACAAACTCAATTTTGATTCTGAGATTTTTTAAGGTCATCAGATTATCAAAAAAATTCCCTATGATCAAGTAGAATCAACGTGAGTCGTTCGATCAAGTGGTTATGACGATTATTCGCCAAAGAAAAAATATGTGTTTCCTATAGGGCCAATAAATAGACCTCCTCTCTTCACTCGGAGGGGGAGAGAGGAAGGCTAAGAAGGAGCCCATTTCTTATATTATTTTGTACTAAAGACTTTGTGATAACTTCCAACCTCCATAGTCGCCGACTGCCACTCACCGGAAGGGTTTGTTGGTTGTATTGATATGGAATCACACCTGCTCTCACACAGACATTTCTTCGATCCGCATTTGAGTTGGATGCGAGTCCATTGACATTCCTTCTCAATCTGATTCCTTTCGACAGACATTTTCCACAACTTTGCTAAATTTTCATAAAACTCCAAACTTCATAAATTTTCATAAAACTCGATACTTCAAAATTTTTCATAAATTCCACAAAATTTCATGAACACTCACAAAATTTCATAAATTTTACATAAAACTTCACAAATTCCATAAAATTCCCACAAATTTCAAAATTCAAATCTCTGAGGACCAGTTTGAGTCCCCCCTTATGAATATTAAGGCTTCTTATTCCTTCAAAATTCAAACCTCCAGAAACCGGTGTGAGTCCCCCCTTGTGGATGTTTAGGCTTTAGATTACTTCAAAATTCAAATCTCCGATGATCGGTGTGAGTCCCCCCTGTGAATGTTAAGGCATTTTATTCCTTCAAAATTCAATCTCCGAGGATCAGTGTGAGTCCCCTCTTTGTGATTGTTAAGGCTTCCAATTACTTCAAAATTCATATGTCCAAGGATCGATGTGAGTCCCCACTTTGTGGGCGCCCCTTTGTGGACGTTAAGGCTTTCGATTCCTTCAAAATTTAAATCTCCGAGGATCGGTGTGAGCCCCCCCTTGTGGATGTTAATGCTTTCGATTCTTTTGAAATTCAAATCTCTCTGTCACGACTTAGGTTGGATGTGAGTTCCGGTGCTTTCATTTATAGTGTGACGTTGCTTTCACCTGATTAACTCTCAAGTTGGATATGAGTCCTTGTGCATTCCTCCTTGATCTAATCTCCCCATCGTATCCTCATTGATAACTTCACGAAAAAAAAATCAAATCAATCAAAATGAAATGAAAAAATGAAATCAAACAAAAAAATTGCAACATGAAATTCAGAAATTACATTCAAGTTTGAAGGCTTAAATTCCTAGCTACAATTTGAAAATACACCTGCTACTCTCCAGCGAAAGTTTCAAAACCTTCAAATTAAATTAGCTAAATCAGGTTAACCCAAATTAGCTACATCACTGGGCAAACCGACCTAACTTAGGTCAACTCAAATCAACTAAATCACTAGGTAAACCCAACCTAACTTGAGTTAACTCAAATCAACTAAATTATCGGGTTAACCCAACCTAACTCGGGTAGACCAAGTCGGCTAAATCATCTGGTCAACCCGACCCAACTTTGGTTAACCCAAGTCAACCTAAATCACTAAATCAACCCAACCTAACTCGAGTTAACCTATGTCAACTAACCCTAACTCGGGTTAACCCAAGTAAATTCGTATATTTTGAGCCAATTTGACTTAACTTTGTTCAACCCGATCGAAACTTGATTTTGAACCTAATTTAAGTCCGACTTAAGCTGGGTTTAATTAAAGATTGACTCAAGTCTAACTCGACCTAAACTTAATTTGATAGATCAAATCCAAATTAACTTAGAACTCACCAAATTCAAACTTAAGTTAGATTTGACTCAACTCAAGAGGTTTAACTCGAGTCAACCCAACCCAACCCAGGTTAACTTAAAGTTGACTCAACCCGATTTGGATCAACTCAGTCCTACCTTGGGTTAGTCCAAATCCATCGGGCTTAGCTTGACCCCAATCAAACTAAGCCAACCTCGGCCAATCCTGTTAAACTAAGCTTGACTTAAACCAATTTGAGATCAACCCGAGACGAACTCGAACTAATTTGGATTTGCTAAAAGCTCACTTTAGATGAGTCCATCCTAACTTGAACTAATACAAACTCAAATCAACTCAGATTACTTAGGTTAAGGACAGTTTGACTTCTCATAAGAGAACAAAAGAACACTTAACATTAGTAGGGGACATTTGGGCTAAGGTACAAACAGACATAAAAGACAATACATAAAATCCACTCTAAAAGCCACTAAGACTTAAATTTTAACCATAAAATACAACCTGGTCTGAAAAAGATATTTTGGAGGAGGCAAATCGTGTCTGCTAACAAAGTACCTTACAATCACTTGTGACTATTCAACCCGTAAACCTCAATGATCCCGAAAGGACGGAACCATGAGACCTTGACCGGGCCATTTTGAACATAAAAAATAAAACACAAAAAAAAATTTTTGATCGTCTGCTAAGCCTTAAACAAAAAAAAATTTTCAATCCCTAAAATATGAAAAAAGACATTAAGACTTAAATTAAATCTTAGTGAATAAAGATCACCAAACGCAACTTTAACCCTGCTACCCGGGTCTATGAAGAACTCTTAGACGATGCAACCTATGGTTGTTGACAGAATTTTCCACTCATAGTAGGTTTTACTGCCTCTTAGACCAAATAGATCAGCGAACTCGACAACTCCGGGATGATGGAAAGTCATGAGCATCTCTTGAACAGGTAGTCTTAAATAAAAATAATAATTAATAAACTGAATAAAAAATATTTAATGTTAAGTTTGTTTGCATGGTTGTTAAGATAAAAGGCAGAGTCACCCTAGATTTACTTTGCATGCTATTAGGTTGTGCTAACTCGATTTTGTAGGGATGATCATTCAAACCACTTAAAACCCAGGGCAGAGGATGAACCTTAACAAAATCTTTAACAACAACACAAAACAATAGGCTAGTTCGTGATCTTGATAGGGTTTTTCAGAATCATCAAGCATCTGCTACCCTTAGGATATGATTTTGAAACTCTTTCCTTAAAAACAACGACATTTAAAATTTCTAAGAATGAATTACAACCTTAATCAGGAGTTTTCTTAAGCACCCCCAATTGATTAAGTGTAATTAACTATAGGGGCTTACCCTTATAGGAAGAATTAAACCTCATAACAAGAATAATAACCAAAATCTTTGGTCGTGGGTTTGTTTTCATCAGGTCTTTTTCGCAAATATGCCTTCAAAGTATGCTAAGTCGATCTTAGCTTGGACATACACTTCAAAGCTATCTACGCAAAATCAACCTCATGAAAGTTTCCCCACGTGTTTCTTTTGTTTGTCCCCGTCATCGTATGCCTTAGCCCTCCGATATCTTCTCTCTTTAGATTATCTACATGATCGGAGAGAGAGTTCTTCAGAGAGAAAGGGCTGTAAGACGGTAGGCAAACTGGTGACTCCACATAAAAATGATAACAGGACAACATGTGACGACTGAAGGGCGGCAGCGGTGAAGCTACCAATTGGTTTTGTGATCGGGCCTTGGTGGCAAATCGAATTGAATTGATCATACGATAGATATGACATGTGCAGAGTGCTACATGTGAAGTGTCATGCAAGCCATGCTAGCAATGCGAGAACACATGCAAGATGATGCGACAAGCAAGTGAAGTTGGCTAATTGACTTTAGATTGACTAAGACGGTCGATCAGGTGTTATGGCCAGGAGAGGTTAGTCGAGTCAGAGTGGCCGATCAGATCAAAATGACGGTTTGATTGAGCCTTAGTGGCTGATCAAACCTAATTGATCGGTCGATCATACCAGGGTGACCATTCAAACCAAAGTGGATGGTTGATCAGACCCTGGTGGCCGATCAAACCTAATTGATCAATCATCAGTCTGGGGTGGCCGATTGAGCCGAAGTGGATGGTTGACCAAACCTTGGTGGCAGATCGAATTTAATTGATCCGTCGATCAAGCTAGAGTGGTCGATCGAGCCTAAGTCGGAGGTTGACAAGACCTTCGTGGTTGATCAAAACTAGTTGATCGGGCTGATCGAACTTAAATGATTGGTTGATCAAACCTTAATGAAGATCGGTTGATCGGACCTTCGTGGTTGATCGAAACTAACTGAGTGGTTGATCTGACCAGGGCAGCTGATTGAACCAAAGTGGTTAGCTTATTAAACATTGGTGGCCAATCGAATCAAATTGATTTTTCGATCGGGTTGAGGAGGCCGATTGATCCGAAGTGGTTAGCACAATCGAGGCGACATGCAAGACATGTAAGAGAATAATCAAATGCATTTGATAGCACATTATGCTCATCCTAACGACCTCACATGGGATCATAGGCTTTTGTTTTTTGGATGTGTAGTAAAACTACCTCTGAATTTGACAAATGAAATAAAGGGGATTCCTTCAATTCTTTGAAGAAAACTTCTCCAAGATTTGGAGAATGAAATGGCCAAGGGGCTTTATCATCCTCGAAGTTCCATATGCTCTAATCTCTTCATAAGAGATTGGAGCCACGAAAATCATGGAAAATTTGGATTCCCACCGTTTGGATTCTTTGTACTAGGGCTCAGAGGGAGAGCTCAATATTCTTAGGTATTTTCAACAAATTGGTTCTAACCTAAGGGGAATTTCTCTGTCACACAACATAGGTCCTTAAATCTCTATAATCCAGACAAAGGGAGCTCTCAGAATGAAAAATGTTAGAGGTTTGAGGTTTTCTCACTCACATGGAGGTTGAGAGGCATTCTCTTTGCTCGATCATTGCTCTTACTTTGTTGGTACGAAGCTCTCATCTTCCAAAGGAGATTTGCCCCTTTTCCTCTTCCAAGCAGGATCAAGCGCTCTATCTTCAAAAGATATGAAGCTTTTCTTTAAAAATGCTTCTTCAAGGCTTCCATCACACTCCCCTCTAAAGATTGACGGAGGAAGAAGAAGAAAATTAGAGGAAGAGGGGAAAAACATGAGGTTGAGGAAGAAGAAGTTCAATTTCTTCTCTAGAGCTCTCCACCAAGATCCTATCCACTCCAAACTCTCTCCTCTTCAGCTCCCTTACCAGTGAGACTTCTTGCCCCATTCAAAAGGCTGGTTGGATCAAAAGGGAATGGAGGGAAATGCCTTTCAATGAGTTCAGGCTCTTTGACTCATGCTTAGCCCAAAATGACACCCTCATGAAGCATGTGATCGGTCAATATTCATAGTAAAAGGCCAAATGCTTTCCATATACCCTTGTTCCCTTTTTACAAACTCAAATTTAGCTTTTGATGGATCAGTTTCATCAAAAAATCAAAAAAATCATAACCTTTCAGCTCTCGGGGTGCCTCAGCTTCGGGGTATGGTGCTGAGGCGTCGAGGTTCAGGCACCTCTTTTTACCCTCTCAAGTTTTGATGGCTATGAAGGGCAATTTTGGGCTTCTAGATGCCATAACCAGATGCCTACTTTCTAGCTACTCGGTTTCAGGACCTCCGGGGTTGTTTTGGGTGCCTAGGCGCCCAGCTGGGTAGTAAGCACCAATCTCGCCCTGTAATCCACAATTTTCGTAGAAAATTAACTGTGAATGGTTTTTTTATCTGCAAGCTATGATATTATATGTATCATTGAATATAATCCCATAACTTAAAAAATAAATGTTTTATAGGAATTGTATCACGAGTTGTTGATGGGCGTCTCGAACCACCGAGCACGTGTAATGGCCTGAACCCTAATTTTATCCAAAACGTGTGTGGGAGAGTTTTATGAATTTTTTTGTTCATGAAGGGCTACAAATTGATGGGGGAATGACCTCTAAACATCAAAATGATCAATAGATGCATGTTATATAAATACTAATGACACCAAACGACGAGCTTCCACGGATAAGTCTAACTCAACAGTGAATTGGATTTAGTGCCAAAACACGTACCAGAGGGACTTAATGGATGTTTGGGACTACGAGAATCAACACATGGATCAAGTAAGGTTTCATAGTGCTCAAGTTGACATCCTATGTTTGTGACGTTGAAGATTGATGCCAAAAATGTATTAAAATGGCAGATCCAACATAATTAAAATTGAGTAATCAAATTCAATTAATCTCAAATAAAGTACTTAAAAAGATGGTTAAACATTTTGGGATGCTAATTGAATGACCAACGGGTCTCCAAATCATACATAATTATATTCAAATTTAGTAATTAAATGAAATAAATATAATAAGTCTAAGTCGTATAGTTTGACGATTATTACGCTACATAAATTCTAAAAGGTCAATTTATAATTTAATAATTAACATGACCTATCTAATGGAGTGGTTTGAGATTTTGGGTACTCAATTATCAGGTATCTACTTGACTTTAAAAGGGCTTAGAGATCTCATAAATTTTAGAGATTTACTTGATGACTAATATCGAGCACCACCAAGACCGTGATTGTTCAAAGACCGCCCAATCATCCAACCATCATCGCTCAACTATTATTTTATTACCATCATTAGACATTTATGACTTAACCATCATCTTTACTCTTCATCTTTCCCATTAGACTGAGCTAGTGTTAATTCTAGCATTTTAATCCCACATCCTCTAATAAAAAAGAAAGATCTTTGTAGTTTTAACCAAAATTAATAGATCAATTTATCTAAAATATTATATCAATTAAGATATTTTCATTTCCACTTCATCTTTATTTTATTTTTCATAAATACTTAATTTCTATTTGTTGCATAGGTAGAATAGTGTCCACAATTAATATCATAAGGGAGTAACTCATGTGATTAACTTAAAATTTTATTTTATATATTTTTTTTTTAAATATCATTCAATTAACTAAAATATACATTAGTATTTTCAATATGAATGCAGTGCATGACATTGTCAAAAACATGTTACACTGTTTAGATGATCACATTGAATTTGAACAACCAATAAACTATTTCAATGTTTAAAAAATTTGAACACTTCAAATATGATTCTAATTAGTTTAACAAATGCTTTTATACTTAGGAGAATTTTATCAAGTATAAGTAGAAACGTAATTACTTAGCTTCAATTTTATTTTATTTATTCTGTCACTTAATATTTAATCTGAATTTTCTTTAGAGTATTTTTTAATCACATAAATTATTTATTTAAAAATTTTTAAATTTGAAATTTAAGATTTCTTTATTAATTATATGATTTAACTATATAATCCTCATTTTAACTTCATTGAATCATAAAATTTATTATTGGGTTACATATCTCACGTATATTGTTCATATTTTAATCCATTGACACCATATTTAATCGATCAATTCTCTAATCACATCTATCAATCTATTATTGTTATCCAACTACGATAGTAAAATATGTATTTATGTAAGTCAAAGTTTTTACATAAAATAAAATAGTTGCAAATTAAAATAATTACCTTGACTTTTCTCTTTCTTTTTCTTGTACACTTGACAAATCATTTAAACATTTTGAATCAAAGACTTTGTAAATCTCAAAACCTAAAAATTTTTTATAAATACATAATATTTATGTTTAACAATTTTCATTTTAAAATGATCATTTCTAAAATAATGTCGATTGTCAAGGAGTCGCCAGTCTCTCTCTCCTTATATATTACCCTAATTTATATCCTCACTAAACTTTAGTGTAGAAAATCTCAAGTGAATGTGAAGAAAAAGGGGCTTGATCACAATAGAGATTGAGAAAAATAAGATGAGAAACTCATCTGACGATTTTGACTAACCAAAGTTCCAAGTCCTTAAATTTCTTATAAGTGCAAGCCACTATAGTTAATTACATCTTAGACAATCATCTAAGAAAACTTCTGATCAATGTTAAATTACTTGTTTTGTAGGGTGTTTTCTATGAATGAGTGATAGAATATCAGTACTCAATCCTGGAAGATGTTTTGTTTTGTCAATGTCGATGTCATTTGTCAATGACGTTGTTTTGATGTTATGTCAATGTCATATCATTAGTTATCAATGACAGTATTTTGTTTTGTTTAATGTCGGTGTATTTGTTGATTTTGTCTTTCATTTACTTGTCATGTCAATGTTTCATTGTTATCGATGTCATATTGGTTTATTATTATTATATCGATGTTTAGTTTTTTTGTCAAATTTGTTTTCTGGTTTTATGACTATCCAAATAATTCAGTTGTCTTTGTTGTCATGTCATATTTTGTTTTGTTGTTTGTTGAAAGTTTAGGTTTTGTGACTAACCTAAAAGTTCTGGTTTTATTTTGTCGTCATGTTTTATCATCGACGTCCTGCAAAATAAAGTTAGCACACCCTATAACATGCAAAGAAAATTTAAACGAAACTTGTCTTCATCCTGCAAAGAAAACATTGTCAGGAATAATGTCATATAAATGTTTAAATCACCTGGTAGAAATGTCTGTTGTTTTAGAGTTGTCGGATGTCCAAGTTTGGTTGAAATGTCAATTTAGATTTATGTCAATTTATGTTTAATTTTTTATTTGTCTTGAATGTCGATTTGGGTTGAATTTTAGATTTTATGTCAATTTATGTTGATTTAGATTTGATTTTGGGTTTTATGTCTATTTATGTCAATTTGAGTTTAATTATGGATTTGATGTTAATTTATATCAATTTGAGTTTTATTTTGAGATTTTTTTTATTTATGTTTAATTTTATGTCAAGTTAAGCTCGATATGGATCAAAAATAAAGATTATGTCATCTTATGTTGAGTTTGATATAGGTCAAACATAAGGATTATGTCAGCTTATGTCATGTTAAGTTTGATTTTGGTCAAACTTATGTCAGTTTATGTCGAGTTAAGTTCGATTTGGGTCGAACTTAAGAATTATATCGGTTTATGTCGTGTTAAGTTTGATTTGCGTCGAAATTAAATTTAATGTCGAATTATGTTTGGAATGTTGATTAATATCGAAGTATGTTTGAAATATTGATTTATGTCAGTGTATGTCAATTTTATTTGAATTATCAGTTCGTGTTAAAATTTTTTTTAAGATGTTGGTTTGTGTTTAAAATGTTGAGTTGGGTCGGAAAATGTTAGTTTATGTTGATTTATGTCAAAAGTGTCGGTTTATGTCAAATTATGTTAAAAAAAGGTCGGTTTATGTCAAATCATGTCGATTTATGTCGAATTATATTGAGTTATGTTTGAAATGTTAATTAATGTTGAATTATATTAAGAATGTCGATTTGTGTCAAATTAGATTGAAAAATATCAATTTATGTTGAATTATGTTGAGTTAAGTTTGAAATATCAATTTATGTTGAGTTATATTGAGTTTGGTTTGAAATGTCGATTAATGTCATTTAATGTCAATTATGTTCAATTTTGTCGATCCTAAGGCTTATGTCGATTTAGATTCAATTTTATCGATTAAGTTTCAATTTGGGTTGAACCTAAGGTTTATGTCAATTTAGGTTCAATTTAGGTTGAACCTAAAGTTTATGTTGATTTAGACTCAATTTGGGTTGAACCTAAGGTTTATGTTGATTTAGGTTCAATTTGGGTTGAACCTATAGTTTATGTCCAGTTGAGTAGAGTTAGGTTCATTGTCCGTTAAACCTAAGATTTATGTCCAGTTGAGTAGAGTTAGGTTCATTGTTAGTTGAACCTAAGGTTTAGGTTTTGACTTAAGGTCAATGTTGGTTGAACTTAAGTTTGATTTAGGTTAGACTTAGGTTCATGTCAAGTTGAACCTAAGTATGGTTTGACTTAATTCTAATATGGGTCTTAAGTTAGGTTTAAGTTAGACTAAGGTTCATGTCGGGTTGAACTTAAGTCTAATATGGGTTAGACTTAAGTTAGGTTTAGGTTAGACTTAGGTTCATGTCAGGTTGAACCTAAGTATGGCTTGACTTAAGTCTAATGTGGGTTAGACTTAAGTTAGGTTTAAGTTATACTTAGGTTCATGTCGGGTTGAACTTAAGTATGATTTGACTTAAGTCTAATATGGGCTAGACTTAAGTTAGGTTTAGTTTGAAGTTAACTAAACCTAATTTGGATAAGGTTTAATCGATTAATTAGACTTATTATGGGTTATGTCTAATTAGGGTTAGGATTAATTAAACCTAATTTGGATAAGGTTTAATTTATTAATTAGACTTATTATGGGTTAAGTCTACTTAGGTTTTATGGTTTAATTAAACCTTGTTATGTAAGGTTTAATTAAATTAAGTAGACTTAATTGGGGTTAAGTCTAATTAGGGTTTATGTTTTAATTATGCTTAATATGTCTTCATTAGAATTTGATTGAGTCTAAACCCAATGTAATTAGGATTTGAGTGGTTAGTTAAGTCTAATTTGTCTTTTAAACTTAATTAAGGGTTATTTATGTCTTGAACCTAATGTTATTAGGGTTTAGATGATTAATTAAGTCTAATTTGTTTTCTTAAACTTAATGAAGGATTGTTTATGTCTTAAATCCAATGTAATTAGAATTTAGGTGATTAATTAAGTCTAATTTGTCTTCTTAAACTTAATTAAGGATGGTTTATATCTTAAATCCAATGTAATTAGGATTTAGATAATTAATTAAGTATAACTTGTTTTCTTAGACTTAATTAGGAGTCTGATTGGTTAAACCTAATGTGATTAAGGTTTAACTTAGTTTTATTAAGTCTAATTTGTCATCTTAGACTTAATTATGCTTTAATGAGTTAAACCTAATATGATTAAGGTATAACTTTGATTAATTAGCTCTAAATGGTGTCTTAAACCTAATTAGGGTTTTATTAAGTCTAATTTGTCATCTTAGACTTAATTATGGTTTATTTAGTTAAACTTAATGTGATTAAGGCATAACTTAGATTTATTAAGTCTAATTTGTCATCTTAGACTTAATTAAGATTTCGTTATGGGTTTATTGTGAGTTAGACTCATTTTGAACCTAGTCTATTATGGAATAAGCTAAGTGAAAAGAGATTTGGAAATTTTAGAGTTAAATTTGTTAAATAATAAATTTTAAGCCTATTTTGAAAATGTCTTTTAAAATTGTCTATTGGTCTAAGAAATGTCATTTTAAGGTTATTGTTTGTCACCTTAAATTTTCTAACAATTTTCCAATTTTATTTCTCTTAATTTTTATTTTTATAATTATTATTTGAAATAATTATAAAATATCTTGAAAATTAGAAAAAAAGTGGTCTTAAAGGGGTTTTCTGTTCTAGAAAAAATCAAATAAGATCCCTAATGGCATGAAGATAAATTCCCCAAAGTTTCAGATTTTTTTGATTTGTAAATAATTTTTAATAATTAAAATACTCGAGAGAGTATTTAATTATTTTAAAATTAAATACATAGAATAAAATTATGATTTTAATTTCATAATTTTTTCCTCTTCAAAGCTTTCCAGAGATATTTTTATTTTATTTTTAGGACCTATGTACAAAAAGTTATGAATTTTCAATTATTTTAAGGTTATTTGGAATTAAAATGGCTCCAGAATTACCAGAGGCTGCTGCGTGTCCTCGTACCGTCGAACGGTAGGAAGATCTACTACGCGGATCCAGACAGCAAACACAATGCAGTTCGATCTAGGCCGCCCGTTCCAAAACACGAGATCGGACGACCTTGGATTAATCCAAATAATTCAGAAAATTCTTGAACCGTCCAACTTCCAGGGTCAATATCTAACTCATTTCTCCATGGAATTGAGTGATTTTTGATCCTATGGAATTATCTGGAGATGTAGATCACATCTATCCGGTGATCATGATTTTATGGACTAGTTTAGTCCACGATTTTCCAACTTTATGAATTATTTTGAAATAAAAAATTCATACCTTGACCACAATGATCTTAAGCTTGATGAAACTTGTTGGTCAGCCTTTAGTGGTCCCAGAGAAGTTCTTTGTCACTTCAATTTGGACTTATACCAAGTCTTGGTGGGAAATTTTGACAAGATGGATCAATTCCTATATAGACTCGGTTTGGGCCAAATTGGCTCGATAGGGTCAGTTCTATGGTTCAACTTTGGTTGGGTTTGATTGCTCTGGTCCTAAGCAACAAATTTCATGTAGGAAATTTTTGGATTGGAGCACTCTATGGAATTTTGCAAATTCCTCTCCCTCTCTTGGCTTAAGGCTCTCGGGTAGCCTTATTTGTCTTGATTTGGTGGAGCCTAGGGGCTAGCTGAGGGCTGGATTTTAGTTGGGATGGATTGCTAAGGTCCTTATTAAGGTTTCTTATGTTGAAAGCTAGAGGATTTGAGCAATATTTTGAGAGATATGGGTCACTTTTTCTCTCATTTTTTTCTCAGATTTTGCTCTATTTATAGCCATCAATAGCTATAGGAAGGCTTGGCTGAGAATTAGGATGATTTGAGGGAGTTGCCAAATCTTCTATTGTTGCCTAGGAGTAGGGTTTCAGCTATGAAAATGATAGATTGAGCAATTCACGCTTAACTAGCCTACCTAACCATGGTTAAGGAGATGGTAATTGGCTTGGATTTTCCCATGGCCTCACCCATTGGTGAGCTTGAGAGGTGATTGGTGTTGACCTCATTTTTGATGAGGTCTTTTCTCTTCTCTCTTCTTAGTACTTAGGATCTAGCCATAGGTCTTCTCCTTGACTATCTTAGAGGACTAGAAATGGGACCCATCACTCAAAAATTCAAACACTTCTTGGCTCCCTTCAAACCCCACAAGTTTGATTGTAAACCCCTAAGCCACTTGGAGGGTTAAAATCAAATGTGGAGGTTTAAAGAAAGAGTTTCCTATAGGACTCTTTGGCCTTAGGATTACCCTGGGTGGCCTGGTCTGGTGAGGGTTGACTTGCACACACCTTACTCCCACACACACATTCCAAGCTCTAAAACTACCTTTAACCAATTTGACTTCCCGGCTCATATAGGTAATTCATATGGACGGTCCTTAACCCCTAAGCCCCTGGCTAAGAGGGTTAGGAACAACATAGTGAATGTCTAAAATGAGTCCTCTCATGGCTCTTGTGAGCTTAACATGGCTTCATGACTCAACCAAAATGATTTCATTTCACTCACACTTAATCAATCTTCGTTTTCCCAAAATTTCAATTTTTTCCCCCAGGGCCCTAAACCCACCAAGCTTACCAAATCCCCTTGAAATTGCCCAAAATTTGCAAAATTGCCTAAATTACTCAAAATTCCTCAAAATCAATCCTAAACATTTCACTCTAGTCAAATTGATCATCCTTGGTCAAATACACCAAAATTTTCCATATACCCCCTCAATACCCTCCAAATACCCAAAATACCCTTTTAACCCAAAAAATTCAAAAATTCAGAAAATTCCTAGAAAATTCCCAAAAATCCCAAATATTCCTAATTACATTTTGTTCAATTACACCATGGGCCAATTTTGTCAATTTATCCTAATTTTACCAAAACCCCCAATTTACCCCTTTTTTAACCTAAAATGGACCCAATGTCCCACCAAACCAATCCAATTGACCTCAATTTTAATCCAATTCAATTCTAAACTTCAATTAAATATCCCAAATACCAATTTAGACCAAATCCAAACCCAATTTAATCAACATGTGGATTCAATCTCAATTTGAAGCTTAAAGCCCAATTTTGGCTAATGACTTAAACTTAGCCCAAACCAACCCAACTTAACTCCAATTAACCCCAAATCTTTTCCTAAACCTTCCTAACATCCCCACAAACAAAAAACTAACATGATTTGCCCCAAATTTGAAACTAAACTCCTCCCAAACCTAACCCAAACCAAAAATCCTCAATTTGGCCTAAATCCATTATGAATCCCAAAATCAAAGCCCAACCAAAGTTAAAAACTCTTTATCACACCCCCATAAACATTTTTCAACATTAATTTTACATCAAACCCAACATTAACCCAACCTTAACCCAAGTTAGCCCAATTTGATCCACTTTGGCCTCATTACCAAAAAGTCTAAATTGAACCCAATTCGACTTAAATTCACCCCAAAGTTGTTCCAAATTACTCATAGTACATTCTTAAACCAATCCTAACATTTATTTGACACAACCCCTCACCAATTTTCATCCATTAATTTATTTCAAAACCTAAAAGCCCACTTCCTTAAACCATTTTAAAAGCCCACTTCTTTAAACCATTTTAAAAGCCCATCCAAAATGATTTCAAAAAGCCCAAGATTTATTCCAAAGCCCACATGAAGTTTCCTCTCATCATCCTTTTAATTGAAATCATCCCTAAGTCCTAAATCAATAATCAAATCATTCCAAATCAAGCCTCATGCCAATTTCCCCTAAACTCATTAAAAATCCCAAAATACATTTCCATGTAAGTGAGCCAAGCCACTCCTAAGCCAAATGGAGCCATTGAGCCATGCACAAGCCACATGATAGCCATGGAAGCTACTTTACATATCACCAAGCCATTAATGGTAAGAGAGGGGAGTGACACGCCTAAAAGATATACGTTTTTTGTTATATTATTTTACTCATTTTTGATGATATTGCACTTTAAAGGAAGGTATTTTGTATGTTTTTTGGTTTTAGTTACAAGAAATGGTGATTGGAGCAAAAGAAAACAAAAACGGTGCTTTTTGGAGCAAAAACGAGCAAGAAATGAAATTCTGCCCTGACTCATTTCGATAAGTCTTTTGATGTTAAATCTCTTTTACACTTCTTGCATATTTTTGAATGAGATTACACTTTAAAGAAAAGTTGTTTTTATGTTTATTTTGTAGGGCTATCAGTTACAAATGCAACGCAACTGAAATGGGGCTAATCAGAGCTAAAACAGAGCCAAACGGAGCGAAACAGTGGAGCTGCGCAGGAATCTCGTCGACGGCAGCCTCGAGCCCGCCGACGGCGGGATTTTCCCGAGAAGGCCAAAATATGATCGAAAGGCTCGCCAACAGCGCCCTCGAGCCCGCCGACAGCGAGCATGAGCAGTTATCCATTCTTCTAGAAGCTCGCCGACGACGAGATCGAGCTCGCCGACGGCGAGAATGTCGGTTCAAGCAATTATTCGATGAATCTGGATGCTTTTTGAAGAGGTGCTTAGGCAACCTTTGAGAATTTTTCTACCTCTTTAAAAAGGGACGAATTTGAGAGAAAAATAAGAGAGATTGGAAAAAAAAACAATAGAGGAAAGGAGAGAAAAACTTGGAGGAATGTTTAGGATTCTTAGATTAAGAGTAGAAATGTAGATTTCTACCCTTTTGGAGAAATTGGAGAGGAGATTTTGAGAGAATTTGTAAGGGATTTTTGCTAGCATTGCATGGATCGCCGGGAGACTTTGTGGGAGAGATCTTTGTCTTTCTTTCAAAGGGAAAAAACTAAGTATTGTTCTTCATTATCTTATGATTTTGTAAACATTTGCGTAGTGCATTTGCTTTGGTTAAATGAAGTTTCCTTTGTGTTTTCTTCATGCTTTGTGACGTATCTCTCTTACTCTTTCTTCTTCTTTGAAAATAGTGGCATAAGAAGATTATGCCATTGTTTTCCTTTTACTTTTCTTTTACAATGAGTAGAAATCATGTTTAGGATTTTGTGATGCATGGTAGAAGTAAATTTAATTACAAATGTGATGGTTTTTACTTGCACTTCATTTACATTGCAATAAGGGCCCATTGTAGTGTTAAAATTCGTTGTAATTACATTGACCTGAAAGGGCGGTGTAATTCTCAACAAAGTGGAACCACATTCAAATTCCATGGATGGTGAAGTTCATGGAAGTTGAATGCAAATAAATAGGGAAATATAATTATTGGGTGTAGAATTGGAGATTTTAGAGTGACAGACTAAAATCCTCAATTCAGTCATATTGTTTGGGTGCTGAAGCGGAGATGTTAGCCCTCAAGCGAGGGGAACGTAGGAGCTCCGATGTGAGAGTCGGTATCCTCCCAGCCTAGCCAGAGATTCAGTAACCAAGCATAGGATTAGTCAATGTTCTTTATGTATGGGCCAAAGGGTAAAGAATAGGATTGCTCCTATTTGGCATATACAATATTTAATGCATCTCAGCCCTATATATTATCTATTTCATTACATAAGAATAGTAGTTTTTAATATCTCAAAATTCTCCAAACGAATTCATCCAAAAAGGGTTATATTTAGAATTGTTATTTGCATTTAGATATAGTTATTATCTTTACATTTAACACTTGCATTTAGGAATAATTACTAGATAAAACATAATTTTAATCGACATTCCAACCTAAGGAGTAATTGTAGTAGACTAGAATTTTACTAAAGACCTCTTACTTCACTTCCTCGTGGGATCGATACTGGGGTTTTTAAAGAAAACTCTATATTACTTGAAGCGATACGTATACTTGCGTACTACCCCTAGTGTGTAAAATATTTTCTAATTTTTATATCTTTCAAGATTTTGCACACTAGCCACTATTTATAAATCGGGTCAAGTTTTTTGCCATCTTTTGGAAGTTAATTTACTGCGTAATTGCGGGTCGGGTCAGGGAGCTCTTTGCTAACCTATGATTAAACATTTTAACCTTACTCATGCTTCACCTAAACCCAAAATTAATCTAAATAAGCTTGGATTGAGACTTCTTCACTCAAAACCAGCTAACTCACTCGACTCCCGACACGACCTAAAGTCCTCAGTGGGTGCACCTAGCCCAAAAGCATGGTTTGACCAAACTAAACCCAAAATGAGCCTTACCCCTTACCACTTAAATCAAACTCCTTTACACATGTCAAGCCTCAATTGAACTCACCAACTTCCGACCACGACCCCACCGAGTTAGATGGTGACCCATGCTCGGCCGGCCGCCCACCACAACAGTTGGAAAACACCGGGCCGAGAGCCTTATTTGGCTTCAAAAATTCAAACCCATCGTCCGAGTTGTCCCAACCCAAATGGACACCATCGTCGTTCTTCTTCTCCCCGAGCAGTCGATCCCGGCCCTCCGATCGTCCCACGGAAGCCCTCCGGCCACCTCTATTTAAACACCACCACCTCTCGACCAAAGAGGTGCTCGAACAAAACCTTACCAAAACTGCGCCAAAATCACTCCGGACCCTTCTCCAAACACAGAGCACTTGATCCCCACCGAAATCCAGCCCTAAAACCCCTCTCGCGAGCTCAATTTCTCAGCTCAAAATCCACCCAAAAAACAGGACACTTCACCACAGTGAGTCAATCCTCAAATTGATTGACCCTACACCTTCACCAGACCAAGAGAAGAAGTTCCCCAGCAAAAATCCCCTCTCCAAGCCAGCCATTTCTTCTATCGGCCAAGCTTTGAAATCGGGCTTGGTGGAAGTCTGGTCTAGACAATTCACCAAGGCCAGAGGCTTCATCCCTAGGCTCCTCTAGCCCCAACGAACGTGCCAAGTCCCTCCGATTGAAGCTTCACTTCTCAGAGCCAAGGTATGGAACTCCTCCTTCCCGAGAGCTTCCAACGATTCTCCATTTCATCTGTGTTAATTTCAATACATGTTAACCATATGGATTTGTAACTCTCGTTTAGACGAACACATAGGATCAAATTTCATTTAAATTGGTTAAGAAATGAGGGAGATATTAGGGTTTTAGTGTGGACGACTCACGGTACGTACCAATCAGAGACGATGACCAGTAGCCGACGGATTGCGCTGTCGGCATATTTTTAGGTTTGTGTGTTGTATTTTAAAAAAGGGGTCGCCTATAGAATTTGTCGGTGAATTTTAAATTTTAAATTTAATTTAAATATATATATATAGTTTTAGAAAGAAGCATTTGATTTTGAAAATAATTTTAAGTTTGAAAATTTTAAGATATGAAATCAAACCGATCTCACGTCCCAAATAGTTTATATAAACGAGCACCACATCAAAAACTGTGTATCTATCCCGAAGAATAGTCACACTGCTTGATGATGGGGCTTGATTAAATAAACTAGAAGATTTGTGACATCTGTTTGGTCTGTGAACCAATTTTATAAGCCGACAAGTTCCCTTGCTTAATATAAAGCAATTAAGCAGGGTTTATATTACCTGGGTTCTTAAAGTTCCCCATAAGGGTAAGCTCATATAGTTAATTACATCCTAAATATCCGAAAATACTTAAGAAAACTCTCGATAATGATCAGTGGTTTTGCTCTCAAAATTTCAAAGATTAAGGTTTTTAAAGGATTGAATTTTGGAATTTCAAAAGGGATTAGCTCAAATTTGGAACAATTAATTTCAGGAGTCCGAAGGAAGAGAAGTATGAGAAGTTGAGGATCCAAGAAGAATCTTGACAACTTCCCAAACTATCCTACTGTTTGACTTCAATTTGAGAGTTTATTTAATGTTGTAATCCTGCCAATTTTAGTTACTTAGAACTTATATTTATATGACATGATCATACAAATAGCCTGGAAGATGTGAGGGTTTGTGTCGTACCAAACGACTACCTCGGAGTCCTAAGACCGGTTAGAGCTTAATTTGCATAACATGATTATGTAAATGCCTAATGAAATGTTGAGGATTTATGTTGCACAAGGCAAACTACCTCGAAATCCTATGGCTTGGTTATTTAATGCTAAAGAAGGGTTTTGCTGATGTAGATTCCAGTTTTGCTGAAGAAGATGGTCGTGCTGCCCACCGTGCTTTAAGCTCCTTGTCGTTATCGCAGAGGTTTAGTTTTAGAAAATGATAATCAAGATATGAGAGAAGTTTTTTGGTTTAGAGAAATCTTAAAGTCCAAATGTCTTTAATGTTTTAATTAAAACAAATCTTAAAGCTGGTTAAACAGAACCAATTAAGATCTCACGGTTCCGTCATCCCGACACAGTTATTTTCATCGGATTCACTTAGTCCAGATGAATTTGCTAAGCTCAGCTGAATGAGTTCCACACTTTCATTTAGACTGTGGGAAATCCCGTTAGCAACACGTGGGTTACATCATCTGTGGTATTCCTGATCATCCAACGAGACGTTTTAATTTAGTTGCAATTGTAGTTTTGTTATTCTGTTTGTGATTAAATTTTGAGTTGTTTTATATTTTGAATGTTGTGGCGGTGAATTTTATATTGTGACTTTTTATTTAGTTTTGGGTTTCATTTTTGTGGCTATCCTAAAGGTTTCTATTTTCATGCAGGGTGACATTCTTATTTAACATGCAAGAGAAGTAAAGTACAGTACAGGTAAATAAATTGCAATAAAATAATAGCGTACCTGGAGGGTCTTCCCGTCATTCCAAGCTACACTTAAAACATATTTTAGAGCATTTATATATTTGCAAGAAACACCTAGGTAAAGCAAAGGGAAGGTTTTGGTTGTCTACCAAAGTCCTAATCCTATAGCTAGTCGATTCATATGACGTCTAGGTTCTTGTGTTTTCTTAAGGATGATTTTCTTCATCAAAGAACAATTAAGTTTAGTGGTTCTTCTAAAACATCTCATCGTATTGAGAAAGTACTTAGGACGAGTCTTAAACATCTTTTCAATACTTCTGAGATTATTTTGAGTCCAAATGAATTTTATTGTATTGTGAATTAATCATCCAAAGTTTAGTTGAGTTTTGTCTCTTGCTCGGTGAACTTGGACATTTGATTATCCAGTGAGTAAAGTGACATTTCATTTAATGCTTTACTTAGGAGTTATAATAATGAAAGCTTTTAGGGGGGCAAATCAGTTTGTTAAAGAATTTAACCGCTTTGATTAAAGTTGTATTCATGATTTAGGATGATTTAATTTAGTTTCAAAATTCAAGTTGATTTTCTCTTAAGTGTTTTAAATTGTTTTATTTGAAAAAGGTGTTTAGATTATTCAATTTAATTAAACTTTTAATGATTTAAATTTAATTTGACTTAATTGTAACACTTTAGGTCAATTTTAATCGGTTTGATTTTTTATGTTTTTAATTATGAATTGTCTTAAGGTTGATTTTCTTTAATGTTTCAAATTTGTTTTAGGTTTCTTTTTTAAGTAATTTCAAATAAATTTTAATGTCTTAAATTTATTTCAATTTGATTATCAAATCACTTGATGTCTTAAGCTTTTAATTTAATTAAGGTTTATTTTCCTTTTAATTATTTTATTATTAATTTTAATTATCATTTTTTGAGTTTGATTAAGAGTTGAATATTATTAAAATGATTCATTTAGGGATTTTAAATTAAAGAATTGATATCTTCTTAAATCTTATCCCTAATCTTATTAATCCAAACTTTAACTTATTCTTCCAAAATTCAAATTGTTTAATTAATTAAAATTTACTTTAAATATTTTCAAGATGATTAATGGGTTTCTACCCCATAATTTCCTAGGTTCCAATCATTTAATGAAAATTTTAAAATCAGATATCTTACGCTCCCCTTGATTAAACCTAAATATTAATTAGGGTTAAAATCTTTTAATTACCTTTATGTCCTTTTAAGCATGCTCATTTCATAACTCATCAAATTAAACTCAAATGAACTTAAATTTTTTATGTCACTTCACTCACATGTCAATTAAGACATTAGAGGAGAAAATGTGATTTTTCTGAATTTAATTTAATTTATATATTTATTTTTGTGAAAAATATGGGTTTTCAATAAAAATTCAACAACATGACCAAAGTAAGGTTCCTGTTCTTAGGAAAATTATGGGATGTTCCTATTGACTAGAGGACCTTTTGAACCAATTTTGGTGATTTTTTGAATTATATGTTATTTATTATAATTATTTTAAGTTTTGGAGTGTTAATTAATTATAAAATAATATTAAAGTTGAAAAATGGATTTTTATGTTTTTCTTAAGTCTCTCTGACCTCAAGGAGTTCAGAGAAGCAAATTTTATATTTTTCTGATTTTTATTTGATTTATTAGAATTAATTTAGTGAAAATGTAAGGAAATTCATTTTTTAATATTAAAAATTGTTTTAAGCCTTTAAAATTCAATATCTCAACCTATAGACTTTAGAAAAATATTCAAAATGTGACATTTTTATGATTTTTATTATTTTTTAATTATTAAAATATTAAAAATATGGTGAAAAATGAAAATTTTTGAAAAACTCAAATTTTAATTTTTTTAGACTCCTCTGATACTAGAGAAGTCCTAAAAATCAATTTGGTGAATTTTTGAAATGTCTATTGGGTTTTATGAATTTTTAAAGTTTAATAATGATAATGACACTTAAATAATTCATTTAGTAGGGCTAATCGTTTTCAATTGATTTCAAATTTTTATGTGAGACTCCTCTGACCCTAAAGATCAGTGGAGAATTGTTTTCAAGTGGTTTTGATGTGTGGTTAGTCCTAATTAATTAAAATTCAATTTTGAGTGTTTAGACCAATTAAGGTTATTCTTGAGGAATCAAACCAAACCAAAATTTTCCTAAGGTCCTCTGGTCATAAGATACCTCCCTAAATTTTTCTAAAAATTTTTAAGCAACATGCTAATTATTGGAATTAAAATGCCAAAACAGACACTTAAACTTGAAAAATCAATAACTTGCCATAAATATGGCCTCTGACCTTAGAAAATTCAGGGAATGTTCCCAAGAACAGAGGCTACAAAAGCCCTATGGTCTCATGCCATGGTGAATTGTGTGTGTGAGTGGAGAATTAAAACACTGAAATGAGTAAATAATTAATTAAAAATAAAATGCTCATCAAATTAACTTAATTCCTTTTCCTTATTGTTCTCCTCTGTTCACTGAGCAAGAGGGTATTTTTATTTTACTTTTGTGATTTTTCTACACAAAGATATGGATTTTTAAAGTTATGGGTATTTAAATAAATCAGAAAATACCTAATTTCCTACTTAACCCAGTCAGTGTCGTGTCAACCTCGGCAGCTCTGAAAGCCCACGCTGTGCGCTCCTATTCGACGCCACCATCTAACTGGGATGCCACGCGGCCCGCGGTCTCACTCCATCTCCTCGTCTGGCTCGATCTGGACAGTCCATTCGATACACGCGCGATCCGACGGTTCCTGGTCATCGTCTACGACTGGTGTGTTCCGAGAGCCGTCCACACTAAAACCCTGATATCTCCCTCATTTCTTAATAAATTTACATGAAATTTGATCTTATGTGTTCATCTAAACGAGAGCTACAAATCCATACAGCTAACAAGCATTGAAATTAACTCAAATGAAATGGAGAGTTGCTGGAAGCTCTCGGGAAGGAGGAGTTCCATACCTTGGCTCTGAGAAGTGAAGCTTCAATCAGAGGGGCTTGGCACGTTCATTGGGGCTGGAGGAGCCTAGGGATGAAGCCTCTGGCCCTGGTGAATTGTCTAAACCAGACCTCCACCAAGCCCGATTTCAAATCTTGGATGATAGAAGAAATGGTTGGCCTGGAGAAGGGGCTTTTGCTGGGGAACTTCTTCTCTTGGTCTGGTGAAGGTGTAGGGTCAATCAATTTGGGGATTGGCTCACTGTGGTGAAGTGTCCTGTTTTTGGGTGGATTTTGAGTCGAGAAATCGAGCTCATCTGGAGGGAATTAGAGTTTGGATTTCAGTGGGGATCAAGTGCTCTATGTATGGAGAGGAGTGTGGAGCAATTTTGGCAGAGTTTTGGTGAGGTTTTGTTCAACACCTCTTTTGGCCGAGAGGTGGTGGTGTTTAAATAGAGGTGGTTGGATGGCTTCCCAGGGGCAACTGGAGGCTAGGATCAACTGCTCAGGGCAAGGGAATAACAGCCATGGAGTTCAATTGAGTTGGGACACCTCAGCAAGGAGGAATTTGAAATTTGAATCAAATAGGTTCTCACGGGTGTGATGTTTTCCGGCGGCCCAGGTGGTGGTCCGGCCAGGGTCAAGTCACCATTTGACTCAGTGGGGTCAGGGGTTAAGTTTGGTGCAAGCAATGGGTATTGGCCATGCGTAAAGAGGTTTGATTTAAATGGCATGGGGGAAGCTCATTTTGGGCACATTTTGGTCAACTCATGCATTTGGGTTTGGTGCACCTACCAAGGCCTGATTTTGGGCTGAAAGAAATCAGTTGGGTCATCCAAGAGAAGGTGGTGAGGTCCCTATCTAAGGTGATGTGGCTAATCTTAGTTTAGAGTGTAGCATGGATGAGGTTAAAAATGCTTAATGAAGGTTTAAGAAAGAGCCCCCTCTTCTTGCCATTAATGGCTTGGTGAGGTTTCAAAGCACTCATGGCTTCATATGGCTTGTGAATGGCTTCATTTGGCTTGCTCATGGCTTGGGAAAAGGTTGGCTTATTTTCATAGAAATGGGTTTTGACATTCTTGATGAATTAAGGAGAAATTGGCATGAGGCTTGATTTGGATTTATTTGATGATTGATTTAGAACTTAGGGATGATACCAATTAAAGGTATGATGAGAAGAATTTGTCATGTGGGCTTTAGAGCCAATTTTGGGCTTTTTGAAATCATTTTGGATGGGCTTTTAAAATGGTTTAAGGAAGTGGATTTTTAGGTTTTGAAATAAATTGATGGATGAACATTGGTGAGGAGTTGTGTCAAATAAATGTTGGGTTTAGTTTAGGGATGTGTCATGAGTAATTTGGAACAAGTTTGGGGTGATTTTGAGTTGAATTGGGTTTAATTTGGGTCTTTTTGGTAATGGGGTCAAAATGGGCCAAATTGGGCTAACTTTGGTTAAGGTTGGGCCAATGTTGGGTTTGATGTAAAATTAATGTTAGAGAATGTTTATGGGGGTGTGAAAAAGAGTTTTCAACTTTGGTTGGGCTTTGATTTTGGGATTTGGGCTCATTTGGGTTCATGATGGATTTAGGTCAAATTGGGGATTTTTAGTTTGGGTTAGGTTTGGGTGGACTTTGGTTTCAAATTTGGGGAAAATCATATTAGTGTTTTGTTTGTGGAGATTTTAGGAAGGTTTAGGAAAATATTTGGGGTTAATTGGAGTTGAGTTGGGTTGGTTTGGGCCAAGTTTATGTCATGGGCCAAAATTGTGCTTTAAGCTTCAAATTGAGATTGGATCCACATGTTGATGAAATTGGGTTTGGATTTGGTCTAAATTGGTATTGGGGAAATTAAATTGAAGTTTAGGATTGAATTAGATCAAAATTGAGGTCAATTAGAGTGGTTTGGTTGGACATTGGGCTCTCTCAGGTTAAAAATAGGTTAAATTGGGGGTTTTGGTAAAAGTGGGCTAAATTGACAAAATTGGCTTATGGTGTAGTTGAACAAAATGAAATTGAGAATATTTGGGATTTTCTGAAGTTTTTTTGGGAATTTTCTGAATTTTTGGAATTTTGGGCTAAAAGGGTATTTTGGGTATTTGGAGGTTATTGGGGGTATTTTTGGAAATTTTGGTGTATTTGACCAAGGATGATTAATTTTAGTGGGGGTTAATGTTTAGGATTGATTTTGAGGAATTTTGGGTAATTTAGGCAAGTTTGCAAATTTTGGGCAATTTCAAGGGAATTTGGTGGGTTTTGTGGGTTTAGGGCCCCGGGGGTCAAAAATTGAAATTTTGGGAAAATAAAGATTGATCAAGAGTGAGTGAAATGAAACCATTTGATTGAGCCATGAAGCCATGTTAAGCTAACAAAAGCCATGAGAGAACTCATCTTAGGCACTCAATATGTTGTTCCTAACCCTCTTAACCAGGGGCTTAGGGGTTGAGGACCATCTATATGAATTACCTACATTAGTCTGGAAGTCAAATTGAGTAAAAGTGGTTTTAAGATTTGAAAAGAGTATGAGAGTGTGGTGTGTGCAAGCTAGACCTCACCAGACCAAACCACCCAGAGTAATCCTAAGTCCAAAGAGTCCTATAGAAAACTCATCCTTTAAACCTCCACATTTGATCTTAACCCTCCAAGTGGCTTAGGGGTTTACAATCAAACTTGTGGGGTTTGAAGGGAGCCAAGAAGTGTTTGAATTTCTAAATGATGGGTCCCATTTCTAGTCCTCTAAGATAGTCAAGGAGAAAGCCTAAGGCTAGATCCTAAGTACTAAGGAGAAGAAAGAGAAAAGACCTCATAAAAAATGAGGTCAACACGCACGCGTATCGAATGGACGATCCAAATCGAGCCGGACGAGGAGATGGAGCGAGACCGCGGGACGCATGGCTGCTGACTCAGGTGGTGGCATCAAATAGGAGCTCGTCGCGTGGGGCTTCAGAGCTGCCAAGGCTGACGCGGCGCTGACTGGGTTAAGTAGATAAATAGGGTATTTTTTATTTATTTAATACCCAGAACTTCAAAAATCCATATCTTTGTGTAGAAAAATCACAAAAATAAAATTAAAATAACAACTTGCTCAGTGAACAAAGAAGAACAGAGTGGAAAAAGAATTAAGTTATTTTGATGAGTATTTTATTTTTAATTAATTATTTACTGATTCCAGTATTTTAATTCTACATGCACTTATACAATTCACCATGGCATGAGACCATAGGTCTTTTGTAGCCTCTGTTCTTGGAAACATTCCCTGAATTTTCCAAGGCCAGAGGTCATCTCTGTGGCAAGATATTGATTTTTCAAATTTATTTATCTATTTTGCCATTTTAATTTCAGTAATTAGCATGTTGCTTATAAAATTCTAGGAAAATTTAGGGTGGTATTTTATGACCAGAGGACCCTAGGAAAATTTTGGTTTGTTTTAATTCCTTAAGAATAACCCTAATTGGTCCAAACACCCAAAACAGAATTTTAATTAATTAGGACTAATCACACATCAAAATTAATTGAAAACAATTCTCCACTGATCTTTAGAGTTAGAGGAGTCTCACATAAAAATTTGAAATCAATTGAAAATGATTAACCCTACTAAATGAATTATTTAAGTGTCATGATCATTATTAAATTTTAAAAATTCATAAAAACCAAAATATATTTTAAAAATTCATCAAATTGGTTTTGGGACTTCTCTGATATTAGAGGAGTCTAAGAAAATTAAAATTTGAATTTTTCAAAAATTTTCATTTTTCACCATATTTTTAATGTTTTAATAATTAAAAAATAATAAAAATCACAAAAATATTAAAAATCACAAGAATGTCACATTTGGTCTCCTAATTACTTAGGACCATTCCTATGATTTTCTTAAGTCTCTAGGTTAAGAAATTGAATTTTAAAGGCTTAAGGCAATTTTTAATATTAAAAAATGAATTTTTGAACCTTTTCACCAAATTAATTCTAATAAATCAAAAAAAAATTATAAAAATATAAAGTTTGTTTCTATGAACTCCTTGAGGTCAGAGGGACTTAAGAAAAAAATGAAATCCATTTTTTAACTTTAATTTTATTTTATAATTACTTAACACTCCAAAACTTAAAATAATTATAATAAATAAAATATGATTCAAAAAATCACCAAAATTGGTTCAAGTGGTCCTCTAGTCAGTAGAAACATCTCATAATTTTCCTAAGGATAGAAACCTCATCCTGGTCATGTTGTTGAATTTTCATTGAAAACCCATATTTTTCATAAAAATAAATATATAAATTAAATTAAATTTAGAAAAATTACATTTTCTCCTCTAGTGTCTTAATTGACATATGAGTGAAGTAACATAAAAATTTTAAATTCATTTGAGTTTAATTTGATGAGTTATGAAATAAATAAGCCTAAAGGGACATAAAGGTAATTAAAGACTTTAACCATAATTAATTGAAAATTAAATAATTAAGAGGTAGAAACCCATTAATCATCTTGAAAATATTTAAAGTAAACCTTAATTAATTAAATAATTAAAATTTTGGAAGAATAATCAAATTTGGATTATTAAAGTTAGGGATGTGACTTAGGAAGATACCAATTCTTTAATTTGAAATCTCTAAGTAAATCACTTTGATAATATTTAACTCTTAATTAAACTGAAGATGATAATTGGAATTAATAATTAAGTAATTAAAAAGAAAACAACCCTTAATTAAATTGAACTTTAAAATATTAAATGATTTAAATAACTTAATTAAATTAAATTAAGAACAGTAAAATTACTTTATCACTTGAAAACAAACCTTAAACAAATTTAAAACATTAAAACTAATTTGAAATTTTAAGATCATTAAAATATAAAGATTTAATTGAATTAAAACAACTTGAACACTATTCCAAACTTAAAATTATTAATTAAAATTTTATAACTAAACCAAATTATTTCAAAATCATCAATTTCTTAAATTAAGAATTGTTAAAAATCTTTAACAAATTAATTTGCCCCTAAAGGCTTTCATTATCATAACTCTTAAAAGAAGCATTAAGTGAAATGTCACTTTACTCATCGGATAATCAAACATCCTATTTCACTGAGCAAGAAGCAAAACTTAACTAAATTCTTGGATGATTAATTCACCAGTACAATAAAATTCATTTGGACTCAAAATAATCACAAAAATATTGAAAAGATGTTTAGGACTCGTCCTAAGCACTTTCTCAATACGATGAGATATTTTAGAAGAACAATTGAACTTAATTGTTCTTTGATGAAGAAAATTATCCTTAACAAAACACAAGAACCTAGACGTCAAAAGAATTGACTAGCTATAGGATTAGGACTCTGGTAGACAACCAGGACCTTCCCTTAGCTCTACCTAGGTATTATCTTACAAATATATAAATGCTCTAACATGTGTTTTAAGTGTAGCTTGGAATGAAGGGAAGACCCTCCAAGTACGCTTTTATTTTATTGCAATTTACTTACTTGTACTGCACTTTACTTTTCTTGCATATTAAGTAAGAATGTCACCCTGCATGAAAACTAAAACCTTTAGGGTAGCCACAAAACTGAAATCCAAAACTAAATTAAAAATCAACACAAGATAAAATTCACCGCTACAACATTCAAAATATAAAATAACTCAAAATTTAATCACAAACAGAACACAAAACTACAACTGCAACTAAATTAAAACGTCTCGTTGGATGATCAGGAATACCTCGGATGATGTAACCTACGTGTTGCTAACGAGATTTCCCACGGTCTAAATGAAAGAGTGGAACTCATTCAGTTGAGTTTAGCAAATTCATTTGGACTAAGTGAATCCGATAAAAATAACGTTGCTGAAATGATGGAACCGTGGGATCTTAACCGGTGTTGTTATAATCAACTTTAAGATTCCCCTAATAAAACACTAAGATATTTGAACCTTAAAACTTTTCTAAACCAGAAAACTTCTCTCATCTCCTGATTTTCACTTTCTAAAACTAAACCTCTGCAATGACAAGGAGCTTGAAGCATAGTGGGCAGCACGGTCATCGTCGTCAGCAAAACTTGTCTACTCCAGCAAAACCTTTCATAGTTTTAAATAACAAGTCATAGGATTTCGAGGTAGTTTGTCTAGTGCAACATAAATCCTCAACTTTCCGTTAGGCATTTACATAATCATATTATGCAAATTAAGCCCTAACCGGTCTTAGGACTCCGAGGTAGTTGTTTGGTACGACATAAACCATCACATCTTCGAGGCTATTTGTATGATTATGTCATACAAATATAAGTCCTAATTAATTAAAATTGGCAGGATTGAAACATTAAATATACTCTTAAGTTGAAGCCAAACAATTAGGATAGTTTTGGAAGTTGCCAAAATTCTTCTTGTTTCCTCAGCTTCTCCTACTTCTCTTCCTTTGGACTCCTGAAATTAACTGTTCCAAATTTGAGCTAATCCCTTTTGAAATTCCAAAATTCAATCCTTTGAAAACCTTAAACTTTGAAATTCTTGAGAGCAAAACCACTGATCATTATCGAGAGTTTTCTTAAATGATTCCCGTCATTTAAGATGTAATTAACTATAGGGGCTTGCCCTTATAGGGAACTTTAAGAACCCAAGTAATATAAACTCTATTTAATTCCTTTATATTAAACATGGAAACTTATTGGCTTATAAAATTGGTTCACAGACCAAACGAATGTCATAAATCTTCTAGTTTATTTAATCGAGCCCCATCATCAAGCAGTGTGTCTATTCTTCGAGATAGATACACGGTTTGTGATGTGGTGCTCATTTATATAAACTATTTGGGATGTGAAATCGGTTTGATTTCATATCTTAAAATTTTCAAACTTAAAATTATTTTCAAAATCAAATGCTTCTTTCTAAAACTATATATATATTTAAATTTAAATTAAATTTAAAAATCGCTGATAATTTTTGTAGGCGACCCCCTTTTCAAAACACATAACCTAAAAATATGCCGATAATTGGAACTGGTTCATTTTGCCCTAGATCAGCCTCCCCCATTTAAATCTTTCATCACCTTCCAATGATCAAAGAGAGAAGGCCACATAAGCTTGATTTCTCTCATTCCCATGCCATGGTAATGATTGCCTTCCAATGGTTATAATGAGTCCCAAATGCCATATGATTATTTTGTCTCCTCCCTATTGGCTAGAGGGGAGGTTAGTGATGAGTTAAGGAAGCTAAGGCCTTCATATTTCTCCACCTCATTTAAATTTTCATGAGGGGATGACACATGCCCTTTATTTTCCTTAAATTTTTAAAATTTGATTTATGATGTCACCTTATGATGTGAGGATGATGCAAATTTATGCTCTCTCCTCTTGGTTAAGAGGTAAGGTGATGAATGAGTCACCATAAGCTCTCTTAAGGTTGCATGAGGGAGTGACACCTCATCTCCTCTTAATGATGAAACTGCCATTATTCACTTTAACCATGGTTTAGGTTAAAATTCTTCATTCATGTGTATTGTCATCATGAGTCTTTTTATGAGTTAATTCATCATTAATGAGTCTTATAGGTTATGTGAAACCTATATGGGGTCACCATGATGTCATAAGAGGGTTTAAAATTTTAAAAATCAATTATTATGTCATAATTGATTTTAAAGGGTCAAATGTCATTTTACCCCCCCCCCCCTTTAATTTAATTTAATTTTAATTAATTAATTAATTAATCAAAATAAAAAGTTTGAATTTTTATTAATTAAATTATTAATATACAAGATTTTTAGAATTAATTATTTAATTAATTTATAGTCATTTTGATTAAAAAATGGAATTTTGTCTTATTTTATGACTTTTTAATTTAATTTTTATTTTAATTAATTATGTCATTAATTAAAATATAGAAATTAAATTATTGGTTAATTAATTAATCAAAAATAATTTTGAAATTAATTATTTGATTAATTCCATTATTTTTAATCAAAATTGTGCATTTTATCATTTTCATGGCTTTTAATTTAATTTTTCATTTTAATTAATTATGTCATTAATTAAAATATTAAAAATTAAACTATTGCTAAATTAATTAATCAAAAATAATTTTGAAATTAATTATTATTTCATTTTGGTGCATTTTGTCATTTTATGACTTTTAATTTAATTTTTATTTTAATTAATTATGTTATTAATTAAAATATTGAAAATTAAATTGTTAATCAATTTAATTAATGAAAATAATTTTGAAATTAATTATTTGATTAATTTTGCCATTTTTATTTCATTTTTATTATTTTTATCATTTATTTATCATTTTTTTTGTTCAAAATTGTGTGTTTTGACCAAAATTGACCAATGTTGACCATGGTTTACCAATGTTAACCTAGTTTGACCCAAGTTAACATAAATTAGTCAATTTTTATTTCAAGATGTCTAATGTGACTTTTTCAACCTTGTCATGATCGACTTGATCACAATATTTGTGATTTTGTCATTTTGGGGTCTAAATAGGTCATGTTGACCTAATTTAGGGTTTAGACTAATTTAAAGGTTAATATGGTGACTTTTGAATTAATTTTTTTTTTATTTTGATCAATGTCAATTTGATCATGTCAACATTTGTGTTTAAGGTCAATTTTGTGGTCAAGAAGATTTTGTCAAGGTTTTACCCTAGGTCTTAAGGTTTATTAATTTTAGGAGGTCAATGTAGGTAGACTTCATTTCTCAAATTGTTTGGTGAATGATTCTCACAAAAAGCGAGGTCAACATATGTCAAATTAGATTGTATATTAACTCAATCTATAATAAGTTTACTTGATTCACAAACAATATACATTCAAAGTGTAGACATATGAAATGTATATTACACTCATTACATATGTGGTGGTAAAGTCAATCAGTAAGCTACATTTTCAATTTTTCAATAGCTTCATACGACCTTACATATCAGTGACTCAATTTCTCTATGTTTCTTAAGTATTACACACCCTTCATTAACTGATCTTGATAAAAACAAACGTTTTAGTATTAAATTTCAGTCTATCATCATGAATTTTTTGTTGTTTATATTGAAAAGTTTTTAATCTTTCTCTAATTAAAAGGATCTTTCGGTAGTATCATCTACTAAAATCTGCACCAACAAATTTTTTTCTATAATTTAAAACCAATATAATGATGACTTGCATTTTTTTTCATAAAAAGTTTCATATAGAGCCATTTCAACACTTGCGTGAAAATTGTTATTATTTAAAAATTCTATTAATAATCTATATGATTCTCTTTCTGTAAAGTCTGAACTATTCATTTTAATTTTCATCTGTTTGTGGATGAAATGTCGTACTGATAATTAACCTTGTGCCAAAAACATTCTAAATTTTCTTCTATAACCAGTATGTATTTTCACACCACATGTAACCATAAAATGTAATCTGACCCAACCCGCAATTACACAATAAATTAACTTCTAAAAGATGGCAAAAAACTTGACCCAATTTATAAATAGCGGAAATCGAAATGTTGTAAATTTTAGAAAATAGTTTACACACTAGGGGTACTACACAAGTATACGTATCATTTCAAGTAATATAGAGCTTTCTTTTACAACCCCAGTATCGATCCCATAGAAAAGCGAGATAAGAAATCTTTTAGGCTAATTCTAGTCTAATTCTATAAGGCTTTAATTTGGAATGTTAATTAAAATGGTTTTTCTAATAACTATTCCTAAATGAAATTTTAAAATAAAAAGATAACTTATCTGGATAAATTGGTTTAGAGAATTTTGAGATGTTAAAAACTATCTTTCTTTTGCAATTACCTGGATAATGTGCAGGAAAGAAATGCTTAGAATTTAATGTAGTAGTAATAAATAGAAGCATATATATTTTTTAACTCTTTATGCAAG
This sequence comes from Papilionanthe hookeriana x Papilionanthe teres, assembly GCA_022702705.1. Lineage (NCBI taxonomy): Eukaryota > Viridiplantae > Streptophyta > Magnoliopsida > Asparagales > Orchidaceae > Papilionanthe > Papilionanthe hookeriana x Papilionanthe teres. The sequence goes on along the minus strand of CM040426.1, from coordinate 41,063,297 downwards.
CAGCAAAGAACATTGGCTAGTTTTAAACATTGGTTCAGGATGTATTTTTAGTAGTAAGGACTAATTCTAGGCTCTCACTTCTAGATTACCTTATGGTGCCTATGGTCGGGCCTACTAGTGACCTGTCACCTTTCTTTTAAATGAAATTGATAGAATTTAGCCTGTCACTCTAAAAACATAATCAATTCTACGCTCATCAAAGACTATCTCCTTATCTATTTGCACCTCCCCCTTCAAGGATTTACAATCTATCTTTCCAAGAGAAATGTGATACATACAAGTTAAGAACTCTTAGCACACGGTCAGATCTTAAGAATTCTCCACAAATTTTAACGACACAAAAGACCAATTTGTAGGGTAAATGAAGATCCGGTACGAATATCATCACCATAATTTAATAAAAGAATATCTAAGCAAATCTTGATTCCTAAACATACATCTATTTTATTACAAAATAAAAGTAAATGAAAATAATGACATTAGAAGTAAAAGAATTGATAGAAGTATGTAATAAATTAAGTGCCAACAATGAACATATGTCTTTAATATTCTATTAGTTTCATGCAACTATCTGTCACCTAGAAGCATCTAATAGAAACAAATTATTAAATTATAATTCCTTAAAAGTTGCATTACTGCCTAACTATTTTACTAGTTAACCGGACAATGTGAGTTCACTCAAGTTGCAAGATCACCGCTCTTTCGAGTTTTAGTTTCGCTTACAACAAATTTTAACATAACCTATTGCCACTTAAGTTATTTTAATGAAGTGAAAGAGATGTTACTCATCACATTGAAATGAAAATAATTCTATCATAAAAATAATTTTCCTACACATGCCACTACTTCATATTAAAAGAAACTACTAAAAAAATTACTTATTCAGAAAACTTCGTTCAAATAAAAAAAAATCCACCAGAAAGTGTTTACAAAAATTACAAGAAAATGAAGAACACAATACTTAGTTTTTTTCCTCTGAAAGAAAGAAGAAAATCTCTCCACCAAAGTCTTCTTCCAATCCATGCGCCGCTCGTACATTCCTTACATAAAACTCTCAAAATCCCTCACCAATCTCTCCAGAAAATGTAGAAATATACATCATGACTCTAACCCAACTCTAAAACAACTCCACATAACTCCCTAAGAGTCAAATCTGACTCTAAAAGGACTCCCAAATGACTCTCCAAGACTGTAAAAGTAATCCCTATTTATAGAGTTTCAAAAATGACCAAGGGTTGCATCAGGCATCTCTTCAAAATTCGTCCACATTCAATGAATATTCTAGAAATTAACTGTGGCGCTTAGGCACGAGTCAATCTGTGTGAAGGGTCGCACCCCTTCACTTAAGAGACGCACCTTTTCATTTTAAAACTAGTCAAATGTGTCTAGATTCATTGTATTACTTGATGACATGTAAGATTTCGTCCAGAGGCTTCTAGAATGCTTTGGAACCACCCAAAATTGTCCTATAATCGTCCCCAAAACATTTTTGGTTGTGTCTGGCGCCTAGCCACCAGTTTTGGCGCCTAAGCGCCATCCTGTGCGCAGCTCCATTGTTTTGCATCGTTTCAACTCCGTTTCGCTCCGTTTCAGTTGCATTGCGTTCATATTAACATAAAAACAACCTTTCTTCAAAGTGTAACTTCATTCAAAAACATGTGAGAAATGTAAAAGAGATTAAACATAAAAACATATATTGATATGTGCTATGTTAGAATTTTCTTCTTTGCTCATTTTGCTCCAAATTGCATTGTTTTTACCTCATTTTTTCTAAAATCATATATTTTTATGCTTGAAGACAAAAATATGCAAAATACATTCCTTTAAAGTGTATATCATTAAAAACATGCATAAAGTGAGCATGAAATCTAAACTAAAAATATGTAATTTTTTAAGTGGATCATAAACAAATTTGTGAATTTCTCAATATGAAAAAAACATAAAAACTTGGTCAATATATCAATAATACCCATTTAGCATGTTTTTATTTTATCTAGTTAAACCTATCATTAAATCTATTGATATTTCCTCTTATCTCCAATTTAGTATTGTCAATCAAAGTAACTAATCGCATAGCTTTTAAATTTACACTGATATGTAGGACACATAACCACAAATTTTGCAATACTTTTTTTTTCTCAATCTTGATCACCAAAATAATTTCATGAACTCTTGATACCTTTTGTTGCTTCTTGGATGTATTGCCAAATTAATGTATTTCTTTTAATTTTTTTTTTTTTTTGCAAATTATCAATATTTGGAAAAGTCTTGCCTTTGAAGTTTCATTGATTCATTTACATCTATCATATAGTCCTCTAGCTTGTTTAACCTAACTTGATTAAAGGTTTTTTGAACAGTAATATCTTTTGCCAAAGAATCCCGTACTGTGCTCTTTAAAGTAGGCTAAATTATCTACTAGTTCAACTAAGTAATATTCTCATCATTATAACATAACAATAAAAATATTAGTTTTTTTCTATCTTTAATTAACTATTTTGTTGATTAATCATTTAATTTGAACAGCTTAAAACTTTTTGGCTTAATACAAATGCAAAATTTACCTTTCTAGATAATATTATATATATATTTAGATCATAATCTTTAATAAATTTCCTCCATCTTTTTTGTCTTAGATTCAATTTTAGTTCGAGTAAATATATATTTTAAACATTCGTGAACTGTAAAAATATCATATTTGACTCGTATAAATAATAACGGTAAATTTTAAGTATAAACGCGAGTGATATAGCTTGCTTTTCCACTAATCATAGCTAAGAAATGTGATGCTCTTTAGCCAAAAATCACATCTAGAGAATTTTGCATATAACTTATTTTTCTTAGAACCTTAAAATGCCATGCAAAACAACCTGCTTTTTACGTATTTATTTATTATTTCTTCGCCTCTTATATCTCCACTTTCACAGTTGCATCCACTTTTTCATATTTGTTCAAGTATATCAAACACATAAATGAATAATTATAGATGTGCACAAGTCTTTATAATTCCATTTGAATGCACATACAATATAGCTATTCAGCCACCAATACTTCCCCACTTTTTATCCTTATGCACATACATTTTGAGGTACAAGTGCATAAATATTTATCATTGCAATAAATATAAGGATTGTCAAATATGATATAAAATTCTATAAATCTAGTATGCGTAACAAAAATAATACTTATGAGATAAATTAATATACATATTATTATTCATAATTTAGAACATTATTTATATAAAATATGAAGAATAATATTTTAAAGTTTTTTTATTTTACAACAAATTTTATCTAGATCAAAATATTCATTAAAATTATATATACTAATATATAACACAAAATATTAAATAAGAAAATAATGTTTCTATAATAGGTCCAACACAGCCTATTTTATAACAAATTAACATTTATGTGATAAAATGCTTTATAAATCTCTATAAATATGAGTTTATTTAAAATCTAACCAAATAAAGTACCCAAATTCATAACAAATAAGAAAATTAAATTTAAAGCAGTGTAACAATAGCCTACATAAGGGATAATTTTTTTAACTATCCTCTAGGATGAAATCATACTTTCTCTCTCTAAAATTTTATTTTTCTCCATTTTTTCCTCGCTAAAATGCTTTCTATGCTCGTAAAAAGAATCGGAATGTAATGAATCCTCAATAATGGATTGATTAAGTTTTAAATAAAATAATTTTAAACAAATTAAAAGATAAAGTTTTGAATTTTAATTTTATTTTTTAATGTATTTTCTATTAATTATTTTTTAAAATTAATTAGGATTGCATGCTAACGAGTTGAATCGAGACTAGCTTTGAGCTTCTTCTAGCTCAGCTCAAGAGTCACTTATAAAATCGAGTCCTCGACTCCGTAGTTATATTATGTAAAGAAAGTGGGATTGAGTGGTTATATAAATCTTCCAAAAATTTTTTCGTTTCTCCTAAACCTTCCTTTCTCTCCATGACAAAATGTTGCATACGGAGAATGTACGCAGTGACAACCAATCAAATATTGCTATGTAGAACACATTGCGTCCACCTCATAATGGATCCACAGAGGTTTTTAGAGTGGAACCGTGGATGTTATTTCGATTTTATTGGTGTATGTTCTCTAATAACCCCACAACAACCTGTAATAACCTCTCAATAACTTCTGTGGTTCCATTGAAGTGGAAACCGCGGAGGTTATTGCAAGGTTATTTCGGTTTTATTGGAGTATTAACTCCAATAACCGACAACAACCCTTAAATAACCTTTACGGCTCCATTTAAAAAACCCCCGCAATAACATCTAATAACTCCCACAATAAACTAGCAATAATATGTCAATAATCTCTACAGTTTAATCCAAACAACCCTCTAAAATCCTCCATGAATCCATTATAAGATGGGCGGGCTTGTTTACGTGGTAATATTTAATTGACTGTCACGAAGAGAATTAAGCACGTCCTTTGTATGCAGAAAAAATAACCATCTAAAATCCTCCATGAATCCATTATAAGATGGGTGGGCCTGATGTAGTTTACGTGGTAATATTTAATTGACTGCCACAAAGAGAATTAAGCACGTCCTTTGTATGCAGAAAAGATAACCCTCTAAAATCCTCCATGAATCCATTATAAGATGGGCGGGCCCGATGTATTTTACGTGACTGTTTAATTGACTGCCACAAGAATTAAGCAAGTCCTCTATATGCAGAAAAAATATTACATCAGGACTCCGCACGTAGCTCTACGTGCGGAGTCCAATAAAATCACCCCACGTGGCAGAAAAAAAACCCGGTAAGGCAAGAAATATTCCCCCAATATTATTTCACATTATTCAAGTGTTATTGTATATTATTCATGTATTATTTATGTGTTATTGTATTATTATAACACCAGAATAACACACAATAATACTTGAATAATACATAATAACATCTTAATAATACAAAATAACACAGAGAATATTCTTAAAATTATCGGATTTTTTTTTTTTCTACACGCGCCTGATGTAATATTTACTCCAGTATGCAACATTTTGGCCCAACTAAAGTGAGAACACAGGGACGACCCTTTCAGAAGTTCTCGCAGAAAATGGTGAAAGTCAAATAGTTTCCACCTAAAATATATCACTAATAAAAATGTAAGCACATGTTGGTTTCCACGACAAGGTACATTATTCATAAGCAATGAATCAGGAAAACATAAATTGAAGGCGCTGTGGCGAATACCCCGCGCTTTTGTAAATCAGTCAAGATCTACAGATTATAATGCAATCTTCATCCTCTCCACCAAAGAAGAAAATGTTCGTCAAAGTCGGCCTCAATTGTAGTCATGGGGAACATCAGCTAGTTTTTAAGATTCACAACCATCTGTTTGTGCTCTGTCGATGCGGGAAAAGATGGGCCTGAGGTAAGTAAGATTCACAACCATCTATTTTTGCTCTTTGTCGAGTCAGGAAAAGTTGGAGGAGTCCTTGGGCCTGAGGCACCCATTGTTGGATCTGTTATGGATCACATGTAAGGAGTTTGTCGCACTAGGTTAAACCTAAGTATATGCAGAAAGACAAGTACTGTAATATTCGGCTGCCTTGAATTTATTAAATCATTCCACAGACTCTCCCTGCAATAGAGCTTGACAAGCCTTCATTTCAACTATTTGTGCATTGTTAAAACCTATTCCACAGAAAAATGTGTTATTGCTTTATCTCTTAGATCAAGTTTAATATTTTGATGCAATGCATCCGTTACAGATTCACAGTTAATTTTTACTTATGGGAGAATAACCGAATTTTTTTCTTGTATTGTGAGATGATTATGCCATTTTCATATATTAAGTCTTTTGTCATGTATTTAGGATCTTGTATGTTGTTAGGTTACTTAGGTTTTTGTTTGACACCTTTCATATTCGCTAGGCCATTCACCCTCTCTTCTTTCTTGAATCTTTTGTGATCCTTTGCCCTCCATTCAGTTATTGTTTTAAAATTTTACCAATATAAATACTTTTCCTCACTTTTTGATCACACCCTCTCTCCTCCCTTTATTTTTTTTAATTATATTTAGGGGTTCTTTGGTTGCAAGTAGGATTTTAAATCGTAAATCACTTAAATTCACCCTTCTCCTGGATTTAGTAAATCCAAATTTAAGATAAATCAAAGGTAAAATTGGGTCTACTAAGACTCCGTTTGGGAGAGCTTATAAGTGCGGCGGCGTTTTGAAAAACGCGGCCGCACTGTTTGGTTAGCACTTATTGGTGCTTATCCGAAAACGGCGTTAATTTTTTTGTGTTACACGTGAGACGTGCCCTGAGAGCCGCGGTCCACGTATTGGATCGCGTTTTGGGATATCAATTACCCCCGTGACCCCGCGTGAAGCTCCTCACACCTGCGCGATCTCGGTCGCTAACCCTAGCTCTCCTCCTCTCCGATCGCCCCCATTCTTCTGGAGCCATACACGAGTATCTCCGTCCATATTATCCCCAACTGTAAGCTTCGACACTGAAGAGGTATCTTCATTCCTCATCTTCTTCACTCCACATTGGGGTTCGCCGGGATCGTTATGGTTTCTCGGTCATTTTTCTGTTTTCTATGGCACTGTTTTTTCGGTTGCAATGAGGAGTTCTATTTCCTTAGGGTTAGTGTTCTAGTTGCTTTGCTTGTTAAGTGGTTCCGGTTGCTACGGCAGTTACAGTTCCATCTCTCATTTACAGTTCATTTTTGTTTTAGCTTCTCTTGCAACTCTCTTTTGTTGAAATTTGGTGGGTTTCTATGAGGTAAAGCATTGAGATGTTTTGATTTTGAAAGGTCTGGAAATAAAGCATTGAGAAATGGTGTATTTCATCTATTCCTGTGGCATTATTTTCTTGCTAGTCAACATTCATGGTATGTAGCCATCAGTCATTTGTCGCTGTCTATTGAGTATGCATTCAAATTAAAAATGTGATTGAGATGACTCAGCAAATTCTTCTATTTCTAGAAGTTTCAGGTTTGGATGAGGAAAGTCTGAATCATGCGGCTTTTGTTATTTTCTTTCTTTTCACATTTATTTATAGAAAGAATGCAAATGCAAATGAGCAGAAATGTAAGCTTACAAGGCCATTATTTCTTACATCGGTTTAAAATTATTTCATATATCACTATCATCGATTATTGGTAACACCATAATATTTGTGTTAATCACTTGATGAAACGCAGAAATGGTGTAGTTTGGCTGATTGTGTTATCATAATAACCACATTTGTGAGAACAGTTGTAAAGGAAGAAGTTTATCGTTTGGTGTATGGCTTGCATGCACATTGCAATTCAGTGCACAAGCAATATGAAAAAGTTAACAATAAGAATTTTTCAAAATGATGGTAATGGGAGTCAGATCAATTATATTTATGGTTGTGAAATTCTCTTAGGTGTTAAGAATTTGCTAATGGGAGTCAGATCAATTGTAGTGGGAGTCAGATCAATTGTATTTATGGTTGTAAAATTTTATATTTTTAAATATTTTTATTTAAATTTGAAATAAGATTTTATATCTTAATAACATTTTATTATTAATAAAGAGGAGCAGAATTTGTAATTTTTCTACAAACAGCTACATATAAGCTGTTTTCAAACCGCACGAACCAAACAGCTTAAGAGCTTATTCATTTTAGGGGCGTAACAGTCATTTATCCACAAACAGCTGCAAATCAGCTATTCTGTATACATTCAAACCAAACAGACAAACAGCTTATCCGGATCAGCTGCTTATCAACAGTTTATCAGAATAAGCTGCTTATCAGCAGAAGCTGGATAAGCTGTAGCTGACCCAAACAGACCCTAAATCTGAAAATTTATAAATCCACGTATTGCGTGTTACCGTTTGGCTAGATTTAACAGATCCAATGATAAATTCTATTAAAAATCGCTACCATAAATGTTCTTATTTAGTGTTTTTAGTCAGTCTTCTCTCCAATGGCTATAAATAGTGTTATTGTAATGAGAAACTATAAATTTTAAGTTTTTTTGCCTTTATTCTTACTTCTGCTCATGCTGGAGTTGAATGACTTCATTGGTGAGTTGTGCACAATGTTTAGGATATTGTATGGGAGAATAACCAATTTTTTTTTCTTGTATTGTGAGATGATTATGCCATTTTCATATATTAAGTCTTTTGTCATGTATTTAGGATCTTGTATGTTGTTGTTAGGTTACTTAGGTTTTTGTTCGACACCTTTCATATTCGCTAGGCCATTCGCCCTCTCTTCTTTCTTGAATCTTTTGTGATCCTTTGCCCTCCATTCAGTTATTTTTTTTAAATTTTACCAATATATCTTTGATTTCTCCATATTTTAAATATTTTTTCCTCACTTTTTGATCACACTCTCTCTCCTCACTTTATTTTTTTTATTTATATTTCAGGGTTCTTTGGCTGCAAGTAGGATTTTAAATCGTAAATCACTTAAATTCACCCTTCTCCTGGATTTAGTAAATCCAGATTTAAGATAAAATTGGGGCTACTAAATTTGAAAATTTATAAATCCACGTATTGTGTTTTACCGTTTGGCTAGATGTAATAGATCTAATGATAAATTCTATTAAAAGTCGCTACCATAAATGTTCTTCATATTTAATGTTTTTAGTCAGTCTTCTCTCCAATGGCTATAAATAGTGTTGTTGTAATGAGAAAATTTAAATTTTAAGTTTTTTTTCCCTTTATTCTTGCTTCTGCTCATGCTGGAGTTGAAGGACTTCATTGGTGAGTTGTGCGCTGTGTTTAGGACTTCCAATGATCGGGAAGGTTTCCCATCACAAGAAAGACCAACTTGTGGCATCTATCTTCTATTTATCTTGATGCTCTTGTTTTAGTATTTGCAACCTATGCTTCCTCTCTAGATCTCATATTTAAGACTTCTACAAAAAAATTGTTGTATTTTGCTTAGGTTTTTGTAGAATCATCTACCTATTGATCTTCTCACTTTGTTTGCTTCTACGACAATTTTCTAACTTTTGAACTTGCATTGCTTAAAAGTTGAAAGTAGTCTAAGCTTATCTAAGTTTAATTCTATACTATTCTTAAGCTATTAGATTAAGATTTCATTTCAATTATTTTCTGTGTTGCTTTGGATTCTAAGTGAAGATCATGTTCTTAGTATTAACATATATGATTAATTGAAAATTAATATCTACAAGCCTCCTTGCATTCCATCTTACCAATCCTAGCTAAACTTATCCTCTTAATTGTATACACTTCGTATTATGTATTCCTTTAAGATTGTATAAATATGGGTCTAAGGATGGATCAAAGCTAAACTGATTTCATGCTCCACTTTCTTTGTCATGTATCTCTTCTTTCACTCGAAACAAAGATTTGTTTATTTTGTTGGTAGTTGAAGATTTTGAGAGGATCACATATATTGCAAGGCTACAAACTGCTCTCAGCTCCAATGTTTATTTGAGCCAGTCTACTAACAATTTTGACCAGTTCGCACATGCGAGGAATTCAACATCTCCTCATGTGTGGTTTCGACTTTTGCTATTCTGCCGTTTGATTTTGGAGGGTTCGTGAGGGGGATTTTAGGGGTGTAAAAATTAACCTAGAAAACTAACTTGACTCAAATCTAATAAAATTAATTTTTAGGTAGGATTTGAGTCTAAAATTCTAACACAATTAATTTTTGGGTTAGTTTCAGATTGACCAGCCAACCCGAAATTGACGCGCCAACTTGAAATTGATCCGTCAACCAAAATTTGACCCGAACTTGATTCAAATCTAATAAAATTAATTTTTAGGTCGGATTTGAGTCTAAAATCCTAACACAATTAATTTTTGGGTTAGTTTCAGATTGACTAGCCAACCCGAAATCGACGCGCCAACTTGAAATTGACCCGTCAACCAAAATTTGATCCAAACTTGACTCAAAATTAACCGAGATTTGACCTAAATAATTACAAGCATATATTAAACGAGGATTGTGGGTCGGGTTCTAGCTAGTCGAGTTCAATATGGGTTGGATTCAAGTTAGAATTTCTGACTTATTTAATATTCTGGTGGGCTCAAGCAGTTTTAGGTTGGGTCAATTTCGGGTCAAACTCAAGCCCGACTGCTGAACTTGATTTTTCTTTGGAGAAGCTTATTGTTGATCTTTTGAAAGTCTTTGCATCTATTCAAACTATGGTTTGAATCTGTTTCACCTTGCTCTTTTTTTATTTTCATTATATTGACTATAGTGTATACATCAACCAATAATTTGGATGTATTAACATTAAAGTAAAAGTTAAAATCTTTTGGGGATTCTTTGTTATGGGAAAAAATTATGGGGGCACATTAATGGGTGTGATCCTGCTTCACGTGGACAAATAAAATTAGCTTAATGGAGAAATAAAGATGTCGAAGATATTACATGAATCTTAGAATTTATTGATCGTGTGATTGTTCTCGTATAAGATGAACTAAATTTGGAAATTTTTATTAAAAGGTTACAATCACGGTTAAGCAACTAGGCATTTTCAATTAGAATATGTGTTTGCAAACTACACTTAAGGAGGTCTTTGGATTCAGTGTTACTTTTCAAGCTTCAAAAATTTATGGCCAAAATATGTTTGTAAAATCTATTCGAAGTACCTTCTGGGTCTTTTGGCTATTCAAGATGTTTATAACTAGAATAAAAGAGATCAAATCTTAATGAAACTTCCTCCTTAATTTGAACCGTTTGTTCCAACTTGATAAATTATGACTGTTCTCCATCATTAAAGGTGTGCTTTAGATATTTACTTTGTGAAGAATAATGACTTGTGACATACACTATATTTGAACAGTAGCACATGAGAATGATGTTTACATACAACTCATGGGAAGCACAAAGCAAAAAGACATGCAATTATCAAGATTTTAAAAATTAGATCAGATCGACCAATTCAACTGGTTTGACTATGAACCGGGGCATATAGCTTGTTTGTCACACTTAAAATCTATTTTTCCATCAAATGTCAGCAAACCATATGAATTGTCGGTTCCACTTGTGAACCGGTTTTGTTTATACAAAACCAATTGTTCTAAACATTATCTCTTTAATCACATTTAATTCTCAATCCAATAGTTAATTTTTTTTTATATAAAGACTAAATTTATAATCTATATCAAGTTAAAGTAATAATCACAAGTTTAAAAATCTTAAACCACATTACTATGATGAGCTTATTTGAGCTAATCCATAGCGTGCTCACCCGAGTGAGTTATAAGCTCATGCTATAGAGTTTCGTTGATGATATCCTTCTCATGGATAAGACTAGAGAGAAAGCTCGGCAGTAATTTTAGTAGTAGTACCTCAGTGATAGAGTTGTAACTATGGGTGATCAAAGTATTAAAAGGTGTGAATACTTTAGATACCTTGGGTGTATTGTTCAAAGTGATGATGATATAGATGGGGATGTTATTAGTAGAATTCAAGTTGGTTGGTTGAAGTGGAGGAATGCTTTGGGGCTATTGTGTGATAGAAAAGTACCGCTTAGACTGAATGAAAAATAAGATGGAGGTGAGAACTGCAATGCTCTATGGCGCTGAATATTGGCCTTTAAAAGGGAAGCATAAAAACTAAATTAAGTGTTGAAGAGATGAGAATGCTTAGGTGGATGAGTGGCTTTACACTTAGAGACAAAATGCGAAATGAATATATCTGTGACAGGGTGGTGTAGCTCCAGTGGAAGCCAAATTAGAGAGAGTCGTCTTAGATGGTTTTGTCACATTAAACGTCAATAGAGTTGTACCTCAGTGACAGAGTTGTAACTATGGGTGATCAAATTATTAAAAGGTGTGAATGCTTTAGATATCTTAGGTGTATTGTCCAAAGTGATGGTGATATAGATGGGGATGTTATTAGTAGAATTCAAGTTGGTTGGTTGAAGTGGAGGAATGCTTCGGGGCAATTGTGTGATAGAAAAGTACTGCTTAGGCTGAATGAAAAATTTTATAAGATAAAGGTGAGACCTGCAATGCTCTATGGCGCTTAATGTTGGCCTTTAAAAGGGAAGCATAAAACTAAGTTAAGTGTTAAAGAGATGATAATGCTTAGGTGGATGAGTGGCTTTACACTTACAGACAAAATGTGAAATGAATATATCTGTGACAGGGTGGTGTAGCTCCAGTGAAAGACAAAATTAGAGAGAGTCGTCTTAGATGGTTTGGTCACATTAAACGTCGATCATCTGATGATCCTATTAGGAGGGTAGATGTTTTAGATTCGACTTATGTTAAGAAAGGCAGAGGTAGACCAAGAAAGAATTGGATATATTGTATAAAAAATGATCTTAATTTATTAGAACTAAATGAAAATATGACACCCAATAGGTCGCAATAGAGAAAAAAGATTCATTTAGCTGAACCCACTTAGTGGGATCAAAGTTTGTTGTTATTATTTTTGTACATGAACAATTCTTTATAATGTTGGACCAAAAAAGCTCAATACTAAAATTTGAATTGTGATATAGGAATGAGAAATTGTGGGTTTAGGGTAGTGAGAATATTAAATGTATTATGGGATGTTGAAATGCAGTAGTAACATTTTTTAAGTTTATAATATTATAAATTTTATTTTTTATTAATTATTATAAACTAAATTCTTATTATAAACTATATTCTTATTTATATATCTATATTATAATTTCTTTGATTTTAAAATTTATTTAATATGCAAATATTTGGATTTATTTTACACATATAATTATATAATAATTAGCCTTATATCAAGATTTAAATTAGATTTAAATTAACAACTATTGAAGATATTATTTGTGTATGAATTTTATTTATTTTTTGTCACATTTTTTAGTACATATTTACATTATTGTATCATTCAAGTCATATTTAATTAATTTTAATATTCATTACGTCCCCTAATTTAATTCCCAACTCAATCATAATTGAACTAATTGAATCATGAACACTCATTCTTTTGATTCAACAATCAGTTTGATTTTCACAAGCTTCACAAATATGGCATTGCATTTAGAAGGGTTACAAGCATATTACTGCAAATTATGCTAAAAAGTATTACAAGTACTGTAAGAAGTCATGATATTTAAGAAATGATGAAAACTTTTATAAAATTGCTAATCAAATTCTACAAAATTAATGATTAATAATAAGGTTGTTATTTAACAACCATGAACAAATTTAAGGTTATTTCTGAGTTGATAATTAAAGCTCTGCTTAAGGGTGTCTTCCTGTTTTGTGAATTTTGATGGCTCTAATCATATGACCAGTGCTTCATGTCACCTTCATAATTTTCAATCTTATCATGGATCATCTATTCATATTATTATATACTCAAGCAATACTTATTGATTAAGTTGTTGTTTGACAATCATGAACAAAACTTGTTACTCCTAAAATGTTACGATAGATGATAATTAAAGATCTAGCTGCTTAATGGCTTATTCTTGGTTTGTGAATTATGATGTTTCGAATCTTATGACTAGTTACTTCATGTCTCATTCATAATTTTCAATGATATCAGGGATCATTATCTATTAAAATTAATAATGATAATCAATTACCCATTAAAGATATTGAAGATATTAATTATATTGTGGGAGATGTCCTCATATGTCTCCCATGGTCTCAAATAATCTCATCTCAATAGAAAAATTGATTGATAACAATTGTGAGGTCTAATTTCTTGTGATGGTTGCACTTTGCAAGATTAGGGGACTAACAAACTACTTATGAAATGACCTAAAGTTGGAGAAGTCTTTCCCTTGTAGCTATTCATTTCAAAGGTGTTATGCATTATTCCTTACTATGGTAGATCAAAATCATGGTCTCTAGCATAAATATTCCTTACTATTACATGGTAGATCAAAATCAAAGGTGTTATGCATTATTCCTTACTATGATGAGGTCTTTCCAACTTTTTTTTATTTTATTTTATTTCACTTAATAAACTCAAGTTTAGATCTTTTTTTTTCTCATTTACATGGTAGTCATGCTGAAAATTATTTTGATTTGATCGATAATAATGTATGGGGTGTCGCTCTTGTAATATCATGTACAAATTATCAATATTTTATAACTTTCATCAATGAGCAAGTACACCTTGATTTGCTTTCACCATCAAAAGTCTGAAGTATTTTTTAACTTCAAAAATTTATTTATATTGAGACTCAACTTTTATTTCACGTCAAAATATTAAGATATGATTTTAGAGAGGAACATATTTCTTTTAATTTTCTTGATTTTTTTAAATAAGAAAATTATTTCATAGATATCATGGCCCTATATACTTCAAAAAATATGGGTTGCGAAGTATAAAAATTTTCACCTCCTATATGTAGTATTGTAATCGAGGGAATCAAGTCGAGTATGTCATGGATTGGACTTAGCTTGGTCGTATCATAAGTTGTTCATGTTCAGTTCGAGCTCGAGCTGAGCTTTCACATATATATTGAAACTCAAAATTTTTAATAATTATATTCAGTATATACTTAACTTTATGCTTGACTTGTTTATATAAATTTGAGCAATTACTTCAATGAGATAGTAAACATGCTAAAAATTTAAATGAGTAAATGATTTTTCATTTAAAATTTGAAAAAATAATTTTACAAATCTAAATAAATAAGCATAAGAATAAATTTTGAATTATTATCTATTTTGTTTATACCAAAGAAATAAGATAATATAGGAGTTGTAAGTAAGATTTCTTACAATCAAATAATATAAATATGTACTAGAAAATTAATTCATTGAAATAAAAAATAAGAAGCAATTGTATTAAATATATATACATATTGATGTTTAATTATAATTTATTACTATTTAATACATAATTTTTTAGGTTTAATTAATCAAATTTTATTTAAATAAAATATCACATAAATATAGAATATTTGACAAGTTATTCGTTAAACAATAAATGAGTTCGTGAGCATAAATATATGAGTTTGCATGGCGTTTAAATTTGATTCAGTTAACCTGAGAGCTTTAAAAATATATTCAAAATTGTTAACTACTAATTTGAACAAATATGATCGAACAGTAATCCAGCCAAGTTCAAGTTCTTCATTGAGTGCACTGACTCATCTATAGCTCTACGTATGGTTTTCGAATCTTGTTACTAGAATCCTTAGTTTTGCTTAAATCTTGCGTTGAATCTTTAATTTAGAATACACTCTCAAATCATTGGACATACTAGCCTTATTATAATCCATATTCAAAATGTGCAAATTATTAAAAATTATACACATTTAACTATGTTTATTTTGTCATCTAGCAATACATGAACATCATAAATTTTCAATTCAATATGTCAAATGCATATATACGACTATAACACTTCTCACAAAGGCTATATATGTCATGATTAAGTCTCCAAAAAATTTAAATCTATTCATTGAATACTAATTCTTTTGAATTTTGAAAAAATAATTTTACAAATCTAAATAAATAAGCATAAGAATAAATTTTGAATTATTTTCTATTTTGTTTATACCAAAGAAATAAGATAATGTAGGAGTTGTAAGTAAGATTTCTTACAATCAAATAATATAAATAAGTACTAAAAAATTAATTCATTGAAATAAAAAATAAGAAGCAATTGTATTAAATATATATACATGTTGATGTTAAATTATAATTTATTACTATTAAATACATAATTTTTCAGGTTTAATTAATCAACTTTTATTTAAATAAAATATCACATAAATATTCGTTAAACAATAAATGAGTTCGTGAGCATAAATAAATGAGTTTGCATAGCGTTTAAATTTGATTCAGTTAACCTGTGAGCTTTAAAAATATATTCAAAATTATTAACTACTAATTTGAACAAATATGATCGAACATTAATCCAACCAAGTTCAAGTTCTTCATTGAGTGCATTGACTCATCTATAGTTCTACGTATGTTTTTCGAATCTTGTTACTAGAATCCTTAGTTTTGCTTAAATCTTGCGTTGAATCTTTAATTTAGTATACTCTCTCAAATCATTGGATATACTAGCCTTATTGTAATCTATATTCAAAATATGCAAATTATTAAAAATTATACACATTTAACTATGTTTATTTTGTCATCTAGCAATGCATGAACATCATAAATTTTCAATTCAATATGTCAAATGCATATGTAAGACTATAACACTTCTCACAAAGGCTACATATGTTATGCTTAAGTCTCCAAAAAATTTTAAATCTATTCCTTGAATACTAATTCTTTTGAATATTAAAAAAATAATTTTACAAATCTAAATAAATAAGCATAAGAATAAATTTTGAATTATTATCTATTTTGTTTATACCAAAGAAATAAGATAATATAGGAGTTGTAAGTAAGATTTCTTACAATCAAATAATATAAATAAGTACTAAAAAATTAATTCATTGAAATAAAAAATAAGAAGCAATTGTATTAAATATATATACATATTGATGTTAAATTATAATTTATTACTATTAAATACATAATTTTTCAGGTTTAATTAATCAAATTTTATTTAAATAAAATATCACATAAATATTCATTAAACAATAAATGAGTTCGTGAGCATAAATAAATGGGTTTGCATAGCGTTTAAATTTGATTCAGTTAATCTGTGAGCTTTAAAAATATATTCAAAATTGTTAACTACTAATTTGAACAAATATGATCGAACATTAATCCAACCAAGTTCAAGTTCTTCATTGAGTGCATTGACTCATCTATAGCTCTACGTATGTTTTTCGAATCTTGTTACTAGAATCCTTAGTTTTGCTTAAATCTTGCGTTGAATCTTTAATTTAGTATACTCTCTCAAATCATTGGACATACTAGCCTTATTATAATCTATATTCAAAATATGCAAATTATTAAAAATTATACACATTTAACTATGTTTATTTTGTCATCTAGCAATGCATGAACATCATAAATTTTCAATTCAATATGTCAAATGCATATATACGACTATATATGCATTTGACATATTCATATAAATTTTTTTGATTAAGTCTCCAAAAAATTTTAAATCTATTCATTGAATACTAATTCTTTTTCTCCACTTGTATTGAACCTTTATTAAAAATATATATTCTTCTTCATCTTGATGACCAAAATCCTAATTTTTAAATATTCAAACTAGAATTTGTATTTGAAAAAAATCATCCAACTCTACCGGAGCTTGAGCCTATGTCAATTAATGCGTCACCTTGAACCACACGAATTGATCCACAACATAAGTTAGATAATGCAATTTCAATCATGATTCCTTAACACTATGCATACTGTTTAAATTTGGTTCATTTAACCTTTGAGCTTTAAAAAAATATTCAAACTTGTTTATCTACTAATTTGAACAAATTTGATCGAACCAACTTCAAGTTCATTGAGTGCATTGGCTCATTTATAGCCCTACGTAGATGTTTTTCGAATCTTGTTACTAGAGTCCTTAGTTTTGCTTAAATCTTGGGTTGAATCATTAATCTAGCTCACTCTCTCGAATCATTGGACTTAACAGTCTTATTATAATCTATATTTAAAATATGAAAACTACAAAATTTTATAAAAATTTAACTCTGTTTTATTTTGTTTATTTAGCAATACACCAACATCATAAATTTTCAACTCAATATGTTAAATGCATGTTTACGACCATAACACTGCTCACAAAGGCTATATATGTTATGATCAAGTCTCCATAAATTTTTAAAACTCGTCATGTTGTATTCATTGAATACTAATTCTTTTTCTCCACTAGTGTTGAACCTTTATTGAAAATCTATATTCTTCTTCATTTTGATGACCAAAATCCTAATTTTGAAAGATTCAAACTAGAATTTGTATATGAAAGAAATTATCCAACTCTATTGGAGCTTGAGCCTATGTGAATTAACGTGTCACCTTGAAATCACACGAATTGATCCACAACATAAGTTAACCAATGGCGATTTCAATCATGATTCCTTAATCCTGTTATCGAATTTTTAATCCTCCAAATTGGCCTGAGTTTCACATCAATCTACCTAAACATGACTATTATGAAGAAGCAATGGCTAAAGAATTTCAGTTTCTAGAGAATAACCGTACATGAAAAATTGTTCAATTTCCTTCAAATATTAAAATCATAGGATGCAAACGAGTTTACTCGATCACTATGGATCATTATAAAACATTAATTGCCCTTGGTAATAAGAAAGATTATGGAATTGATTATGAAAAACACCTGCTTAAATAGCAAAAATGATCATAATAGAAATGTTTATCTCAATTGTTGCTTCAAAACACCTGCTTAAATAGCAAAAATGATCATAATAGAAATGTTTATCTCAATAGCCTAATAACAAAGATGACCACTTCCTTGGATAAATGCAACAAAATACTTTTATTTATGTCAATCTCAAGAAAGAAATCTACATGAAAGTTTCTCCCAGGGTATCTATAGTTTCTCCTACAAGCATGCAAATTTGAATTAGGCTATTTGTGCACGATTTAGTAAATTTTGATCAACCCCATCCAATCACTCCTTTTACATCATACAAATATTATTTTTCTATAAGAAATCTTGTGTAATGCTATATTTCTATTTATGTTGATGACATTCTCGTTAGTCATATAAATTTGGCTATAGTTAATCATCTTCAATAACACCTTCAAGCCATATTTCACACAAAAAATTCTATGGTCCTATCTCACTTCTTAGGTTTGGAAGTACAACAAATTGCCTGGTAATTTTCTAAACCAATGCAATTATATACAATGGATCTGCTTGGTTCGGCATGTATTTAAAATTATCTGGCTGTGTATAAATATTCTCTATATAGACTCCATAGGCTTAAAAAAAAAATTGTATCCAGGAGATCTTCTCTCTAATTCACCACATAAAGACAACTGATAGATAGTTTAAATTATTTGACTATTATTCAAATTATTACTCAACTATTTTTTTTTTTTTTAATTCAATAGGTATGTCAATTTATGTAGACTTCTCATCACTTACATTTGACTGCCTTATTAAATTATCCTTTATCTCATTGGAACACCAAGCCATGGCTTGTCCTGTCCATGTGATTCTTATATTTAATTGGTGGGATATAATATGCAAATATGATTAGTTTCACAATACTCGCCAATTAGTTGCAGGATGACGCATATCTTTTGGTTCTTTTTTGATCTCACAAAAGAGTAAGCCATTATGTCATGCGTCTAAATCATCCATATAATTTGAATATAGTGCAATGTCTGCATCATGTTTAGAAATTGTCTGGCTATGTGTACTACTATCCAAACTTGATTTTCTCAAGAAAGTCTCCACTCTTCTATATACTGACAATAGAAGTGCTGTTTAATTTCTTGCCAATTTGGTGTATCATGAGAGGAGTAAGCATATTGAAGTTGATTATCACTTATAACTGATGCTCATATTATATCTCTTCTTCAAATCTCCACAAACTTTTAAATTGCAGACATATTTACGAAGGCAATGGGCAAATAGGGAGATCATATTCTTGTATACAAATTGATATTTTTTTTGACTAAGTGGGATATCAATGAATATAATTAATTGAAACTTGAACCCACGAATAATAGCCAGATTGGCTCCTTGCATGCTACCTTATCAATCCGTGTGCTCATTAATACCAATACATCAATCAGTGTGTGTGAATTTATTATAACGAATTCAATAGCTAAATTTCTGCTTTTAATTGTGTATTGTTTCTATTATGGATCAGGACTCGAGCAACTCTCAACTCAAGCAACTTCGTGCTCCATTTTCTTTGCCAATTAGTCATTGGTAGGTTTAACTTAAACACTCTCCCACCCTTAACCTTCTAAAGCTTTAGCTTGATCTTCAAATATGGTCACGATTTTGAATTTCAATGTCCTAGCAAAAGATATCCATCAAATAGAACTAAAATTTATTGTCTTCATCGTAAATTTAAAAACAATGCAGAAAGATTTCCAGGAAGGAAAGTTCATTGTTTTCAATTTCATGGCAGACTTTGAACATATACGTTAACTTAAAAGCACATAGTTATGTAGTGGCAAAGCTGAAGAAATATACTCACATGATTCAACTGATTTTCCTCCAAGAGAGCTTCTCCTAGATCCCTTGATTTCAAGTGCTTGCACATTGGTTAAAGACTGTCTCCTCCTATACCTACTTTCTACTGTTGCTGGTGATTTGATTACAGCATGCAAGTCCTTGCCTTGTTTGGGTTTCATTAGAGATGACACTTGATGGTTCCTACATTGTAAGTTGTGGTAAGATTTAATTAAATTGAATGAAATAATACTTGGCAACAAAAATTGGGATTTAATGTCCTGTTCACCTTTTCTCGGGTCCATTTAATAACTTGCCAAATGTCTGCAGCGATTTTCGTATGTGCGATCCTTTTGAGCTGGATAACGTATTGGAACTCAACTTAATTTTATTAGTATCAGGAGTCGCCACTTCACCCAATTGCGCACATTTGCTCCCCAGAATTGTTAACTGTTTTACAGATGGTGAATTTGAAATACTCGAACAACTAAGCAACCCTTCTTTCTCATTTACTTGACTGTGCTTTTCAGTGGTTGCATCTTTGATTTCTTTATGAGCAACATTTTTAAATTGCTCTTCTGCCGTTTGCGAATGTTGCTGCGGAAAAAAAAACAAAGAATGAAAAAAGAAAAAAGAATAGTAAAGTAATTCGGATGAATTTCTCAAGTAGAGGTCATAGTAGAAAAATGCAAACAATTTACCAATGAATTCTTACATCGGACTCTTTTTTAGTTTGATTCTGGCTTTTTTCATGCTCAGAATTTTCCAGGCTTAATCTCCGCAAGCGTGTTACCGAATTGTCTTTACTGAACTTTGGTAGTGGAAGAGGAGATTTGATTGGCAGCTTTCTCTCTAATAATGAAGTGTTTTCCCTCATTTTATGCAAATATAAGACCTTCTCCTGCTCCCTGATTGCCAGTTCTTTCTTGAGACTATCTACCTGAAACTTATTTCAATCAGTATTTCTCATTCGAAGAAGTTTTTTCATATAATAACCATAAGACAAATAAAAAAAGCTCTTCATGCCTATGGATGCTAATAAGCCTGTAACAGCTCAAACTACATGAAATCACACGAATGAAATGTGAACTTTTTATCAGTGAACTTTTGGATAGGAAATCTTTTATCATTAAAATATTAATGTTGGCCAATCACACCCTTCTACATTATCATGGTTTAAAGAGGTTCATGGCATACAATGGGAAAGCTCTTCAAATCAATAAAAAAATGAGAGTTGAGTGTGGAGTCTAATTTATTAACTATTCAGGATAAAGTTTGACCTTGAGTTTTCAGGATTGTTGGTTAGTATAAAATCCCAACTAGAGGCTACTATAAAGTTTTAATAGAGG
Source organism: Papilionanthe hookeriana x Papilionanthe teres (assembly GCA_022702705.1). Taxonomy (NCBI): domain Eukaryota; kingdom Viridiplantae; phylum Streptophyta; class Magnoliopsida; order Asparagales; family Orchidaceae; genus Papilionanthe; species Papilionanthe hookeriana x Papilionanthe teres. The sequence continues at coordinate 41,041,976 of CM040426.1, read as the reverse complement.
CTACCACAAAAGTCTAGAATGGTGATTTCAAAAGTCTTAAATGATTGTTGATCATTAATGTTAGAATGTGAACTCTTCACTATATTAATCCATATAATTTTTAATTGTATGACATCCCACAACAAACGTAATTGACAGAACCAATCTCATTGAGATTCCATTTTGAATTCAAGCTGATCAGACAAACTTTTAATTTATGGACACAGATGAATATAATGAGATCAAAATGTTACATTTATGGACATGAATATAATATTAGCCGGAATTTCACTATTTAAGGATCTATACATAGGGCTTTTGAGCAACCAAAGTTTTCATTATTTATTCTCAATATATGGATTTTCTAAATCCCTTTTAAAAGCGTCATTTCCAATTTTGCATTCAGTTGTCGTGCTAATCCTAGTTTTTAAATATATTCTATCAGTTAAAGTTGGTTGTTGGGCATATAGTGTTCTTTATCTAATGGATAGGTCTACCATTTCTTTTTCTGATGGAGAGGTCATCCCTCATGGGTGAGTCATAATGAGCGCTCAGTGAATCTCCTTCGGCCTTTTGGATGAATAACTTTAGCTTAAAACTCCATAAGAGAGTTCTTATACTCTGGGAGAGTTGATGATGGCAGTTCCGTCCGGAAATATAACGGTTCAATTGATTAAATAGTTTAATTATGTATTGTAGGAAAATATGAATTTTGTTTTATGAGAGTTATTTCTTGCATTTTTTTTAGGATTTATTTTCTATCAATTGTTTTTTATTTATTTACTTGATACTCTAGGCCTTCTCATTAAAAATAGAGACTCGTAGGTCTAGGTTGACATATTGAATGAATATTGAATAAGAATTGAGAATATTCTTATTTAGGCCACCGCCTTTTCTTTTCTTCCTTTCTTTCTCTCTTCCTCTCTCCTTGTCATTCCCTTTTTGTCCCTCATCTGTATTAAAATTTTTATCAACATTTAAGTAATTCAAATGAAGGTGCCATGCTAATTAAAAATATATGATAATTTTATTTGAAAAGAATTTTGCTGCTATAAACATAAATTTTTTGAAACATATATTTAGGCCATATGCGTTGCTTTTAATTGAAATGAAAGCTGGGCAGTTCATTCTACAAAACTATAGTTATCTACTCACGTGTTTAAGCATAAGGTACATTCTCGTACGTTAACCAATATGTAGGAGTTGTACACAATATTCTTGGAACACAAAATAGCACCCAAATTTTGTTTAGGACTCTTTTGGTTGTTTGTAATTAGAAAACATTTCAACATTTAAGTAGTTCAAATGAAAGTGTCTAGGCAAATTAAAACATATGATAATTATATTTGAAAAGAATTATGCTCCTATTAACATAAATTTTTTTAATCATATATTTAGTTCATATGCGTTCCTTTAATGGAAATGAAAGCTAGGCAGTTCATTCTACGAAACTATAGCCATCTACTCAAGTGTTTAAGCATAAGGTATATTCTCATGTGTAAGCAATAATATGTAGAGTGATGCACAATATGCTTGCAAAAAAAAAAGACTCAAATTTTGTTTAGGACTCATTTGGTTGTTTGTAATTAGAAAACATTTCACAAATTGCTAGAATTTTTAGATTTCATATATATTGGGTGCAAGTAGAAATTAACATAGTTTTTAGCCTCTAATGTAATAATTTCTTTTCTACACACAAGGCAAGTGGAAACAAAATTATCAGACTTCAGAATATAAATAAAGTGGAAAACAAAAATTTCAATCTTCAAAATATAATTAAAGTCCACAAGCAACTAAATGAACCCTTAGGAAGCACATCCAAACCTAAAATAACTTCTATCAATACATTTAAACAGCTGAATGAAAGCTTTACCTGTTCTCTGAGATCATGAATTTCTCTGCTTTCTTTGTTTACATGAGCAGCACCAAGCTCTACAGTGGATACTCTCTGTGCAAACTTCAGGGTACTGATCGTCTCTCCATATGACTCCGCTTCTGGACTTACATGAGCAAGCATTAACATCTTTCCATGTCCTCCTAAAATCAGTATTTTAAGGAAAGAAATCAGCTAAATAGAATGTTTAATTCCATTGTAAAAAGTTCTAGGCCGTAGTAAATCAAATTGGAACCTAGGGAATTTTGTAGTAATAAAGTGAGCTTGCTATTTCTGTATGGAATATGTGAACTCTTTTGAGCCAAAGCTGCAATAACATCTCCCAAACAAGAAAGGGACTTATTGATATGTTGCGCCTCCTTCAATCTATCTCCAGTAACTTCTGATTTATCCACCCTTTCACTCCCTGCAAGGTCTACCAAATGCAGGCAACTTTGTAGTGTGTTTCCCATAACATCTCTACCGCGCACACGAATTGTCAATACACTGCACATAGATTATAATATTAGAAACCAGTTACCATTTATGAAATTAGTGGAAAATTAAATTGGGCTATTTGGTCTTGTTAGAGTCACTAAGTATTAGTATTATCAAAATGCGACATAGTTATCCATCAAACACTGTATTTGATTTATTGTCAGTCTTAGTATTTAGGTAACATGACATCTATATGCCATTTAGTTTGTGTTTCAGCAAAATAAAACAAATAAATATCATTCACATTTTTATATAGAAGAATATGAGCAGTGAACTAAATAGCCTCTCTTAATGTATATTAAAGCGAGAACCTATGAGATCTGCTGCTTCTGTTGTTCATTGCAGTGCAACTGAAGGCACGATTCTTTTCTCCGACTTTCATCAAATTCATGATGTCGCTGGTTGACTTTACCGGGTGCATGGTGGCATCAGGAAGGTTTAAACCACCATTTGTTGAACAATTTCGAATCTCCAACGTAGAATTGGCTAAGGATTACAAGAATTTAGTTTGATGGGAAAAAAATTGTATAAACCAAAATAATCGTTTTAGAATAAGAGCATAATGTGCATCAAAGGATATTTTGTTGTTGAAGTCTCTTCACTAAGAAGATCATGCACTTGTTCATTGTATATCTCGATCATCTGAACTTGAATCTCATACTTAATATCCTCTCTAATGCAGGATGTTTGGAAGAGATCATTAAGAGCTTTGCTGTTTATTCCAATATCTTTAGCAGATCCTTTTTCTGGGCCACACTAACAAGAAAAGAATATTCAAGAAAAGTATCTTTAAAGCTGAAGCATTGAAATATAAATTTGTTGGCAGTATAATTGACCACCCTACCATAGAGTATGTTTTGCCAGAACCTGTCTGACCATAAGCAAAAATGCACACATTATAACCATCCATCACTGATCGGATTAAGGATTCAGTCTCTTTGTAGACCTCCTCTGATAGTTCAACGACATAAGGTCAAAATTATGATAATCATGAAACCTAAAGCACCAGGCATACCACATCAACTTACCTTGTGTTGCGTTAGGTCCAAATACCTTATTAAACTGAAATGTCTTACGCACATTTTGTGCCTTGAGTGGATCAAGTAAGATCAATGTACCATCATTTCCGATGTAATCTATTGAACTTTTGGCTCCTGCTGCAAAGATTGGTCGGACTCTGCAAAAGACTTGAATGTTTCCTGAAGGTACAAATAATGAGAATTTCACTCTGATATTTTTATTTCCTAGATGTGTCCAATAAATGCACAAACCTCTCAATTCTTGAAGCATATTATGCAAATTTCTGTTTTCTTTGACAGCTCGATGATAACCCATGGCGGCGGCAGAGAGCCCCTCTATTTGGTTTCCTAAATGAATGATAAAAACAACTATATGATGTGCAAGAAACATCTATAAGAAATAATACAATTACTTGGGCTTTTTTTTTCAATAAAAAAACTTTCTCAAGGCTCTGCTTTTGAAGTAAATAATGGTGCTAACTCAGCATTAGCTTCATAGATATAAGACAAACTATGAAGTGGATTCAATGGACTTAAAAAATTGTCAAACCTATTTGTATCAAATCATTTTGCACTTGGGATTGAAGTGCAGCAAATTCCAACTTGGTTTTTGACAGCAAGGCTTTGATTTCCTGGAAACCATTGAGATTTAGAAAACATCTAATGCCATTTTACTAAAAGAAGTGTCAACAAATGAAATAAGTAAATTTGCCTCTAACGAAGCAATGCAGAAAAAAACTCCTCTTGCACTAAAATTGTAAGGGGTGAATATACAAAATTGTTCAAAGCATTTTAAAGCAACATCATTCGCCAAGCCTCCCACAATGTAAATTTACAATGTCCTAAAGTGAGAAGACAACGTTGTAGGCCATAATTAAACCGACAAATTATATATTGACTTTGGAACGATGCATACTCTTACAAAAATACACCGCTGATGAATATCCAGTTTAGATCCTTCATAATGCACATCAGCTCATGAATTCACCTTGGAAAGAGTTACAACTAGAACATACTATAAAATGCATTGTGTTCATTAGAAGCATTAAAAATACCATGTTCAAAACTTTAGAGAAATTTAAGAAACAATGCATTAAAATTTCTTGAATTAACTAGATTTGCTAATGAAAGTGCTAAAACATACTTGGCATTGTGGTAGGCATTTTTGCTTGTTAAAAGAGACTTCCATGTTATTTATGGATAACAAAGTTTTACAATATCTTACTGATGTGGAAGCGTCCCCCGTCTTCCACAAGTAAAAGCAGGATCACGTCTCACATGCGAACTATTCCGCGTGACCTGCTGCTTCGCATGGACCAAACCATCCAGGTTTTTTCCCTTTTGAGGAGTTGGTCAGTCCTCTTGGGTCTCACTCCTAGGGATCCTCTTATTATATATTTGTTTTCTTAATGTTTCAGATTCAGTTTTTGTGCATTTTGTATCGGGACATTTGCCCATGTCTTTTTTTCTTTTCAAGGGTTGTATCCTAAAGTTCCAAGTAGTGCTTGTTAAAAGAGACTTCCATGTTTTTTAAGGATAACAAAGTTTTACAATATCTTACTGATGTGGGAGCGTCCCCCGCGTGACGCGAGTCTTCCGCAAGTAAAAGCGGGACGGCGTCTCGCATGCGAAAGATTTCGCGTGACCTGCTGCGTCGCCTGGACCGAACCATCCAGGTTTTTTCCCTTTTGAGGAGTTGGTCGGTCCTCTTGGGTCACTCCTAGGTATCCTCTTATTATATATTTGTTTTCTTGATGTTTCAGATTAAATTTTTGTGTATTTTGTATCGGGACATTTGCTGATGTATCTTACTCCCTTTAAGGGTTGTATCCTAAAGTTTCAAGTAGTGTTTTGGTTGTATCCTAGTCTCCAAGTGGGTGTTTACCCTTCCCATCCTCCACATCCTCTCTTTTTCACTGCCACACATTCCTCCTCGTCGCAACCACCCCAACAAAAGGCCTTTTGTTGTTTTCCTGTAGTTCCTCATTGTCCAGTTCTTTTTGTTGTTTTCCTGCGGTTCCTCACTGTCTAGTTCTTTTTCCTCACTGCCCCCGGCTAGGACATCCTTCCTTTGGCTGTCTGGCAATCCACTACACCACCCACCACCATTCCAACCCTCTCCATCCTCACTGCCATTGCAGTTACAACCCTCCATCTTCGATGCCTTGCTGTTTCAGCCCTCCATCTTCCTTGTCGGTGTTGTTCCAGCCCTTCTCCCTTTGTTGCCATAATCTCGGGCAGTTGTGCCACGTCAATATTCGTTGTGTACTTATTGTCTGAACTCGGGAAGCCATTGTCTTGTTGTTTCTAGCTTGCCAATCATGTCCATCCATCATCCCATCACCCTCTGAACCCTTGTCGATCACCACCACTACCCCGAGAATCCACCCTAGTTTGAGTTGGTGTTGTCATTTTTCACATTTTTAGATTTCCATGTGCGTGTTGTATTTTCTCTTTCAAGTGTGTTGGTTGTAACCACTTATTTGCTTTCAGTAATAATAATTATTATTTTTTAATTATGGTTTGTTTTGACTCAGATATCATTTGGTACCAGGCTAGCCCAACCCTAGAATTATCTTAAGGTTTCTAGCATCCCCCCTTCCCATTGCACTCTAACTCCACCCAAAATTTTTCTTTACCACCCTACTCACCCTTACACGCCTTTCACCTACCCACTTCTAAACCCTAACCATGCCACTGAAGAGACAATTGCCAGAGACTTAAATGGGAGTAAAAACCATGATGCTATTTATGAGAAATCTGTAAAAAAGATGTCTAGGAACCTTCTATGGAAAATATGTGGCAGGAAATCCCCCAACTGCAATATAGGTTTGCTACATCGATAGAAGGTGATCCGGAGGGGTCCCCCATAACTGCAACAGCCAACGGTGACTTATTCGATAGAAAGAATGGAGTTAATTTCTTCCACTATATGGATGTTAGGGATGAAGAACCTCTACCCCAATGATCTAAAATTTTTGAGAAGTCATAATTTTAAAATAAAGGTGGATTTTCCACATTTGACGACCACTTAGACCCATATGAGTTGATTGAGTAGCTTTAGATTGTAGAATTTTTCTTCAGGTACGAGGACGTCCTACTTGACAATATGGTGAAATTAGCTGCCATCAATTTAAAGAGTGTTGTTTTGGTGGAAAATTTTGAAACACATATGATAGGATGAGGGAAAAAAAAAGATCACTACCTAGTCCAAAGATGAAACAAGAGATGTAACGCAGGTACCTACTAGCTTACTACAGTTCGGATGTTTTGACCCCAGTTTCAAACGTGGAGAGACAAGATCATCGGGCAACCACCGCATCTTACAGATAGAGTTCAACCTCAGGATCTTACAACTAAAATATACCCAGGAGAACATCCAAGCCAACCCCGCTTAAAGAGAAATTGATTCAGAGTAGAGAACAGGTGGAGCGAACCACTATTCTTAAACCTGTCTCAATCAGAAAATGTTTTAAGTGTCATGGATTTATGCATGTTGAATTATATTGCACAAACATGAAATTGATCTATTTCACAAAGAAGAGAGTAGTTGAATAAATAAACAGTGAGAGAAGAGAAGATAAAATTTCAGAGAGGATTCTCAACTTCCATCCGAGAAGTAAGAGACATAAGCAATTCAAGCTAAACTCACGAAAGACTCCAACTGAGTTGAGAGTAGTTGTTCTAGAAAGGAATGAGTTCGAGTTGATGGTCGTTCATGCAAAATATGAGGTTGTGATACTTCAAACTACCATTTTGCAGGAATTGAGAGGAGCATCAACAAAACTAACATTGGATGTCCAAAAGGATTATGAATTTGAGGAGCTGATACCAAACTCGGGGTAACTCCAGATAAGAGAAATTTTGAATTTCAGATATATAATCTACTTCCTGAGTAGTCCTTACAAAGCTTCTAAGCTACATATGGAAGACCATGTGGTGTCATTTGGGTATTAAATTCAATTCAGTTGTACACCCGCCGCCAAACTGTTAGACAGGAGGGAAGAACCATCGGAACATTTGGAAGACCATGTGGTGTCATTTGGGTATTAAATTCAATTCAGTTGTACACCCGCCGCCAAACAGTTAGACGGGAGGGAAGAACCACAACTTCGGAAATTGTCTCAAACTATTATTTTATAGGCGTTGAGAGAAGCATTAGTTGAACTGACATTAGATGTCCAAAAGGGCAATGAGTTTGAGGAGCCGATATCAGATCCAGGGCAACTTCAAATAAGTAAATTTCAAACTTTTAGATATATAGTATACTTCCTGAGTAGTGCTACTGATGGAGGTCAAACATGTCAAAGATAAGGAGCTTTTGAATTACATATGGAAGACCATGTAGAGTCATTTTGGTATTAAATTCAGTTCAGTTGTGTACCCACCACCAAATGGTCAGACAGGTAGGATGAACCACAACTTCAAAAATTATTTCAGGAGCTTAATGGGGAGGAAAATCCTAAAATGACATCCAAGTCCTAGCAAAGAAGAAGAGGTATCTCATGAGTGTTCGTACTTTAGTGAGATCTAGCCTACCATATATTTCATTCCAAAGTTGATTCCTCTGACAGACTTGCTTATCCGACACATCCAACAAAGTACGAGTGCGAGAAGCAAATTATAAATCTACTTGCTTGGAATTTGGCTTGAGAGAATCTACGTCGTTATGTAGCTCCAACTCAACTTGTGCCCAAGATGGATTAATATTTATTCTATTAGTATGTGTTTTGGAATGACAATACCTGTAGGAGTGACTTGGTGGTAAGCTACAATTAGGGGTGTAAACGAACCAAACACAAACAAACAGAGCTTGTGTTCGTGTTCGGTTCATTTGAAATAAGCTCGTGTTCGAAATTGTTCGTAAAGTCACTATTCGCGTTCGTTTCTTAACGAATGAGCGGAACACGAACGACGAGCTGTTCGCGAACGACGAGCCAATATGACAACCTTAATATTAATATATATAAATAATATATTATATTAATTTTATAACTTATATTATATAAATATATAATATCTATATTAGTATATTACTAATATAGTATATTAATATATTATTATTATTAATTTATTATATATTATAATTTCTAAATTTTAATTTTTAAAAATATCATACATTTTTTATATATAATTATTTTAATTTATTTTATATTTCGACAATAATAATTCGAACACGAACAAACGCATCACTGTTCGTGTTTGGTTCGTTTAATTAACTGAACGAAAAAAATTGTTTGTGTTCGTCTCATCTACTACGAATCAAATACGAACTATTTGACGAACCGAACACGAACTATTCACGAACAACGAGATTTTTTGCCAGCCCTAGCTACAATAGGTCCACTTTACACTATACTACGATGAGTTAGAAGCTTCGACAGATGAGTTCGAAGCTCCCTTAAGCCCAGGAGACTAACGCAGCTCTCCCGTGTGATGTGAGTCTTCCGTAAGCGTACGTGTGATCGGGTCCTACATATAAACGATTTCGTGAGACCCATTGCTTTGTTTGAACATAAGCAGTCCAATTTTTCTCCCTTGTGAGGAGTTGGCCAGTTCTCTTGGGCCACTCCTAATTATCCTCTTATTATATATTTTGTATTACTGATGTTATATTTAATTTTATGTGTTTTGTATCTAGAAAATCACAGACGTTTCTTCTTCCCTTCGAGAGTTGTATATTGTTTCTGGTTGATGATTCGGCTTTATCTTGGTCTCCAGATGGTATTTACCATCCCCCAACTCCTTTGCTTTGCTCCCGCTTCGCTGCCATGCATTCCTCCTCGCCGTAGCAGCTCTGACATCAGCCCTTTTGCTATTTTCCTATAGTTCCTCACTGCCCAGCCCTTTTTCTTCGCTACTCCCGCCTAGGGTAGCCTTCCTCTGGCAGTCTGGCAGTCCACTGCGCCCCCATCACTGTTCCAGCCCTCCACCCTCGCTGCCATGGCTATTCCAGCCCTCCTCACTGTTCCAACACTTCATCCTCGTTGTCTCTGTTGTTCCAGCCCTTTTTTCTCGCTGCTCCTACCTAGGTAGCCTTCCTTTGGCTTTTTGGCAATGCACTGCATCCCCCATCACTGTTCCAGCCCCGCATCCTCATTGCCATAGCCATTTTAGCCCTCCCTTTTCACTGCCTTGCTGTTCCAGCACTTCATCTACGTTGTCACTGCTGTTCCAGTCTCCCATCCTCGAACAGCCGTGCTACGTTGATATCTTTCTCGCACTCGCTTTCCTGAACCCAAGAAGCCATTGTCTTGTTGTTTTAAGCTTCCCAACCACTTAGTCCACAGTCCAACCATCTTCCAAACACTTGTCGATCACGACCACCATCCCGAGATCCACCCCACATTGAGTTGGTGTTGTCATTTTTCACATTTAAGATTTCTGTGTGCGTATTTTTTCTCTTTCGAGTGTGTTGATTGTAACAATTTATTTGCTTTTAGTAATTATATTTTCTTTTTCTATTGTGATTTGTGTTAACTCCGGTATCACCTATCCTATGACATTAACTAAACATTTTCTATGTGAAAAATCTCCATAATGAGAAAAACATCGAGGCCTTGTCCATTTATTAGGATCCATTATTCTGAAAAAAAAAAATAGTAAGGTGGTCCACCTCCAGGAAACTAGCGAGACATAAATATAAATTTACGCCATGGGCAATAAGAATGACAATGTTAGGGCCACTCAAGCAAATACTAATGAAAGCAAGTACAAACTTAATAAGCATCCTCAATGATATGAATCCTCATATAGCTTCCCGAAAGGGCTAATGATCTGTTGCTTGTTGCATTTTATCTGCAGAAGACTAGGGCGATATGTTTTTCATTGATTCTTACAATATTTGACAGGAAGAAGCAGAAGAAGTGACATGATGTAAGCCAGTGTTCATTGGTGGCACATCTCCTATCGGTAAGTGCTTGGATCTATCCAATCTTGGGTTGATCTATGTGATCAATAATGTACCAATGGCAATGGCTGCAACTAGAGATGTCCCATAAATAATATACAACATTGTAGGCAAGCTTGACAGCAACATTTGCATGAGTGTTTGCAGCATCTCTTGAATGGATTCGCCAAAGATACCCACAGCATTTTGTGGGGACTAACTCTATCCATGAAATAGTGGAATGTAATAGACATTAACATGAAGAAGTTCCAACATTTTGGAAAGACTCCGTCTGTAATGATTAACTATCGAAGGATTGTATAGTGTTGTCATTGCTTGAACAGAGCTGCGAACTGTGCATCATTGTGAAGAGGGTGGTGACTGGAGTTGGTTCACTTGATATTTCGAGACCATCAGTCAGGCGAACTAAATCAAATTGGACATTTAATTAATCCTCTTGAATTGTCCTAAGAGGCATGGTTACAAAAGTTGTGCTTGGTAAGATCAGTAGTTTGAAAATCAAATAACATTATAACTAAACTTATATTTGGTATGAATCAAGACAAGGCATTAATAGAGATAAAACAACCAAGTAACGCTGCCAATTATTGCAAATTAATTTGTTTTTTTTGACAATGCCTAAACCTGAACCCCAAAGCAAGCATTATAACTAAACTTATATTTGGTATGAATCAAGACATGGCATTAATAGAGATAAAACAACCAAGTAACGCTGCCAATTATTGCAAATTAATTTGTGTTTTTTGACAATGCCTAAACCTGAACCCCAAAGCAAGCATAACAAATTATTCTCTTTCAGTTCTATGCCACAGTGAGCTAATTTTCTGCTATTATCCAAAATAAGTAAGCTATAGGGCGATACATGTAGTTTATATGTAAGAGTGGGTAATAGAACACCTCGAGTTCAGTTTCCTGGGACTCCAAAAGCTGCCATTGGTTGGAAGATGCCTTCCCAAAGCAAAAGTTACAATTCTGCATATTATAGAACTAAAATCACCAATAGATTTTTCAGAGTATTTATGCAATATACTTTTCAACTTGTTCGTAATCAAATCACTAGTTTTTCAAATTCTCTTGCAGAACACAAAGACGACCATGCATGCATGGATATATCATTGAGTTTTCGATAGAATTTTAGGCTCATGAAGAGGAACAAGTATTTTATACCTTACAGGAATTATTTGAGCTGCAAGCATCTAATGCTGTATTTCTTTCCACTATAGAATCCTCACCCAAGTTTAACTGTACATATAGCAGCAAATTTAATAAATGTCTAATGCCGATTGTTGATGGTTGAGCATAAGTTGGTGATACAGAAGAACGTGAATAAAACATAGGAGTAAACATTGGCAAGCCTGAAAAAGCAACAAAATAAAGTTTATTCGCACAATCATGTAAATAATATATTTGATTCTCCCTTTTCGTCCAAAGAAATTTTGGTAATGTGGGTCAATGTAGGGAGAGCATTGCTATGGACACAAACTAAAAGGACTAAAATGAAAACATACTGACAGAAGTTATCTTAAGGACATGGACAAAATAGGCTTTGGGTGGAATTGTTTCTTATGCATGTTGTGTTTTCAGAATTTAGTGTATGAATTTATTCAAACAATAAAAAATTTAAGCATTGGCATGAAATATTGTTTTTTTTTTTCAACATCAACCTTCTATCAATAGCCCTTAAAATTTATGCAATAGTTCCTTTTTGAGTCATAATCCTAGTTAGCAATCAAGAATATATTAAAATCTAATCTTAGAAGGGATGAAAAATTTTGATCAATTTTTTTTTACGTTTTGGAACTAAAACTTAACAATTTTATGTATTTGTGTACCCTTTGTTCTTGCAGGCAACTTGAGATGATTCTGTTAAAAAGCTTCACAGGATCCTGTAATTGAATGAAAATTCATGAATGAAAATAGAACTTGAATGCATCAAAACAACATCTAATATATAGGATTAACATCTCCGAGCAATTACCACTCTTCCTTTTAGCCACGAATCAAAAATATTCTGTTCAATATTTTCCTTTGAACTGGACAAGATATCTGCCATTACTTGCACAATAGAATCCATTTTGCCTGGAGAAAAAAGGAAAAAAAAAACAAAGAATTAAACCAATATGGATTAAATGATTCAAGTGCTGTTCTTGCACATACGGAATTAAACCAAAGAAATGAACTATCTAATTTATGGTTTTCTATCTTAGCAAAATGCTAATTGCACTTAGTACTTCATCAAACAATCAACCAAACTTTTTAAGAGTAATTACCTATCCTTTCAATCCCCACTTCTACAGAAAATAAAAATTAAAAAAAATATATAAACCTTGAATCCCTTGATCATCAATCTTCTTCTCAGATTTTGCTGACATGTCTAAACATCTGACTGAGGAGCTCATAACGGGCACACTCGAATGAATACCGGCTTTAGTGTGAGAAACCATGGGGGACTTCAGGTATTTCCATGAGCCATTACCCTTGGTGACTAGTTCATGATAATTTTTTAAGCCTAGGATGCAATCAACAATTCTTCCTACTGAGCCAGCCTCCATAATATCCTATAACAGCAAATAGTAAGAGCATTAAATTAGCAAGCAAGAGTTAGTTTTAGTGGTTTGGATTAAACTCTTACTCTTTCGATGTCTGAAGCTTCAAAACTAGGAATTTTCAACTCATCAACAGCAACAAGAAAGTTGCGGATGTTCTCAAAGTATTGATAGGCAGGTAGGGTCTGATTCTCCCATGTGAGACCAAGTGATTGGTTTGTCACAACCTTAACAAAATTCAAAATGTGCATCAGTAAGGCAATGCCTTGTGAACAAAAAATCAACATAGAAGCAAATATCATATTAGTCTGTCAGGTTTATCCTAACTAATCGTGGTCTCTTTTATGATTTCCTTGTTTGTCTGTCTCCATATTCTACACATCTTTTTTAATAGTTATTTAATGTGGGTAGTTTCGCTGCAAGTAGGATTTAGCTTTAGTAGGATTCAATAAATACAAAAATCTTAAATCCGTTAAATCCAACCTTTCTATAGATTTTTAGTAAACCCGGATTTAAGCCGATCGAAGATAAAATTTAGGACTTTGAATCTGAAAATTTGTAAATCTGCAGAACTCGTGCATTTTTTGCATTGGCTCGATTTCATAATCAGGTGATAAATCTTATTTGAGGGTGCCACCTAACACCCTAAATTCGAAAATTCATAAATCTACAAACTCTTGCATTTTTAAAATCCGGTGATACATCTAAATAAAAGGCACTACTAAACACTCCCAAAATTAATTTTATACATTCAACTTATGGAAATCAACTAAAATTCTAGATTACCTTATATTAAATACAAGCCATTGTCACACACAATTCCTTAAACATAATCATTTCTAATTTTGGCACACATTTATATAACCATTCTCATATCTATCCTCCACTCAATCTGTCAAACATTGACATGTCTCAGTCTATCATTGATGGGGCTCAAGAAGCGTACCTTAGGAACAGCACCAGGTTGGATCTTATTAATGACGTTACAAAGAACTAGCCCGTTCTTCAAACAGGAGACAAATTCTTGCTCCGAAGGCTGAGAAGACAAGTCTAAAGGACCTACCATCTTCTCAAGCCATGTCGCAGCTTGGAATCGCCGGCCAGCTGCCAGAATCCACAATGAAGATAGTTCAGTCGAAATCCCTTGTTTCATTCAAAAGAATTAAAAGAAAAAAAAGCTCTATTTATTAAGATAAAGAAGATGAGTAAAATCTCCCAGAAGAAATGAGATGAACAGAAACCCTAACATGGTTTCTACAGAGAAACAATCAATGCTGAAGATCAGTAAGATTCGGCGTCAGCCTACCTTCAAAGATTAAGCAAAAACCTAACGGCCGAATCAAAAGAAAACCCTATTTCTGATAGGAAATAGCTGATACCAATCAAGCAAAGATTTCGAAGCGAGTTATTCGAAAAAGGGGAAAAAGAGAGGCGGAATAAGAAGAATGATAAAGAAGCAAACCAGCTTCTTCGGCTTTTCTGGATGCCAAGCGGCCGTTACGAAACGAGAGTCTTGATGGTTCCTCCATTCTTCTTTCTCTTCTTTCGTTGCCTTCTACCTTCTTCTTCCTTCCCACCGCTTCTCCTTCTTACTTCAGGGCTAGTGGGAAACGATGGAGAGAGAGTGACAGAAAGAATGAAGGGCCATTGGCACACAGTTCAACTTCCAACGTTGCAATATAAAATGGAAACGGGCAAACGGTAAAGATAACCTAGTATTTGAATTTGAATCGGGAGGTGCGGTCCCGTGAGTGCCGTTAAGTTTGAATCCTAACCGTCCATAGCAAAGATATCATACCGCACGAAATCTTCAACCGCTATTTTGGTAAATATTTAATGTTTTCCGTTTAAAGCAGACAGAGTTCGATTCGTACCATGCAAATCAACTTAATATATTCAAATGAAGAATAATAAATTATATATGCGCACGCTCATCTATGGCGGGGAGATTTTTTTTTTTTTTTTTTGTCTATTGAATCTTTGATACTTTCATCATGCATTATATTTATGAACATTTTATTTATTTTGGAATATAAAATTTTTTAGTTAGATATATTATAATTAATATATCATTGAAAATTCCATTAACAAGATATGAATCTTGACATAATTTTTGAGTTGCTAAATTTTAAAAAAAAACATTTAGTATCATCATTTTTTTTTATTTCACCTCATTTATTGTCAAACTGAATGTCTAATGGGATGTTTGATATCATCCGTTCGATTTGATCATTTGATTTTTAAAATTTTAGGATTTAGATTGAATACTGCTTAAATCCAACTCAAATACTGCTAACAAAGAGTCTATTTGGGTAGACAATTATTTTGAAGATATATATATATATATATATATATATATATATATATATATATATATATATATATATATATATATATATATATAATTGGGCTTTGCCATAACAAAAATGCACTTAAAGGTTAAGACAATACCATTCATGCATTATGACATTTAATATGATAGAAAGTTCTTCCTTAATTTATTATTAAAAATATAATATAATTATAATGTCAATATTTTTTTATTGTTTGGAAAATATTATTAGGTGAAAGATTTTGAGCAAAAGACCATACATGTTTAAAGGTGAATTTTGCTATAATTTTGGGTGACATCTTTGCTCTCCCTCTTCACCCTTGATCTCTTGCCAAATACCCTCTCCCTCTCCCTTGAAATCTCCTCCACTAAGCTTCATGGTCCATTTATTAAGCTTAATGCCTCCAACCTCCACAAATTCATACTTGGAGTAACAAACTCTCCTCCTCCCCTCTTTTGCTTTCTTTTGGAAGTGCCTCACTCCTCCCATCTCGTTGGGTTTGTATGTGGTGACCTTCGCTATATCTTACCACCCTTATCCTATAACTCTACCAACCAAACAACTCATTCTCTTTTCCCGCCTCCTTCAACCTCAAATTGAGAATCCTTCTCACCTCTCATAACCCCTCTTCCTCTTCTTTCAACCTTAAATTTGTTAATTATGGTGAGAATGTCATTTCCTCCACTAAGAATGAAATTTTTTATGGGCCTAAGAAATGGGATCTATCTCTTGTTATTTTTTTTTATAAGAAAATTTGCTTTTTATGGGGCTTTCCTAGAAGGTATCAAGAAAAACTTGATTTTGAAAGCTAATCTTCAACCCATCTCTCTAAATGATGGGTTCTACTTAGATTTTTCTCATCGAAGGATTTTCATTTTGTTTGGTTGGGTGTGTGAGGGGGTGGGGTGTGGAGGCTTCATTCTTCTTTGGGAAACCTTTTATTCTTCAGAGATGGACCGGCTTTAAGCCGTTCAAGGAGTTCACCTCCATCCCCCTTTGGGTTAAACTTCTTATTCTCCTTTTATGTTGCTAGGATTTTAATAACATATTTAAGATTTGTAGTAAGATTGGTATCCCTTAGTAGGAGATGCTCTCACTACAAATAAATCACATCTTAACTTTGCTAGGCTGTGTATTCAAGTGGAAAATTTTGCTACTTTGCTTGATGAAATTAATATGAAACTTAATGGAAAAAATCATCTTTTAAAAATCCTTTATGAATGACGCTCAATTCTTTTATTTATTGCAATTCTTACTTCCTTGACAATAATTTGTTCTCACTAATCCATCTGTCCCTACTCGCAGGTGAAGTATGAAAATGATTTCTCTCTGCCTTTCCAAAGCTCTCCTATCCCCCAAAAGAATTAGTAGCTCCACATGTTTAATCCTTTCCCATGTCTCAAATCTTAATTCCCTTGTCATTGCTCACTTATCTTTAGATATTATCGATTCAAGTAACCTTACCTCAACTCACCTTCTTCCTTCTTATTTATCCTTAATCTTAATTCCCTTGTAAGTTCTTCTCATGTAGACCTTCGAGTAAACACCTATTCCACCGTTATAATTGCCATCCCAGAAGAAATTAATAAAAAGAAATGATACCAATAACCCTGCTAACCTCCCCTCCCCCTTCTCCCTCATAAATCTAATCCTAACTCTAGATGTCCGCTTTTATTGTCCTCTGGAACATTCATGTCTTCCATGTCATGGATGTAGAAATCTCATTTCATTCTCCAACCATGAATTTGTGGAACCAAAAATTAACCCGTCATTTCTTACTGACCCTTTCATCTTAGTCTCTCAAATACTATTTTCTAATGAAGATGAATGCAAAATCTTTCTCTCTTATCCTGGGAGAATATAGATCAAATGAAACAATGTTGTCTTATAATTTCAACCCTTTGTTATGGATAAATAGGCTATTCATGAAATTTTCAAAGACAAGCATTACCCTCCCCGTCTATTATTTATGTTGCTAATAGTCATTCAAAATGAGAAGCTTTATGCGACTTTATTATTAATTTTGTTGCTATAGTGGATAAATATGAGATCATTCTAAGTGACTTTTTTGTTACATGTTTCAAACAAATAAGGTTGGGGGTACATCCCTTCTTCCTTTTAAACCCATCTATTTTACAGGTTGCATTTTACAATCTAGGCTCATGAGCCTTGCATCCTAAGCTATGTTCTATTATTGGTGGATTGATAAAGTAAATTCGACATCACCTATAATTAGGATAAGGCTATGCTTAATTCTCTCTGGAATATTGTGCTTCCCTCCCATTGTTTAGACTACTCACCTCCTTATTATTACCCGGCCCTCCTCCTCTCCGCCTAAACATTGCTTCCAATTTAATAACCACTAGTTATAGTTGCTTGGTTTTTACATTATTTTTACACTAATATGTTTTATGCTATCCTAGGTGGACTCATTTTTTTCTTCGATTCACAAGTTGAAATCTCTAAAGAAGATATTGAAGCTCTTTAACTATAGCTCATATGCCTACCTCAAGGAGGCCACTAATGAACTAATGATGTAGGCAAGAAGCAAAAAGTTTTTTTTTTTTTAATTTTTTTTTCTAATCTACTCCCATAAATGAAACTTTAAACTTTAGATTTAATGAAGTTTGTCATAGGGACAATGTTTTTAAGTTTCTTTTCATTAGAATTAAGAGGAGAGACACAAAACTCTATTGACTATATTCTCACGCTTAATAGTATTTTATGTGATCACAATAACATTGCGAGTGTTATTATTAATCATTTAAAAATGATATTTTAAGATTATATTAATTATGATAGCTCATGAGACCTCATTCCTCCTGGTAAAGCTTTATTTAACTTATTTTCTTATTGCTCCAGGAACTTTTAATGTAGTTAAAAATATTGTCTTCACTTCTTCCAAGAAATCTACTCTAATTCAATATTGTTGCACATTTGAAATCTTTTCCTTTTTTTAGGAATTAGTGGGTGAAAATATTTAAGGTGACGTAAATTATTTTTTTACTCTTAAAAAAGCTTCCTACCTCTCGTAATGATATAACTATCACTCTTGGCTCATAAATATCTCATTCTCATTCTCTTTCTAATTATTTATGCATTATATTAGTCATGCAGTTTAGGTTGGCTTCATCTTGAGTAAACATATTTTTGATAACATTATTCTCACTATGAATTTCTCGACTTATTCAAAAGTATAATTTCTACCTTTGTGTTAAAGTGGATGTCAAGAAAGCTTTTGACTTAGTGAACCATGCATTTATCATTGGCAGAATATATAAGAAGGGGCCTTTTTTTATTTATTGAATTTAAGCATGCCTCACTCAAGTTAACTTTTTGATTTTCATTAATGGGGCACTTGAAAGCTAGTTTTCCTCTAAATCGGGTTAAGATAAATTTGCATTTATTCTCCCTTATTGTTTGTATTTTCATGGATGGGCTTTCTAATTTTATTAAGCATAGTATCTCTAGCAAACAATTTAAGTCATTTATATATAACAAAAATCACTCTATCGAATCCCATCTTTTGTGTGTTGTTGACTTAATCATTTTTGGTGAGACATATATCCATAAATTTCTTAGACTTAATGATACGTTGAAGACCATCCATAAGGCTTTAAACCTTTATTCATTTTCTCCAAAAGTTTGATCTGATGCTCAAAGAACACTCATAATAGTCATGCTCTCAATGACATTCTTTGCATCACCACATCTCAATTTTGGTTTCACTTAATACAATTATGTATTGGTTTAGAGCTTTCTTCTTGCCAAATGTTGCATTAAGCACATAATGTTGCTTATAATTTATCCTCCATGATAGCATTGGCGGTAGGAAACCCCATTTGGTTTATTGGGTAGAATTTTTAGGCTTAAGAATTATGGAGAGCCTTTGTCTTCGCCTTATTAAAAAATTATCTTTTTCATTTATAATAAAGTTGGTACTCACTAATTGCAAAGACAAATCTCTACTGGTCAATTGATATTGTGGGCATTGTATCTCTCTCTAGTACCTCAATGTTTGCTTGTTTACTGTACATTTGACTTTTTGTAACAATTATTTTGAAGTGAAATAGTTGGGTTCTTTTCTCAAGTTTTCCCCCACAAAGAAAGACTAAATATTATGATAAATACTTTCACTTACATTATCTTCTTTTATTTAAAATTTTAATTTATAAATATTTAAACAATAAGTTAAACTAATTTAAGAGATTATTCATTTTAAAAGGTCATAAAAACATATCACTTAATATCGTTATTAAAGCAACACAAAATTTTTTGCTTCGACAATCCTTTCAGTTTATCTAGATAATATTCGATCGTTGTACCATATATATATATATATATATATATATATATATATATATATATATATATATATATATATATATATATATATATATCTTCTATTTGTTTATATGTATCTTATAGATATTTTATATAGTATTAATTTGGGTGCTATATATATGTGCATTTACATACAATATATCTAAAACATTATTATTCAAGTTAATTATGGCTTCTAATTTTTAATCAATGTAACTTTTTATTTTTCAATCCCGAAAACCAGCCCAAGCATTACACCTGAAAACGATCGAACTGAGCATGCCCGTCAAAATTGAATTAGCCCAGGACGAACCAGCTTGGCTTTGGTATGCCTCTGGGAGCCTATGAAGATGATCATTACATGCAATGACATGTATCCATTCTTATTTAAAGTGTCTCTCAACCACATTGTGATCTTCTTGTTAATATACCATGAACATATATAGTACCATACATGATGTTGTTTCTAATTATTTTTCTCTTATGTATATGAGTTAAGAAAAATGTAGAGGGGGGGGCCTGAGAGAGATCGACCAATCGCATCTAGGCCTCTCTCCCAGTAAAAATAAAGAACCCTTCGCATAGAAAAATTATTTCGTACGGACAAAATACGTAGCGCTGCGTACGCTTTCCACAAATAACTACCGAATAATCATCGAATAATTTCATGTTCTGGGTTTTCCGGGTAAAAAATTATGGTGTCTCTACTAGTTGTTTTTTTCTATTTGAGTGTGTGCTGAATCTTGATGAAATGCTAAGACTTATTCTACCGTTGTGAATCTTCTAAAGACGCATCAATAAATTTTTTTTTATGTTATGATTATATTTATGATTTTATAATAAGTTATTTGTATTTCATTAAAAATTTAGTTATAGTTATCGCATAGTTTAATTATATTATTTGGCCGTTTGATTGCATTATCACTCAATACAAAATCACATGAGGTAAGAAATTAGTGATAGGTGTGGTATAAAAATAATTTGCTGCCCATTTTTATTTTTATTTTTTAATTAATGAAAAATATGTAAGATATGCTTGCATAATTTTTCTAAGAAATTAATGAAATTTATAATTTAAATATTAGAAAAATAAATTTTACTATTTATCAATAAAAATAAATTGTGTAAAAAAGCCAAGCCAAGTTAGGATCACCCCTAACTTTATTAACTGAGTTTAGGTACAATTTTATAAGTTTGATCTGCACACCCAAGCAACTCATTTATCAAAATAGGGAAAAAATAAATTTGACTTATAAATTTCTACTACTAAAGTAAAATAATGAATGAGAAATATTAAGAAATAATCTAATTTTAAGTATTTTTAATAACTCCGCCAACTCAATTTCAGAATTCTCATGTAGTTCGACTCTTGAGCCAACTGTTGAATATTGTCTTAGCTCTCTTATTTTAGAAAAAAATGTTAGGCATGAATCCGATGTATCCAGAGTTCAACGGCAAGACGTCAGGTGTCAAGCAGACCACATAAATTTTAACACCGACCAATCCCAATATATTACGATTGACCCAACTTGACACGCGTCGCCTCACTATTGAACTTCAGACATAAATTATAAGTCAATTACACTAAATATGAAAGAATAAGACGATACATAATGATTGCGATGCGACAAAGTTTTATATTTATAAAAAAATAAAATAATTTATATAGGTTTTTTAAGACTTATAAGTATATTTTTATATTATGGTCCTTCTATCTGCGGATTGGAGCAGGTCATCTAACCATTTATATATTAATAAAAACAACTAATCGCTATATGACTGTATCTATATGTAATTTTCTGTCCAACACTTTTCGTAGAAAATTATTCTAAGTCGGCAGCTTTTCCAACATCTCACGTCACTACTTTTGACGTTACAATTGCCTTTACATCCATACCACTCAAACTTTTTCTATTTACATATCTACCATCTCAACTTTATTTCTTACATTTTTACCAACAATATCCTCCATATATTATCAGTTTCAATTTAGCTTGATTCAAATTTTATTAAAATTCCTTAAATTTTATAGTTCAGTAAATATTAATCCTTTATAGAAATTAAAATGATGTATTAACTAAATTTAAATGTAGTTCAATTGTGTGTAGCCAAAGCTCCTGTACTAGATTAGATTCGAGTCATTATGTCAGTTGGCTAGTCAATCCAATAAGGTAGCTCGGCTAGAATGCCTATGCAGACACCATTCCAAAGTACACGATCAATATTACTCGACCAAGATAATTCGACCAACTTGCCAGAAAAACCAACTCGATAAGGTGCTTGGGACGAACTTAATGAAGAGCTCTCCCGAACAACTTGACATCACCTCGGGTCGAATAAGATAACATAAGTGTTATTTAAGGTGAAATGTAGAAGCAGCAATATTTAAGGCAGGGGCAGTTACCAAGAAAATGTGTTATAAGAGATTATAATAATGAGAAGAATTTAATTAATGCATATAACATATCTCATGCTTCCACATCTATGATACCAACTGTAGATTAAAGGGAGGAATTTCCCTTAATATTCAAGGGACTCATGAAGTTTGTAATGCAATAGATGAACGAGCATAGCCAACTAATGATGATGGAGATTAAAGAAACTTTAGAATGTGTCCCAAGAGTAGATTCGAGGGTGCAAGTGCCCTCTATTACAGGAATTTAGCACATTATCAACGATAATACTGTAAAAATTGTAAGTAATATATTTACAGACAAATTAACCGAGTAAAGACTCTTGTCGGTAATATAATTATCATTGGATTTAATAACGGTTTACATTAATCGACAAGTATACGACGTAAAATAACAGTAGCTATAGTTCACAAAACATGTCATGCTTAACAGTAGCCTGGCCATCGGTTAAATAATCGATGCTTATTATCGTAGCAAAAGTCCGTCGAAAAAACAACGTGGCTCTGTCGGTAAAATGTCACACAACTGTCGGTTAACCGCGGGAATTTGCCGGTGATTTTATGCGTAGCAGAAGTGCAGCACCTTGTCTAGAAGTCGCTTTTCCGACAGACCGTCAGAAAACCCTTAGTATATAATCAAGGGGTTGTAAAAATCAACGATAAGCCATCAAAAACCTGTACCTTTAGAAAAAAAAATTTAATGTCATCTTTCAAAACTACAATCTACACACCTACAGTCATAACATTGCAATCAAAACACAACACATAACAGTAAAGAAACTGATTAACACCTAAATCATATGCAAAATTAAAAAAAAATAATTACATTAAATCAAACCAAATGTACAACTATATAATAAAAATAATATTAGCTGATAATAAATTGCTTAACATAAAAACAAACAAAAAAATAACCCCCTCCTCATCCTCCTGTGTCCTCTCCTCATCATCATCCTCATTCTCATCCTGAACTGAATCCTTCCCTTTCCACGATTTAGAACGCAGCACCACTTCGATCACTGCTCTCATTTCCAACCTGGACAGTAACTTGGCGACCATCTCTTGTCCAGTGGAAGTAGATGCAACAAATGTGCTAGAGTTCGGGCTTGCATCATAGGCCGACACTTGGGACCCCAAACCATAGACCCTTCCTTTCTTCTTCTTTCTGATAGCCTCCCTCCAAATGTCATACTCAGAAGGATTGTAAGATGTGCTTGAACCACAACTCGACTATTGAGATTGGCTCTCCTTGAGCCTCTAAAATGTCTCCTACAAAGCATATGATTAATGAAAGTTAGAGACTAAATAAATTTTGATAGTTATTTGAATTTTATACTCATTTATCTTGTAAATTACTTGGGTCACCTGAGATCTGTTGTCCACTTAAGACTGATCCGACTACCGCCTGTGGGTGCTCTCATGTATGTCTGCAGCAGTTGGCTTCCATCCATTCTCCAGTGTCCGTCAATGATATGAAACAGTTAGCATACATTTAATGTAAAACATGATTTAATGCAAGAAAATAATTATTACCAGCCTCTTCGTGTACTCTGTATGTGAGAGTGCTCCACTTGTGTGCTTCGAGGCCCCCATGCCTTTACAGTCATAGCAATGATTATGTTATGTTTGCTCCCTCTTTTTCTGATACTCGGGAGAGTCCCATGCACCGAGCAATGCAACAAACATTTCCTCTCCGAGCCACAAGGGTTGACTGGTCGCGCAGACGATTGCTCACCTTGTGCTCGAAGTTCCTATAAATGTGTACCTACTCATTGGGGGGGGGTGGGGAGTGGGGGGGCTAGGGCCATAGTTTCTATAAATTGAATTAGAAATTGTTAGATTCATAAAAAAAAAAAAAAATACATAACTGTAATTACTGTGTTCAGGGTTTACCTTACACTCCCCAAACCACATATCCCGAATTATCATCAGGATTTCCCTCCAAGATAAGTATGGGTGATCCTACTTGCTCCAAATTATATTTTTGATGGAATGGATGGCTTGTGTAGGAGGACTAAATCTAAAAGTAACATATGATTAGTTCTCTATTAAATTAAAAAAATATACGACAGTAATGTCAGTATTAAATTAAAATTTATGTGTTTCCCACTGCCTGGAGATGATGAAGGCCGCTCATGCTGCTCAAAACTAAATGACACATCAATAAAATTTGATGTTAACGATGTTAGTGGTGTCGTGGTCGCTACTGGTGGCTACGGTGGTGTCATGGCCGCACTGGTGATGGTGGTGGTGTCGTGGCAGGTAACGATGGTGTTGTCATGGCTCGTGGCAGTAGTAGTATCGTTGTTATGACTGGTGGAGGTGCTGATGTGGTGGTCGTGACTGCAGGTGGAGTCGATGTGGTGGTCTCCGTACCACTTGCATCCACAACCTTATCTACTAGAGGAATTTCACAAGTCGCCACGTCCCCCAAAAGAGGCGAGATTGCCTCTCCTTCCAGAAGTCATCTGCAAGCAAACATGTAAATTTAAATGCTAAATTGCATACAATTTACAAACTACAAAAATTGAAAACACATGAGTACTCAGTAAACAAAAGGAAAAACCGTAAAGTGCAATCTACAATCTACTGAAACTAAGAACATAAAAGCAAAAAAAGTAAAAACAAAATAAATTTAGTTAACCTCCTCTAATGAGTCATTGAGGATGTCGTTAAAATTACTTCATCAAAAACCATCGTCGGGATCATGCTCATTGATAAAATTTCTTCGTGTTTTTCAGTAGCATCCACTAAATTGACCTTTTCAAGGATAGTATCATACCGAATGTATGAATTTTCATTTTTATTTCCTGATGAGCGGGTTCAATTGAATTATGAATATCAATAGCCGTTGTAGGTTTATCGGCTATAACTATTGCCGATTCAACTTTGTCTCTTATTCTAATGGGATATCGAAGATAAAATACCTTACTTGCTTGCCATGCTAAGATGAATGGTTCATATTACCATGCTCGCCTTGCTAAAATGAACAAATCAAATTTATCATATATTCTATTCACTTTTACTTCTACGATGTTATATGATTGGATAACCCTTGTTCCACGATTAGGAACATGATCAAAGTAGTTGAAATTGAACAGAGATACACTCCCACCAATAGAGTCAAGATAATATAGTACAACAACCTCTTAAACACAAACGCCGGAACTATAAGTCTTATTTCCTTCTGACCAGGACCTCGCATGAAACTTATAGTCATTCACATCATAAATTGCCAAATTTTGACGATCCACAACAAGCCTTGGTTCGTTACTTCATTGTTTCAATCATTAATCTAGTCATTCATAAGAAAATCAGGCATCATTAAATATACCTAGTAACAATTATCTTAGATGTGCAGTAGTTTTGTTAAACTCTAACTTACATTTGTTGTGAACCATTGAGAGAAATTATTCTCCATCTTCTCACTTGTGATATCATCTTCAACCGAGTTCAACGAATCTAAGAATAAACTGTTACCAAAAAAAAAAAATTTATGGATCAACCCATACTAATTTTTTTACTTGAAAGAATGAACTATTAATAGAATTTTGTGTTTTACTCAATAAAGGGTTGAACTTTGTCAAAATTTTGAAGAACACAAAGTGTCGCAGCTCAAAGTTCTTGATCAGCGAGGTAACGTGATGTGCACCTCTCTGATGCTTCACCAAACTGTAGAAAAACATAAAGTGTCAAGAGAGGCACCACACCCAACGATGAGGATTCTTTTTGCACGAAAAAAAAAAACAGAAAGTGGTTATCTCACGCAGTAAATATACCTCACAAATTTCAGAATTTATTATGATGATATTTTTTATTTTATAATTAAATTTATTAGAGTATAATAGCAATTAAAAAAATTCCTACTTTAAAAATTATAACATTCATAATTTTTCTTTACACATTAATTTTTCTCATAAAACTTCTAATATTGTCTTTATAATAAATAAACTCTAATTCAAATCATCATGATTCAATATGTGCAGTCCAATAACTTTCAGTCTGATTTTGCTTTTCAGGATGCCACCTTAATCACATCACAGTTCTATTTGAGGAACTGTTTTCAAGCTAATTTTTTTTAGAAGTTTTTATGTCAGAAATTTGATTTTTTTTTAACTTGAACTGTTAAAATGTGATGTCCGTAAAAAAAAAAAATTTACGATCTTATTTTTTGAAACTATTATAAGAGCCATTGTAGCTTTTTGAAGAATAATTTCTTCTCCGCCCCAAAACAGAAAGCTAGATGGAAGAATAAGCTGGAAAGGGAAAAAGTGTTAGCCGACACAAATAGTGTGAATATGGTTGGCGATTCATTTATCCCCTCTGCATGGGCCAAATGCTCCAAATCCAAACCGAATCGAAAGGACGGTCCATTAATGCACGATTTATTGGTTTTTTTATACGGTCATGTGATCATGATTTTTAAACTATTGAATTTGATTTAACTTTCTCAAATTGCAGTCTAATGAACAATTTTAAGTACTAAAGCGCATATGATTAGCATGTGCAATTTATTCTTAATAGAGAGTTTTGATTCCTAATTTTTAGGGTGTGATTGGGCAGATTATGCATTTTCAGATAAGCTGCTTACCTAAAAATGTAAATTGCAAAATTCGACCCGCCTTCCGCATTTAGTGTAAAAAATCAACTGTGTTTACAGATAATCCACTGAAACACAGTTTCCAAATGATGAGGCGGTGTTTTCAAAATACAACCGCATCGGATAAACTGCCCCAAATGCACCCTTAATTATATTTATAACAACTCAAAATTATGTGTGAGTTATTAACACAAGAAAATATTTTCAATTGGAATATAATTTGAAACAAAGAAAATAACGGTTAAGTGCTTCCATTGTAAAGTAACGGTTAAGTGCTGAAACTAGAAAATATATTAAAAAAAGAATGGGTTAAATTATTATTTGATTTAATATAATTAAAATTTCTTGTAATTTTTTAAGTTTAAATATCATAAAAATATGAATTTGATTTTCATATTTAAGGAAAAAATAGCATTATCTTTTTTTAAATATATAATTCATCTATACTTATAATAATTCTCACACATGTCGACATCAATATTAGAGCTTTGTGTAGTGGGACATGCTAATGGGCTCAACCTAATTAGTCATTAATTTTGAGCTTGCATTTTGATTAGAAGTTATAAGTTAGCCGAACTTAACAAAATGCAATCAAGCATATGATTCTTGTTTGCACAATAGAAGTCCTATTGTGCCAGACTTGCTAGACCACAACTATTGTTGCATTTTCTAAAAAAAAAAATGATTTGGACCACAAGTCTTCACTATATTGTTGTGTTTGTTAACTTCATAGAAAGCTTAAAATTCCTTTGACAAAATTTGATATGGCACTAACTAGAGGTGATTATTTCATGTTCAAACCTTAATTTTTGATTGAAATATAAATTGAAATAAAATCTTAAATATGATACTAAAACAAATTAAGAAACATAAGTTCATGCATTTGATATTTAAAAAATAGATGAAAGTATTTATTTTAAATTTATTAAGCATGTCATCACTAAATTGAAAAATAAAACAAACAAAAATAGGTGCATGATAATGGATGATTAGGATATGTTTATAAAATAGACTAATGGTTAATATAAATTGGTAAGATATGCTCTAAACATATTTGATTAAGAAAAGCTCAATTTAATTCTAACTATATAATTTTTTTAATACAAATAAAGTTGAAATTGAAGCGAAATAATTAATTTATTTTTAGATTTGATTTGTTTTATTTTTATTTTAGTTCCTTTTTTGTTTACACCAATAGCTTGACTGTGTTGACTTAGTATGATGCTCTATCTATATATCCATATGATTTCAACATCTCTATATATTATAAATTGGCAAGAAAATGTGTATATTAAATGAAGAAATAACTAACATTTCACATTCAATTTAAATCTATCATATGGAAGCCCAAATTCACACACTTCTGCTGGTGTGATTAACTCTAACTCGCATTATCTTGGAAGGCATTAATGTTTTACTTAGTACGATTATGTGTGTCACGATAGCATACACTCACAGAATAAACAACACATAAAAAACTGATCTCTTAGTCCTTATTCTTTGAGGTAACCAAAGAAATAGGAGTGCCACTGCCTAAATGCTTGCTTGAGCCCATATATACTTTTCAAAGTATGCAAACATAATTGGGTTCTTATCTGTCCAAAAATCCTAAAGATTGTGCCATGTTGACTATGTCATCACAGGAGCTCTGATGGAAGGCATTGGAAACATCTAATTATGTCACCTGTGAGTTGTGATGGAGAACCACTAAGAGGAGGGCTAAAATGGTGTGTATCTTGGCAACTAGTTTGAAGGTTTTTTCATAATGATACCATTTTATATTATGTACACCCCCGCGCCATAAGGTGGTCTTTGTGATGGGAAATAGTTATATCAAGGTGATTTTTAGTTTTAAATGTCAATTTAAAACACAAGATGGATTGATTTATCTGTGGTTTAACTAGATTCCACGTCTATTTTTATTGAAGTGCCATACACTCTTCAAACATGGCCTAACTCTAATAAGAAACTTTGAAGGCCTAAGTGAATTTTGTTGGGTCAAGTGATATGTTTAGGTGATGAGTGAGATTTAAGATGGTTATGGGTTTATGGTGCCATGCCTAAAAGCTTATAACCATAGGCTGATAGGTATAAAAGGGTTGTGAAGATTGTGTAGGTAGTTGAAGAGTAGAGTTCTATGGGGTTTGTTGGAAGATTAGATGTGGATGTTATGGTGTTGTTGGGATTTCAGGTGGAGGTTGTTGAGGTTCTTAGATTGGAATTGGGACTACATGGTTTAGGAATGTGGGAGTTATAGGATGGTGTCGAAAGTAAGAGAGCGATGGGGAATGATGTGTTTGACTTAATGGTTGGTTGGAGTGATGCATAGAGAAAGTGATTTTAATTGAAATAGCATGCCTTGAGATGAATAGTTTATCATGGAGAGGTCATGAGAGTAGTATCCTTTATGTGTTACTGAGTGACCAATAAACACTCAATGAGGTGCTCATTATGCTAGTTTATTTGGTGAGGTTTGTTGTTGCTATGGAAAATAAGAGCATTTAAATGTAAATAGATGAGTGTAACTAGGTTTTGATTTATATAATATGATGTATGGAGCATCATGCGAATAAGTTTGAGGGGTGGTTTGTTGAAGATGTAGACTAAAATGGATTGCACATAAATCCATAAGGAGTGTGGAAGATGAGCAACTTTCAGAAGTGTGTGAGTGGTATCTAGGAGATGAAAATGCTTACACTCAGTCATGCTATTTTAGTCAGGCGCATTGGGAAAACAAGGTTACACATTATAATATGAGAGTGAAGATATGCCTTAAATTTATTTTAGGTGTATTCTCCTCCTCTATCAGTTCATTGAGTTTTAATGTTAATATGAAATTGGTTAGTAATTAGATTATGAAAACTGAGTAAATTTATGTAGAGTTTTTTATTTGAATACCATTAGAAATAGCCACATATATGTATCATAGTTATCAATGAATGAGATAATATTTATACCCATTGAAGAATGTAGGGCTATACAAAGGTCTGTAGTTGGTACTACCCTAGTTATTCCAATTTCCTATTGAATTTTCTTAGTTATTTCCCCATTATTGGTTTCCCCCACCAAAATTCTTGTTTCAGTTAAAATTATAATGGTTCCTCCAACCCGGGTTATAATAATTGGAATAAGGATTATTAGGTCTCATGTTAATTTCATTTAAGGTCTCAAATGATGAAGTGTTATCGTAAACTGACTATCTAAATGCATTTTCCTCAATTGCTAGAGATCCTTGAGGTTGATTCATCCCAAATTGGTCTAGCTTCCTAGATATAACTGCTACTTGAGAAGTTAGAATCAAAATTTTTGTCGTGTACACTAGCTACCTTCCTAGGGTTCACTCTCTTAGAAAGCCATTGAAAATTTTTAGTGGACATCTCCTCAAGAAGAGAATAAGCCTCATCAAATTGGTTTGACATGAGTGATCTACCAGTGGTAGCATAAATAATAGATCTAAAGGATCCTACTAAACCATTATAAAAGTTTGAGTAATTAGTCAATCGATTAGTGCATGATGTGGGCACTTCCTATGATGCTCCTTAAATCATTCACAAGCCTCGTATATCGACTCACCTTCATGTTAGCAAAATAAAGTAACATCATTTTGTAATTTAGCTTTTTTTTAAGGCGGAAAATACTTAGCTAGGAATTTTTAGGTTAAGTCACCCTAAGACCTGATTGATCCAGGTGACAATGAGTTCAACTAAATTTTAGCTTTACACCACAAGGAAAAAAGAATAAGCTTATGCCTAAAAACGTCATCTGATATGCCATTATAGTGAAATGTAACACAAAGTTCTAAGAAAATTGCTAAGTATAAATTTGGATCCTCAGACTTAGCTCCCCCAAAATTGGTTGTTTTGCACCATTTGGATATTTCCACGTTTATGTTCAAATGTTCTAGATTTTATGGAAGAGGTTTGAATACTTAAGTGAATTTCATCTGGCGTAGGATTAGTGTTATCTCTTAATGGTTTATGTGCATCATAAATTGGTTCATGTGTTTCTACATTGTTTTGCCAATTGTTTATCATTTCTTCTGCAAATTCGTGAAGTCTTCTTTATTTTCTAATTATCCTAATAGTTTTCTCTAATTCTAAATCATAGGGTTCAAGTTCGTTAGATACTGAAGTATGTATTCACTAACAAAAAATTCAACTAGTAAGTTTCACACAAAAAACAAAATAAACAATAAAAAATATATTTTTTTTAATTTTTCTTTTTCAAACAAACATGAAATTACACACATAGACTAGAAATACAAATTTCCAAGTTTAGATCTAAATATTTCAACTAATATTTTTCTAAGTTAAATACATTGTAGTTCGGCAACGCCTTAAAAGCTTGATGACGGGCTTATTTAAGCGGTGGGCATATTTTATTTTAATTTTAGGTGCACTCACACCCTATGCCCTTACGCATCTTTTTAATAGTATAAGACTTTTGAGTCCTTGCGAACTCACAATGAGCAAGGTGTTTAATTTTTTAGGAAATGTTCTAGCCTACTAAATTTATTCTTAGCTTGGAGGTAAAATTAGTTAAAGTTGTACTAACTAGTCCTACTGAATTGCAAACTACTCTTAAAGGTTTACTCCTATGAAATTCTAATTAATTTATTTGGATTGGTGAGAATCAAGTTATAAATCTACCTTCCCTTACAATGAACTAAGTGGAGTGAAGGAGATGAAAAATGCAAATTGTGAATGAGGCTAGAGACAAATAGGAGTAACTCTCTTCTTTACCCTCTCCCGAGTACATAAAAAAGATTGGTTAAATTGGTTTAATTCCTTAAAGCCCAATTTGAACTCATCAAAGATTATTTCCCTAACATTTGCATATCCCTACAAATTATTTCTCCATACCCTATAGTTCAATGTGAATAACCTAGTTGTTCTTCTATAGCTCTCCTGAGCATTATGGACCACAATACATTTTAACTAATCACTTGGCCATAATGAAAAGTAAATGTAGACTTGAATGTTACTCATCACATTATAGATTTAAAACAATTTTAAAAGCACTTTTTTTATTCCTACACTTCTTAGTTAATCATTACAAGGGAAAATGTAAAAGGACTATTGAAAACACATTGAGAAAACCACACAAAGCATCTTTAAAAATAAGTATATCCACTATTTGTATTTAAAGAAATACAATAACAAGAGTACACAATACTTAGCTTTCTTCCTTTACAAAGTGCACTGAATGCTTCCCAAGGATCTCCTAGTCCCCTTGCTGCTTTCCTCAAGTCTCTCCTCACTTTACACTTTAAATGCTCTCCAAATCCCTCACTAATGCTCTCCTACTCTTTCCTTCTCCAAAGGATTGACAAAAGACTTCAAAAGAACACCAAAAGACTCCTTCTTCACCCAAGTACCCCTTTATCATGTTAAATAACTCCTTACATCGTGTAGAGAAATTGCTAAAAATTCCCCAGGTAGTTTCTAGCGCCTAGATGCTAGGGGGGTGGCACGCCAAGTGGCTGGTGTCAGGCTCTCTGTCTACCAGTTTTAGTATGGGCACCTAAGCGACCAAAAATATGGCACAAAGGGCCCATTGTAGTGGCGTCTTGGAGCCAAGTGCCAGCCTCTCGGGTTCCCAGGGTGGGACTGGCGCCTAGGCACCCAAAAAATTTGGCGCCAAGGCGCTAGTGACTTGGGCCCTACTTTGCTCCAAGTCACATCCAATTTGCTCCATTTCTTCTCAACTTTGCTCCACTTCTAATACTTGTTGTACCTAAATAATAAATAAAAATATCTTACTTTAATGTGCAACTTTATCTATAAAAATATGCAAAATATGAGAAAATTAAGCATTTTTTTTCCACACATCAGTACCCATACCATCAGTTTGTCTGTATTCATTCGATAGGTTTGCCCACATTATTGGTTGATATTTACATTTCTTCCTTTTGCCTGATTACCGGTGGGCTCAAATAAGGACTAAACCTTCTACTCAAACTTTAATAATTTCAATTTAACTTTTCAAAGTAAAACTCATAAACAAAACTAAACATCATAAATTACTGCATTCACAATCATGGAAACATCATATATCTAAATAACCTCGATTGAAACCAAATAAAATAGAGTAGGAAACCAATACTAATTAAATACAAATAAAAAAATATTTGAGGGTATTGAGACATAAAACACTTAAATTTGAAATTATGCATAACATACATGCTTAGGAAACTTGATTTATAATCAAGTCATAAGATCTATTACTCCTAATAAATAACAACTTACTCTATCTTGCATCATCGAGATCTGCCATGCCTGTTATTGAATGTGATTAGGTGGTTTAGATGACAACCCTTTCCAGTCAGGGTTATAAGTCCATTGCATTCTATGTTTCCTTTCTTTTTAGGTTAGGGTTTTGAGGTTTCACTTCTCTTGGTGATTTTTACCCTAAGACTCTGGGGTTGTTCGTCTATTTACGACGTAAATCCTTACAATTAAGTTTCCACGTGATTTTATATCGTGCATTATAAGTCCTAACATTCTAACAAAATATCAAGAAGAAAAATTAAATTTTTCTTCAAAAATGTCAAATTCCAAATATTAGGATAGCCCAAGATACTACTGAGGTTTCCTTGTATAATCAAGTGTCCCCTAACTTTTCTCTCTTTAGCTTCTATTAACAACTGTTCAACTTTTGAGCTTTTCCGATTTGGAAATCCAATATAAAGTTGTGGAAACCTAAACTTAGAAATTTCTTGAGGACAAAATCACAGCTTTAATCAAGATTTTTCTTAAGTAATTTCGATTGCTTAAGATGAAATTAACATAATGGCTTAACCTTACAGAAAAAATAAGTCCTCAAAATTAATCTAAATCCTATCTAGTTTTCAGATTAAATAGGGAAAATAATATATCGGATTTAAGCCGTAGACCAATACAAATATCTAATTTTTTCTTTGTTTGAATAATCAAACCCATCGTAAAATTTACATGTCTACCTTTCGTGGTGGTTTACTACGTTCGATGACGTGCCATATTATTTGAACAACCAAACTTTGAATCTATATGGCATTTAAAACCCTGCGTTGAAAATAAAACTTGATAATGTGAAGAAATCATACAGTTATCTTTGGAATGTCACTAACAATCTGCATTATATCTTCCTCAGATATTATTAGAGGTGGCAAGGATTTCTCAATTTTATATTTTCTAAATGTATTCATGTTCCTTCTGAAGGGATGTTCCGTATCTATGAACATATAATAACAGTCAAACTGTGTCTAGAAACATACAACGACAATCAAACTGTGAATTCTTCCTGCCATATTGAAGCATAAATGTCTTAGGTGAATTCATGTAATATGGTTAAGCTAACATTCCCACGGTGTTCCACCCTGATATATTTCATATGCAGGAAAATCACTTATTGCCCACATTAATGCTACATTCATAAAGAAATTGCATTTTTTAAGAAGCCATGCATTATGACACCTATTTCCCAAGGAATTTGCAGCTCATCTATCAACAACTGCAAATATACATTAATCATCATTTTAAGGCTAATATGACCAGGTATAATCAGTGTTAGAAAGAAGAAAGTGGTTTTCATGCACATCCCAGGTGGCAGACTGTGTGTCATAGCAATCACTAAACAACAAGAGTAGGGTGATGCGGTTTGACCATACATTGTGAAGCCGTTAGAGCATAAACTTAGTCGAATGTTATGTGCCTTTGCCGTAAACTTAGGATCAGAGCGATCAAAAGATTTCCACGCCTCCCCATCTACTTGATGACTCATTGAGTTATTTTCTTTTGATATGCTCTGATTCAAAGTCATAAGTGGAGCAGTATGCATAAAATTTTATAGCCTTATTAAATGTGGAATAAGTGGTAGATAAAAAAGCTGCTTGAACAAATCTTCATTTTGCCTCTTACTTTTTCTACTATGAGGTTTGAATATAAGATAATTACAAAATTTGCATCGAGTTTCCATCGTGCTAATCTTGTGATATAACATACATCCTTTTACACAACAATCAATCTTCTCTGTTTGAATCCTTACATGGAGACCATCATTTTCATCTTGTAAAAATCTTTAGGGACTAAATTTTCAAGTGGATTAGTCTCATTTAGCAGGCTTGAAACTGATTAAGCACTCTCAGAGCATGTTGTAATATGTTTTGATTTTTAGCATTTTAAGAGCTACATATAACTTTGAATGAGACGTATAACCATCCCACGGTGACGTTTGACCATCATTAAATAAATCATAAAATGTATGAGCCTCATGAATTAGTGTCTCTTACTGTTGTGCTTGGCTCACATAATGATTTCTCATTCCATCAAGGAACATTTCTTCAAATCTGCTTGAGTCAAATCAAAGTAGAAGGATTATAACTCATCGAAGGAACGGAGCTGGTCTACGATGGAAGCTATAAATTTATTAAGAGGTTTGATGGAGAAGTTCAGAGACAATAAGGAGGTTCTGCATTTAATTTTATTGATTTAGAAAAAGCTTACGATAAGGTTCCAAGTGATATCCTTCGTAGAGTTCTTGAGAAGAAAGGTGTTGATATGACTTATATTCAAGTAATTAAAGATATGTATACTAGAGTTGTTACTTGTGTCAAACTAAAGGAGGATTGACCAAATATTTTTCTATTCCTGTTGGATTACATCAGTGATCGGCTTTAAGCCCATATCTTTTTTCTTTAGTTATGGATAGTCTTACTGTTCATTTACAAGAGGATGTAACTTAGTGTATGCTTTTTGCTGATGATATCCTTCTCATGGATAAAATGATAGAAAAAGCCCAGGAAAACCTTAAATTATGGAGGTCTACACAGGATTCTAAAGGCCTTCATTTGAGTAGAACTAAAGATGAATACATGGAATGTAATTTTAGTATTAGTAGTAGCTCTAGTGATAGAAGTGTAACTTTGGGCAATCAAATTATTAAATGGTGTGAACGATTTAAATATCTTGGGTTTATTATTCAAAGTGATGGTGATATAGATGGGGGATGTTAATAGTAGAATTCAAGTTGGTTGGTTGAAATAGAGGAATGCTTCGTGCCTTTTGCGTGTTAGAAAAGTATCACTTAGACTGAAAGGAATATTTTATAAGATGGTGGTGAGACCTGTAATGCTCTATGGCGGCTAATGTTAGCCTTTAAAAGAGAAACATAATATAAAGTTAAGTGTTGCTGAGATGAGGGATTAGGTGGATGAGTGGCTGTACACTTAGAGGAAAAATGCGAAATGATTATATCTGTGATAAGGTTGGTGTAGTTCCAGTTGCATAAAAAATTAGAGAGAGTCATCTTAAATGGCTTGGTCACATTCAATGTCGAACATCTAATGATCCAATTAGGAGAGTAGATGTTTTAGAGTCGACTTATGTTAAGAAAGGTAGAGGTAGACCTAGGAAAACTTGGACTAATTTTATAAGAAATGATCTTAATTTACTAGGACAAAATGAGAATATGACACTAAATAGGACGCAATGGAGAAAAAGGATTCAAGTAGCCGACCCCACGTAGTGGGATTAAGGCTTTGTTGTTGTTGTTGTTGTTGAAGGAGCAGAGTTGGATGTTGTATGATTAACCTGCCCATCTGAAGTCCAAATCTAGTAATCTGGTCGAAGTCCCCGATGGTATAATTCAAATTTCACTTTGACAAGCATTAGGTATGCTTGATTTTTGTGTTTCGAACATGAACATCAAAACCTGCCCTAAAATAGGTAAATCAGTGGTTGAGTACAACTGTCATAACTTCTTCGACACCGTTCAAGAACTATTGGGTGATCCCTTTTCTATCCGAATAAATTTTGTTGTACATCAATGATCTCGATGTACGAATATCCATGTGTACCTTCAAACATGAGAATAAATAACACATTATAAAATGCATTCAACTAACTTAAATTTAATTATTTTAGTAGAGATAATGACCGATTGGTAACAAAAGGCGATGAAATCTGAAAATCATCAACAAATTTTAAAAGAAGTTAACCTTTTAGATAGCTTTGAAGTTAAAATGTTAACAACTTATTGAGGCTATTAGGGTCATCGAGGACTAATTATTGACGAATATTTATCCATATTTTTCTCTAATCTTGGTTGTCACTGTAGCTACAATAACTCTTTCATGAGTATAAGTTTTTTCAAATTTTCTCTACAAATGTAAATCCACTTATCAACCTAAGTATTCTCATCTCGACAACTCTTACTAGACAACTTTTACATGAATTTTAAGGTCTAGTTAAAAGTTACAGGGACAAGGATGCCTAGGTTTTTTATTGGCTTTTCACTCAGTGACAAAATATGATAGAAATATATATGTGTGAAGCCTAGTGTAGCTACAGTGACATACAACATTAGAGAGAGTCATCCTAATGGATCGAGAGTCAATATTTGACCAATATTAATCTTAGACCTAACTAAAATTACCAAAATTTCAAGCAATCCAACTTATAGTAGTTTTAATTTTTTGATCTAATATTGTCTATCACCATAACAACACCAAACCTTGAATGAGCTTTTTCTTTTGGCATTTATTTTCCAAATGGAAAGTCAATCGTGTACTAAGCATACTCAGCGCTACAAACCTCATACGTGATTGAATGCACGCTTAGAAATATGTACTTAACATGAGATATTTTATAATATGTAACAGTTTTCACCGCATCCTCAAAGGTGAAGTGTAATTTCCATAGCCATAATGAAAATTCACATTGAAATCTAAGTTGTTAGTTCTAAAATGAAAATTCACTTTGAAATCTAATTTGCATTGCCAAAATGGGAATTACAACAAGGGAATTTAGATTTTTATGTGAATTTCCATCATAAAACAAACAAATTAGATTTAAGAGTGAATTTCCATTCTGGTTGTGGAAATTAAACTTCATACTGGAGGATGCAGTGAAAATTCTTAAATCTAATAAAAATTTTCTTCTAAGAACCATATTTCTAGGTGTTCAGTCAATCATGTAAGGGGTTGTGGTGACAAGCATGCTTAGTTTTATGATTGGATTTACAGTTGAAAATAAAATATGAAACAAATATGCTCGTAATAAGGTTGGAGTAGCTACATTTGCAGACAGTATTAGAAAGATACATCATGAAGTCTAAATAAAACAGCAGAACAACGTTTTCTTACTACAAGCAAACAATTATCACTCAAAAATTGACTGATTTTAATTTTGACTTGGATTTTCTTAGAGTCGAGAATAGTTAAGCTTGAAATCAGAACATTAACAGCCTATTAAGACTGTTAGGGCTATCAAAGATCAATAATCGACATATATTGATCAATATTTTATCTCTAATTTTGTTTGTCTCCATATCTACACCAACTCATTTATGAGTATATTTCATTTACATTTTGTTTACAAGTGTAAAGTCAATGATCCTATGGAGTTTGTGATTAGCTTTTCACTTGGAGATAAAATATGAAATAAATATAGATGTGAGCGGGCTAGTGTAGCTGCAGTGACATACACTATTAAAGGGAGATGTCTTAATCAATTATGATTCAATGTTCAACCGATTAATGATATTTGACATAACAAACATACTAAGATATTAAAAAATTTGACTTCGAGCCGAGATGATATATGTTCCAACCAATTAACATGAAATCTACAGATTAATCACATCTTCATTTATATCACCATCATTTTGAATAAGAGACCCAATCCGGAACGTTCACAACTAATAAATGATTTGATCACCCATAGTTACAACCCTGCCACTAGAGCTACTATTACTAAAATTACATTTTAGCTATTCTTATCGGCGTATTTTTAGGTAATGTGTTGTATTTTAAAAAGGGGGTCGCCTACAAAAATTGTCGGCGAATTTTTAGATTTTAATTTTAATTTAAATATATATAATTTAGAAAGTAGCATTCTATTTTGAAAATAATTTTAAGTTTGAAAATTTTAAGATATGAAATTAAACTAATCTCACATCCCAAATAGTTTATATAAACGAGCACCGCATCACAAACCGTGTATCTATCCCGAAGAATGACACATCGCTCGATGATGGGGCTCGATTAAATAAACTAGAAGATTTGTGACATCTATTTGGTCCGTGAACCAACTTTATAAGCCGACAAATTCCTCGCTTAATATAAATGAATTAAGCGAGGTTTATATTACCCAGGTTCTTAAAGTTCCCTATAAGGGCAAGCCCTTATAATTAATTACATCTTAAATGACGGGAATCATTTAAGAAAACTCTCGATAATGATCAGTGGTTTTGCTCTCAAGAATTTCAAAGTATAAGGTTTTTCAGACAATTGGAGTTTGGAAATTTCAATAGGGAGTGGCTCAAATTTGGAACAGTTTATTTTAGGAATCCAAAGGAAGAGAAGTAGGGGATGTCACGGATCTGAAGTGGACTTCGGTGACTTCCCAACTATCCTATGGTTTGGCTTCAATTTGAGATTTTATTTAATGTTGTAATCCTGTCAATTTTAATTGTTTAGGACTTATATTTATATGACATGATCATACAAATAACCTCGAAGATATGAGGGTTTATGTCGTACCACACGACCACCTCGGAGTCCTAAGACCGGTTAGGGCTTAATTTGTATAACATGATTATGCAAATGCCTAACAAAAAAGTTGAGGATTTATGTTGCACTAGGCAAACTACCTCGAAGTTCTATGGCTTTGTTATTTAACTCTAAGAAAGGTTTTGCTGAAGTAGTTACAAGTTTTGCTGATGACGATGGTCGTGCTGCCCACTATGCTCCGAGCTCCTTGTTGTTACAGAGGTTTAGTTTTAGAAGTCATAAATCAAGGATGAGAGAAGTGTTTTGGTTAAGAAAAAATTGAAAATTGAGATAGCTTAGTATTTTAATTAAAAAAAATCTTAAAGTTGTTTAAACAGAACCGATTAAGATCCCACGGTTCCGTCATCCTAACACTGTTACTTTCATCGAATTCACTTAGTCCAGATGAATTTGCAAAACTCAACTGAATGAGTTCCACGCTTTCATTTAGACCGTGGGAAATCCCGTTAGCAACACGTGGGTTACATCATCCGAGGTATTCTCGATCATTCAATGAGACGTTTTAATTTAGTTGTGATTGTAGTTTTGTTGTTCTGTTTGTGAATAAATTTTGAGTTGTTTTATATTTTGGAATGTTGTGATGGTGAATTTTATCTTGCAATGACTTTTAATTTAGTTTTGGTTTCAGTTCAGGGACTATCCTAAGGGTTTTAGTTTTCATGCAACAGTCTTATTTAACATGCAAGAAAAGTAAAGTACCGTGCATGTAAGTAAATTACAATAAAGTAAATTGCAATAAAATAAAGGCGTACCTGGAGGGTCTTCCCGTCATCCCAAGCTGCACTTAAAACACATGTTAGAACATTTAGGCATTTCAACAGGTACCTAGATAAAGCTAAGGGAAGGGTTTTGGTTGTCTACCAAATTCCTAATCCTATAACTAGTCATCTCCTATGACGTCTAAGTTCTTGGTTTGATTTAAGGATGATTTTCTTCATCAAAGAACAATTAAATTCAGTTGTTCTTCTAAAAAATCCCGTCATATTGAGGAAGTGCTTAGGACGAGTCCTAAACATCTTTTCAATATTTGCTGGATTGTTTTGAGTCCAAGTAAATTCAGTTACACGATGTGAATTAATCATTCAGAAGTTTAGTTAAACTTTGTTTCTTGCTCAGTGAACTTAGGTATTTGATTACCTGATGAATAAAGTGACATCTCACTTTATACTCTATTTAAGAGTTATAATAATTAAAGCCTTTAAGGGCAAGCTAATTTATCGAGAATTTTTAACTATTCTTAATTAAAAGTTTGAGTTAATGGGTCAAAATGTTTTCATTTAATTGTGAGGTTTTAATTAATAATTTTAAGTTTGGAATAGTGTTCAAATTATTTTAGATTTGATTCAAATTTTTACATTTTCAATTATCTTGGTATTTCAAATTGATATTCATGTTTTAAATTTACTTAGATAGAAAGAGGTGTTGAAATTATTAATATATTTTGATTTAATTCTTAATGATTTCATTTAGGTTTATTTTTAAATGATTTTAATTTAATTTAATTCAATCTGATTTTAATTTAATTTGATTTTATTTAATTTAAATTTAAATTTAATTTAATTTCAATTTAATTTAATTTTAATTTAATTTAATTTTAATTTAATTTAATTTTATTTTATTTTAATTGTTAATTTGGATTATTATTTTAATTTTTAATTAAGAACTAAATATTGTTAAAGTGATTTATTTAGGGATTTTTAAAGTAAAGAATAAATATCCTCTTAATAATATCCTTATTTTGATAATCCAAATTTTAAATATATCCTTTCCAAAATGTAAATCATTTAATTAATTAAAGTTTCATTTTGATATTTTCAAAGTGTTTAGTGGTTTTTACCCCTTAATATCCCTAAGTTTCAATCATCCAAGAGAAAGTTAGAATCAAATATTTTGCCCCCCCCCCATTTTTGATTAAACCTAAAGTTTTAATTAAGGGTTAAAATTTTAATTACCTTTATGCCCTTTTAAGCTTATTTATTTCATAACTCACTAAATTGAGCTCAAATGAATTTGAAATTTTTATGTCACCTCACTCACATATCAATTAAGACATTAGAGGAGAAAATATAATTTTTTTGAATTTAATTTATTTGTATAATTATTTTTTAGTAGAAAATAGGGGTTTTCAAAGAAAATTCAACAATATGACCAAGGTAAAGTTTCTGTCCTTAAGAAAATTATGAGATGTTTCTAATGACCAGAGGACCACTTGGACAAATTTTTGTGATTTTTTTAATAATATTTTATTAATTATAATTATTTTGAGTTTTAGAGTATTAATTAATTATAAAATAAAATTAAAATTGAACAATGTATTTTATATTTTTTTTAAATCTCTCTGACCTCAAAGAGTTTAGAGAAACAAATTTTATAATTTTCTGATTTTTTTTATTTATTAAAATTATTTTAGTGAAAAAGGTTAAAAACTTATTTTTTTAATATTAAAAATTATATTGAGCCTTTAAAATTCAATATCTTATCCTAGGGACTTAGGAAAAATATTTGATTTGTTCCTAAGTGATTAGGAGTCAAAATGTGACATTTTTATGATTTTTAATATTTTTGTGTTTTTTATTATTTTTTTAATTATTAAAATATTAAAATATTGTGAAAAATCAACTTTTTTAGAAAATTCCAATTTTAATTTTTCTGAACTCCCCTAATATCAGAGAAGCTCCAAAATCATTTTTGTGAATTTTTGAAAATTATTTTTGGAGTTATGAATTTTTAAAGTTCCATTTTTCTTATGAGGCTTAATCAATCCATTTAGTGAGGTTAATCAAGTCCAATTGATTTCAAAATTTTATATAAGGTTCCTCTGACCCTAAAGAGTAATGGAGAGTTATTTTCAAGTCAATTTGATGTGTGGATAACCCTAATTAAATCAAGTTCAATTTTAGGGGTTTAGGCCAATTAAGGTTATTATTAAAGAATTAACTCAAAATACATTTTTCATAGGGTCCTCTAGTCCTAAGAAACATCACCAAATTTTCCTAGAATTTATTTTACAACATGCTAATTCTTGGAATTAAAATACCTAAAACAGTGACATGAACTTGAAAATTCAATAACTTTTCATGCGAGATGGCCTCTGACCTTAAAAAATTCAGGGAATGTTCTCAAGGTCAGAGGCTTCAAAAGCCCTATGTTCTCATGCCATGGTGAATTGTTTATGCAAATGGAGAATCAAAATATTGAAAACAGTAAATAAATCATTAAAAATAAAATACTCATCCAATTAACTTGATTTCTTTCCCAATTCTCCTCTGTTCACTTAGCAAGAGTGTATTTTTATTTTATTTTTGTGATTTTTCTATGCAAAGATATGAATTTTTGAAGTTCGGGGCATTTAAATAATTCAAAAATACCCTAATTTCCTACTTATCCACGCAGTGCCGCGTCAAACTCGGCAGCTTTGAAAGCCCACGCGTCGCGCTGTGATTTGGCGCCGCCATCTGACTCAGCTCTCGAGGGGCCCGCGATTCACGTACCATTGCACCGTTTGACTTGATCTCGATCGTCCACTCTATACACGCGCGATCCAACAGCTCCTGGTCATCGTCTATGACTGGTGTGCACTCGTGACTGTCCACACTCAAACCCTAATATCTCTCTCGATTCTCAATGGATTTTCACGTTCTTATGCTCTATGGATTCGTCTTGAAGAGACGAACACGTCCATATGGTTTATAGGATATGACATTAACCCAAACAAAATGGAGAATTGCTGGAAGCTCGGGAGGAAGAATGAGTTCATACCTTTGCTCAGAGAAGTGAAGCTTCGATCTGAGAGTTGTGTCACCTTCGATTGAGACCAAACAAGCTCCAGATGAAGTCTCTGGCTCTGGGGATTGTCTAAGTATGAAAGTGACCGGACCCGATTTCAAAGCTTCGGAGGCCGGAGCAACCGGTGGCCCGGAGAGGGGCTTTCACCGGGAACTCCTTCTCTTGGTCCCGTGTAGGTGTGAGTGAGTTTAATTTGGATTTGGTAGAGGTTCCGGAGATTTCCTGGTTTTAGGTGGATTTTCAACTCGAAATCGAGCTCCGTTATTGGGGTTTAGGGCAAAGGAACACTGGGGATCAACTGCTCTGGGTTAAGAGAAGATCCTGGAGCAATTTTGGCAGAGTTCCCTTAAGGTCTGGTTCATCACCTCATTTGGCTGAGACGTGGTGGTGTTTAAATAGAGGTGGCTGGAGGGCTTCCCAGGGGCAATTGGAGGTTAGGATCAGCTGCTCAGGGGAGAGAAGAACAACCATGGTGTCCATTTGGGTTGGGACAGCTCAGCCAGGGAGAATTGAAAAATTTGGCTCACATAGAGCTCTCGGCCATGGTGTTTTTCGGTAACCTAGGCGGCTGGCCGGCAGTGTTAGGTCACCATCTGGCTCAGAAGGGTCAGGGGTTGGCAATGGTGCAGTCAATTGAGGCTTGACATGTGTAAAGGAGTTGAATCAAAGTGGAATGGGGAAGGGCTCATTTTGGGCTTGGTTTTGTCAAATGCATGCTTTAGGCTTGGTGCACCTCCCCAAGGCCTGATTTTGGGATGAGGGAAATCGATGGGTTCGACCAAGAGAAGGTGGTGAAGTCCCCATCCATGAATATTTAGATTAATCATGGGTT
Source organism: Papilionanthe hookeriana x Papilionanthe teres (assembly GCA_022702705.1). Taxonomy (NCBI): domain Eukaryota; kingdom Viridiplantae; phylum Streptophyta; class Magnoliopsida; order Asparagales; family Orchidaceae; genus Papilionanthe; species Papilionanthe hookeriana x Papilionanthe teres. Next base: position 40,998,314 of record CM040426.1, on the reverse strand, counting down.
AGGGTGTATCATTAAAAGGGTTAAAACCTTTTTTAAGGGGGTTTAAAAGTGGCTCCTCCTTTTGTAATTAATGGCATGGTGATGTGTAAAGGGGCTCCCAAGGCTTGCATGTGGCTTGTGCATGGTTCAATGGCTCCATTTGGCTTAGGGGGGGCTTGGCTTAGTTTCATGGAAGTGGGTTTTAGAAATCTTGGCATTTTGGTGGAAAATTTTCATGAAGCTCAATTTGGAATGGTTTAATGATGGTTTTGAAACTTAGGGGTGATTTTGATTAAATGGATGATGGAAAGAAATGTCATGTGGGCTTTGGATTGAAAACTTGGGCTTTTGAAATGGTTTTGGATGGGCTTTTAAAGTGGTTTAAGGAAGGGGGCTTTTGGATTTTAAAAATGGGCTTTTGGATGAAAATTTTGTGAAGGTCCATGTCAAATAAATGTTGCAATTGGTTTAAGCATGTGTCATGAGTGGTTTGGAACAAGTTTAGAGTGATTTTGAATTGTATTGGGTCGAATTCGGGCTTTTTTGGTAAAGGGGCCAAGGTGGGCCAAATTCAGCTAACTTGGGCTAAGGTTGGGCTAAAGTTGGAATTGATGTAAAATTAATGTTGAGAAATGTTCATGGGAGTGTCACAAAGAGTTTTCAACTTTTGTTGGGCTTTAATTTTGGGATTTGGGCCCATTTGGGTTAGGTTTGGGCTTAGGTCAATTTAAGAGATTTTGGTTTTGGGTTAGGTTTGGGTGGAGTTTAGGTTGAAATTTTGGGAAAATCAAGTTAGTGTTTTGTTTATGGGGATGTTAGGAAGGCTTTAGAAAATATTTGGGGCCAATTGGAGTTGAATTGGATGGGTTTGAGCTAGGTTAGGTTATGGACCAAAATTGGGCCTTAGGTTTCAAATTGAAATTGTGCTCAAATGTCAATCAAATTGGACTTGGATTTGGTCTAAATTGATGTTGGGGATATTGATTTGAAGTTTAGAATTGAATTGGACCAGAATTGAGGTCAATTGGGGTTGTTTGGTTCGACATCGGGTTCACTTGAGTTAAAAATAAGTCAAATCGGGGTTTTTAGTAGAAGTGGGGTAAATTGGCAAAATTGGCCCATGGTGTAGTTGAACAAAATGAAATTGAGAATATTTGAGATTTTCTGGAATTTTTTTGGAAATTTGCTGAATTTTTGAATTTTTGGGCTAAGAAGGGCATTTTGGGTATTTTTTAGAGATTTGGGGGTATTTTTGAAAGCTTTGGTATATTTGGCTATGGATGATCAATTTAAGTGGGGGGAAATGTTTAGGATTGATTTTGAGAAATTTTGAGTAATTTAGGTGATTTTGCAAATTTTGGGTAGTTCCAAGGGCATTTGGTAGGTTTAGTGGGTGTAGGACCCCGGGGGTCAAAAATTGAAATTTTGGAAAAATGAAGATTGATCAAATTTGAGTAGAATGGAATTACTTTGGTTGAGCCATGAAGCCATATTAAGCCCATATGAGCCATGAGAGGGCTCATTTGAGGCATTCACTATGTTTTTCCCAACCTCTAGCGAGGGCTTGGGGTTAAGGACCATCCATATGAATTACCTACATGAGTCGGGAAGTCAAGTCGGGTGAGCGTGTGTTTTTAGGACTTGGAATGTGTGTCGAGTGTAGTGTATGTGCAAGTCAACCCTCACCGCACTGTGCCACCTGTGGTATTCCTAAGGCCAAAAAGTCCTATAGGGAACTCATCCTTCAAACCTCCACATTTGACTTCAACTCTCTAGGTGATTAGGGGTCTACAATCAAGCTTGTGGGGTTTGCAGGGAGTCAAGAGGTATTTGAACTTCTAAAAGGTGGGTTCCACTTCTAGTCCTCTAAGATTAGTCAAAGGAAAAGCCTATGGCTAGATCCTAAGTACTAAAGAGAGAAGCAAAAGACCTCATCAAAAATGAGGTCAACAATTCTATTATAGATCTACTCAAACGAAGGACTTTAAAAGTTAATATTAGCTACCATAAGTTTTTTTCCTAAACTCTTTCTTTAGTGTTATCCATAAGAAGGATATCACCAGTAAAAATCAGACACAAGGTGCATCCTCGTGCAAATGTCTAGTAAGAATGTCTATAAATAAAGCAAAAAACATATGTGCTAAAGCTGATCCTTGATGTAATTAAGGTTGTTAACAACCCGATTTTGAGTTGAGCTAGAGTCGGCTCAAAATCAGCTCAAAAAAATTTTGATCTAATTTTTTTTTCATAGCTTGGCTCTTTTATTTTGACCCAATCTCAATCCAAGCCAAAATTTAAATAAACTTTCTGAGTGGTTAATGATCTTTGAGCTAAATTTGTTAAATTCAGAGTTATATGTTGTTAATGGTTTGATTTCGAGCCGAGCTGGTGTCAGATTAAATCGGCTAAAAAAATTCAATAAAAAATTTTGGCTCATATCTTAACTTATTTATTTTGATCTGATCTTGATCCGAGCAAAAATTCAAATCAATCCTTGACTGATTAACGATGTCTGAGCTAAATTCACAGCTCTATACATAATCCAACAAAATTAAGAAAAAATTGGCAAAGCTTCTAGTTGTTAAACCCAAAACCCTAAACACATTCTTCAAAGTAAATGAAAATAAAAATGATAATGAAGATAACAAGCTACCTTCTCGATTGTTTTAGGTAGCAGAGGAGCAGAAGGAGGGGAAAAGTGGGAGTTTCCAGAAACTATAAGCTGCAATACCGTCGTTGATTTCTAGCTCATTTTCCAAATGTATATCGAAGAGTTTGGAGATGAAGGAAATAATTTGGATGAAACAGAGAGGTAAATACGAGGATTTCGTGGAGAGGCGAGAGGAGAGATTAGGTCAAGACCAGGAGGGATGTGATTTCAAGTGAGATATATGTGTTTTTCTTAGTTTATTTTAACATCTTGGGGTTGCCAGCTTGTTCATTTATGTGTCGTCATATAATTCCCTCTTTCAAAGAAATCTCTCTTATGAATCATATAAATAATTTAAAGAGGAGAGGAATTGAATAGCAAGAGGACATACGATAATAAATAGACAAACAAATAAAAAGTAAACTGATGAAAGGCTTATATATGGGTAATCCTCGTATGATGTGTCTAGAGCATACGTCCAAACAAGATCAGATTGAATTACCTCGAAACATAACATACATGAATAGAAATGATATATAAGCCACCTGTAACCAGAGAACCAAAAAGAACATTCTTGTTCTGGGGTCAAAATTCTCCCTAAATATGTATCTCTACTGGTCAATTACATATTAAGTGATACCCAAGAATAATCTCGATAAAGTGTTTCACTTTATCATCATGAACCTAGGGTGTAGGTTATCAAAGGTAGGTTATTTCATATAGGACAGTTCCAATGCTTCGAAGCTCAAGCTAATTCATTGGCGGAGAGCGAATCTCTCACATCTGTTAGAAATTTCTTGACATACAAGGCCTACAAAATAACTATAATCATTTTGATAGGGGAATCCCTATGCGAGAAAGCACATCTGAGCTATAAGGGCAGAGGAGAAATTGTCTTATCCCAAATGGGTGGTAGCTTATCGGCATCAGGCTATCAAAATGATACCAACTATGTCAGAGGAGTGAAAGGGCTCAATAGAGGTAGTCAAAGGAAGGAAGGAGTAGTTCTAAAAGATAGAGGTAGCCAGTTCGGGGTACCACAGACCCATAATCCCAAGCCACGAGGACCCTAAGTGTACCTGGTCGTAAAGGTAGTCGACTCAGCACTTCCTGAGATCCCCGGTCAGCAATCTGTGAATTGGGCCGTGCGTGTGTAACCTCGGTAGCCTTAAGGTCAAAGGATTATCTTATGACTATCTGCTGGAGCTCTAAGAAGTTGGACTTATACCCCTAAAGATGGCGAGGATGCCTCAGGAAAGCAAGAGGAAAAAGAGGTCTAGCTACAAAACTACAGACACTCCAAACAAAAGGACATGCACCCTGTTTGGGTCAGAGAACCTTCTAATACCATAGGCTCGCTAGACAACCTCCTAAGTAAAAAGATATGCTAGTCCAGACTTCTCCTCAAGACCTACAATATGATGTTGCTATCTACCACAATCTTAAGTAAGAGGCCCTATTAAATATGAATGGGTAATACCCATGCATCAATCAGGTTTAAAACCGGCCCAAAGGCTATGCAGAAAATAAGGACAAGTTTTGAAAATTCTTGAATTTTTTAATCCTAAATTTTAATTTATCTTAATCTTTTATTAGGATATTTAAGTTGAAAAATTATAATTTTAGGGTCCTTAATGAGCTTAGATTATATTTTCTGTGAGACCCTAGATGCACAGAAATAAAGAATATAAAACAATCCAGACATGTAGGCACTCGAAAGAAAGCACACCGAAAGAATATATAAAGAGGCCAAAATTTTGCTAGGTCGGCAACATAACTCAGAAAAGTAGTAAAAGCGACTAGAATCCGCATATACAAGACTGATCCTAAGTCTATGCAAAAATAAGAAACTGGGATTTAAGGTACAAGAGATGTTGCTCCTGGTCCCCATCACGTGATTCTATGCACCATCCACCTCGAAATCCATGCCCATACCTTATTTTCATTACAACCTTAACCTATGGACTTTATCAAATATATCCAAAAGAATAAAACAAATACTCTACCTGCAATGAAAATGACATTAGTGGAGCAAACCATGCAACACAAAATAGGTTGTGCCTTATAATTAGGGGAGCTAATGGTACCTGCAAAGGAAGTATTAGAAATCATTACAGGCTCATCCTTATTAGTACTTGTGTGTGTGTATATAGGCACAACACCCAGCAGAAGAACGTCGTATTATACTATCATGCACAAAAAGCTCGCAAGCACACAAAAAATGCAAAAAGGTGATGTGCGGCTAGTGCAAGTGCAAGAAAACATCACAGAAATACATTTAGAGTCATCTAAAAGACTACCTAGTATCCTAAACTCTAGCCTAGCACACCATCTAACAATAAATGTCTTAACCATCATCTAAGTGTAGAATAAGTCTCCAGATAAGTATGACTTTAACAAGGTTGCCACTCCTGGTCCGCCCTAAAGATCCAAAGGATCTAAAGGGTGTCACCCCAAATGAATTTTAAAATATTTAGCCTCACATATGGTTGTCGGCATATTTTATATATATATTTTTTTAGGTTATGTGTTTTGAAAAAAAGGGGGTCGCCTACAGAAATTGTCGACGAATTTAATTTAAATATATATATATATATATATATATAATTTTGAAAGTAGCATTTGATTTTGAAAATAATTTTAAACTTGAGAATTTTAAGATATGAAATCAAACTGATCTCACATCCCAAATAGTTCATATAAACGAGCACCACATCACAAACCGTGTACCTATCCCGATGAATAGACACACTGCTTGATGATGGGGCTCGATTAAATAAACTAGAAGATTTGTGACATCCGTTTGGTATGCGAACTAATTTTATAAGCCGACAAGTTCCCTTGCTTAATATAAAGAAATTAAGCAGGGTTTATATTACATGGGTTCTTAAAGTTTCCTATAAGGGCAAGCCCCTATAGTTAATTACATCTTAACGGGAATCATTTAAGATAACTCTCAATAATGATTAGTGGTTTTGCTCTCAAGAATTTCAAATTTTAAGATTTTCAAACAATTGGATTTTAGAAATTTCAATATGGAATAGCTCAAATTTGGAACAGTTTATTTTTAAGAATCAAAGGAAGAGAAGTAGGGGATGTCATGATCCCGAAGTGAACTTCGGTGACTTCCCGACTATCCTATTGTTTGGATTCAATTTGAGAGTATATTTAATGTTTCAATCCTGCCAATTTTAGTTAATTAAGACTTATATTTGCATGTCATAATCACACAAATAACCTTAAAGACGTGAGGGTTTATGTCGTATCAAACGACTACCTCAGAGTCCTAAGATTGGAGCTTAATTTGCATAACATGATTATGCAATGCCTAACGAAAAGTTGATGATTTATGTTGCACTAAGCAAACTACCTCGAAATCCTATAGCTTGGTTATTTAATTCTAAGAAAGGTTTTGCTGAAGTAGACATAAGTTTTGTTGTTGAAGATGGTCGTGCTGCCCACCGTGCTCCAAGCTCCTTGTTGTTGCAGAGGGTTGGTTTTAGAAAGTGGCAATTAAAAGACGAGAGAAGTGTTTTGGTTTAGAGAGGTTGAAAATTGAGATGAATTAATGTTTTAATTAAAACAAATCTTAAAGTTGATTAAGCATAACCGATTAAGATCCCACGGTTCCGTCATCCCGGCACAACTATTTTCATCGGATTCACTTAGTCCAAATGAATTTGCTAAACTCAACTGAATGAATTCCACACTTTCATTTAGACCGTAGGAAATCTCGTTACCAACACGTGGGTTATATCATCCGAGGGATTCTCGATCATCTAACGAGACGTTTTAATTTAGTTACAGTTGTAGTTTTGTTGGTCTGTTTATGATTAAATTTTGAGTTATTTTTTCTTTTGAATATTGTGGCGGTGAATTTTATCTTGTGTTGATTTTAATTTAATTTTGGGTTTCAGTTTTGTGGCTATCCTAAAAGTTTCAGTTTTCATGCAGGGTGACATTGTCGTTTAACATGCAAGAGAAGTAAAGTACAGTGCAGAAAAATAAATCGCAATAAAATAAAAATGTACCTGGTGGGTCTTCTCGTCATTCTCGGCTGCACTTAAAACACATGTCAGAGCATTTAAATACTTACAAGAAATACTTAGGTAAAGCCAAAGGAAGGTTCTGGTTGTCTACCAAAATCCTAATCCTATTGCTAATCAATTCCTATGACGTCTAGGTTCTTCTGTTTTATGGATGATTTTCTTCACTAAAGAACAATTAAGTTCAATTGTTCTTTTAAAACACCTCATCATATTGAGAAAGTGCTCAGGACGAGTCCTGAACATCTTTTCAATGCTTCTGAGATTATTTCGAGTCCAAATGAATTTCATCGTACAGGTGAATTGGTCATCCAAGAATTTAGTTAAGTTTCGTTTCTTGCTCAGTGAACTTGGACATTTGATTATTCGATGAGTAAAGTGACATTTCACTTGATGCTCCATTTAAAGGTTATAAATGTGAGAGCCTTCAGGGGCAGATTAATTCATTGAAGATATTAACCATTAAAGTTGAGATGATGATTTAAAACAATCCAATTTAATAGTAAGGTTTAGGTTAATTTTAAATGTTTTAAAATTACTTAGGTTAAAAGAGGTGTTTAAATTATTTAATTTCATTAAATTTTGATGATTTGATTTGAATTAATTATAGTACTTTAGGTTGGCTTTAATTGGTTTGATTTTCACATTTTTAATTATGAATTGTTTCAAGATTATTTAATGTTTCAAATTTGTTTTAAGTTTGTTCTTAAGTGATTTCAAATTAGTTTTAAATGTTTTAAATTTATTTTAATTTGATTATTTAATCATTTAATGTTTTAAGCTTAAATTTAATTAAGGATTATTCTTTTTTAATTATTAATTTCAATCATCATGATTTTTTTAGAATTAATTAGGAGTTGAATATTATTGAATTGATCCATTTAGGAATTTTTAGATTAAAGAATTGATACCTTCTTAAGTCATACTCCTAATCTTAATAATCCAAATTTTAATTATTCTCTCAAAATTTAAATGATTTAATTAATTAATGTTCCATTTTGATATTTTCAAAATGATTAATGGGTTTCTACCTCTTAATTCCTTAAGTTTCAATCATCCAAGAAAAAATTAATATCAAATATTTTACCCTCCCTTTAATTAGGCCTAAGGTATTAATTAGGGTTAAAAATCCTTAATTACTTTTATGCCCTCTTAAGCATATTCATTTCATAAATCACTAAATTGAGTTCAAATGAACTTGAAATTTTTATTTCACCTTACTCACATGTCAATTAAGACATTAGAGGAGAAAATCGGATTTTTCCATTTTTAATTTAATTTATATAATTATTTTAATGAAAATAGAGATTTTCAATGAAAATTCAACAACATGATCTAAGGTTTATGAATTTAGGAAAATTATGGGATGTTTCTGCTAACTAGACGACCACTTGGACCAATTTTAGTGATTTTTTGAATTTTATTTTATTTATTATAATTATTTCAAGTTTTAGGGTATTAATTAATTATAAAATAAAATTAAAGTTAAAAATTGAGTTTTATACTTTTTTTAAATCTCTCCAATCTCAAGAAGCTCAGAGAAATAAATTTTATATTTTTTTGATTTTTCTTTAATTTATTAGAATTATTTTAGTGGAAGATTAAGAAAATTCATTTTCTAAATGTTAAAAATTATCCTAGGCCTTTAAAAATGAATATCTTAACATAGAGACTTAGGAAAAATATTTTGATGGTTCCTAAGTGATTGGAAGACTAAATGTGATGTTTTAGTGAATTTTTATATTTTTGTGATTTTGTTTTATAATTTTTAATTATTAAATATTTAAAAATGATTAAAAATCAAATTTTTATGAAAAATACAATTTTATTTTTCTTGACTCTCTCGATCACAGAGAACTCCCAAAATTAATTTGGTGAATTTTTGAAATGTATTTTGGGTTTTGTGCATTTTTTAATTTTCAAAATAGCTACGTCACTTAATTAATTTATTTAATAGGGTAAATTATTTTCAATTGACTTAAAATTTTTATGTGAGGTTCTCTGTATCCTAAGTGACAGTGGAGAATTAATTTCAAGTGATCTTAATGTGTGGTTACTCCTAATTAATTAAAGTCATTTTTAAGTGTTTTGGCTAATTAAGGTTATTTTTAAGAAATTAAATCAAGCCATAATTTTTATAGGGTCGTCTAGTCCTAGGATACTTCCCCTAATTTTTTTAGATTTTTCTAAGCAATATGCAAATTATTGGATTAAAATGCCAAAACAGACATATAAACTTGAAAAATAGATAACTTGTCATAGAGATGACTTCTAGCCTTGGAAAATTTAAGGAATGTTCCCAAGAATAGAGGCTACAAAAGCCCTATGGTCCCATGCCATGGTGAATTGTATGCATGGGTGGAGAATTAAAATGCTTAATTTAATATTAAATTAATTAAAAATAAAATACTTAACAAAACAAATTGATTCCTTTTCCACATTAATCCCCTCTGTTCACTGAGCAAGTGGGTATTTTTAGTTTATTTTTAGGATTTTTATGCAAAGATATGATTTTGTAAAGATCAGGGCATTTAAATAATTCAAAAAATACCCTATTTATCTACTTAACCACGTCGGCGCTGCGTCATCCTCGTCCGGGTCGAAGTTCCATGCGGCGCACTCCTGTTCGACACAGCCATCTGACTCGGCAGCCACACGGCCCGCGTTTCCATCCCATTGCTCCATCTGGCTTGATCTCCACCATTCATCCAATACACGCGCGAATGGGCGACATCCGTTTATCGTCCCCAAGCGTCCTAACCCGAGAACCATCCACACTCAAACCTTAAGATCTCCCTCATCTCTCAACCAAATTACATGATCTTGGGCTCTATGAACTCGTCTCAACAAGGCGCACACATCTATACAGCTATGATGCTTTGAAATTGATTTAAACAAAATGGAGGATTAAAACAAGCTCTCGGGAAAGAGGAGTTCAATACCTTGGCTCTGAGAAGTGAGGCTTCAATCAGAGGGGCTTGGCACGTTTGTTGGAGTTTCAGGAAGCTAGGGATGAAGCCTGGAGCTGTGGTGAAATTCCTATACCTGATTTCCACCAAGGCCGATTTCAAACTTTTATCTCCAGCACAGATGGGTGGCCTGGTGAGGGGGCTTCCACTGGGGAACTTCCTCTCTTGGTCTGGTGATGGTGTAGGGTTGATCAATTTGGGGTTTTGCTCACTGTGGTGAAGTGTCCTGTTTTGGGGTAAATTTTTGGTTTAAAAAATTGAGCTCTGTCAATGGAGATTAGGGCAGGGAAGCAATGGAGTTGATCTTCTCTGGACTCAGGGAAGGATTTAGGCCACTTGGATGGGGGTTTTTTATAGACTTGGGTTCAGCCAACCTTTTGGCTGTAGAGGTTGGTTGTTTAAATGGCCATGGCTAAAGGGCTTACTAGAGTCAGTTGGAGGTTGGGATCGGCTGCTTATGGGAGGAGAAGAAGAGCTGTGAAGTCCAATTGGGTTGGGACAGCTCAGCAAGCTCAATTTGAATTTTTGAATACCTGGTGGTTTCCGGCGAGCCAGGTGGTGATCCGGCCAGGCATGGGTCACCATCTTGACCAGTGGTCAGGGGTGTGGTTTAGTGCAAACAATGAGGATTGGCCATGTGTAAAGAGTTTGATTTAAGTGGAATGCAAGGAGAGTGCATTTTGAATCCAAATGGGTCAAATGCATGGATTTGGGTTTGGTGCACCCACCAAGGGGACTTTGGGTGCTGTGGGAGTCAGGTGAGTCAACTGGTTTTGAGTGGAGAAGTCTCCATCCAAGCTTATTTGGATTAATTTTGGGTTAAGGTGAAGCATGGGTAAGGTTAAAATGTTTAATCATAGGTTAGGAAAGAGCTCCCCTCTCTTACAACTAATGGTTTGGTGATGTGTAAAGTGGCTTCCATGGCTCTCATGTGACTTGTGCATGGCTCAATGGCTCCATTTGGCTTGGGAAAAGGTTGGCTTACTTGCATGAGAAAGGGTTTTGGAATTTTAGAAAATTTTGATGAGATTGGATAGGAATTGTCATGAGACTAAGATTGGAATGATTTGATCATAGATTTAAAACTTAGGGGATGATTTTATTAAATGGATGATGATGGGAAAATTTTCATATGGCCTTTTGATTGAAACTTGAACTTTTAAATTTCCAAGGAATGGACTTTTAAAAATGTATGAGGTAATGGGCCTTTATCATGTATGTGATGATTTGAATTTTTGAAATTGAGTATGGGATGATTGAATTGTTTTGAAATTGACTTAAATTGGACTAGGACATGTTGAAATTTGATTTAGAAGTGAAATTTGGGAAATTATTGACCATAAGGTTCAATTTGGAGGAATTTGGGCTTACAAGCAAAAATTGGGCTTTTTGGGTCAAAGTTGGGCTAGTGTTGGATATGATGTAAAATTAATGTTGCAAAATGTTTAGGGGAGTGTGAAAAAGAGTTTTAAGTTTTGGTTGGGTCTTAATTTTGGGATTTGAGCTTGTTTAGGTTCATGATTGGTTTAGGCCAATTTGGGGAATTTTGTTTTGAGTTAGGCTTGGGTGAAGTTTGAGTCTAAATTTTGGGTAAATTAAGTTAGAGTTTTGTTTGTGGGGATGTTAGAAAGATTTCAAAACAAATTTGGGGAAAATTGGGTGACATTTGGGTTCGATTTGGGATGGATTGTGTTAGTTGGTCACTTTGGGCCTTAAGGGCCAATTTGGAATTTTTGATCAAACTGGGTTAAATTGACAAAATTAGGATAGGTGGTAGTTGAAGCAAATGATGTAGATAATATTTTGGAATTTTTTGAGATTTTTTGAGAATTTTTTGACTTTATGGAATTTTAGGCTATTTAGGGTACAAGGAAGGTACATGAAGGGTATTGGAGGCTATTTTTGAAAATTTTGGTATGTTTGGTCATGAATGATTAATTTGAGTGGTGGGGAATGTTTATGATTGATTTTGAGAAATATTGGTTAATTTAGGAAATTTTAGGAATTTTGGACAACTTCAAGGGTATTTGGTAGGTTTGGTGGGTTTAGGGCCCTGGGGGTCAAAAATTGAAATTTGAGAAAAATGAAGATTGATTAGATGTGAGTAAAATGAAACCATTTTGGTTGAGCCATAAAACCATGTTAAGCTCACAAGAGTCATGAGAGGACTCATTTTAGGCACTCAATATGTTGTTCCTAACCCTCTTAGCCAGGGGCTTAGGGGGTGAGGCCCATCCATATGAATTTCCTACATTTCAGGAAGCCGAGTTGGGTAAGAGTGGTTTTAGGGTTTAGAATGTGTGTGAGAGTGTAATGTGTACAAGCTAAACCTCACCAAGACCAGGCCACCCAGGGTAATCCTAAGGCCAAAGAATCTTATTGGAACTCATCCTTGAACCTCCACATTTGACTTTTAAACTTCCAAAGGGGCTTGGAGGTTTATGGTCATCTGTGTGAGGTTCAAGAAAAGTTAAGAAGTGTTTGAATTTCTAAGTGGTGGGTCCCACTTCTAATCTTCTAAGATAGTCAAAGGGAAAACCTATGGCTAGATCTTAAGCACTAAGAGGAAAGAAAAGAGCTCACCAGAAATGAGGTCAACAATGACCTAATCTGCTACATGCCTACTTTAAAATATGGCGAGCATAGTGCGTGTGTATATATATATATATATATATATATATATATATATATATTTATATTAAAATAAGAGCCATTAAATGTGGACCTGTAACGTGCAAGGGGGACACGAGTAAAATCCCTTGAATATTTCGCACAGTCATACTCGTATCAATCCCGATGACTTAACTCGTATGGCTCCTCGGGATTGACGAGCAATGCTAGTTAAGGCATTGTGATCGACAACTGAGTCACTCTCCTAACGAGTCTGGCTCACTATCCATACAGGCATGAATATGTAAATGCAAGCAGTTAAAGCACACAAGTGGTGACAAAGAGTCTACCGTGAAGGCAATGACTCGGAATGATATCGGCATGCAATGGTGGCAGGGGCTCAGAGAGGGTATGCCGAGGCAGCAATGACCCCAAAGGGATGGGCATGTTGTAGCAGCAGAGGCTCGAAAAGGAATGAGCATGCCATGGTGACAGTGGCCCGAAGAGGGTATGCCGGTGAGGCAGTGACCCAAAGGGATGGACATGTCGCGGTGATAGTGACCCGAAAAGGGTATGCCGGTAAGGTAGTGACTTAAAATGATGGGCATGTCTTGGCAGCAACATCCCAAAAAGGAATGTGTAACTCAAGCAAATGATAATGCTTATGCATGTAAACACATTAAAGACACGAAGCAACAAGCAAGCAAGCAGAGAAGCATACACATGCACATACAAAAACATACCATGATGCAAGTGATTGGTCGACCAGGCTGGGGAAGCCAGTCTAACCAAAGTGTTGTGCCAACCAGGCCAGGGTGGCCGATTGAGGCTCAAGTGATGTCGATCTTTTTGGGACGACCGATCGAGACACAAGTAGTGTCGACCGGTCAGGGATGACCGATCAAGGCATAAGTGCAAGTGCAATATGTAACAGATAACATGCGACATGCAAGGCATACACATCAAACAATGAGGTATAAATGATCACATGCAATAATGAGTCATGCTCGCGCTAACAATATCACATAGGAAATCTTGGTTTTAGCTCTTGGATATGCGGCATCGCCACAGCTTGCTTTGAAGAGGTGTGAGGGGAATTTCACCCCAGACTTTTGAGGGGGAGATTCTCCACGCTGTCGTAACATGGCCTAGTTACAATGCTTTTCCCAATTTCACGACACCTCAAAGGCTTTGTAAAGTGAGCTAGCTACAAAGCTTTTCTCACTTTGTTAAGCTCAACCTCCCAATTTCTTAAAGGAAAATTGAGTCATCCAAGGCAAGGGGAGTGAGGGGCTCTAACCCGTGGGATTTGTATTAGGGTTCACAATCAAGGGATTTACTTGACTTTCGTAGAGGATTTGGACACTCATGGTAAACCCTAACCTAAAGGCTCACTGTAGGAAATCCAACGATCCATCACATAGGCACGTGACCTTGTCGGCTCACACCCGCTTACGCACCCCGTGTAGGCGATAAACCCACACACCTAACAACTTCTACCCTAGTGCTAGCTAAGGAAGGAAATGCAAGGGGGAAGCGTCTCACCACCTCAATGTTTTCATGACGTCCACCGGAGTTCGAGAAAAAGGTCTCCTTCAAGGTAGGAGAGAATCCCACAAGTTCATCCTAAAGTGTGGAAAAATCTCTCCTCGCCGGAGAGTCCGCCGGAGTTGGCCAAATTTCGATGAAGTTGCCTTCCCCGAGCTAAGATAACGCTTTCCTTGTGCGCTCCTTGAAAAATTCACCAGAGTTGAAGAAGATGGTGGCACAAGAAGAAGAAGGGTGGAGAATGACCAACCCTAGCTTTCTCCCTTCAAGAAAATACCAAAGCTCCAAGCCCTCAATAAAGAAGGGGATCTCCCAAACAAAAGAGGAAATGGAGAAGGAAAAGGAGAGGGAAAATGAAGAGGAATAGGTGGAAGAAGAGGAAAAGCCCTAGCTCCTCAATGGAAGAAGCCCTCACCACCTCTAAAAGCTCTCCCAGAATAAAATGGCGTCCCCCTCCAAGAAAATTGTCTCTCACAAGAATGAGGAGGGGGCTACATGGTTAAGCAACGGCCTCCCATCCACAATGACCAAAAATGCCATAAAAATATGTCTAAGAATCTTTTAAAGTGAGAGCAAAAAAATCCTTTTACATCACTGATGAGTTTCAAAAGAAAACGATAGCTTCTGGAGTTGAGATGGTGCCTAAAACATCTATTTTTTGCCACCTGGGTCGTTTACTATGCCTGGGTGCCACCCAGGGTGCCTAGGCGCTGCCCGCTGGGCGAGAAGGTGCTGGTCAGGGCGACTTGTTGCCAAGAAGGTGGCGCCTAAGAGCCAAGCTCTTAGGAAAACTTAGTTTTTTGACATGTTTTGGGCGCCTAAGCTCTCCTCAATGTGCCTAGGCGCTGCCCACCAGGCGCCAAGACGTTAGTTAGGACGCCTTGGAGCTAGACAGGCGGCGCTTAAATGCTAGACAGGCGGCACATAGGCACCAAGCTCTCAGGAACACTTGATTTTTTTGCCTGTTTTGGGCGCCTAGGCACCCCTGGTTTGGACGCCAAGGCTCCCGGAAAAATTTGCAAGCGCCAAAATCAAATCTTAGACCTCTGAGGGCTCATACTAGATGGTCCGGAAAGGTACTTTGGGTGCGTGGGCCCCAGGGGCGCCTGTTTAGCCCCAAACCCTGATTTTTAATGGGAACGCCTAACGAAAGATTTTTTGATCCAAAAGCTATGGGGACTACATATGAGTGAAGTATAGTCTCATAACTTTAAAATGAATTGTTTGTGTAGTCATTTACTGGAGAAATCAGTGTCAACGGTCGTCCTGAATCACGGCGCGGGTAGGGTGCCCTAAACCTTAATTTCCCCATAGCGCACGTAGGTGGACTCTATGACTTCTATGGCTGGGGGGGGCTCTTGATGGAAGTGTGATGACTTCTAATCATCAAATTAGGCACCAACCATGCCTCACATCCTAGATGGGCCTCCCGAAGGGAATTTTCTTGGGTAGGGTTGAATCACCACCAAAAATAGCCACTTGCTCCGAACAAGCGCCAGAAGGTCCCGGGTTGTTGTCTTGAGCAATTGGATGCTATGGACAAACTATAGACCATCATGAGTTATGTAGATGGACACCCTACACTTGTGACATCAAAAATTGATGCCAACAATTGGATTAGTTCCAAAGGCCTATCAACGGCATTTATTGTGTTGGTTTTTAAAACTTTTAGTGCTAGCCATTCTGGTCGCTTGATAAAAAATGCATCGGTTAAAACCTCGCTAGATGGCAAGTTCGAAGATAACATACGAACTATAGCCGTCAGTTAATATTTGCTTATAACCGATAGATTATTCCCTTAGTTGTAATTAAAAACAGTTAGAAAACAAAATATAATTTGTGAGTGATATTATATGTTGTAGTTATGTCGTCGTAAATAATCAAGAACAAAAACAATCACACAAATATTGGTAATTAGAATAAATTTTCTGACATGTAAAAAGTCATCAATTATTTCATCAGTTTTAAAACTTTTTCTTGTAGTGTCATAAGTTTTGAATATATACTATAAAATGTCATATTAATTTCCTATACAATATCCAAATTGAGTGAGAATAGATTGTGAGAACTGTTTAGAAGAAATCTACAAATGTATAGAGATGAGACTGATGGACTAAGACAAAGCTAGGTGTGTGTGTGTGTGTGTGTGTGTGTGTGTGTGTGTGTGTGTGTGTTTATATATATATATATATATATATATATATATATATATATATATATATATATATATATATATATATATATATATATATATATATATATATATCGGTGTCTGGTTCTTGGTCCCATGGGTGGCTTCGTACCACGAAGGTTAGGGGTTCGAATCTCACCCGTGGCGCGAGGAGATTCGAGCTACGTTTAGGCACATAGCGTGGGCTCTCATCACGTGGCTCAACGCATTGAAATCGATATTTGGGCAACTGCCAAATATCAGTTTCCTTTAAAAAATAAATAATATATATATATATAAGAATTCATAAGACTTGATATATATATATATATATATATATATATATATAATGAATTATCTCTATTTTCTTATATAATATTTATATACTTAATAAGAATTCATAAGACTTGACATTCAGGTTATTTTGAGTGTCATATCTTAATTACATTATGGTGTGATTGCCTGAGAATTGTTTTGAGAGTGCGGAAATATGGATAGCTCATGTTTTGCTTATTAGCGAGAAGCATGTTAAGTGTCATCATTCAGATCATGTAATGTGCAAGTTTATTTTTTTTAATTCATATTAGTTCAACTTATAGAGCAATCATTTTGGAGGGAGATCGAAGGCTGATGGAAACTAGAGAAAGATTGGATGCAATATTACCAAAATTACATTCAAATATGAAACAACCGTCAAAACCTCATAATTCCATTAGTTCCACCTTTAGGAGATGAAAATACAAACATGTCATATTATTTATAATCGTAAAAATCTTGGGTGTCAATCTACCAGGTAATGTCCTCTACTCAACTACTAGATACTTGTTATCTCAAGTCACCTGGAGAGAGATTAATGGTGCACACGTAGTTCTGTATTCAATATACATGTTTTTCTTATAGTTCATATTGATATGATTAATTATAAAACTTATGTAGGTGGACTATACAATCAAATCACATTGCTAGTAGATTTGTAGGGTGGCATGGTGAAAATGCTAGTTTTATGCAATAAGGTTACAATGAAATTATGAAACTTCCTAGCATAGTAGATCAATCAATTTATATAAATTATAGAAGGTTTGAACAACCAATAGAGTGTGATACCCAATCAAAACCTTCTAGATCATATGAAGGATTTTAAAGCCCACAAAGATCAACGGCTGAGATTGCATGATGATCACCAGCTGACATTCCAAGAAGATAAACTATAGATGCTCCATGAAGCTCTTTTGCTTATACTATACAAAGATCCACCATTGTTGTGCTGCATGAGCAAGCTTTTCTCGGCTGCTCAACATATACAAGACCTTCGACATACGAGAGAAAAACTCATGATGCACAATGGACTGCTTCTGAGGGTGTCCACTATGCCACTCTAAGCGAATAATAGTTGATGCCACAAGAGATTCTAGTTGTCACGGCACTTAGAGAAGAGATTGAAGAAAATAAAGAGGAACATTAGTTGTGAGAACAACCAAATCAAATACAATCAAGATATAATCCTTGATCAGGCGCCCCTCTATCACATCAAAGAAGACGAGCTTGCATCACTTAAAATTTAAAATTTTTACTATCTTATATTGAATGTTGCATAAAATTTTAAATTTTGGTGTGCGCTCAAGCTACTTTAATTTGAAATATCTCATGTGGTTCAAAGATTTTCATTTAGACATTTTGAAAATTAAAAAGAAATCTAAATAATAAATTAATCATTAAATTAACTTAAAATCTAAGTTAGAGCTAACAATAAAAATAGATTAAATCTTAATTAAAACTAAAATTAAATTTATGACCCTAGCTTAAAAGACAAATTAATCATTCAAGTAAGATAAAATGAGTTATAATTCAGATCATAAAAAGTATTATATCTAAAAATTTAATTGAACATATTTTTTACTTAATTTGAATTTAAAACTAAATTAATAACTAATATAAATTTATGAAAATTTAGTCGCGAGTTGAGATCTAAGCTGAAACGGCATTTATACTTTGATTCTTCAAATAACCTTATAAAAAGAAAATTTTAAACTATATATATATATATATATATATATATATATATATATATATATATATATATATATATATATATATATATTGTCCAACAAATAGCTCTAGGAAAATAGTGAAATAAAAAATAAAATTTGTTTATAATTTATTGTACTTATTAATTCATTAAAAAAGTAGGATGATCTACCGTGACCACTATAATGAAAATAAATTAAAATGACGACCTGTCAGGAATCCCGCCAGAATTCCGCCAAAATCCCGCCAGTGGAGCTAGTTGAGGGATTGGACTTCCGGATTCTGGATTGGTAAGTAATCTCCCCAATGGAGCAAATTTAGGAAATAATCATAAGTAGCATATATATATATATATATATATATATATATATATATATATATATATATATATATATATATATGAATTTGAATTTCAAATCTCACTAACTATATTCTTGATACGCCGCCAATAAAATTTCATTATCTCGAGGTAATATTATAAAAAAAGAAATATTTAAATTTTCATAAGTCATATAGAGTTCTGATTTCGACAAACTAAATTGACTGGCTGAATGAGAGGAATCTAATGTCATCAAAGTTAGTCCAATCTGAGTCAAATCAAGCCCGAATCTAATCATGTATCAACTTTTAGAAGATTTCTAGACATATTTAGAAGGTCAAATAGATGCCGACACTAGCATGCTTATAGTCACATCGAGCGTCTCGACAAGACGAATCCAACGAGCCCAAGATCACTGAGATCCGACATCGTTAAGGACATCAAATGCCCCTTAAACTTCACCTGATCAAGAGAAGCTCTCTGGACCATACGATCAAAATGATTGTATTAAATGCACTAAAAACCCTATAAATAGACCTCCACCCCTCACAAGAGAGGAAGAAGCCTAGAGAGAGAGCTGTGCCCTTGAGTAGAAGCTGGAGCTCAACATCACCGCCGATCATCGTGGACCATCGCCGTCCTCCGTCAACCAGTGCTTACAATTGTTGATCACTTCTAACCACCATCGTCAATCACCACCAACTAGACGCTGTCAATCGACACTGTAATATGAAGAATATAATTACTCTTTCCCATCTGTCGAACAAGGGATTTCTGTAATCATCAATCAATAATAAATTTTCACATTTGGATCAGGCCCCGTGGTTTTTCCCTTTATGGGTTTCCACGTAAAAACTTCTGGAGTCGTCACCGCTTATTTCTTTTTCATCTGTGTGTGTACTGAATTCTCGTACAACGCTAATATAATAATAAGTTACTCTACCGCCACAAATTTTCTAGCACGCATCAATTCTAAATCACTATATTGTGAATTAATGTTTTGTTTTTCTATATAATTTTGATATTTATTTACGCAGCATTTTTGTGTTTCAAATATATGCATGAAAATGCTTATTCACTTTTTAAAAAGTGATAACATTATTATTTTTATGTAATATTAAAAATTTGAATGTAATGTGTGTGCCTATGAAAGTTTAGGTGATAAATATATAAATACATAAGAAATATGTGCTATGTATCTGAGTGCATCTTTTTTTATCTATAATTATATGAAGTCTAAAAATAATTTTTAAATCTCAAAATTATATTAAAATATCATAATGTTAATTTATTTTAAAATAGAAACATTGTGTGCTAGAGCATTCGTTACAGTAGAGTGATAATTTAATGTTTTAGTGTTGCACGAAAATCTAACATGCACATATAAATGAAAAACAACCGGATAAGTCACTAAGTTTTTTTTTTTTAAGTGGTGAAGCTCCCGAAAGGAAAAAATCATGAGGTCTGACCCAATCAATGCAATCCACAATGTAATTGTAATTACATAAGTCTACTATTCTCCTAAGTTAGAGAAGATAAATTATAAAACTGATAATCACAAATATAAAAGACTAGTTTATATATAATAGTCATAATTGGGCAATAACAATTGTGATTTTTAATATAATATAGAAATAATTGGCCACAAAGCTCATGGTTGGTTGCTAGAAAGATAGTAGGATGTAGTCGATGGCTGCAATATTGATAACTGGTGATCAGTGGTCGGTGGTGGCATGCGTTAGCGGTAGGAGACGGGCGACGGTGGATGACAAGAGGAGATCATGGTGATCGGCGGCTACGAATGCCAGTGTTCACTCTTAGGTCTTCTCCAGAGGAGACTCTAAATTTTCTTCCCTTTTTTTCTTCTTCCTTTCTCCTAATTGAAGAGAGGTGGTTCATTTATAGCTCTTTGGAGTATTTTAGCCTTTTGGCGTATAACTTTTTGAACCATCAGTCATGTTGATTCTTAGTGATTATAGGTGAACTTTTAAGGTTTTATGTGCCTTAATAACTTTAAAATTTAGCAATCTCAGGCTCGTTGGATTCATATCATTTAGACACTCGTTTAGACTATAAATATGTCAAATTTGAAGTTCATTTTTAATTATACTTCGACGATTTGATCTAGGTTTGATTGGACTAGATTGAACCAATTTTGACATCATGGCGTTCATTTTGTCGAGACAGCCAATTTGACTATAAAATTTATGAAATTGAGGCCTGAAAGATCTTGAATTTGAAATTGAAATATCACTTATTAAAAACACATTCATGCTTGATAAAAATGTGTTGATGGCACATCAAGAATATATATTTTTTATTGTAATACGATCTAGAAAGTTAAATGTTATATGCATTAGTATAAAGATTTAAAAGATAAGTATATAAATATCAAAAAAGATATAGAACATATACATATATAACACACAATTCTTAAATATTTGCATATCTAAAACTTAAATTTTAATATTTACATTCATAACACTCAAATCTTTAACATGAAATGCAAAATATCACTTTACTATTTATTTTTAAAGTTAAATGCACATTCTTATACATAGTTTATAGCACCAAGATAGATTTTTAAAGGCTTTGTGAGAATTATATGGTTATGATTTTTAATTTTAAGCTTTTTTTAAACATATAAAAAGTCAAATTTCTATTCTTAATGATTGCATTCCAATATTTAAAATTTTGAATTTTAACTTTCAAAATTATGAGAAATACTATTTAATTTACTACAATTGCTTATTTATAAAAAAAAATATTTAAATTAATAATAACTACAAAAGGAGATGGTTAATAGAGGTTACCTATGTGGCCCTTCTTCCCCTTTTTTTTAATTATTTTGAGCTCTGTTGATGTAAGATGGTTATTAATAGTTTCTAAATGAAAATGAAGAAGAAGATGAAATATTGATGAGATTTTAGGTATTTATCTCAAAGATAGAGACTTAGTGGTTATTTTTTTTTCAAAATTGATTTGCTTAGTGGCATATATATCCATTATATGTTGATAGGTGGCTTACTCATATTTGCATGATATATATTTATGTTTTGTTGTAAATCCTGAGGGAATCCTCACAATAGTTTTATAAAATCCCCACATCCCTCCACCATAAAATCCAAGCAAATTGTCATTACAAAAATTTTGTTTAATTGGATTATAAGTGGTCTAGTTTAGTAGTATTTACTAGTACAATCACTTAAACTCATTTAATCTTTAACATAACCTCCACAACTAAATAAAACATACTCTCCTATTTTGTTGAAAAGTTTTGAGCCCTTAGTCTGCTTACTGTCAAACGTCCTCAAATCTTAATCTCAAAAGAAAGGCTCTTAAGTTAAGGACATTTTATAAGCTTGGCTAAGAACATTGACTCCACCATCCCATAATTTCATTTCATCTCCTCAACTTCATTATTCCACGGCTCCTGCTGCATTACAAACATTGGAAGCCTTGGAAGAGAATCAAATCAAAGTTAAGAAATCACTTTGAATACTTTTAATATATTTCTACCCACTAATTCTCTCTCTCTCTCTGAAAATGAGGGTCACACCTAACTTTATTCAAATAAAAAAAAATTACAAATGTACCCATACAACACAACACAAAACAAATAAAATAAACAAATAAACAGAAGAACTAACAAAATTTTCTAACAAAAAATTATAATCAACAAGCCCAAGATAAAAAAAGACACAAATAAGAAAACATAAGAGAACAAATCAACTTGAACTACAACCACTTCATAGTCGATCAACAGACAATCCAAAAAGTTCTCTTCAATCATATTAACATCTCAAATCAACATTTCTAATCAACAACATCATCAAACAACTCTCAAAAATCCCACCAAAGAAGAAACAACTTCAACAAAAGCATAAGAAAGAGAACAAATCATCTACACACAAACAAGAAACAACTAGCAAATACCAACTTAGTGCCAAAAAGAAAATGATAACAAAATAACACGGGAGAAAAAATAGAAGACACATCAAATAAAAATGAGAAATATCGGGTACAACAACACAGAAATGAGAAAACAATTTTGTGCTGCACAATTTTTTTCTCTTGCCCTCTCTCTCCCTCCTTTTCTCCAACACTTAATTCCTTTTTCTCTCCTCTCACCTCCCTTCTCCTTTTTTGGCAATTAATAAAGAAAAACAAAGATGCTTAAACTCTATGTAAAAGAAATAAAAGAAAACATATTAATCAAAATCTTGATTAAAAAATAAAATAATCTTTCTCAAAATTAAAAAAAAAACACCCCCAAGGTTCACAAAAAGCCAAATTAATCAGAAGGTTAGAAATATAGTTGATTTAAAATTTTATTAATTTTACAAATTCCGCTAAACTAATTTAAAATATTATTCTCCCAAATTAAATAAGAACAATAAATGTTTTCATTAAAATTTGCTAATAACATCTTCCATTCCAATATCCATATTTGATGCAAATCCATCCAAACCATCGTGACAAGAAGTTTCCAATAAACATTAATAGAGGAATAGCTCCCGTATTAGAAATACCGACCGTACAGTCATCAATTAATCGGTCCGAAGTACTGCGCGCAGTACAAAATGGGAGCTAATTACTTCACTTAACACGGTATCTACTCGTTAATCCCCTGATTAACAAAAATCCCTTAATTAAAAATCATTTCTTCCGCCAGTTTGAACTCTTCAATCTTCTTCCTCTCTCTCTCTATACTTCTCCTCGCAGCCGGAGAATTTTCTCACAACAAGTTTGGGATCTGTCTTCTTCTTCCCCGCGTCTTCTTTTCTCTTCCATCCACCATCTTTCCTCTGACATTTGACTGATCAATGGGCTATCTTTCATGCCGGGCCGATTCCTCAATTGCCACCTGTCGCTCAATCTCCTCCTCCCCCACCCAATCGCGACGTTGTAAGCCCAAGAATGCTCGCAGTTCTACCGCAGCGGAGCCCGGCGATGCAGAGAACAATAAAGAAGGAGAGGTTGCGGGAGCCGCATCTCTGTCCCATCCTCGCATCCGTAATTTTTCCTACCGAGAGTTAGAATCCGCCACCCAGAACTTCGCAGAAGCTACACTCCTCGGCCGTGGAAGCCATGGCACGGTCTACAAAGCTGTTCTCCGCTCAGGCAGATCTGTCGCCGTTAAACGCCCCTCTCGCCGTCCGATTCCTTCTCCTGCGCACGAGGTCGACAACGAGATTGAGATCCTTTCCCATATTCAAAATCCCCGCCTTGTGAACCTTGTCGGCTTCACCCCTGCCGGCGGAAAGAAGGAGCGGTTACTTGTTGTTGAGTTTATGCCGAATGGTACTCTCTACGATCTGCTCCACTCCAACCATCGCCCTCCAGGATGGGCTCGCCGGCTACGCCTCGCTCTCCAGACGGCGAAAGCTATCCTCGCGCTTCACTGTTCTCATCCGCCGATTATTCACCGCGATGTGAAGTCGGCGAACGTGCTTCTAGACGAACGGTTCAATGCTCGGCTCGGCGATTTCGGTCTCGCTCTCAAAAGCGATGGAGATGAGAACGAAGCCGGCGGATTCAATTCCTCTGTCCGATCCACACCGCCTGCAGGTACTCTAGGGTACCTCGATCCAGGTTACATCACGCCGGAGAATTTGAGTACCAAGACCGATGTTTTCAGTTTCGGGATTCTTCTGCTCGAGATCATCAGCGGTCGTAAGGCCATTGATGTATCCTACTCACCACCATCTGTCGTTGAGTGGGCGGTGCCGCTCCTTAAGAAGGGGAAGATCTTGGCGATCTTTGATCCGAGAATTACTCCGCCGAGAGATCCACTGGCTAGGCGACAGCTTGCGTTACTCGCTGCTAGTTGTGTTCGATCATGCCGGGATCGGCGGCCGACTATGGTGGAGATAGTTGAGCAACTCAAGGTTTTGAATCGGACTGTGCCGGCTAGGGCTTGGACTGTGACTGCTCCATGCTCTGTTATCGATACAGAGAGTACACTTGTGAAGCTTAAATTTGATAGGCGGAAGGAAAGAGAAGAGAAGCTTCCGAAACTAAAGAAATCTCCACCTTCTTTTTCCTCTTGTTCTTCTTCTCCTCCTCCTCCTCCTCCTCCTCCATCCAGTACTCTTCCTCCTTTGAGGATGGTGAAGTCTGCTTCAGATGTAGTCTCCATTGGAGTTGACAGAAACAATGAATTACTTAACAGCAGATCCAGGAGGTTGCTTGTTGTGCCTGCTACTTCTGAAGATGATGTAATGTTAAATCCGAGAAGAAATCAAATAGTAAGGAAATTAGAGGTAGAGAACAAATTAAGATTGGATGTAATCCAGTGCTTGGATGCTTCATGACTTTTGATTTGATGGTCGAAGGCCATTTTATTTATAATTCTTGTTGTTTGCTTACATTATTGTTATTAGTAAGTAACTTCAATATCATTGTCAAGTTATCAATTCAGTTTTATTTATTCAATTTGACCAAGTGAAAGGGTTTTATATGAAAATTTTTATTGTAGGGGAGCTCTGGCTGTTGTATATTTATACCTTGACATATTTTCCTTTCTGTAGCAATGTATATGTACTGTTTTACTTTTTTATTCTTTTGCTTGATTTAATCTAGTAGATTAGAACAATTCTATTAGTATTTTTTTAAGAAATGAACATCACTTTCTTGAGATTTCCAAAAATTTCTGTCTTTTCTTCTAGGCAGATACGCGTATTTGTTATTTTTAGTTGGTACAGCATTAGCATCATGTCTCTGCCATCATGGAATAAGAGAGATTTTGTTAAGAGCTAATCCTTGTACTGAAAACTATACAGGAACAGTCCTTGATTCTCTATTCAACTATCCAGAGACTTCTCATGCTCTTCAGTTTAAGTTGATGGACCCAGCCATTTTCTCTTAACGGAGAGAGGATAAGGGCTGCTGAAGGAACTGACTAATGAAAATAGGGGCATTTACATACATAGCGCGCAATTCTTATTTATTTACGTATCTCACACCTACACCTTCATATTTACATATATAGTGCTCAAATCCTTGATATCACATCAAAGCAATGTTGCCATTTTTTGAAAGTGAAATACACCTTCTCATTCATAGTTTTAAAATACCAAAGTGCCATGTATGTAGATATGATATATGTAAATACAAAAGAGTTGTGTGCCATTGGATATGGAGGTGAACTTTCTATTTTGCTTGTCAAATATTTGTCTAGTTTCAATTCAGTGATGTTATGTGTAATATGCCACATATGCTATCTGCTAATGCCTCTTATTAGGGCCTCAGGTTTGCACCATATAATTAATCTTTCTTTTGTATGTTTTATTTATGCAAATTCCTTCATTTTTCCATATTTGACACAATACTGAGATAAGTTAAAATCTGAAATTATTTATTACTTAGCAGTTCACATGATGTCCATTAATTTTATGTCAGTATTTACTCAAGTGTTTGAAATTCAGTTGGATTCTTCTTCTATGCATTACAAGGAGGGAATTATCCTGTCAGCTATTGATGATTTCCTTCTGTTCAATGTGAGTTTTGTAACCAGACCTGCTATTGATATATCACAGTTATTTAGCTTGGAGTATCCACAGGTTTTTAGAATCTACTCTACTCTCTAAACTACCCTTTATTTCAATCATTTTAGCTACTGCTGACTCTTCACAAACAATGATTTGATGAGCATTCTTTTTCTATTTTACAGGTCTCTTGGTTTCATTAGATAAAAGAACTGTAGTTATTACGAAATTTATGTGTTGAACGAAAAAGGAAGAAAATAGAATAACACAATTTACATGAAAAATCTCAAGACAGAAAAAAATAAGGCCAGATAAGAAGAACTCAACATATATATATATATATATATATATATATATATATATATATATATATATATATAAAGAGTATTATGAGTGGAAATTTTTGGTTTCACTACTTGAGTCCAACCGTGAACTTTTCAATCCAAACTGTACCGAATTTCTCAAATTTTAACAGGTATTTAAACAGCAAATCAGACTAAACATTACTATAAGTGGTGGCTAATGATTTACGTTGTGAATGATTATAGTTTTTAATCTTACTTGGACTAGTCATTCTGGCTTTTAGATGTATGTTCATTTTTTCCCTTCGTATAATCAGCTGAGTATCATTATTATATCAATGTAGAATGTTCATCTTTCATTTTTAAGGCATTCCACTTTGTCCTAACCAAACCAATTTTTCCATCTGAATTATCCTAGTCATAATTTATGAAATGGACAGGCACGTGCCATGTCTATCCATCAAAATCTCCTTTATAAGGTCCGTATTTCTTTCCATCTGTCTTAAAGCCTAATGCCTTTATTATGTACATGTTCTTCTTGCCATTCTTCTCTTCACCGTCCTCGAGCTTATTTCACCATTACTTTTTTTCTCTTCCAGTCTATAATCTGCTTATTATGTCTGTCTTAAATTCCAAGTCTGGCTGCCATCACTGTGGTTGCGCTGAACGGGGAAATGGGACTGTTAGGTCTGAGAGGCCCTTTGGAAACGCATTGATTGAGTTTGCTTTATATGCTTCAGTCATATAATTGACAATATATACTTCACCAGCCTAAATTTTTAATTGCAACAAGTGCTTTAGATTTGAGGGTCTTTGTACTTTCTAAGTGTATATTTGTACAAATAATGCAAGATTTTACCTTATTAATTCCCTCTTTCATGATTTGTGTAATAGGCCACTTGTGTCAAAATGCTGGTTCTTTTTGCCGTACAAAACTTTTATCTTTTTATTAGTTGTTGCAGATGAACACCTGCTTTGGTGGTTGTCGCGGGGAAGTCTGTAGCAGTTATATCAGATCATTGGTAGTTGAGTGTCTTTTGTTAAACTGACCTGTCCTTTGGTACTTGGTAGCTGTAGGGTGCAAGCCTCTATTAGTCTCTTTCTGGCATTTAGATCCGTTAAATTATGCTTAAATTCGAATTAGGGCTGTGCATTTATTTGATTATGACGGTTTGGATAACAAATTTGGGAAACTAGTTAATGTTTAATGCCTTGAAATCTAGGTCAAATTGACCAAATAAATTGTAAAACTGAACATTTACCAAATAAATTGTAAAACTGAATGAAGTTGAACGACAATTTGGTTGGTTGCTTCGTTTGCTGAAAAGGTGATGCATACATGATGAATTTTTTTTTTTTTTTTGAACTGAAATGAAAATAATGTATTTCGAAGTAATGTATTTGTCAGTGGTTGCGGAGGCGGTGGTGTTTGGCAATGGAAGTGATCGATGGGAGTGTTCGATGATGGAAGCCAGATATGGTGGCCTAAGGTGGCGACAGTTGGTGGTAGTGGTCGACGGTAGGTCGGTCGGTGGTGGTGGTGGTGGTCGACGAAGGCTAGCGACCGACGATGGAGGGGATTGGCGGCAGGTTGTGGTAGCCGCTAACACTGGTGGTCGGGGGTGGCCAACATTTAAGGCAGTCGATAGTGGTGGCCGGCTACGACAACGACTGGTGGTAGTGATCAACGTAAGTTTAGCTCGATGATGGTCGACCACAAAGGGAGGAGTCGCTAGGCCGCAGTTGCGGTGGGTAGCTGTGGCAATGGAGGTGATCTGTGGTGGGCGGCAGCTGCCGGCATATACGGGTAGGTGGTAGTTGCCTCAATAGGTGTGGTTGGACAACAACAGCCAGCGATAGCCAACAGGGCACCAGATACTATTTTACATTTAGCTATATTTTGGGATTCAACAAAATTGGTCAAATTCCAAATTCCAATAAAATGAATTAATAGTTGAATTTCAAATGCAGTGTTGTTTTTACGTTGAATTTCAATTTCTTCCGAACAAATAATTAAATTTCTAAATCCCCAACATTGGTAAGTGGGGCAGAACTAGATTTTCTACATAAATAATAAATTTTAATATTTTTTCTTATATTGTTTCGACAATTTAATAATTCTTGATATTTTTTTTTGTCAATATTTAAAAAAAATTAGATATTTGGTGTTTTTACCCACCCTAAAAAATAATACTGGTTCTGCTCCTGTTAGAAATGCAATACACTCCTAATACTGTCAACCAAACAACCTCTAATATTTTTTTTATTTTATTTTTTGGATAAATCATACTTTGTTATATTTAAAAATTATTTGTGTAATATTAAACAATTGATTTTTTTATATAAAATTTTGAATGGAGAAGACAAAAATAACCAAAAATTTTGAATTGTAAATAGGGTTCTCATTTATGATTCTTAAACCAATTATGTTTTTATCCAAAAATGTGATTTTCAAAGCGATCCAAAATTCGAAGGCCAAGTATTTGACAAATCAAATACTTTTGACATCCTTTATACGCGGCCATTCCCGAATATGTGCCTAAGTGGTGTGGATGAAATATGCGTTAAGTTCCTGGACCAATTTATCCTTATTTTTGCATATTTTATAATAATATTATGGGTGAGGAAAGTATTGCCGTTTGTTTTGTGTAGGTTCCAAGGTGGATATTGTTCGAGAATGAAAAAGATCGAATTAGAGCGAATAAAGGAAAATTTTGATCCAGCGCATCCGTGCCAACATCCCAATGCGCCTGCACCCAAAGCTAGCGCACTTACACTATCAACGACGAGGTTAAAGCGCCGGTGCCAACTTTGAGGTGGCGCACCCACGCCTGGTCATTACTTATATGTTGCACCCATGCCGTCATTGCGGTGCTCCTGCGCCCAGTCGCTGTTTCAATTTTAGAAGATAATTTCTTGCCTTTTGCTAAGTTCCCCTATATGTATGCTCCTTGGGACTCTAGGGCTTCTTGGGCGGCTGAAGGCTGCAGTTGGAGAGCATATTTGGTGAGAGAGAGTTCTCTTTTAAGTTTTCCTTCCTCCCTTTGGGTTGAGACCTTGATAGCTGTTTTTCCTTCTCTCATCCCTTTTGTTTCTTGCCATTCTTGACAGTTCGTTGTATTAGAGAGATATTCTACTCTTGTGTAGAGGACAGGCCATTTCTATAAGCTTTACATTGTTTTATTTCTTGCAACAATGATCTGCATGGATTTTTTCTCGGTGGTTTTCTCGATTATGCATGGCTAAGTGTCTTTTGTGTATCTAAATTACGATGTTATTGACTTTCTCACTGATGGGAAAGGCACTTGGAAAATTAAGAATCATGAACGGATTAACTTTCTACTTTCCATGATGAATGCCACAACTAAAACATGACATTATTTCATTTGTTCTACTCTGCTACCCACTTATCACCATAGTGAAGTCTCAAGAAATAGTGCTGTTCTGAATTTCTGTATTCAGAACAATAGAAGTACAAATGTGAGGAGAATAATTTACAAGAATATTATGGCCACGACGAAGAGTGAATCAAGTGGATATTTAGGACATCCTGGTCTAATTTATGTACTTTATCAATTATTTGGAGTAGAAGCTACATACGATGAAGAATGGGTATACTCGATAAAACCCATTAGTAAAGCAAATTTGAAAACTTATGAATCCCATGAGGAATGGAGATCTGGGAGTAGGAGCAAAGCACCTTCTACTAGTAGAGACATCCCTTCTACTAGTTATGACCCTCTTGCATCTAGCTCCCCTACTCTATATGATTTGATGAATGCCATGACCCTGCAGTGGAAAATTTTTGAGAAGTTAGATGAAAAACTGGAATGAATTGATCATAGGATTGAAGGTTTAGAGCGAATACATGATCACGATAATGAGTATCTTCAGCGGCACTCTGATTTTGAGATGGCTTATTATGATGCTCAGGCTAGGTATTATAGAGAAGAGTGTGATGTCGTTTTTTCCCGAATGCCCCCGTTATACTCATTATCAGCCCAATCCACCTGCTGACCAGGGAGATGAGGATATAGCATGAGATTTTGATGATTGATCTTTGTGATTGTGATGTGATGTGATGTATGTGATTGTGTTTATTTTGTTGTACTACTTTCACTTTTATTAATTGTATTCTGTGGACTATGTTTTATTTTCTGATATATGTGTTTAGTTTTGTAGTTTGTATTTTTATTTCTGGACTGTGATGGATTGTGATTGTAATTGTAATTGTGAACTTTTTAAGTTAAAAATCGTAAACTATTTATTCTGTGTTGTGAAATGCATGTCCTGTGTAGTGTAGTTAATTGTTGTTCATGTTTAATTTTATATACTTGTTTTAAAATTTCATTACCCCAACAAATTTTCTAAACTGTTATATGTGTAGAAAAATTTTTAATATTACAGGTCAGTTGACGTTAAAATTTTTTAGTAGAGCCTGCAAAATTTCAAAAAGACAAAAATGCCTAAAGTGCAAAGGTATGATTTATATATTTAGAACTTTTCTTTCCACTTTGTATTATTTCTATTATGGAAAACTTTAAGTTTGAGGGGGATAAAAATATTAACTATTATGTGTTCTCAATTAACATATTTTCAAAATTTATAAATATGAATTTTGTGATAAAATTTAATTCAGATAACTATATTTAGATTTTATCTAAATATTTTAGAAGATTCAAGGAAATATTTTTGGTAATGAAAATTAATTTTGTAGGTTAAGATATTTGGTATAAGAGGATAAGAATATAATTAACTATTTAAAGTAAAGAAAACTATATTTTGAAATATTAAAAATCTTAGGAATTTAGTTGAGAAAGAAAAGATTGGGATTCAATGATGTAAAAACTATGAATTACATATAAGGTAAAGAATGTTTTAAAGTTTCAAATTTAGGAGAAGAAGAGTGAAGTTCAAAATTATTAACAGGCTATTCAGATATAGTAACCCTCACATGAAAAAGAAGAAAAAGAAAGGAAAAAAAAAAGAAAGTAAAGGATTGACAAACAATCCCTAAAAAGAAAAGAAAAATATATAGGATTGAAAAACAATTCAAAAGAAAAAAAAATTAAGTGAGGAGAAGCTTGAGAAAATGTCTTATAAAAAATTGACTTCACTTGGATTAACCTAAAGGGAAAACTAAAAACATTTCTGAACTTATATTTATGACTAGTTTCTTTACTAGTAGTGTCCTCATGAAACTCCTATCTTCTGAATATTCTAAGTGAATTGATATTGCAACATAGTTATTCTTGAAATGAATAGAAAACTAGAACTCTTAGACTTGATGACTAGATAGTCTTACATTTGCAGAATTAACCTAATTACTTGAAAATCTTTCTAAGAATTCTTACTATGATATTTATTTAAATCAAAATTATAGTATTTCTGAATTAAAAATTTATCACAATGAATCATAATTTTTATGTAGTACTAAAGATTACTTGAGGACAAGTAATAGTTAAGTTTGGGGGATTATGACCCAAGGAAAAAATCTTAAGATTTTCATGCCTATTTTATATTAATTTTGATGATATTGCACTTTAAAGAAGGCTATTTTTGGTGTTTTTCTACATGTATGTTGATTTAAGGACAATGGAGCAAAAATATGCAAAAAGGAGCGAATTTGGAGCAAAAAGAACCAAAATTATGAAAATTTGATCTAGGGCGTCGACGACGAGGTTGACGGCGCCGACAACACGTTTTTCCCGAAAGTTTAGAATATATTACAAGGGAGCCCGTCGACGGTGACGATCAAGGCCGCCGACAGTAGGGCTTATTCAGAAGGGGTCCAAGACTAAGTATTCTAGAAGGCCGCCGACAGTAAGCTCGATGCCGCCAACGGTTCTTTCACGAGGTGCATTGAATGTGAACGATTTTCGAAGGGATGCTTGAAAAACTCTTGGAAACTCTTCAAATATTTTATAATGAACAATATGGGGTCGAAAAAGGGGTGCACCAGTGTCCATTTGGGTCCACTAGCGTCCATTTGTGTCCACCACCTGTCATTCTAATCCATTAGAGAGTCAAGTGTATGAGTTTAGTGAGTCCATATAGAGTTTCTAGAGTGTTAATTAGTGAGTTCAGATAGTTAAATTTGTGAGGAATTCTTCGAGAGATTGTTAGAGTAGAAGGGAAGTGAGAGATCTCTTCTTTATTGTCGTTTCGAAGGAGAATTCTGCATACTGTAAAGAAAGGAGGAAATTCAGAGGAACTTCAAGGAGTTTGCTTGGGAAAGAATGTAAGATAAGTTGTGTTTATTTACTTTAGTTTGTAGAACTTTACTTTTATTTATGAAATCCAAGTTTTATTGTATCATCTCCATGAAATCTGAGTAGTTTTTCTGTCTTCCTCCTTGTTTTGATATTTTTGTGAAATGATAAATTGAATTAGTGTGCCAAGAAAAGTTTAAAGAAGTTGTGATAATCTTTTACTTAAAATCTTAATTTACTTTCAATTTGGCCAATTGATTAGTTAAAATATGTTGAGTTTAACAACTATAGTAAAGATTACATCCGAGATTCAGGGAGGTCAAAGTCTTTGGAAGTAGGGTGCAAATAAATGGGGAAATAATATTCATCGGGCGTAGAATTGAAGATTTTAGAGTGACAGGCTAAAATCCTCAATTCGGTCCTATCGTTTGGGTGCTGAAGTGTAGATGTTAGCCCTCAAGCGAGGGGAACGTGGGAGCTCCGAAGTGAGAGCCGGTATCCTCCCAGCCTAGCCGCAGATTCAGTAACCAAGTATCAGATTTTGTATGTCTAGACCAAAGGGTAAAGAATATGTATGCTCCTATTTGGCACAACACCATTTTAAACTAATTCAAATTATCCATTCACTTAAATTTCTTAACAAAGGAGAAAGATTCTTGCTTATATATTTGAACTTCACTATATTAGTAGAATTAGTTATCTGTTAGTAGAACTAGTTTATTAAAACTTAATATTATTTTCGATTGCATATTAGTGAGAGATAGACAATTTCGATTTCCTAGTTGTGATTCTGAATTGATTTCTATAATCCTAGTTCGGAGCCTCTAAAATATTCCATGTGGGATCGATATCCAGGACTCCACTAGAGCCTTGTATGACTTGAGTGATACATATACTTCCGTTAAATAGTAACTTTGCGATTAAAAAATATATTATATACTTGTTACAAAAAAAAATTAAAATTACGCTAAGCGTGCGGCAGAGTGGCTCAAGTCAGCTACCATGAGTTATGCCATCCAATAAGACTATACAATCGATGTTTGTCACATCATTCACCAGTCCATACTCCATATGACCCACAAGTGCACTACAGTCATCATCAACCACCCTTCTCTTATCTTTGCCCTATGAGTTAGAGCTAGAGTATATTTTGACCGTCCCCGAGAAGAGAGGTGGATCCAATGTACCCCATCAGAGGGGCTAATATTAAAGCCTGATGTGAACCTATCATGAGGAACATAGTGGCCACCAATTTTTTTTCTTCTACCATGGGTATGCTCCATCAGCGAGCGGATACAGGACCTAATAATTAGCTTATCCTTAGTCAACTAAAAGATGGATCTCCTCAACTACCAATTTGCTTGCATAGGATTCTAACAGGGTAATTAGTGTACTTAGCTAACTCAGTTGCTAGATCGACTCATGGGAAGTTCTGGGAGGGCATCCGCTCCCCACTTCCCTAGTACACGTACTTCTCAAAGATCGAGCCTAGGAGAGTAGCCAATGGTGATGATGAAGATTATTCATTAAACTACCTAAGATTAATTTTATGGTTAATTTGGAGGAGATAAGTTAAATTATCTTTCTATTGAACCATTCATGATATTCTCATGTCCAATTCTAGCTGAAAGTGGGCTGGGTTGATAAAAAAAAGTCAAAATAATCAACCAGGGGTTGACATAATTATGTCAATGTCTTAGTTTTTATGAAATAGTTATGCCATGGTTACACCAATTTATGGCATACTTACATTGGTTTTAGGGGTGGTAATGCAAGTTTGAGGTTAATTTTTATGCAAAAATGCATGTAGAGGAGCCTTTTATGGAGGTTTTAGAATATGGGAAGCTACAAATGAATCATAAAAGTTTTAGAATATACAAATAATCTTCATACATGTGTTAAATCAAAATTTGATGTTAATATCGTGAACCTAGACCTGTATAGGATGAACTGTGAACTCACTTTGATAAAATGATCTACATGATGCATATAAATGCACACTATGCACAAATCGTATGTCTTGAGGACCAAACCCCAAAGAAGTAAACACAAAGGTTGTTAAGATATGAAAAAAAATGCAAATGCATGCAATAATTGCATCAAACATATGCATTATAAACAAATTTCCTGCAACACAAAATCACGCAACATGCTAACATGTGATCACAAATGATTAAAATGACATAAAATAAGAGAATGACTACACATTGGAAGTAAAGGCATGCACACAATATAATGTTTTCAAATCAAAGGGATAACACTATAATGATGTGATAATATCGCTCTAGTGCCAACCCTATGACTTATAGAAGAAATGGTTACAGTGTAGTGCCACGACACCGTATTTCATTCGTTATACCAATTGGTGGATTG
The DNA here is from genome assembly GCA_022702705.1 of Papilionanthe hookeriana x Papilionanthe teres. NCBI lineage: Eukaryota > Viridiplantae > Streptophyta > Magnoliopsida > Asparagales > Orchidaceae > Papilionanthe > Papilionanthe hookeriana x Papilionanthe teres. The sequence goes on along the minus strand of CM040426.1, from coordinate 40,963,621 downwards.
AGTTAACACGCTACTCCTAATGCACCCTAAGACTTTTCATTAGTTGCAGAACTCTAATATTTCTCCTAAAGCCTCATCATGTGAATTTCGAGCTCAAAAATAATTTGGAGTCATAATGGCTTAACCAATAATGACAAGCTTGCTATAAGATCAGCTGGTTTAGTCAAACAATGATCACCACCTCTATAAGGGAGTGTGATAAACGATCCAAGATAAAAATATCAAAGTACCATAAACTATAAAGATTTGGGAATTTCTTGCTATTTTAACATGACTAAACACACCTATCAAACTAATCAAAAGATGAGGACCACTACCTGAACGTGGAAGTACAACCAACAGTTCATGATATAAACCCTAAGTTTGAGATCTATAAAGTTCCAGGCTTAAAATAAATTGGAAAAAATATTAAACATGGTCAGTGGTCATTGCATTACAACATATATATATTGCACTGACTATAATTCTATGAGAACAAAGAATCTTAGGTTAACATTTGACATCACAACACTAGAACAAAAAGGTCAGGGCCTACAACTATGGTGCAAAAATTAGCTTCATAGATCTTATCATAGTAGGGATCATGGCTAGGGTCACAGTGCTAAAATCAACATCGTGGCTCTTAGTTCGATAGAATCTAGGATTTATTATCTAAAACATTGAGAGGGCCACTACAGCCTTTCAAGAAAAAAGCAAGATATGGCGCTACAATGCTATTGTGCAGCATCACGACACAGTATCAACCCCCCCCCTAAAAAAAAAGGTGTCACAACAGCATAAAGATGATTTTCTGAGACTATCATGAGATTCATACAGTCCACAGAGCTAGTAGGTAGCACTGGCTTAAAAATAAGTATCGTGTCATGGCTTCATAAAGGGGTGCCATGGTACTAGGGCTAAAATAGATATGTATTTTTCTCGATATTCTGAGAAGTTCAAGTAGATTAATGGAAGGCTCCTAACCTATCCATTTTCTCTAATAACATCGAATCCTAAATCGTTAACATCTTCTTAGGGGCTTGATGCACCAAAAATATATACTCTTTTAGCTATATGTTTTTACCTATTTTTAGAGATATTGCACTTTAAAGGAATGTATTTTTCATGATTTGTTGCAGGTATGATGAATATAGGTGATTGGAGCGAAAAGATGAAAAAGGAACGAATTTAAAACAAAATGGAGCAATTTGGAGGAAAACAGCCACTGGCGCCGCCGGCGCCCTATTCCCGAACCTCTAGAATTATTGGCACGATAGGGCACCGCCGGCGCCCTATGTCGGTTCATTTCAAATTGAAGAGTTTTGGCGGATTTTTGAAGAGGTGCTTGAAGAAACTTTTAGGGAATTCGTTCCTAATGATCCTAAAAAAGTACCTATTTTTAGTGTTCATTTCATGCCCACTTTATGCATATTTTTAATGATATTAGACTATAAAGAAAGATATATTGCATAATTTTGCATATTTTTGTTTTCAAGTATAAAAATATGATTTTAGAGAAAATAAAGCAAAAACTATGCAATTTTGAGCCAAAATAAGCAAAGGAAGAAGATTTTAACTTAGTACATATTGATATGTCTTTCTATGTTTAATATCTTTTATATTTCTCACATGTTTTTGGATGAAATTATACTTTTAAGAAAGGTTGTTTTTATGTCTATCTTGTAGGTGAAGATGTTAGGAACGCAACGCAACTGAAATGGGGCGAAACGGAGTTGAAATGGATCCAAACAGAGCAAAACAGTGGAGCTGTGCAGAGGGTGGCGCCTAGGCGCCAAACCCGGCGCCCAGGCGCCAGTGACGACGAGAAAACGGCGCCTAGGCACCAGAATCAAGGCCTAGGCGCCAGAATCATCCAGAAACGGTTATTGGACGAGATTTTGACTAATTTGGGAGTTATTTTGACGGTGTTAAGTAGTTTCTAGACCTTCTAGAAGCCTGGAAGTTATTCCTAATATATAGGACATGTGATACAATGAATCTAGACACATTGAAGCGGTTTAAATCACGAAGAAGTGCGAGCCAAAGTGAAGAGGTGCGAAGAACTAGACGCGGTGTCCGGCGCCTAGGTGCCAGATTCTGGCGCCTAGGCGCCAGACAGACCTTCTTGAAGATTCATTGAATTTGGACATATTTTGAAGAGGTGCCTCAAGGCAACCCTTGAAGCCTATAAATAGGAGGCCACTCCTTCATAGAAAATCGCACCCTATAGTCTCTCTCTTTCCCCTTAGTCATTTTAGTCATTTAGAGTTATGAATATGTAGATTTTTACATCTTATGGAGAGATTGGTGAGGGATTTTAAGATATTTATGTAAGGGATGTACGAGCATCACATGGATCGATGGGAAACTTTGGTGGAGAGATCTTCGTCTTTCCTTCAGAGGGAAAAAGCTAAGTATTGTGTTCTTCATTCTGTTGTAATTGTTGTAAACACTTTCTAGTGGATTTTCTTTATTTTAAACCAAGTTTTCTGTCGTGAATTATCCATATTTTGTAAGTGATTTCCTTTACTCTTTCTTTTAATATGAAGTAGTGGCATGCGTAGGAAAATCATTTTTATGATAGAATTATCTATTAGAAGTGTCTAGGTGACAGATAGTTGCATAAATATAATAGAATACTAATGAAATAAGTTCCTTGTTGACACTTAATTTATTATATAGTTCTATCAATTCTTTTACTTCTTATGCCATTATTTTCATTTACTTTTATTTTGTAATGAAATAGATGCATGTTTAGGAATTAAGATTTGCTTAGATATTCTCTTATTAATTTATGGTGATGATATTCATGCCGGATCTTCATTTACTTTAAAAATTGATCACTTGTATTGTTAAAACCTGTTGAAAAATTCTGAGACCTAGAAGGAGATGAATTCTTAACTAGTAGATATCACATGAATTCTTGGGTAGTCGAAGGCCTTGTGTTGGTTATTCAAGGTGAAGTGCAAATAAATAGGGAGATATTGTTTATTGGGCTCATAATTGATTATTTTTTAGAGTGACAAACTAAATTCTAATAATTTGATCTATAGAAAGGGAACAGGTCATTGGTAGGGCCGACCATAGCCACCCTTGGACATCTAGAAGTGTGAGTCTAGATTAACCCATTCTACTAATAAAACATCCTGAACCAATCTATAGATTAGTCAATGTTCTTTATGCCTGGACCAAAGGGTAAAGAATATGATTGCTTCTATTTGGCACTACATAAAATTCTGAGCATTTCTTTCCTACACATTATCTATGTAATTGCATGAGAAAGGTAATTTTTAATATCTCAAAATTCTCCAAACCAATTTATCCATAAGTTATCTTTTTATTTAAGAATTTTATTTAGGATTAGTTATTAGAAAACTCATTTTAATCTACATTCCAAATTTAGACCTTATAGAAACAGACTAGAATTAGCCTAAAGGATTGCTTACCTCGCTTCTCTGTGGGATCGATACTGGGGTTACAAAAGAAAACCCTATATTACTTGAAACGATACCTATACGTGCGTAGTACCCCTAGTGTGTAAAATATTTTCTAAAATTTTACAATATTTTGATTTTATACACTAGCCGCTATTTATAAATTGGGTCAAGTTTTTGGCCATCTTTTGGAAGCGAATATTACTGCGTTATTGCGGGTCGGGTCAAGTTTTTGGTGTCGCTGCTGGGGAAGCTTAGGTGAGAACTTTAGGAGAATTTTAGTTGAAATAATTAGGTTTAGACTTGGAAAATTGTAGTGTCGTAAAAACTGTTTGTGTGAAAAATAAGGTGTTCGTGAAAATGTTTTGTTGTGTTGAATATATTTTATCTATTATTTGTTTAATTGTTAATGTATTGTTTATTGTGCTCTGTATGTGAAACAAAGGATCTGAAGGACTTGTGCCTTATGATCCCGAGTTAGAAAAATGGAAAAATTAAAAACAGAAGAGACTCGAAAAACTAGAAATGGAAATGAATAACTTTCAAGATAATAACTTAGAAAATCATCATACTTCATTGAGGGATTATGAAAATCCTACGGATGAAATTCACTTAAGTATACAAAACCCTGTCGTAGAAGCTGACTTGTTTGAAATAAATCCTGAGATTATCCAACTTGTGCAGAACAACCAGTTTGGGGGAACTCCTTTGGAGGATCCCTATTTACACTTATCAAGTTTTCTAGAACTTTTTGCTACATTTCGTTATAACGACATGTCAGATGATGCTTTTAGACTAAGTATTTTTCCTTTCTCACTAAGAGATAAGGCTAAAATGTGGTTATACTCATTAGCACCTGGTTCTTTTAAAAATTGGGAAGAGTTAACTCAGAAATTCCTAGCTAAGTATTTTCCACTTTCAAGGACTATTAAACTTAGAAACAATATTATCTCATTTTGTCAATATGAAGGAGAAACAATATACAAAGCCTGGGAAAGATTTAAGGAACTCCAAAGAAAGTGTCCACATCATGCTCTGCCCGATTGGTTAATCATTCAAACTTTTTATAATGAGTTAGTAGGATCCCTTAGGTCTATAATTGATGCTACTGCTGATGGTTCATTACTGTCAAAATCAATTAATGAAGCGTATGCATTAATTGAAAAAATGGCTACAAATGAATTTCAATGGCCCTCTGCAAGGGTAAATCATAAAAATGTAGCTAGTGTTCATGATACAGATGTAATTACAATTCTTGCATCTCAGGTTGCCACAATATCAAGGAAGTTGGACCAATTTGGAATGAACCTACCTCAATTTACTTCTGTAAGTGAGGAAAGTTCATTAGGGAATATGATTGATTCTAACTTATCATATGAAACTTTAAATACCACAAACAACCTATATTCTAACTTTTACAACCCAGGTTGGGAGAACTATCCTAAATTTTACTGGAATCATACTACTGATGGTGGAAACCAAAAATGGAAAAATAATCATGCAAATCCTAATGAAAGTTGGAATAATCAGGGGAACACAAACTATAGACCTTTATATCCACCGGACTCTAACACTGATCAACAATTTTAGGATAAGGAGATGTCTATGGAAGAAGTGGTATTGAAAGTGGGAAACCAGTTGCAAAGTCAAAATGCTGCGATTATAAACATAGAGAATCAATTAGGATAAATTGTTAATTCACAAAGCAATAGAACCCAAGGAACACTTCCTAGCAACATTGAGATCAACCCTAAAGAGAACGCTAATGAACAAGTAGAAGTTATCCATTTAAAAAGTGGAAGAGAGATAGAGGATGTGGTTAGAAAAGGGAAAGAAGTAGTGAGAGACACAAAGGAAACTAAAAGACCTGAAGAACATGTTTCTAAGGATCTAGAAAAATTAATATCTCCAACTAAAATCAATTTAGAAAGACTACCACCTCCATTTCCTCAAAGACTTAAACGAGTATGAGTTGGATAAGAAATTTTCAAAGTTCATGAAAGTACTTAAGAAGTTAACGATAAATATTCCTTTCATTCGAAGCTTTGGAACAGATGCCAAGTTATGCAAAGTTTATGAAGGAGATATTAAACAATAAAAGGAAATTTGGGGATTATGAGACAGTTGCACTAAATGACGAGTGCAGCGCTATACTTCAAAAAAATTTTACTCGGAAACTTAACGATCCTTGTAGCTTTACAATTCCTTGTGCAATTGGGAAAAGATTATGTGGAAAAGCTTTATGTGATTTAGGAGTAAGCATTAATGTGATGCCTCTATCTATATTCAGAAGGTTAGGTTTAGTCGATATTTCTCTCACTACTGTAACCCTTATGTTAGCTAATCGATCTATCATTTATCCAAAAGGAGTTATAGAAGACGTGCTTGTTAAAGTGGATAAATTTATCTTTCCTTTGGACTTTATTGTATTAGATTTGGAGGAAGATAAAGTAATTCCAATTATTTTAGGGAGACCTTTCCTTGTTACTGGACATGTTATGATAGATGTGCAAAAAGGAAAGTTGACTATGAATATTAATGACCAGGAAGTAACTTTTGATGTATTAAAGACTATGAAACATCCAGTTGAGAAAATTGATGATTGTTTTTGGATGGATGAAATTGATTATCTAAATAAAAACCATTTCCAAGAAAGTTTTGAGAGTAAGATAACAGATGAGGTCGGAATGGATTTTCATGATGATTCAAAAATGTTATTTAAAGAAGACTGTATGTATGTTCAAGAGAGGTGCAAAATGATGGACGTCACTGAAAATAGTAAACTTTTAATTCCATCTGTTGAAAAATCTCATGAACTTAAGATGGATATACCCCATATAATTTTAAAGCCTACCTATTTAGGGAATTCATCTACACAACCAGTCTTTATATCTTTGGATTCGACTCAATCACAAGAAAAACCTGAATTGAATGATGAACATGATAAAATTATTGAACTAAGACTTGAAAGAGAATTTGAGGATATATTTCAAAAGAACCTTGAGTTGAGAAAAGAGGATAAGGATATTGGAAGACCATTGGAAGAAATTCCTAAGGAATTAGAAAAACCTATTTCCTCAACTAAGATAGATCCTCCATCATTTAATAATTATAAATGAGAAGAATTGGAAGAAAATTTGAAACAGAAGAGTAATCTAGAAGAATTTAATTCTGAATCTGAATTATCTAAAGAGAATCCAATCCAAAACTTGGGAGATATTGAAGTATCTTATAAAGATCCATTTCTTATAAATTTCAAGGATGATATTAATATGCAAATTCATTAAATCAATAAAAGAATATTGGATCTAGAAAGAAATATGAGGAACAATTATATAAATCAAACTGAATATGAAGAGCTAAATGAAAAATTAAAATTTGAGGATTTTATAGGAATCCCTGGATCTGGAAATGATTGGGTGATTGATCAAGGATTATTAAAATGGAATTTTGATCCAGGAGGAAATATTTGTCGAGCTCGCGACGTTAAAACCAAGCGCTATATGGGAGGCAACCCATAGTTATCAGTGTGCTTTGATTTAGTATGCTTGAGAGTCATGATTGTTTATGTATTGTTTTGTGTTTTCTTTAGTGCAGAATAGATTAATGTTGTGAGGTTATGCCTTGGTCTTGACTAAATTTGTGTATGAATTCTGGTAGTAGTAGGCTGACGAGTCTGTTATAACTCAGTTCTCAACTGGAGCTGAGCATTACCTTAAAGTATGTAGAGTTTAGACTTAGACCACTCCATGTCAACTCTGTTACTTCCTTTAACTGACTTTGTTTTTACTGAGTAAGGTCGCAAACTTATTTAGTAAACAAAATATAGATGAACGGCACTACTTTTATTAATACACCCACGTTATTAGTGTAGTTTCTTCCATTAGAAATGGAAAGTAAGGAGGGAAAATGTGAGTGGAAAATGAGATCAAATTAACCTCAATTGATATTTCTTTATGAATCTGCGAGTCTAGGTATTTTAGTGTGTGTGTTTGTGTTTGTATTTTTGTTACAACAATTTAGAGATTTGAAGAACACTTAAATATATTTTCCCATGCCGATGTTTGTCATGCTTATTTAACCTTTCTTTAATTTAATTTTATTCTAGCATGTTAGTTTAGATTTACTTTCTGTTGCAAATTATTCTGTCCTGATGAATACATGTAGATGTTATTGATAGACAATTGTGGTAGATAAAATTTCTGAACTATTTTTTCTTCCTGCTTATATTTTCTGTGATGAATGCTATACATATTTAAATTCAAGTTTTAGGGTAGGAAGAAAAATATATTTTAAAGTTAGTATACTTTCTTTTAAGTTTAATATTATTGTACGCATGTTTTAGGCAAGATTTACCTTCTCCTGCAATCATTCTATCTTGATTATGCATGTGTTTAAATTTGAGAGGATGTTGTAGTAGTTAGTAGATTTAACTTTTATTTTTCTTCCTCCTACATTTTAAGGAGTTAATTGCAAAATATTTTAAAAAATTCAAGTTTGGGGGGGAATGAAAAACAATTTTCAAAAACTTAAATTTTATTTATCCTCAAAACTGCTATAAATAAATTTGATTTTGATTTTGATTGAAAAATAATTATGTGTATGAAGTTATATTAGGGAAATAAAATTTTGAATATAGAAATAAGTAAGAGAATTTAGTTAAAATTTATAGTAGTGATGAAAAATTTTAATTTAATTTTTCTTAGTGAAGAAATGATAAAAATTGTGTAACCATCTTTAGTAAGAAAAGTTGTATTTTTAGAAAAATAGAAGGACTAGAATTTTGTTTTCAATATTTAAATTTCTTTTATTGAAAAATAATTCTCAAAACTGTTATTATATTTCTAAATAAAAGATATATATCTACCTTATGCTTTAGGAAAGGAATTGTGGAATTCAAAATTATTAAAGGCCTATCCAGATATAGTAATCCTTGCCTAAAAAATAAAAAAAAGAAAGAAAAGGAAAAGAAAAAGAAAAAGAAAAAAAAAGAGTATATTATGTGAAAAAAAAGGGAAGCTTGAGGATTAAAAGGCCTAATTAAAAATTGGTTCCACACCTGAGCTTTTTAAAGTATAAGATTTGAGAAAATCTTAAGCTTTAAAATATAATATAGTTAGTATAATTATTTTTAATAAAGGTTTTTAAGTAAAGAAAATAAAATTTCTAACCCCTATATTTTGAAAAATCTACAAGTATTTCTGAATTAGATAGCAACACATATTTTCATACTCTTTCATCTAAGAGATTTCTAAACTTTAAATTGGTCTCATTTACTAAATTTTTTTCTAAATTTGACTACTATATTTCTAGAACAAAATTTTAGAAACTCCTAAAGAAACTCATACACATGATTTTCTTATGTGGTTTTTAATGATTATAGTGTTACTTGAGGACAAGTAACGTTTAAGTTTGGGGGATTTTGATCCATAAAAAAAGTACCTATTTTTAGTGTTCATTTCATGCCCACTTTATGCATATTTTTAATGATATTACACTGTAAAAGAAGGTATATTGCATAATTTTGCATAATTTTGTTTTCATGTATAAAAATATGATTTTAGAGAAAATGAAGCAAAAACTATGCAATTTTGAGCCAAAATAAGCAAAGGAAGAAGATTTTAACTTAGTACATATTGATATGTCTTTCTATGTTTAATATATTTTATATTTCTCACATGTTTTTGGATGAAATTATACTTTTAAGAAAGGTTATTTTTATGTCTATCTTGTAGGTGAAGATGTTAGGAACGCAACGCAACTGAAATGGGGCAAAACGGAGTTGAAATAGATCCAAACGGAGCAAAACAGTGGAGCTGTGCAGAGGGTGGCGCCCAGGCGCCAAACCCGGCACCCAGGCGCCAGTGACGATGAGAAAACGGCGCCTAAGAGCCAGAATCAAGGCCTAGGCGCCAGAATCATCCAGAAACGGTTATTGAACGAGATTTTGACGACTTTGTGAGTTATTTTGAGGGTGTTAAGTAGTTTCTAGACCTTCTAGAAGCCTGGAAGTTATTCCTAATATATAGGACATGTGATACAATGAATCTAAACACATTGAAGCGGTTTAAATCACGTAGAGGTGCGAGCCAAAGTGAAGAGGTGCGAAGAACTGGACGCGGTGTCCGGCGCCTAGGCGCCAGACAGACCTTCTAGAAGATTCATTGAATTTGGACATATTGTGAAGAGGTGCCTCAAGGTAACCCTTGAAGCCTATAAATAGGAGGTCACTCCTTCAGAGAAAATCACACCCTATAGTCTCTCTCTTTCCCCTTAGTCATTTTTGTCATTTAGAGTTATAAACATGTAGATTTTTACATCTTATGGAGAGATTGGTGAGGGATTTTAAGATATTTATGTAAGGAATGTATGAGCGTCGCATGGATCGGTGGGAAACTTTGGTGGAGAGATCTTCATCTTTCCTTCAAAGGGAAAAAGCTAATTATTGTGTGACCCAATTTTTGTATTTCCAAATACAAGGATTTGTTACCACTGCTAGAAAATTTAATTTCTGGCAAAGGCGCGAAACACTTGACCTGGAATAACTTGTTATATAGATGTGTACCAAATTTGAATTACGGCAATAACATTAAATAAAACTTGATTGCTACTTAATGCTAGGCCGTTAATGTTTAATACTTTTTTTAATATATGTTTATATAGCAAAATATAATTTAAAAAGAAAATATTTTATATACTTTTTGGGTACTACGCAAGTATACGTATCGTTTCAAGTAATATAGGGCTTTAAAACAAAGACCCCAGTATCGATCCCACAGGGAAAAAATATGGTAATAAATTTTTAAATATTGTATTTCAAAAATCTTTTTGTATTTTAATCTAACTATAAATTAATTTTAATTTACTAGATGCAGATAAAGAAAACAATAATAAGAAAATGATTTTGTGAAAACAATATAAAACAAACAACTTTCTTCCCTTTAATTAATCTAGGATTTTTAAGATAATTTAATATTCGTCGGAGAATTTGATTTATGGTATTGTGCCAAATAGAAGCATTCATATTCTTTACCCTTTGATCCAGGCACAAAGAACATTAGCTAATCTACGGATCAGGTCCGGATGTATTGTTAGTAGAATGGGTTAATCTAGACTTACACTACTAGATGTCCAATGGTGGCTATGGTCGGCCCTAATAGTGACGCTTTTCCTTATCTATAAATCAAATTATAAGAATTTAGTTTGTCACTCTAAAAACTTATCAATTCTACGCCCTTTAAATCTTATCTTCCTATTTATTTGCACTTCACCTTGAATAGCCCGCACATGGCCTTCGACTACCCAAGGATTCATGTGACATTTACAAGTTAAGAGTTCTTCTCCTTCTAGGTCTCAAAACTCTTCAACAGGTTTTAACAATTTAAATGTCCAATTTAAAAAGTAAAGTAAGATCATGTATTAATATCATCACAATGTTTTGAAAATATTTTGAATTTCAATTCTCCATCGAATCTTATATTATCTTATTTATCTCTTCATAATTGAAGGAATAAAGTAAACTAACTACTCAGAACACATTGAATATAAATAGTAAAACATAATAAATAAACTTTGAATCAAAAATAAAATACTTATCTCAAATATTCCTTCTACAGATCTTCTAGTTCCTACTGACTCCACAGTGTAATGAACTTCAGATACAACAACTTGAAATAAACTCTCTAAACTAAAATAAAAGTGGCCCTAAATTTCTCTCACTATTTCTTTCTCTAAGGATGAGAGATCCTAAAGTGGATAAGAGAAAGGGGTTACAATGGGGGGCACGTTTTTCTGAAGAAATGGACTCCTATTTATAGGCTTCAAGGGTTGCCATGAGGCACCACTTCAAAACATGTACACATTCAATGAATCTTCTAGAAGGTCTGTCTGGCGCCTAGGCGCCGGAATCTGGCGCCTAGGCGCCGGACACCGCGTCCAGTTCTTCGCACCTCTTCACTTTGGCTCGCACCTCTTCTCGATTAAAACCGTTTTGGAGTGTCCAAATGCAATGTATCACATGTCCTATTATCAAGGAACAACTGTCAGTCTTCAAGAATGTCCAATAACCGCTCACTCTGTCAAAATAACCGTTCAAACGTTGTCAAAAACTTGACAGTCGCCTAGGCGCCAACTTCTGGCGCCTACGCTCCAGGCCATATTTTTTTATATTTTTTGTATTTTGCTCCATTTTTGCTCCTTTTTGCTCATTTTTCCTTTTTTGGACCTTTTTACATCACCTACATCCAAAAACACAAAACTACCTTTCATTAAAGCATAATATCCTTAGAAATTGATAAGAATTAAGGCGTAAAAAATAGGTATTTTTTATGGATCATTTTGTTCTTCATTCTCTTGTAATTGTTGTAAACACTTTCTAGTGGATTTTCTTTGTTTTAAACCAAGTTTTCTGTTGTGAATTATCCTTGTTTCGTAAGTGATTTCCTTTACTCTTTCTTTTAATATGAAGTAGTGGCATGCGTAGGAAAATCATTTTTATGATAGAATTATCTATTAGATGCTTCTAGGTGACAGATAGTTGCATAAATATAATAGAATACTAATGAAATAAGTTCCTTGTTGACTCTTAATTTATTATATAATTCTATCAATTCTTTTACTTCTTATGCCATTATTTTCATTTACATTTATTTTGTAATGAAATAGATGCATGTTTAGGAATTAAGATTTGCTTAGATATTCTCTTATTAAATTATGGTGATGATATTCATACCAGATCTTCAATTACTTTACAAATTGATCACTTGTATTGTTAAAACCTCGTTGAAAAATTCGAGACCTAGAAGGAGATGAATTCTTAACTAGTAGATATCACATGAATCCTTGGGTAGTCGAAGGCCTTGTGCGGGTTATTCAAGGTGAAGTGCAAATAAATAGGGAGATATTGTTTATTGGGTGCATAATTGATTAGTTTTTAGAGTGACAGACTAAATTCTAATAATTTGATCTATAGAAAGGGAACGTGTCACTGGTAGGGCCGACCATAGCCACCCTTGGACATCTAGAAGTGTGAGTCTAGATTAACCCATTTTACTAATAAAACTTCGTGATCCGATCTATATATTAGCCAATGTTCTTTATGCCAGGACTAAAGGGTAAAGAATATGATTGCTTCTATTTGGCACTACATAAAATTCTGAGCATTTCTTTCCTACACATTATCTATTTAATTACATGAGAAAGGTTGTTTTTAATATCTCGAAATTCTCCAAACCAATTTATCCATAAGTTATCTTTTTATTTAAGAATTTTATTTAGGATTAGTTATTAGAAAACTCATTTTAATCTACATTCCAAATTTATACCTTATAGAAATAGACTAGAATTTGCCTAAAGGATTACTTCCCTCGCTTCTCTGTGGGATCGATACTAGGGTTACAAAAGAAAACCCTATATTACTTGAAATGATACGTATACTTGCGTAGTACCCCTAGTGTGTAAAATATTTTCTAAAATTTTATAACATTTTGATTTTATACACTAGCCTCTATTTATAAATTGGGTCAAGATTTTGGCCATCTTTTGGAAGCGAATATTACTGCATTATTGCGGGTCGGATCACCTAACATAAAATTAAGTCTTCAAGACGAAAAGAAAGAGGAGGATTGCTGTAGAGAGTGTAAGGAAAGTGTGAGAGAGAGTTAGGGTTTGTGATTTTAAGAGTGATTCTTCTCTAAGGAGGGGAGAAGAGGGAGTAAAGTGAGAGATTGCTTCTTCATCTTTGTTCCAAGGAGAAAATCAAGTGTTGCAAGGAATAGGAAGAGGAATCAAGAGAACTTTGAAGGAATTTGCTTGGGGAAGAGAAAGAGATAAGTTGTATTTACTATTGTGGTTTGTATGACTCTTCTTTCTTATATAAAATCCATGTGTTCTTATATATTCTCCATGATTTGTGAGTAGTTTCCCTTGCCTTTCTTCTTACATAAATTAGTGATAATGTGGTGATGTGGAATTGATGTGCCTTCTAAGTGTATAGAAGTTGTGATGTTTCTTTCATTTGGAACTTAATTTACTTTTCAATCCGTTCAATTGAATTGTTAAAACATGTTGAGGAATATTAATTCCAAAAAGAATTGAATGTTCTACAGCTAGAATGTAGAACCCATTTAATGTCCATAAATGAATTGCGTAGTTCATGGGCATTAAGTGCAAATAAATAGGGAAATGAGTTGTGATGGACTTCAAGTTGGAGGTTTCATGGTGACAGAATGGGATCCCCAGTTTGGTCTTAAGATTGGTAACTAAAGCCTATGGTTAGCCTTCAGGTGAAGGGTGAGTGGGAGCTCCGCAGTGAGAGTAGGTATCCTCCCAGCCTAGCCTTAGATTTAGTGACTAAACTTAAGATATGGCAATGTTCTTTACTTGCTTGGAAGAGAGGGTACTCTTTTAAGGGTAAAGAAGCAAAAATGCTCTTATTTGGCACAATACAAAAGATTAACATTCTTCATCATCCACACATCATAATTTTTATGCAGGAAGGAAGACACTTTTCATATAGAAGTATCTTATAAATCACATAAGCTAGTGTGTGTTAGTTAAATTAGTTCAGTAAGTAGAAGGAATTGTAGTAGCTTTATCATTACCGTACTTTGCATTAACTAGTTGCAGTACACTTGAGCAATTATTACATTTGATATTGGAATTTAGTGTTATATTATCTAATTTAAAGAACGTTCACCTCCCTATGAGATCAATAACCAGGACTCCATTAGAGCCCTGTATTACTTGATATGATACGTATACTTGCGTTGAATTTGTGACTTTACTAAATCATTATAAAAATATATAAATCTGACTTCATAAATTCTTGCATAATATATAAAGTCGCACCAAGTTTTTAGCGCCGTTGCCAGGGAGGTAGATAAACGACACTTATTTATAGATATTGTAGTAACTGAACCTTTACTTTGTAGTATATTTGTGTGCTTATTTACTTTTTCGTGTGATTTTATATGCATAGTAGTGGATCTGTAGGTTTGATACCTTACGATTCAGAGTTAGAGCGTACTATTAGAAAAATTAAAAAAAAAACAAATTGAAAATTACTTCGAAATGGAAAATAATCAAGAGAATCAGAATATTAATGTTGGAAATTTGCCAAGACCTTTAAGAGATTATGCTAACCCAACAGCAGATGAAATTCATATAACTATTCAAAATCCTGATGTTACTGTTAATTCATTTGAACTTAAACCTACTATTATCCAAATGGTACAAAATAATCAATTTGGAGGAACACCTAATGAAGACCCAAATTTACATCTCGCTAGTTTTTTAGAACTGTGTGCTACTTTTAAATATGATGGAGTGTCGAGTGATGCTGTGAGACTTAGAATTTTTCCTTTTTCCTTAAAGGATAAAGCTAAGGCGTGGTTAAACTTGTTAGCACCTGGATCTATTCGAACTTGGGGAGAACTTTCTCAAAAGTTTCTATAAAATTATTTCCCTCCATTAAAAAGTGCAAAATTAAGAAATAATATCACATCTTTTGGTCAGTTTGAAAGAGAGTCAATATATGAAGCTTGAGAGAGGTTTAAAGATCTTCTTAGGAAGTGTTCACACCATGCTTTGCCAGATTGACTAATAATTCAAACTTTTTATAACAGATTAGTGGGATCATTGAGATCAATTATTGATGCTACTGCTGGTGGATCGTTAATGTCAAAACCTTTCAATGAAGCATATTCGTTGATTGAAGAGATAGCTACTAATAATTTTCAATGGCCCTCTGAACGGGTAAATCCTATGAGAGTAGCTAGTATTCATGATTCTGATATGATGGCTATGATAGTTTCTCAAATAGTAGCACTTTCTAAGAAAATAGATCAATATGGAATGAATTATTCTCAACCACCCCCAGTGTTAGAGGAAAATTCATTTGGGCAGATAATTGAATCTCAAACACCTTATGAGACTTTGAACGCGATTAATAGACCTAATAACCCTTATTCGAATTATTATAACTTTGGTTGGAAGAATTACCCAAATTTCAATTGGAATAATAATAATGCTAATGTGAACCCACAATGGGGTCACAATTCTATGAACCCAGTTGGAAATTCAAACAACCAATGAAATACAAACTTTAGACCATCTTATCCTCCTGGATTCAATAATAACCCACAGTTTAAGGGTAAGAAGTTGTCTACAGAAGAAATGATTTTGAAAATGGGTAATCAATTACAAAGTCAAGGTGTTGCGATAAAAAATATTGAAAATCAATTGGGACATATTTTCTCTGTGCTTAATAATAGACCTTCTGGAAGCTTCTTAGTATTGTGGAGATCAATCCAAAAGATCAAAACTATGAACAAATTAAGGCTATTTAATTAAGGAGTGGAAAAAAATTAGAAACTAGAGTGCAGAAAGAAGTTTAAGAAGAGAAGGAGAAGGTGAATATTGAAAAAGGTTCAATTAAGATTTATCCAAACCTGGAATATCCTCCTGAACCAATGAAGATTACTGTTGAGAAACTGACCACAAGAAAATATATTGAGAAATTCATACTAATTTCATATGAAATTACACTTTAAAGAAAGATATTTTCTGTGTTTTATTGCAGGAATGAAGATTTATAGGTACTGAAAGCAAAAAGAGCAAAAAGGCGCGAATCTGGATCGAAAAGGACTAAAAATGATGAAAATTGAACTGTCCCGTCGACGACGAGATTTAAGCCGCCGATGGCGAGATTTTCCTGAAAGTTTTTAATATATTATAATAGAGCCCGCCGATGGCGAGATCGAGTCTGCCGACAACGAGCCTGAATGGTTAGCCTTACTTCTAGAAGCCCGCCGACGGCGAGATCGAGCCCGCCGACGGCGAGACAGTTGATTCAGGCCAAATACGATGAATCTAGACTTGTTTTGAAGAGGTGCTTAAGCAACATTTGGAAATCTGACTCCTTCTATAAATATAGATGATTTTATGTATTAGGGTGTGTCAGTTAGTGTCAAATTAGTGTTTCCTATTGTAGTAAGAGTTAGTGTTTAGTGTCTTGGTGAGTTCTAAGAGTGTTGTACAAGAAGGAAGAGTCGAAAGGAACTTGAGGAATCGCTTGGGAGAAGAATCGAGATAAGTATATTTGTTTATTGTTTTATAACTTTAAATGAAATCCAAAATCTGTGTTATTATTCTCATGCGTTCTGAGTAATTTTCTTTGTCTTTCTCCTTGTTGTTGAGATTTTGTGAAATGAAGAATTAAAATGAGTTGTGCCTAATAATATTAAATAGAGATTGTAATAATCTTTTACTTAAATCTTAATTTACATTTAATTTGGCCAATTGAATTGTTAACATATTTTGAATTATCAACTATAATAAAGATTACATCCAAGATTCAGGGAATTCAAAAGCCTTGGAAGGAGAGTGCAAATAAATAGGGAAATATTAATTATCGGGTGAAGAATTAAATATTTTAGTGTGACAGACTAAAATCTTCAATTCAGTCCTATTGTTTGGGAGCTGAAGTGTAGATGTTAGCCTTTATGCGAGGGGAACGTGGGAGCTCTAAAGTGGCAGCCAGTATCCTCCCAGCCTAGCCACAAATTCAGTAACCAAACATAGGATTAGTCAATATTCTTTGCACATGGACCAAAGGGTAAAGAATAGGAATGCTCCTATTTGGCACAATATAATTCTAAACTCATTTAATTATTTATTCACTTAATCCTCTTAACAAGGAGAAAGATACTTTTCTAAATTGACTTATATAATCTGTCTTTTAAGTATTAGTTTTAAGTTTAAGCGTTCTTCAATTTTCGTATATTATACTAAAATAGATTAGTAATCTGTTGTTACTAAAAACTAGTCTTTAAATCTCTAACTTCCCTGTAGGATCGATATCTAGGACTCCAATAGAGCCCTTTATTACTTGAGCGATACGTATACTTGCGTTGATTAAAGGGAAGGGAGTACAATTGTTATTTTACTTTGAAAAACATTTACAACTTTTTAAGCTTAACAATTATATACATCCTTCTAATTATTACCCTACTCTCCCCGAGGCCGAATTCTTATATTTGCAGACGTGAGGTCAAGTTTTCGGCGTCGTTGCCGGGGAAGTAAAGTAATTATTCAATTAAAAATATATATAAATATATAATTATAATTACTAGAGTAACAGATTATTTTATTATTATTTTAGTTGTGTATGCGTAAATTTGGAACCGAAAGTTTAATACCTTACGATTCAGAATTAGAGCTCACTATTAAAAGAATTAGAAAACAGAAAAGAGAAATCATAAAATTAAATCAAATGGCAAATAATCCATAAATTGAAAATATAAACCAACCAAGTCCTTTGAAAGATTACGCTAACCCTACATTAGATTAAATTATCTTAACTAGTCAAAACCCTGATGTAGCGGCTAACTCATTTGAGCTTAAACCTGCAATTATCCAAATGGTACAGAATAATCAATTTAGTGGTTCACCAAATGAAGATCCTAATTTATAACTTGCGAGTTTTTTAGAGTTATGTGCTACTTTTAGATATGACGGAGTATCTAATGACTCCGTTAGACTTAGGTTATTTCCTTTTTCTTTAAGGGATAAGGCTAAGATGTGGTTAAATTCATTAAGACCTGGATCAATTAAAACTTGGGGAGAGTTATCACAAAAATTTCTATCCAAATATTTTCCTCCCTCAAAAACTGTAAAACTTAGAAATGATATAACTTCTTTTAGTCATTTTGATGGAGAATCAATTTATGAAGCTTGGGAGAGATTTAAAGATCTTCTTAGGAAATGCCCACACCATGCATTACCAGATTGGTTAATTATACAAACTTTTTATAATGGTTTAGTAGGATCTCTTAGATCAATCATTGATACTGCTGCTGGAGAGATTCATTAATGTCAAAACCTTTTGATGAAGCTTATTCATTAATTGAAGAAATGGCTACTAATAGTTTTCAATGGTCTTCTGAAAGGTTAAATCCTAAAAAAATAGCCAGTATACATGATTCTGATGCAATATCTATGTTAGCTTCTCAAATTGTTGTTATATCTAAGAAATTAGATCATTTTGGAATGAATTATTCTCCTAATATAACGAAGAAAATTTAACCTGGACAACTTATAGATGCTCAATCTTCATATGAAACTATAAATGCCGTTAACAATAGACCCAATAATCCTTATGCAAATTATTATAACCCCAGGTGGAAAAATCATCCAAATTTTAATTGGAATAACAATTCCGCTAATCGACAATGGATGAACAATTCAAGAAACCCAAGTAGAAATCCTTCTAACCAAGGAAATTCTAATTTTAAACCTTATTATCCACCTAGATTTAATAATAACTCTCAATATAAGGATAAGAAGTTATATATGGAAGAATTAATATTAAATATAGGTCAACATTTACAGAATCAAGGTAGTCAGTTACAAATTCAAGGAAACCAATTACAAACTTAAGGAACAACAATTAAAAATATTGAAACTCAACTTGGACATATCGCTACTGTATTTAATAATAGAAGCCCTGGAACTTTTCCGAGTAATGTGGAAATAAATCCTAAAGATCAAGGAAAAGAATAAATTACAGCGATACAATTACGAAGTGGAAAAGAATTAGAAACAAGAATACAAAAGGAAACGGAAAGTCAGAATGAGGAGGTGGAGATCGAAAAAGAAAAGGATCCAAAAGGTCAAAATATAGAAGATTCATTGATACCTATGAAAATTTCTGTAGAAAAACCACCACCACCATTTCCTCAACGACTAAGGCAACATAAAAAAGATAAGCAATTTTCTAAATTTCTTGAGATTTTGAAGAAATTAACGGTAAACATTCCTTTTGTAGAAGCATTGGAACAAATGCCCAATTATGTGAAATTTATGAAGGATATTTTAAATAAAAAAAGAAAATTCACAGATAATGAAACTGTTGCACTTAGCGAAGAGTGTAGTACAATTATTCAGAAAAATCTTCCTGAAAAATTAAAAGATCCTGGTAGTTTCACTATACCTTGCACTATTAGAGAAAATTTTTTTGGAAAAGCATTTTGTGATTTAGGAGCCAGCATAAATCTAACGCCTCTATCAATCTTTAAAAGATTAGGATTAGGAGAAGTCTCACCTACTTCAGTAACTCTTCAATTAGCTGATCGTTCTGTTACTTTTCCTAAGGGAGTTATTGAAGATGTGTTAGTAAAAGTGGATAAATTTATCTTCCCAGTAGACTTTATTGTTTTAGATATGGAGGAAGATAAAGAAATACCAATAATATTAGGAAGACCCTTCTTAGCTACTGGAAAAGCTATTATTGATGTTCAAAAAGGAGAATTAACTGTGAGAGTAAACGATCAAAAAGTTACCTTCAACATTATAAAATAAACAAAATATCCTGCTATAGAAAAAGAAGATGAATGTTTTCGAATGGAAATTGTTGAACATCTACAAAATGAACATTTTAAAGAACACTTTGAAGAAAAACTCGAAATAGAAGATATTGAATTAATTGAAGAAATAAACAATGAAGAATTAGAATATATACAAGAAAGATTTGAATTGTTGGATAATACAGAAAATGCTGACAATAATATAGTTCCGTCAATTATTAAACCTCCTGAACTTGAATTAAAAATCTTACCTACCCATTTGAAGTATGCTTGTTTAGGTAACTCTTCAACTTTACCAGTTATTATATCAGCAGAATTAAATAAATCACAAGAGCAAAAACTTTTGGACACATTAAAAAAATATAAGAAAACTTTTGGCTGAACTTTAGCAGATATTAAAGGAATTAGTCCTTCAATCTGTATACACAGAATTATTTTAGATATCGAACACAAACTAAGAGTTGATCCCCAAAGGAGATTAAACCCGATTATGAAAGAGATAGTCAAGAAAGAAATATTAAAATGGTTAGATAATGGTATTATATATCCTATTTCTGACAGTGCTTGGGTAAGCCCAATTCACTGTGTTCCTAAGAAAGGAGGGGTGACTGTTAAAGCTAATGAAAATAATGATTTAATACCTATAAGACAAGTTACTGGATGGCGTATATGTATTGACTATAGAAAATTAAATGCAACCACCAGGAAAGATCACTTCCCTTTACCATTTCTAGACCAAATGTTGGATAAACTAACCAGACATAAATATTTTTTTTAGATGGATATACCGGTTATCATCAAATTCCTATTGCTCCTGAGGATAAAAATACATTTACCAGTTCTTATGGAACATTCGCTTTTCGAAGAATGCCTTTTGGATTATGTAATGCACCTGCAACATTCCAAAGATGTATGATGTCTATATTTAGCAAATTAATTGATGATGGAATGGAAGTATTTATGGATGATTTCTCTGTATTTGGAACATCATTTGACGTATGCTTGAGTCATCTAGAAAAAGTCTTAGAAGTATGCGAGAAAACTAACTTAGTTCTAAATTGGGAGAAATGTCAATTTATGGTTGCAGGAGGAATTGTATTAGGGCATAAAATTTCAGAAAATGGCATGGAAGTAGATCCTACAAAAATTCAAGTTATAGCTAAATTACCGCCTCCTACTACAGTGAGAAGGGTAAGAAGTTTTCTTGGACATACCAGTTTTTACAGACGCTACATAAAAGATTTTTCAAAAATTACTAAACCTCTATGCCAACTTTTAGAAAAGGACAAGAAATTTGAATTCACAACAAAATGCTTAAATGCTTTTGAATTAATAAAAGATAAATTAATTACAACACTTATAATAGTTTCCCCTGATTGGGAGAAACCATTTGAATGTGTGATGCTAGTGATTATGTTATAGGAGTTGTTCTTAGACAAAGATATGTTAATATTTTTAAAGTCATATACTATGCTAGTAAAACTCTCAATAATGCTAAAATCAACTACACAGTTACAGAAGGAAAATTATTAGCAATTGTTTATGCTTTTGATAAATTTAGATCTTACCTAATTGGAACTAAATGTATTGTGCATACTAATCACTCTGCTATTAAATATTTAATGCAAAAGAAGGATATCAAATCAAGATTAATCAGATGGATATTATTAATGCAAGAATTTGATTTTGAAATCATTAATAAAAAGGGAATTGATAATCAAATTGCAGATCATTTATCAAGACTCAAATATAATGAATTATCTGACACTGATAATGAAATTTCAGACCATTTTCCTGACGAACAACTTTATAATATAAATGAATGGAAAATACATTGGTATGCTGATATAGTAAATAATATTGTAAGTGATATTTTACCACTCATGCTAACTTTACAACAACAGAAAAAATTCATTCATGATGCTAAAACTTATTTTTGGGATGAGCCAAATTTATATAAGCAATGTAAGGAATTAATAATTAGAAGATGTGTACCTTATGAAGAAAGCTGAACAAATCATTCAAAAATGTCACGATTCCGAATTTGGAAGACATTTTGGAACGAAAAATCGCTTAAAAAATTTTGCAATCTGGATTTTATTGGCTCTACTCTTTTTAGAGATGTTTATAGATATATCAAAACTTGCGATAAATGCCAACGAGTAGGTAATATATCTAGAAGAAATGAAATGCCTCTAAATTTTATATTAGAAGTTGAAATTTTTTATGTTTGGGGATTAGATTTTATGGGACCATTTATACCTTCATTTGGAAACTCATATATATTAGTTGATGTTGATTATGATTCTAAATGGATTGAAGCACAAGCCTTACCTTGATGTGATGCTAAGAGTGTTTCAAAATTTTTAATAATTTTTAATGAAAAATATTTTTACAAGATACGGAATGCCGAGAGTGATTATCATTGACGGAGGATCTCATTTTAGGAACAAATATATTCACAAATTAGTAGAATAATTCAACATTATTCATAAAATTTCAACTGCTTATCATCCACAAATCAGTGGATTAGCTGAAGTTTCTAATCGAGAAATTAAATAAATTTTAGAAAAAACTGTAAACCCTAATCGATTAGATTGGTCTACAAGACTAGATACTGCATTATGGGCATACAGGACTGCTTATAAAACTCCGATTGGAATGACTCCTTACAGACTTATATATGGAAAAACTTGTCACTTACCAGTTGAATTAGAGCACAAAGCGTATTGGGCGATTAAACAATTTAATTATAATTTAAGAAAAGCTGGTGAGAAGAGATTATTACAGATGAATGAATTAGAAGAATTAAGAAATGAATCTTACCATAACAATAGAATCTATAAAGAGAAAATGAAATTATGGCATGATTGAAAGATTAAACAGAAAAATTTTGAGCTAGGACAAGAAGTTTTGCTCTATAATACAAGATTAAAACTATTTCCTGGAAAATTGAAATCTCGATGGTTAGGACCTTTCACTATAACTCAAATATTTACCTACGAAACTATAGAAATTGAAGATCCAAAGATCGGACACAAATTTAAAGTGAATGGACATAGATTAAAACCTTATTTTAAAGGAAGAAGAGCAAATTTTAAAGAGGTTTTAATGTTCGATCAACTCGATTAACAACTGAATAGGTCGAGTCGACGATGTTAAACCAAGCGTTTTATGGGAGGCAACCCATAGTAGTCTTAAATTATAGTTTATTTACTTGGTTTATTGATAATTATTGTATAAATGAATTCTACTACTCATATTTGTTTTTATAATCATCACCATATTAAGATTAACAAAAGAAATTAAAAATTTTTTGGAACAAAAGCGAAAATGGGCAATTTTGCCTTAGCCCGCCGACGGCGAGATCGACGCCGCCGACGGCGAGATTTGCGTGCCTTTATTTAGTTTAAAATTATAACTATCCCGCCGACGGCGAGATCGTTACCGTCGACGGTGAGACTGGTACAAGAGCGGTTTTAGGGAGTTATCTTGGCGGTTTCGGGCGATTCTAAGTGTTTTTCTCTATATAAGACGTCTAGAATTCAAATTTTTCACATTCTACTTCCTAGAAACGACTAGAAACTCCACCAAAACAAGAAATTATGGCATCCAATCCACTTGAAATCATGAAATCCCAAGTATTCAATAGGAGAAAGTTCGTCAGTTATGAAGCACAGCGGATATTCAATAAGGTTATGACGAAAAAGCGATTGATTAAAGAAAGAGGATTCATTAATAGAGGAGCAGAGAATTCGACAACATCTATTGAAGAGATGATTATTCGACGACGTTGGGAGGTATTATGCTATACAACTTCTGCGGTAGTTATCCCTGTAGTCAAAGAATTCTATTCCAATCTTCATGGAATCAACAACTGAAGCATATTTGTACGAGGCAGATGGGTAACTTTCACTCCTTCAAGAATTAATGAGTTGTATTCAATTGAGAATACACTTGTTTGTCACTGTTCAAATTTCATCCCTACAAGATACAATATGAATGAGATTTACCGATATTTGACTGAAGAACCAGAAGATTGGGAAATGCGAGAAGACGGGTACGTTAGTTTTTCCGCATCACCTCTTAACCCCGTCTCTAAGCACTGACACTTCTTTATTTCCTCAAAATTATTACTCACTATGAGGGTAAATAAAGTCTCTAAGGAATGTGCGATTTTGAATTATTGTATTCAAACTGGATTACCCATCGACGTTGGAACTATTATTGTGAAGTCTGCTTTAGGCCTAATTATACATGGATCTATTCACGGGCTCGGACAACCTTCAACAATTTTCACATTATGTAGTCAATACCAAGTTTATTATGAAGCTTGGGAAAAGGTATGATTGCCTTGGAAACCACTAGATCTGACTAATATGTTTCCTACTTTGGATAACGATAATGAGACAGCCATTATTACGGATCAAACATCTCAAAACAATCCTTCAATCAGGCCCTTGACTGATAGAACTAACATGATCTTACGGAAACTTAAAGGATTGGAGAATGAATACAAAATGTAATGACTTCCATTTATAATATCTCTGATTTATTTGATCATATTGACTGAAGATTGAAAGAGCACTTTGATCATTCAGGACATCTGGGGGCTAGTTTTATACGACTTTTCAGAAGGAATGGATGGATTGAAGAAGATTCTACCGAAGAATTCCCTTTCAGGCCTTTCTATAATCTGTTCGTGCATTTATGTTCTATTGGAAATGTCAGAGAAGAATTAAGTTCAGATCTTGATGAGTAGAAGATATTCATTCGTACTTATTTGTGTGTGATTGCTTGAATTTAGTTTTTATTTGCACTTTTTATAGTTAATCTCAGTCTAGATATGATTATGTGTTATTTATTTAGTCTCAACATTTTGAGTATTATAGTGTGGATTGCGATGCTGAATTGTGTGTGTGTTAAGATTTTTCAAAGCAATTTGTTAGTAATGTAAAGTGTGTAATTTGTAATCACCTGGATTTCATATATATAAAGTTTTAATGTTTGTGTTATGTAAATTTATGTGTTAAAATAATATATAATTATGATAAAGTATATTTTAGAGTGACCGGACATAAAACAAGGCTTAAAATAAATTGAGAGTATTATAAATCTTAAAAATTTTAAAAATTCGAAAACCTCGCCGACAGCGAGATCGATCCCGCTGACGATGAGATTTTCCAGAAACTTTAGGCCTATTTGATTAATTAGCTCGCCGACGGCAAGAAATTTCTTGCTGACAACGAGATTCCATAAAACACTATATTTTGATCGGTCAACCATCACTATTCATCATCCCCTTCCTCAAAACTTTGAATAACGACTTAGGGCTTGATAGATCACAGATTTGGAGCAGTTTCAACACATTTTGACACCGAATTTTGTCTTCCCTTTGTAAGAGCTTCCCTACTATGTAAAAATTTTTTATTTTCACCATGAATTTATCCCACATTAAGGAATTTTGGAAAATTTGAAAATGTGGAGAAAAGATTTGGAAGAAGTTCATGGAACTTGATTTAGAGTGATTTTAGTCATCTTTGGAAGCCATTTTAGTAATATTTTGGAGATTAGTTAAGATTTTTGTAAATTTGATAGATCGAAAAAATGGCTCCATGACAAAAGAGGCGAATGGATTATGACGAGACACGATTTGTAAGTTGTCGAGCACAGTCAAGATACTTTCACAATATCCAAGCAAGGAAGTGCATTCAAGTTCGAGTATTTAAGAATCCAGAAGGAGAAGTGGAACGAATTATAAAAGAAAGGAGGTGGGAAAATTTCTGTTACACCACAAATAGAGCTGCAGTGGAAGTAGTGAAGGAATTTTATGCCAACTTAACTGAAATAGAAGATGCACCAATAAAGGTTAGAGGATTTTTAGTCGATTTCAATGCTGCAAGAATCAATTCTTTCTATGAAGTACGTGACTTACACACCAGCGAGTATGATACTTTTGGAACAATGGAAGGACCGCTGGAAGAAGTAATCAACTTTCTCACTTATGGGAAAGGAGTTTGGAAAATCAAGCAGCGTGAACGGGTAAACTTCCCTCTTTCTATGCTGAATGCAATATCTAAAGCTTGGCACTATTTTATTTATTCTACCTTGTTACCCACCTATCACCATAGTGAAGTAATAAGAGATAGAGCAGTTCTGAATTTTTGTATTCAGAACCAAAGAAGTATTAATGTGGGAAATATTATTTACAAGAATGTATTAGCTACTACAAGAAGTGAGAGTGGAGGAGGACTAGGGCATCCTGGTCTAATTTATGCACTCTGCCAATTATTTGGGGTAGAGGCAAGCGATGATGAGGAATGGGCGGAGCCTATGAAACCCATTACCCAGGGTAATATAAAGACTTATGAATCCCACAAAGGATGGAGATCTGGAACTAGGAGTTATGTACCTTCAACTAGTAGGGATATTCCCTCTACTAGTTATGATCCTCCTACTTATTGTTCTCCTACCCTTCATGATTTGATGAATGAAATGACCCTACAACGGAAGAGTTTTGAAAAGATTGAGGAAAAATTGGAGCATATTGATCAGAGAATTGGAGGATTAGAGCGAAGGCATGATTATGACAGTGAGTATCTCCATAGACATTCGGAGTTTGAGATAGCTTATTATGATGCTGAGCATCGTAACAGGAGAGGAGAGCTTGATGTTATATTTCCTGAGTGCCCCCGCTACAGTCATTACCAGCCTACTCCACCCGCTGATCAAGGAAACGAAGATATAGTTTGGGACTTTGATGCGGAAGATTATATTCTATGTTTATTTGTTTAGTTATTTGACTTATAAACTTTGATTATTATGATGTTATGATTGATTGTATGTTTTTCTTAAAACTTTAGTATTACTGTTTTAGTTTATGAATTTGATTGTGATGTGGTGTAGACCTTTTTAAATATTGTTGTTAAAGTTATATAGTTTGTAAATTTTGATATTTCGATCGTTATTGTAACATTAAATTGAAATAGTCAATTGTGTGTGTTTAGCATTAGACTAAATATAAGTTGTGATAGTGTTTTGTACTTATTTTGAAACTTCTTTACCCAGAAATTTCTTTAATATTATATATGTGTAGAAAGTTATTAACAACACAGGTAATTAAGTGATGAAAAGAACCGGCAGAACTTCAAAAAGAAGAAATACCTAAAGCACGAAGATATGATTTAAATTTACAGATTATTTTTTTTTTCACCTCATATAGATAGATAGAAAAATTTAAGTTTGGGGGAGGGAAAAATACAAATTTAATTATTAAATTGTTCTCAAATTATATTTTCAAAAATTATTATAGAATGATTTTCTTTAGTAATTTTAATTCAGTAGACTAGAATTAATTTATTTAATTTTTTTAGAAAGTTAAAGAGAAATATTTTTAATGATTAACTAATTTTGTAGATTAAGAATATTTAGTATAAGAGAATAATAATATAGTTAACTATTTAAAGTAAGAAAAACTATATTTTCAAATATAAAATTCTTAGTTATTTAGTTGAGAAAGAAAAGATTGAAACTCAATGAAGTAAAAAACTTTGAAATACATATAAGAGAAGTAAATGTTTCCAGTTTCAAATCTAGGAAGAGGAAAATGAAGTTCAAAATTATTAACAGGCTAACCAAAAATAGTGATCCTCACTTGAAAAAGAAAAGAAAAAGGGGATTGAAAATCAATCCGAAAAAAAAAAAGAGAAGAGAAATATATATATATATATATATATATATATATATATATATATATATATAAGTGATGAGAAGCTTGAGGAAATGTCTTATCAAAAATTGGCTTTATTTGAATCAACCTAAAGGGTAAACTTCAGTTACATTTCTGAACTTATATATATGGATTAGTATTTTACTAAGTAGTGCTTTCATGAAATTCATATCATCTAAATATCTTAAGTAATTTAATATTGAAAAATATAGTCATTCTTGAAATAAATAGGAAACTATAAATCTTAAACTTGATGACTAAATAAGCTTATCTCTACAACTTGATTTAATTATTTAAAAATATTTCTAGAAAACTTTACTATAATATTTATTTGAATCAAATTCATAGTAATTTCGAATTAAAACTTTACTACAAATAATCATTACTTTTATGTAGTATCTAGATTACTTCGAGGACAAGTAATAGTTAAGTTTGGGGGATTTTGACCACAAGAAAATATATTGAGAAATTCATACCAATTTCATATGAAATTACACTTTAAAGAAAGGTATTTTCTGTGTTTTATTGCAGGAATGAAGATTTATAGGTGCTGAAAGCAAAAAGAGCAAAAAGGCGCGAATCTGGAGCAAAAAGGACTAAAAATGATGAAAATTGAACTGTCCCGCCGACAGCGAGATTTAAGCCGCCGACGGTGAGATTTTCCCGAAAGTTTTTAATATATTATAATAGAGCCCGCCGACAGCGAGCCTAAACGGTTAGCCTTGCTTCTAGAAGCCCATCGACTGCGAGATCGAGCCCGCCGACGTCGAGACAGTTGATTCAAGCCAAATACGATGAATCTGGACATGTTTTGAAGAGGTGCTTAAGCAACCTTTGGAAATCTGACTCCTTCTATAAATATAGAAGATTTTATGTATTAGGGTGTGTAAGTTGGTGTCAAATTAGTGTTTCCTTTTGTAGTAAGAGTTAGTGTTTAGTGTTTTGGTGAGTTCTAAGAGTGTTGTACAAGAAGGACGAGTTAAAGGAACTTGAGGAATATGCTTGGGGAGAAGAATTGAGATAAGTATATTTGTTTATTGTTTTATAACTTTAAATGAAATCCAAAATCTGTGTTATTATTCCTATGCGTTCTGAGTAGTTTTCTTTGTCTTTCTCCTTGTTGTTGAGATTTTGTGAAATGAAGAATTAAAATGAGTTGTGCTCTAATAATATTAAATAGAGATTGTGATAATCTTTTACTTAAATCTTAATTTACATTCAATTTGGCCAATTGAATTGTTAACATATGTTGAATTATCAACTATAGTAAAGATTACATCAAAGATTCAGGGAATTCAAAAACCTTGGAAGGAGGGTGCAAATAAATAGGGAAATATTAATTATTGGGCGAAGAATTGAATATTTTAGTGTGACAGACTAAAATCTTCAATTCGGTCCTATTGTTTGGGAGCTGAAGTGTAGATGTTAGCCCTCAGGCGAGGGGAACGTGGGAGCTCTGAAGTGGTAGCCAGTATCCTCCCAGCCTAGCCACAGATTTAGTAACCAAACATAGGATTACTCAATGTTCTTTGCACCTGGACCAAAGGTTAAAGAATATGAATGCTCCTATTTGGCACAATATAATTCTAAACTCATTTAATTATTTATTCACATAATCCTCTTAACAAGGAGAAAGATACTTTTCTAAATTGACTTATATAATCTGTCTTTTAAGTATTAGTTTTAAGTTTAAGCGTTCTTCAATTTTCGTATATTATACTAAAATAGATTAGTAATCTGCTGTTTCTAAAAATTAGTCTTTAAATCTCTATTTTCCCTGTGTGATAGATATCTAGGACTTCAATAGAGCCCTTTATTACTTGAGCGATACATATACTTGCGTTGATTAAAGGGGAGGGAGTACAATTGCTATTTTACTTTGAAAAACATTTACAACTTATTAAGCTTAACAATTATATACATCCTTCTAATTATTACCCTACTCTCCCCTGAGGCTGAATTTTTATATTTGCAGCCGGAGGTCAGAACCCACCTCCTCCATTTCCTTAGAGATTGAAGCAGAAAAATAGGGATAACAGATTTGGAAAATTTTTGGAAATCCTTAAGAAGTTAACAATAATTATACCTTTTGTTGAAGCATTAGAACAGATGCCTGATTATGCGAAATTTATGATGGATATTCTTAAAAAGAAGAGAAAGTTCACGGATCATGAGACTGTTGCACTCATCGGAGAGTATAGTGCAATAATTCAGAAAAAGCTTCCTGAAATACTTAAAGATCCTGGTAGTTTCACTATCTCGTGTGCTATAGGTGAAAAGTTTTTTGGAAGAGCCTTATGTGATATGGGAGCTAGTATTAACCTTATGCCTTTATCAGCTTTCAAAAGATTGGGAATGGGAGAAATTTCTCTTACATCTGTAACTCTTCAATTAGCTGATCGTTCCATTACTTATCCTAAGGGAGTGGTAGAAGATTTGTTAGTAAAAGTGGACAAATTTATCTTTCCTGTGGATTTTATTGTGCTTGATATGGAGGAAGATAAAGATATTCTAATTAATTTAGGAAGACCATTCCTAGCTACTGGAAGAGCTGTAATTGATGTTCAAAAAGGGGAATTAACTATGAGAGTTAATGATCAAGAGGTGACCTTTAATATTTTGAAATCTATGAAGTATCCCTCAGTTGCAAAAGATGGTGAATGTTTTATGATGGAAGTCTACGAATATTTGAGAAATGATTATTTTAAAGTGATGTTTTAAAAGGATGTGGAGTATGAAAATATAATTGAAGATGAAACTGGAATTGAAAAAGATTCAGATAATGAGAAGAATAAGGAGTTGGAGTATATTCAGGAGAAATTTAAAGTGTTAGATACCATGGAAGGTGGAGACAAAAGTTTAATTTCATCTATTATTAAACCTCCTGAACTTGAGATGAAAATTCTCCCTAAGCATTTAAAGTATATGTTTTTAGGAGAATCATCTACCCTACCAGTTATTGTATCTTTGGAGTTAACTGAATATCAAGAACAAAAATTATTTGAAATCTTAAAAGATACAAAAGGGCTTTTGAATGGACTTTGGTAGATATCATAGGAATCTGTCCTTCGATCTGTACGCATAGAATTTTATTAAATGGAGAACATAAACCTAAAATTTATCCGCAAAGGAGATTAAATCCTATAATGAAAGAAGTAGTTAAGAAGGAAATTTTAAAATGGCTTGATGCGGGAATTATTTATCCTATTTCGGATAGTGCTTGGGTAAGTCCAATTCATTGTGTATAGAAGAAAGGTGGAGTAACTGTGGAAGTGGATGAAAGAAATGAAATTTTGCCCACTAGACAAGTTAATGGATGATGAATTTGTATTGATTATAGAAAACTAAATGCTGCCACCCGAAAAGATCACTTTCTTCTTCCTTTTCTCTTCCTTTTCTCGATCAAATGTTGGATAGACTTGCTGGACACAAGTATTATTGTTTTTTGAATGGATATACTGGTTATCATCAAATATCTATTGCTCCTGAAGATCAAGAAAAGACAACATTTACTAGCCTCTATGAAACATTTGTTTTTCTAAGAATGCCTTTTGGATTGTGTAATGCACCTGCAACTTTTCAAAGATGTATGATGTCTATCTTTAGTAGTATGATAGCTAATGGAATAGAAGTTTTCATGGATGATTTTTCTGAGTTTGGAACTTCATTTGATATTTGTTTGGAAAACTTGGCAAAAGTTTTGAAACTCTATGAGGAAACAAATTTAGTTCTGAACTGGGAAAGATGTCAATTTATGGTTGCAGGAGGAATAGTGCTTGGGCATAAAATTTCTGAATTTGGCATGGAGGTCGATCCTGCTAAAATTTGAGTGATTGGGAGATTACCACCACCCACTACTGTGAGAGAGGTGTGGAGTTTCTTAGGACATGCTGGATTTTACAGGCGTTATATTAAAGATTTTTCTAAAATTACTAAACCTTTGTGCCAACCTCTAGAAAATGATAGGAAGTTTGATTTTAATGATGAATGTTTGTGTGCTTTTAAATTACTTAAAGAGAAATTAATCATTGCTCCTATAATTGTTTCACCTGATTGGGAGAAACCCTTTGAATTGATGTGTGATGCTAGTGATTATGCTATTGGAGTTGTGTTGGGGCAAAGGTATGATAAAACTTTAAAAGTCATTTACTATGCTAGTAAAACTCTTAATGATGCTCAAATTAATTATATAACTACTGAAAGGGTGTTATTAGCTATAGTGTTTGCTTTTGATAAGTTTAGATCTTATTTAATTGGGACTAAAAGTATAGTGCATATTGATCATTCAGCTATCAAGTATTTAATGCAAAAGAAGGATGCTAAACTTAGATTGATTAGATGGATACTCCTTTTGCAAGAATTTGATTTTGAGGTAGTTGATAAAAAAGGATCTGATAATCAAATTCCTGATCATTTGTCAAGAATAGAACATGATAATTTATTTGAATTTGAAAAGGAAGTTACATAAACTTTTCCTGATGAACAATAGTATATTCTCATGGAAAAGAATTTGCCTTGGTATGCTGATATTGTGAATTATATTGTGAGTGATATTATACCATCAAATTTAACAAGGCAACAACAAAAAAAATTTAAATATGATACTAAATTTTATTTTTTGGATGAGCTTTATTTATATAAACAGTGTAAGGATCTGATTAATAGAAGATGTGTGCCACATAAAGAAATTAATCCAATCATTCAGAGATGTCATGATTATAAATTTGGAGGTCATTTTGGTGTTGATAAAACGGCTTATAAAATTTTACAATCTGGATTTTATTGGCCAACTCTTTTTCGTGATGTTTATAAATATATTAAATTTTGTGATCGATGTTAAAGAGTAGGTAATATTTCTAAGAGAAATGAAATGTCTCTGAATTATAATTTTGGAAGTTGAAATCTTTGATGTATGGGGATTAGATTTTATAGGACCATTTACACCTTCATTTGGAAATTTATATATATTAGTCGCTGTTGATTATGTTTCGAAATGGATTGAAGTTGTTGCTTTAGCCAAGATGTGTGCTCAGAGTGTTTCTAAAATTTTAAAGAAAAATATATTTACAAGATATGGAATGCCGAAAGTGATTATAATTGATGGTGGATACCATTTCAGAAACAATCAAATTAAGAGATTAATTGAAAAATATAACATTATTCATATGATCTCTACTGCTTATCATCCCCAGACTAGTGGTTTAGCGGAAGTATCGATTCAGGAAATTAAAAGAATTTTGGAGAAAACAGTGGATATTCATAAATTAGATTGGTCTGCTAGATTAGATATCGCATTATGGGCTTATAGGACTGCTTTTAAGACCCCTATTGGAATGTCTCCTTATAGATTAGCATTTGGCAAAACTTACCATTTGCTGGTTGAATTGGAGCATAAAGCATATTAGGCGATTAAGGAGTTGAATTTTAATTTGAAAAATGCGGGAGAAAAAAGATTTATGCAATTAAATTAGTTGGAAGAAATCAGAAATGAATCATTTCATAATGATAGAACTTATAACGAGAAAATGAAATTGTAGCATAATCAGAAGATATTGAAAAAAAGATTTGAACAGGGACAAAAAGTTTTATTATCTAATATGAGATTGAAATTATTTCCTAGAAAACTTAAGTCCAGATGGATGGGGCCTTTAACTGTAGTGAAAGTTCATTCTTTCGGAGCTGTCGATATCGAGGATCCTAAGACTGGAAATATTTTTAAGGTTAATGGGCATCGTTTAAAACCTTACTTTGGAGGGTTTTTACCAGATTTCAAAAAGGTTTTATTGCTGAGTCATCATGGTTAACTGAATGGTTTGTCGGGCTGACGATGTTAAACCAAGCGATTTATGAGAGGCAACCAATGTGTACTTGTGTGTTGTGTTTGCTTGCTCATCGTTGTTTGTGCTTTTAGTTTGTTATTTAAGAATCCTAATTACCCCTAAATAAGTTAAAAATTAAAAATATGTTGGATCGTACTGTGAAAATGAATATTTCGAGCCAAACGAAGTTCGGTGAAAATTTTTATCACTGGCGCCGCCGGCGCCCTATTCTTTTAAACTAGTCGAATTTCTAGTTTAAGCGCCACAGGCGCCCAAATTCTGGGTGACGGCTTTTAAGTTTTAAAATGCGGTTTTTGGCGGTTTTGAGCTGGATCCTTTTCCTTAAAACACTCCAAAACTCCATTTTGAACCCATAACCACTAGAGAACGAAAACTTCCTTTCTCAATTTGCAGCCCATGGATTCCTACTCCATTAAACTCCCTAGATCACGCATTTACAATCGACGGAAGTTCGTTAGTTTCGAGGCGCAACGTCTATTCCATAAAGTGATGATGAAAAGAAGGATTATCAAGGAAAGAGGCTTTGTGAATCGAGGTTTGGAGAGTCCGACTACAAGAGCTGAAGAGATAGTGAAGCAAAGGCGTTAGGAAGTGTTATGCTACACTACCGCTGCAGTGGTTGCTCCGGTCGTGAAAGAATTTTATGCAAATCTGCATGGGATCAACCAAGGATGTGTTTTTGGGTGAGGTAGGTATGTATCATTCACTCCTGCAAGGATTAATGATCTCTTCATGATTGAGAATGTACCTATTTGTCACAAATTTCAATGCGATGAGCAATGATATGAATAAAATCTATCATTATTTGACGGATGAGAATGAAGAATGGGAAGTAAGGGATAATGGATATATTAGTTTCTCTTCTTCATCCTTGAATCCAGTATCAAAGAAGTGACATTACTTTATTTTGGCAAAATTAATTCCTACTATGAAGATAAGTAAGGTAACGAAGGAAAGTGCTATTCTGAATTTTTGTATACAAACTCGAAGGCCAGTGGATATTGGATCAATCATTACTAAATCTGTATTGGGATTGATTATGCATGGATCTAAATATGGGCTTGGACACCTGTCCACCATATTTCTGTTATGTAGTCAATCACAGGTACCATATGAAAGTTGGGAAAAGTTCTTCTACCCTGGAGACCTATTGACCCAAATGATCTTTATGACTACAGAACAGTAGGAGATGAAGGAGATATAGATTTGCTTGTTGATCAGCCCACTGAGAGTTCACAACCTATTCAGCCTTACTATTCTGAAAGTTCGAGGGTGATATTGAAGAAGATAAAGAAGTTGGAAAATGAGGTACAGAATGTTCTGAATGCTATTAATAATATTTCTGATTTATTTGATCACATTGATTAGAGGATGAAAGAGCAATTTGATCATACTGGTCGGATTGAGTTGGGTTTGATTAATCTGTTGAAGAAGAATGTTGTGGTGGCTGAAGATTCATCTGATGAATTCCCATATCGTCCATTCTACAATATGTTCGTTCATCGTCAATCAATGGGAGACATTAGAGAGGATGAGACTTCTGAGACTGATGAGGAGTAATTAGTGGATTCTGTATGCTGTTTTGTTATGTTTAAGTGTTTGATTTTATTATTATGTTATTTGCTTTGCTTTTCTTTAGTAGGTTATGCTTGGACTATGCTTTGATTCTTGTGTGTACTTAGGACTTAGTGTTTGCTTATCGTAGTGTACTTGCAACACTAAGGATCTAAGGAGTGTTGCTTTTATTTTATGAACATATGTGTGTAATTGTTGTCTCGTGGATTTTATATATGAAAGTGAAGTGATGTGTTGTTTGTGTAAAGTGATGTTGTTTAATGCTTGTGAGATGAAATGGATGCTTGCTGATGTGTTAAATAGGACCGCGGAGGTTGAAACGATCGAATTTGCGACGAAAATTTTTGAACCCAATAGAATTTTGGACTGGCGCCGCTAGCACCAGATTGGGTGTCGCCGGCGCCCAAATACAGAGTATCTGTCTATTAATTTGAATAGAATGTCGCCGACGCCCAAATACCGAAAATAGCCCGGGACCCTTAAAAATTCACGAAAATTGCCTGGGACCCGTTTTTCTGCCATTTCTTTCGTCTCCCACCTCCATGTTCACGATTTTGAAGCTTTAGGGCTTGTTAGATCTCGGAATAGAGAGGATTTCAAGGATTTCTGAGGCCGGATCTGCACTTCTCTTGGTAAGAACTTTACTTTAAGTTAAATTTTTTGGATTTTCACCATGTGAAACTCTCACATTATTTGGATGATATTTTTGAGAAATTTTTTTAGAAAAAATGAGGTTTCCTATGGTGGAATTTGTTCTTACTTATTAGATTAATGCTTGGAGTTAGTACATTGTGGATTTGGGATTTATTGGTAAATTTTTGCAATTTTTAGAAATTCACATGGCTCCTAGAATGAGTAAGGGGAAGCAAAAATTTGATTGGGACGATGAAAGATTTGTTAATATTAAGGCTCAGTTTCGCTTCAACTCTCAGTTGCAAAATAAGAAGTGTATTCAAGATCAAGCGTTTGAGAATCCTGGTGGATCTGTGGAACAGTTAATTTCTGAGCAGAATTGGGAGCGTTTCTGTTACTTTTCTGCTAATGTTGTTTTGGAAGTAGTCCGAGAATTTTATGCTAACGTGCTCTGGTCTGAGACAGAATATGTGCTAGTTCGAGGGAAACTGGTTGAATTCACCCCATCACGTATCAACGCATTTTATCAAATTGAAGAACTTTTTGTTTGTAAATTTGAGAATTTTGATACTAGTGAGGGGAATTTGATGAGTGTAATCACGTATCTAACCGATGGAAGAGGGGAGTGGAAGATGAATCAGAGACAGATGATTAACTTCCCTGCTTCTACTTTAAATGTTGCTTCTAAAGCATGACATTATTTCATTTCTGTGAGACTGTTACCTTCTTATCATCACAACGAAGTTACTAGGGATCAAGCTATTTTGAATTATTGCATCTATAATATAAAGAAAGTCAATATTGGAGCTACTATTTTCAAGAGCATTCACTCTATTGCCAAAGGAGAAACCACTGGTGGATTAGGACATCCTGCCCTGATTCATGCCCTTTGTGTTCAGTCTGGAGTTGAGTATAGTAGTTTTGAGGAAGTGGTGATACCTTTGAGGCCGATTACGAAGACCATTATTCGTACTTATGAGACTCAAGTCGGTGCAAGAGAGGAGACTAGGAGTAATATCATTCCTACCACAAGTCATGATGTTCCATCTTCTTCTGAGCCCCCGACACTATCTGATGTCATGAAGCAGTTGAGATTGCAAAGTGATAGTTTTGATAGGATACATAATAGGATGGATGTATTCGAGGCCAGGAGTGATGTTAATGAAAACTATTTGCAAAGAAGAGTTGAGTTTGATATTGCATATTATGATGCTCGGTCCAGATTTATCAGGGGGGAGTCTGATGCGACATTTCCTACTTGTCCTAATTATACACCGTACAGGCCTGGACCTTCTGACCCTGCTGACGATGTTGGAGATAATGGGTGGTAGTTTTATATTTCTATGTTGTACTTTTGTGTTGTTTTTAGTTTGTTTTGTTGTACTGATGTGATGTAGTGGATATCTATTTTTCATGTGATATGTAGCCCTGTGTTGTACTGGTGATGATGAGGTGTTATTTACTTTTTAAGTTGAACTATTGTGTTGTACCATGATATTAAAATTGTTGGTTGTATTGTTAGTAGTGTGATAGTTTGTTCCATGTTATAGTGTTCTGTTGTATGTTTAGATCTTTAATGTTAATTTATCTTTACCCATGCAAATATTTAAAATTGTTATATCACTGCTACTAATTGTTTCATGCCTGCTAGTTGTGAATTTTGATTAATACCAGATAGATGTTAAAGATTTCAAAGATCTCAGCACAGAAAGGTTTGTTTTCTTTTACTCTCAACTATTTCAAATTTAGTGAAAATTTTAAGTTTGGGGGAGGGTAGAGAAATGCTAAACTTTTATTTGTTCTTAATTATTATATTTTCAAAAATTATTAGCATAACTTCTGGCAGTTGAACCTCATTATAAGATAACTAAAACTTATCATTTGAATTGAATATTAAGGAAGGATAAGATGAAAATTTTTAGTGATAAACGTTAATTTTATAGAAGTAAGATATTTGGTATGAAATGATTTGATCATAGTCAACTATTTAAAATAAAGAAAATTATATTTTTGAAATGTTAGGGGATTTAAAGTATTGTGTGTTAAGAAGAGATTGTGACTTTGTGATGAATATTAAAGCTTTTACTTAACTATAAATTAAGGAGGTGACTTAAGTTTGAACTTTAGAAAGAGGAGAGTGAAGTTCAAAATCATTAAAGACTATCCAGATATAGTAATCCTCAGAAAATAAAGAGAAGAGAAAAAGAGAAAAGAAAAGAAGGATTGAAAAACAATCCTTAAAAAGAAAAGAAAAAAAATGTTTATGAGGAGAAGCTTGAGGAGACGTCTAATCAAAAATTGGCTTCACTTGAATCACCTTAAAGGGAGAGCTTGATTTCATTTCTGAATTTATGTTTAAAGTACTAGCCTACATTCTAATGAAGCTTGCATGAACTCCATTTTCACATAGTCTTTTAAAGCACTTTTAATATAACAATTTATGGCTCATCTTGAAATAAATAGAAGACTAGAATTCTTAGACTTGATTACTAAATATTTTTATACCTATAATGTTGACCTGAGTTGCTAAACTTTTTTTGAAAATCTAACCACTATATTCTTTTGGATGAAAAATTTTAGTCTCTTACAATTGAAAAGTACATTGCCTAAAGTTATATTTTATGTATTAAAATGATTACTTGAGGACAAGTAATAGTTTAAGTTTGGGGGATTTTGATGCACCAAAAATATATACTCTTTTAGCTATATGTTTTTTCTTATTTTTGGTGATATTGTACTTTAAAGGAAGGTATTTTTCATGATTTGTTGCAGCTATGATGAATATAGGTGATTGGAGAGAAAAGATGCAAAAAGGAATGAATTTGGAGCAAAATGGAGCAATTTGGAGGAAAATAGCCACTGCCGCCGACGGCGCCAGAATGGGCGCTGCTGGCGTCCTATTCCTGAACCTTTAGAATTATTGGCATGATAGGGTACCGCCGGTTCATTTCAAATTGAAGAGTTTTGGCGGATTTTTGAAGAGGTGGTTGAAGAAACTCTTGGGGAATTCATTCCTAACATAAAATTAAGTGTTCAAGACGAAAAGGAAGAGGAGGATTCGTCGTAGAGAGTGTAAGGAAAGTGTGAGAGAGAGTTAGGGTTTGTGATTTTAAGAGAGATTCTTCTCTAAGGAGGGGAGAAGAGGGAGTAAAGTGAGAGATTGCTTCTTCATCTTTGTTCCAAGGAGATAATCAAGTGTTGCAAGGAATAGGAAGAGGAATCAAGGGAACTTTGAAGGAATTTGCTTGGGGAAGAAAAAGAGATAAGTTGTATTTATTATTGTGGTTTGTATGACTCTTCTTTCTTATATAAAATCCATGTGTTCTTATATCTTCTCCATTATTTGTGAGTAGTTTCCCTTGCCTTTCTTCTTGCATAAAGTAGTGATGATGTGGTGATGTGGAATTTATGTGCCCTTTAAGTGTATAGAAGTTGTGATGTTTCTTTCATTTGGAACTTAATTTACTTTTTAATCCGGTCAATTGAATTGTTAAAACATGTTAAGGAATATTAATTCCAAAAAGAATTGAATGTTCTATAACAAGAATGAAGAACCCATTTAATGTCTATGAATGAATTGCGTAGTTTATGGGGATTAAGTGCAAAAAAATAGGGAAATGAATTTTGATGGACTTCAAGTTGGAGGTTTCATGGTGACAGAATGGGATCCCCAATTTAGTCTTAAGATTGGTAACTCAGCCTATGGTTAGCCTTCGAGTGAAGGGTGAGTGGGAGCTCCGTAGTGAGAGTCGGTATCCTTCCAACCTAGCCTTAGATTTAGTGACTAAACTTAAGATATGGCAATGTTCTTTACTTGCTTGGAAGAGGGAGTACTCCTTTAAGGGTAAAGAAGCAAAAATGCTCTTATTTGGCACAATACAAACGATTAACATTCTTCATCATCCACACATCATAATCTTTATGCAGGAAGGAAGACACTTTTCATATAGAAGTATCTTATAAATCACATAAGCTAGTGTGTGTTAGTTAAATTAGTTCAGTAAGTAGAAGGAATTGTAGTAGCTTTATTATTACCGTACTTTGCATTAACTAGTTGCAGTACACTTGAGCAATAATTACAATTGGTATTGGAATTTAGTGTGATATTATCAGATTTAAAAAATGTTCACCTCCCTGTGGGATCGATAACCATGACTCCATTAGAGCCCTGTATTACTTGATACGATACGTATACTTGCGTTGAATTTGTGACTTTACTAAATCATTATAAAAATATATAAATCTGACTTCATAAATTTTTGCATAATATATAAAGTCGCACCAGGTCTCTAAGAAAATTACAATATTGAGAGAAAAGAATTTCACATATGCAAAGATTTTGGGGACGTTCCTTGTGTTCCTTGTGTTTTATGCTCCGTTATCACCTTACAAGTTTCTCCGAGCATGAAGTACACCACCTCTATTGACAAAATCTCCACTAAAATGAGGAAATGGGAAGATGAAGTGTTAGAGTTCTCAGTTTCACCCAAGAAAAGCCAAAAGGGGGAAGAGAACCAAAACATTTTTATTGTAAGGCCGCCCCTTTTAATGGGAAAAAATTGATCTAGAATCATGGACGACATGGAAACTGCCACATCATTTGATCGGGAAACATTCTAGTTTTGAAGTGTTGGGTATGGATTTTATCTTTTAACTTTTTGCTATGTTGCCAAACTATGGCATTATCGTATCGTTGACATAGCGACTTCCATGTCAATAAACATGACAAAGATTGTGCCACTACTTACTAACACATGTCAGATGGGGACTGTGTTGGCACCATTGTGCTAATATGTGTTGCTTTGGTGCTAGTGACATGTCATGTGCCACATCACCCTTCATACTCATCCAACTAGCCACCACCCTTAGGACTGAGAGAGTTGGCTTATAAAGTTGTAGCATTGCCACATAGCATCACAAATCCGCCACATGGCACTATGACTTTAAATGATTGATAATTATCGTTCAGTGTTGCAACTCTAGGCCTTGACACCGCAATCCTATCAATCAGACCTGAGATGTGTTATGTGGAGGTAATTCAGATGCCATGGTCCTAGGACTTCTCTCCCATGTCTTCTTCAGTGTCATCATTATCAACAACATCATTTTTTCATGTCCATGCACTGTGTCACTCAGTCTGTACTTGTGAATAAAAAGTATAAGGAGCATGTGCGAGGAAGTCTGCTTACCTAGCCCCAAAAATATCGACCAAAAACTTAGGCTTGCCAATCGAATTGTTGTTACCGCTGATGTTTGAAGTGGATAATGTGGTGACCTAAAGTGGTTACATCACCCCAAATATCATATAGTTTCTTCTCTATAGATCAATTGCAAGAAGACATTCTAGAAGGAGAAAGAGGTCTAAGATCCTCAGAACCCTTGTATAAGTGGATAGAGTCCTATATTATAGCATACTTGGGCCTGAGTTACTCCTCCCCCAGATTACCCAACATCCCAGTTTTCATGCATAAAGCATAGATTAGGTAGAGGTGGAAAATCCCAATAATCAGGGTATCATGAGTAATATATAAAAATGACTACTGGATCACATGACCGAAGTCGACCAAATATTTTTCTTA
Source organism: Papilionanthe hookeriana x Papilionanthe teres (assembly GCA_022702705.1). Taxonomy (NCBI): domain Eukaryota; kingdom Viridiplantae; phylum Streptophyta; class Magnoliopsida; order Asparagales; family Orchidaceae; genus Papilionanthe; species Papilionanthe hookeriana x Papilionanthe teres. Next base: position 40,922,488 of record CM040426.1, on the reverse strand, counting down.
GATGGCATAATTGAATCCCACCCAATCTTTTGTTACCACACTCATGTGTGAGTTTGGTAATAACCTAATATAAATAAATGAGTGCTAGGTTTTTTACTCCCATGTAAGGGCTTTGGAAGGAAAGTTAAGGATATTACCCCATCGCACATTCCATTGAGCATTGGCATCAAAGCAAGTTAAATAATGTAAATTTGCTCATAAAGTTGACCCCTCTACAATTCCACTAAACCACATATGCCATTGATTGAGAAACTATCAAATCCTACCCACTTTCCCCTAATTAATGACTTTAGGATATTATGTTCCTTAGCATTTGTAAGAACTCAAGAACCATAGGGACAATGGCAGGGACATGGTCTTCCACGAAAGATTTCCAAACACAGTTTATAATATTTTTTTTATTCAAAGTCATCGGGGTTAGAAAATCCATATTCTTAATTAAATTGTGGTGACGTAGGTAATCCTCATACCTTTTTTGGGTCTCTGTGCTAAAAATTGATTTGAATCAAAGCTCTTGGATACTAGTCTTTTCTCTTTTGATCCTTATAGAGCCGTCTTCAACTTTGTCTTTTAAGAAGAGAGATATGAGGAATAAGGAGAATCCATGAGATTTGAATCAAGGAGTCTTTTACAACTGATCCTTATTTATAATTGTTTCTTTGTTGCAGAGTTGGTTAGGCAACATTGCAACTTCAGCCTTTGACTATGTTAAATTACATAAGTCAACCAAACCTATTTAGTGTGGTTTTTCATGACATTTGGTCATGACACTGTAGCATTGGGCCAAGATCAACTCAAATGCAATTAATCCATCATGCTTTATACCCTAAATGCGATCAATCATCAATGTAATTGATGTAGCATTGTGGCTTTGCAGGATAACACCGAGGCACTAGTCTGAATTCTCATAGGTTAACCATTGCACAAAACTACACTTGATGAGCGTATCTAGTGCCCAGGCATAAGAGGACGGTGCAATAATATCAGTTAAAACCTCTTGGCGTTGTGGCACTAAATTACAAAACCATGACACCATCCCTAATTTTTCTAGATAAGTTTTGGATTAAGTAGGAATATTAGTGGGTTGAGTCTAGGGCTTTGCATGGCATCTATAATGCACCAAAATGGCTATGAATCATCTCGTTCATACCGTTAAACTTATTGTTTATTAGTATCTCCAAGTGAAGGCTTCTTGTTCATTGGCTTTGAATGATGAATTACTGATGTTTTTGAAACCGGTGATGTGAAGTTCATTTGTTGCTCAAGGTGGCACCCTAGGAAAGTAGTATGGCCAAATTTATATGATTTGCCAACTATGTGTTCTTATGCATTCCCTTACCCCTCAAGTTTGGATGTTTGTGATGGTTTTTCTTTTGTAACCAAATGTGGGGTGGGTTAGGATGAAGCCTTGTGCTTCATGCCACAAACTTTCTTGTTGTATTATGTTATTGCGAACTCTTATGGAATGTGTTTTCAGTTGTAATCATTACAATATGGATAAAGGTAGTAAATTCTTTGTCTATTGACTCGCTTATCCAACCATAGTGTCGATCATAATTTTTCACTCCCCCGTCGACATCTGGGATGATCATTCTTTGGCTAGAAATTGCTCGAGCACTCGAACTCCACCGGAGAGGATCTTTTTGTTTAACAAATAATGATGAGAAATGGGACCTTAAATTTATCGTTCAAATGGTTTTAGAAGTCATCCATACTATATCAAAAAGTTTTTTCTATTATTGAAGAAAATACAAATATTGTTAAATGCCCTAGTGATTTACTCACCTTTTCACATTAATAAAAATTTACCTCTCATACATGTTCTTCATATTTTATACTTTTAATGATGTTGTAGAAACTCACATTTTTGTGGTCTTTCTTCTGTGAACCAATTAATTCTCGGGTGTGCTAGTTTTTAGTATTTTTTTTATCTAACTTGGTGAGTTAAGAGTATTCACACAACTAGAATGCTAGGTGAGCTCGACCACAAGTGGTGAATTTTTTAAGCCTCAATTTTTGTAAACCATGTCTTTGAAAATTAGAGAGCTCATGTTTTCCCATGTGTTTTGTTGAATCATGATAGTAGTGATGACTACTACTTATTCAAAAGTTAAATTTAATTCATTTTTCTAGGATTCGCTTAGTAGTGCCCCATGGATTAGATCATGTTAAGGTAAGAACATATTTTACCTAGACAACAATTATCCTTTGCTTTGGGGGTCTCATAATATCCTTTAGGTCTTACATGTTTTAGGGCTTCTTGTGCTACTCATACAAGATTTTTTTGCCTGGGGTCATTTGGCTTCCCTAAGGGAGTAGTTAACTATTTTTTGGCTTTGTATCTCAGCTTTTCTTGCCAGAGAACCTATAGAGTGGTCCAAATGTTGAGGACAGCTCTAATGTTTCTCCTAAAGCCTCATCATGCAATTGTTTTCCTAGTCTGTTGGGGATCTTGCTCCACCTACGAAGTTTTAATGTTTAGTAAATCCTTTAAAGGGGCAAAGGTTTTAGCTAGTGTTATTTTGAGGCTACAATTAGGCCAAGTTTAGGCTTCAAAGTCTAAATTTAGGTTGAGAGATTACAACTAAGATTTTTTTTTTCTTACTCATGAAAGTTAGTATCTTGCAATAAGGGGCCGCCTCATAAGGAGGCATAAAGTGGTTAATTTTAAGGATTATTAAAAACATTATATTTGAATAAAAAAAATATTTAAAGTACAACTTGGATCTTAAAGAACCACAAAAGAATTAAATTAAAGTTTATCTATATTAATTATATATGAGTTTGTTTTGTGGTGATTAAGTGTAAAATTTTAAACTACTCAAAAATGCTCCCAACTTAATTAAGTTTAGCCACGCACTTAGCCTTGTTTGTACTACTAGCATACCAGGTTGGCCTATCTTAGGCTTCTCTTTCCTTAATGTGATAGAAGTTGTATAGTGGTGAGTGGTAGCAAGCTATTATCATGTGGTTGTTCGTGTATAATCAATACATCATAAGAGTTAGAGAATTTTTTGAATATTTTTATGCTTCATTATTTTTTCAAGCTAAGATACTTTTTTCTAGGATAGTAATTAATTTATTTATAACTTCGTAGATATTGTTACATGTATCTATCAAATTTGACTAAAGATGTGGAGATCATTGTCAAAATTAATTTCAAATATCAATTGGATAAAAATTTTAATAAGTTGTCATTCATTTGTTAATGGTCTTGTTATGAACAATATGTCACCTACCTATTATTGATCAGAGGCATTTAGTAGGTTGACAGGCTGCCCCATAGTTAAGACCATTAAATCCAAATAATGTATAAATGAATTCAATCTACTCATTCCCCTTATCATAAGAAGGAAATATTATATTAGATATAAGTTTTTCAACCCTCACTAAAATCAATAAATATACCTAATTCAATTTATTTTAAGGAATTCCTTGAATGCTAAATGCTACGACCTCTAAAGAAGATTTGGAACTTTATTTGCGGACAATGTGATTCTTATCATTGATGCATAGCTTAGTAACTATATATTTTGGTTTTCATTAATAATGATGCATTGCCACTAATCACTCACCCCTAATTTTGCCTATCAATGGTGGGATGTTACTTATTGTTTATATTGATGGCATGCTTCACTGCAAATGGGATGGCTTGAAATAGCAAACATAATAATCTGTAAACTGCTCTTGACTCCATTCACTTCCTTTATTCATTACATGCAATGCATATTTGAACCCAACAGCCGGAATTTATAATAGAGAAATAAAATTCGACAAAATCAATATAGAATTGGGTGGCTTGCATGTAAATGCCCAAAAATTAAAATATCAAAGATCTTTAAGCTGCCTAAGGTTCATAGGATATATGTATTTGGTATCCCCGTCCAGAAAGTACTTGGCTATAATAACATTAGCCGCTTCACTTGGATGATATGGATCCCAAAAAAGGTACTTTGAACGATCTTGGCACATTACTGAAGTTGGCCCGCATGGTACTATCCCAGTCATTGGTCCATTGCTACAGCAAGCAGAACTTGAAGACTTGAAACCTGAGAAAATCAAATAAAATAAAATTGATCCCAAACAAGCCCCAAGTTTTGAATGACAATAATGCTAAACTCGATAAGTTGAATTACTGTTAGACTGAGTCGAGATCCAATCGAGTCGAAATTGGATCATTGAAACTTAACAACCCCACATTAACTTACCATATGATTGGGGGTTTTTGATGAGATCCAACACTACATCATAGACATTTGCATGTATTATTGTGATTCCGGGAAGGTTCTCATTAAGTTCCATGAGCAAGTCCTTCAGACGTGCATTGTATTTTAGAGCCATTTGATTAGCTAGCTCGACACAGCCGGTCGAGCCGACTAGGTTAGTCGTTTTCTGATAAGGAATGCATCCAATTGGTCCAACACTTCCCACCACAAACTTCCTTGCATCAAGAGAGTAGAGCCTCTGCCATTAAAATCATACAAAAGTTTATGCTTCATTAATGTGTACAAGTCAAACACACTAATGTGAATAAATATATATATATACCGATAGCTGTACTCTTAGATTTCTGATAAGATTATTAACAAACGTATCAGGCGATTGTAAGATCCTCTGCCCCACAGACACAACAGGAAGAAGGTAGTTGTTGAGGAAATCATTAGCTCCTATGGTGATTGAGAATATGGACTTCTTCATTATGTGCTCTTTTGCTTTCTCTTTGCCCAGCAATCCATCAAACTGCTTCCTGGTGGTGTTAAAATAGTCTATTTGGACGTCCATTCCAAGCCTATTAATCTGCAAAAAATTTATATATTTTAAAGCAGTATGTTACTGAATCATGAGCAAAGAATACTAGAAATAATTAAGAAAAGATTATAGATTGTGTCATATACAAATATTGTTCCGGTTTGATTCATAATTCCTCCTCCTCCAGAAGCGTAGTTCACGCCATGCAGTATGGCTGAGCCTTTAGTAGTTGGAGCTAGAAATGGTGGTGCATAGTTTGGCTGTCCTAACTCCTCACCTGATAAGATTTAAAGTTGAAAAAAAGGATTGAGGGAGATTCAGTGGTACATTAACTAATCATGATTCTATTTTTGTGATCAGATAATGTTATTATGATATTACGAAGTCATAATTTTTTTATATTGTTTTTCGCCTGGAAAGGTGAGCCCAAAAAGTAGTACGACAATTCGAACTAGTGAGATACTTCACTGTGAGAGACTACATCTACACCCTTACCCGCTGTGCTGTGGCTATGTGCGCTAACTTTTTGATTCATTGGCTACTTAATCCCAATTCCCAAACATCCTTAACTTTGATTTCCGTGCTATTACATCAATCTAATCTATCAATACCTTAGGGATTTTAAAAGATAATTGTGAAGCTGTTGAAAAATAATTTGATGTTCAAAAAGCCGCGGTTGTTATTGCATTTTTTTAGAGAAAGTCAGACAACGACTAGAAAGCTGACACTGCATCTAGCCAGAACCAATGGAAAAATGTAGACTTCAACGACAGTAGTTTTTAAAATACAGTTTACCCAAACAAATTAAACTGCGGTGCGGTGCCACCGCCACTGCACCGCACCACCGTCCCAACCGAACCCTTAAATAACAAAGAAAAAGCTCAATAAATGATCATTTTATTTTATACTGAAATAGAAAAAGGGGGAAGGAAACACAAACTGATGATATCGGCGATCGTCCTTCCATTAGTATACCGACCAGTAGGCTGACCTCTCGACGGCTTGAAGTCGATTCCATTGGGCTGAATATTTGCCTTCGATAACGTCGGCAAATAATTATTATTACCGGAATCCACAAGAGAATCCCCGAATATGAAGCAAGCTCCCAGGCCTTCTTCTCCTCTCCCTTCTCTTGCTGCTGCGCTAAGAATCAGCACAAATACAGTGAAGAACAGATCCATCTTACAACACCTCACACTAAGGCTGATAGTAACAAGCACTTGCACGTTGGGTTTTATATCATATTGTTAGCTTGAAAGGAATGGGAAAAATGGAGGGAGAGTAATTAAATTATTATGACTTGTGTGAATGTGATGTATGATTTACAAGTAAAAATGAATTGGTTGTGACTTTTGTCTATTGTTTTTCTTTTCATTTTTCATTTCTTGGGGGCAAAAGTGCTGCCATGGAAAATAATATACAAGTAAAAGCATTTACATATATACCATCTAATTCTTATGTTTTTACATATCTAACAGTTAAATTTTGGTTTTTTATGCTTATCGCATCCAAATCTTTTATACCACATTAAAAATGCCACTATGTTACATTTGGGGAAATTATATAAGGACCACCCGAAACTTATTATTTACAGATCTACCGCTCATTTTCATTCATTTTTTTAAATTTATAAAAGAGAAATGTATCTTTTGATGCAAAAATAAAATGGCATATAATATGTATATATATATATATATATATATATATATATATATATATATATATATATATAAAATAAGCCAGGGCGTGAGGTCTCCAATCCACCCTATTGGCTCAAACTCCGTTAGGTCTAGGGGAAGCCGGTGTGCCAAAAATTGGAGTACCATTTGGCTCAAGGCGACATTGTACAACCAGGTGATTCTAACCCGTAACCTAAGGGAATTTACGACCTTCAAAGAGGCTGCTCTATCAAAAAGCCACAGAACGCACGTGGGCTCGCACACACACACACATACATAAACATATGAGAAATTTATGTGTTATATATGTGAATATATTAAAATAGAGTGGTATGTATGAAAATCTTCTTATTCTTAAACAAAATTTTGATTTTATTTTTCGGATTAATGGGGGTGAAAAACAAAGTTTTTCTTGATTGAATATTTCTTACAAATAGTATACGTTGACAGTAGGATAAAAGGAGTGAGTTGCAATTTTGGATTTCTATTGTTTCTTTACCGTTCAGTTTGTGCCGATTGAGGTATTTGCAAGCCTCAAGCTTTGCAGATGTTTCTTATGGTTTTCTTTGAACGGAAGAAGGGGTTTCCTGAATACAAGCAAGGAATAATTAAAACAGTTTGCAAGTTCAGGTATCCGGACCGGTACTACAGACAAAAAGAAATTATACACTGTACCAATCCTTCCATTTCATCACATGCCATTTTATAATTTCATTTTTTAATAAATTAAGGTTGAATTTGCTATTGCCATATGCGACCACCTCCTCCACAATATGAAGAGCTATAGGGCTGCTGCAATTTTTTAAGTAAAAGTGATTATAAATGCAGTATTTTTTTCACCATAGAAATTTTTAAAAAGTGATAGCCCAACGGATATGTGACAATGATTTGAAAAATAGCACAATGAGAAAACTACTCCAAAGAAATACTTAGCATAGTTGAAATAAGATAGTTGTTGTTTCTCTATTTTATGACAGACCATCATTAGGTTATATTGTATAATTAATGTATTTTCTCTAAATGTAAATTTACTTGTAGAAAATTGTCCTACCGTTACCAAAAGATAGGGGATGATAGGGCAAGTATAAGATGCGGATGTAAAATCATTGTCTCGAGACTCTTACGTTTATGCAAAAAGAAATCATAGAACTTTAATTTCTCTCGTGATTATATCTTTCAACCAATTGTAGTCAATGCTACAAGTAAAATGTTAATTTAACTAGGGGGAACAATTAGCTTCAGTAATTTCCACCATAATACACCATTTTGACCTCAAACCTCACCACCTTTCCATGTAGAAAATTGATACTATACATATTATTTTCAAGCCCATATGATCCACGTGATAACTTATCATCTACTCAAATTAGTACTATCAATATCTGATCATTCTGGGAGACTATTATAGTGGTCAATCAAACCAAGTAAGTTTTAAATTTCATACATACCTAGAATATCTTATGTCCAAAATTGTTGTGAGACAATTTAATCAATCACATTAGTATATGTGTCGATCAAGTAATATACTAAAACGAGTCTGCATATTTATTGACCTCACTTTGTGAGGACTCATCTGTCCCACCTATACAAACCCAAGCCCCCAACCCTCTGGTTGAGTGGTTATAGGGTATTGATCAGATGAGTACCTAAATTGACTATCAAGGGCAGGACATACCTTAGTCACTTAGATCAACCAATAACCCTAGAAACATGTCTGGAAACCCTAGGAATCACCTGATCATCAAATGCACTTTGGGAAGGGGGTCTACCTAAATTGACCCTTAACCTCACCGAGGGTCTCCCTAACCTTGTTTGACCCTAAAACTCAGATGAAAACCCTCGTTTGTTCTTTTGAACTTAAAATGGAATGGGATCTTAGGATGGTTAATTAAATCAAAACTAACTCTAATTTGACCACCATATGGTCAACATATCAACATATGACTATATGGTCAACCTAAACATCCTGGTCAACCCCTTGGTCAACATGGTCAACTCTAGGCCATATGACTCACCCACTGACCCTATGGTTAACCCAACTATCATATGGTCAACACATGACTATATAGTCAACCTAACCATCCTAGTCAACCTTTTGGTCAACAAGGTCAACCCTAGACCATATTACTCACCCATTGACTCTATGGTCAATCCAACCACCATATGGTCAAATTGATAATTTTGGTCAACCTACCACTATGTGGTCAACCTTATGATCACATAGTCAACTTTCTTTTTTCTTAGTTAATCAATCAATTAATTAATTAAATAAAAGGAGGTTATAAAAGGTCTATAAGGTTTTAAATTAGGGTTAGCCCTTAGGCTGTAACACATGGCTCAAGCCCATAACTTAGGTCCATGGATGAAAGAATTGAATTAAGCCCATGACCCAACTATTAATAGGTCATCCATAACCCTAACCAACCCACCAAGATATTGAATGAACTATGCAATAATAAATGAAAATAAAACCAAAAATCAAAATAAAAAAAGAGGATGAGACAAACCTAACAACCCCTTTCCATACTTGGCACCATGGTCCACTAAACCCAAGTCTTTTCAAGCTTAGGCCAAGGTAAACCTCTGCCAAGCCCAAGCACCACACCTCCACCTATCCCTAATGCCCCTAAGCCATGAATTATCCTACTTTGTCAAAGCTTCCAAAAGATGTAATTCCCACCATAACTCCCCCTCCTTATTTTTGCAAACACTTCAGAGGAGTCAGAGGATTCTCCTCAGGCCAGCCTTGGCCATATCCAAGCCCCCCTTGGCCATTTAACGATAAATCTGAGATCTTCAAGCAAGAAGAGAGTCTTCCAACCTTCATCCAAATCATCCACCTTTCAACACAATAAAAAAAAACTCTCTTTAGGACCTAGGCAACAAAATCACTCTGTTTTTAGCTTACCATAGCAACATGGAACCCTAATTTTACCATTGAAAACTAGGAAACATTTGGGTTAGACACAAACCACCTCAAAACTTCAATTCAACTCTCCCAAAAGCTTCCTAGGAACTCTACAACCCTTTCCCAATAAAAAAAATGGTTTTATGAGGCCTCTATCCTATCTCAAGACCAAACCGAGCCACCATTTCACCTAGCCTATACCTATGCTTGATTTCAAATCAAATTGAACAAAAGTGGAGCTGCGTAGGGTCAATGCATTCGTGTCTATTAAGCCCAATTGTGGCAACACCTCTTGGGATAAGGTTTGGTATTTTGTGTAAGAAATGTGCATAACATACTTAACTAACCATATGAATCTGTTCTCCTTAATTAGATAAAGGTTTTGAAACAAACCCCATGTGATTTCATGAAAAATCGAGGAGATTTTAATGTTTGAACCTAAATGATATTTGTTTAATCGTTATGTGGAGAGAATGAACCGATGTCGTCCATTTTTGTGTATAAAAATGAATAATCAATCAAGTAGAACTGTTGAGATGTCCATACAAAGGAGACTAAACCGTGGGCCAACTCAAATGACCACGTGGAAAGCACATTCAATCCAATAGTGTCGCATAAGCTTTCGAAGCTATCGAGGATGACACAACTCTGCGTTGGATAAATAGTTAATTAAGAATTTATGAATTTATAAATCCAAAAAAACCCTAATAAACTTCAAAAAATAATATCTCTGCCTAGAAAAATAAAAAAAATAAACCAAAAATAACTTTGAACTCAGGGGACAGATGAAAAATTAAGAAAAATAAAATTGATAATAAACAAGTTATATTTAATTTTTAATTAATTAATTACTCTAAATAGTATATTAATTATTAAAAATTAAATATAAATTCAAAAATTATAAACTTCTCAGGGATCATTCCCTTTACACTTGGAAACATACTATGAATTTTTCAAGGTTAAGGAATATCTCTAAAATAAGAATGATCAATTTTATACTAACTTTATAATTATTTTAAAAATAATTATAAAAATTCAGAAAATTGGAATGAGAATTGGTTAGGAAATTTTAAGTAATTAATTTAATGTTTAAAAATAAAATTTCCAACATTTAAAAGTCTAAAATGACAATTTAGACATTTAAGTGAAAATATTAAATTTAAAAATTTACATCTTAGCCCAAAACCTATTCCCAAACTTGATTTATTTATTTAAGTCCAAGGGATTATGTGGGATCATCTCTCTTGACTATGGGTTGATCCTAATGGCCTAGGATTAACTTATTTTAACCTAATTTGGTTTAGATATAAACCACATTATATCTAATCATAATCCTTAAGCCTAATCTAACTTTAATTTAACTCTAAACCTTATGTCTACACCACATTAGATCTAACCCTAATTCTTACGCCTAACTTAACATAGACTTAAGGTGCATTTGCGTCAGTTTATTTAGGCATTTTGCGTTTTGAAAATGTGGAATGACTGTTTGTTTCGCGAGTTAGATAGACGGCCCGAAAAAAGTGCATGGAAATTTCTTAAGGAATCTTGGTTGCGGAATCGACCACACGGTCCGTGTTCTGTGGGAGCGTATTATTGGTAAGCCCCTCAATCCCGTCTCCGAACTCGCCTCCTTGCTCTGCAGAAATATCCTCCTTGCTCTGCAATAGCGTCCTCGAATTCATCTCCTTTCCCTGTTCAGACTACACCATCCTACTCGTCCCCCTACCGCAAAGCCCTCTCCCATGTCCTACACAAATCAGCCACTTTTCCAACACCACTGCTTTGCGGTAGGGGGGACGAGCATTTGTTTCCTTCTCTTGTCTTTTATCCTCATCTTTTTCTGTCGAATCCTCCTGCCTCGCTTCCCTTTACCTGCATCTATCTCTATCTAATGGCATCTTTAAGCGCTCTAGCTGGTCAGGTTTCAAACATACATGACACAAGAAGTCGACCAAACCTTAGCTTCCATGTATCATCTCCACACTGGCATTGTTTGAGAATAAAAGATAATTGAAGTATTCAACGATCATTATCTTGGTCATATATCAGAAAGACCCATTGAAGTAGATCTCTTCAACTATATGGTTTGTTTGGTGGAAAAAGAGATAAGAGTGAAAATTCTGATGATGCACCATCGAAGGCAGGATTCTAGGTAATATGCAAAATTTGTATGAGACTATTAAAAAATCATAAATGGTAGTCTAAGTGGAAGTTGTCCATGTTCAGAAAGAACTTGCTGCGGAAGAGTTTGATGAATATTGTGAAGGTGAGCTAATCAAGGTAACACTTTCAGGCAATCAGCAACCAGTACGCATTGAAATCACTAAGGTTGCAATGGAGTTGGGTGCTGAAAAGGTGGTTGAAAACAACTTCACCAAACAGAGGCAAAATGGTCATTAATCCAGCAACATCTGCAAATAAGTTGTTCTAAATAAGCTCCCCCAAATAGCAAGCCAACTTATCTTGATAATCTGCAGATTATCAGATTATCATGATAATATGATTATCAGCAGATTATAAATAATCTACAGCTGCCCTAAACAGAATTTTAAGCCTACATGTTGGGTCTAGCGCATATTATACTCAACTTAAAACTAACTTTAGGTACGACCAAACTTGACCTAACCTTAAATGTTGGATCTAACCCATGTTAGACTCAACCTAAACCCTAAATTTAGGTTCAACCTAACTTGAACCTAACCCTATATGTGGGTCTAACCCATATTAAACCTAACATAAACTCTAACCCTTAGGTTCAACCTAAATTTAACCTAAGTCTAATTCCAAAACAACTTGGATTTAACTCAGGTTCAACCTAAATTGAACATAAGTCTAAGTCCAAAACAACTTGGAATTAACCCTAACCCTTAGGTTCAACCTAAATTGAATCTAAGTCCAAGTCCAAACCAATTTGGACTTAACTCTAACCCTTAGGTTCAACCTAAATTGAACGTAAGTTTAAGTCCAAACCGACTAACCCTAACCCTTAGGTTCAACCCAAATTGTACCTAAGTCTAACTCAAAAGCAATTTGGACTTAACTCTAACCCTTAGGTTCAACAAAAAGTGAATGTAAGTCCAAGTCCAAACCAACTTGGACTTAACCCTAACCCTTAGTTTCAATCAAAAATTGAACTTAAGTCTAAGTCCAAACCAACTTGGGCTTAACTCTAACCCTTATGTTCAACCTAAATTAAATTAAACCTAAATTGAACCTAAGTCCAATTCCATACCAACTTAGATTAACACAGACCTTTTGGTTCAACCTAAATTGAACCTAAGTTAAGTCCAAACCAAGTTGGACTTAACCCTAGCCCTTTGGTTCAACCCAAATTGAACATAAATCTAAGTATAAATTGAATCTAATTCTAAGTCCAAACCAACTTGGACATAACTCTAACCCATAGGTTCAACCTAAATTGAACCTAAGTCGAAGTCCAAACCAATTAAGACCAAACCCCAAGTTCTTATGTTCTACCTAAATTGAATTTAAACCTAGTTTCAACCTAAAAAGCCCTATATAAGGTTTAACCTAAATTAAAACTAATTAAGTCTTAATTACATTAAACTTTGTTTAACCTTATCCTAATTAGTTTTAACCTAAATTAAACTTAACTAAGTTACTGTCTTAATCACATTAGACTTAGTTAAACATAATCTCAATTAGGTTTAACCTAAATTAAACCTGATTAATTTACTAAGTATCAATCACATTAGACTTAATTAAACCTTATCTTAATTAGGTTTAGCATAAATTAAAACTTATTAATTTACTAAGTCTTAATCACATCAGACTTAGTTTAACCTTATCCCAATTAGGTTTAGCCTAAATTAAACATAATTAATTTACAAAGTATTAATCACATTAGACTTAATTAAACATAATCCCAATTAGGTTTAACCTAAATTAAACCTAATTAATTTACTAAGTTTTAATCATATTTGACTTAGTTAAACATTATCCTAATTAGGATTATCATAAATTAAACCTAATTAATTTCATAAGTCTATCCTAAATTAAACATAATTAATTTAAAAAGTATTAATCACATTAGACTTAATTAAATATAATCTCAATTAGGTTTAACCTGAATTAAACCTAATTAAATTACAAGTCTTAATTACATTAGACTTAGTTAAAGCATATCCCTTTTAGGTTTAACCTAAATTAAACCTAATTAATTTACTAAGTTTTAATCATATTTGACTTAGTTAAACATTATCCTAATTAGGATTATCATAAATTAAACCTAATTAATTTCATAAGTCTTAACCATATTAGGCTTAATTAAACATAATCATAATTAGGTTAAACTATACCCAATTAATTTACTAATTCTTAATCACATTAGACTTAGTTAAACCCAATCCTAATTAGTTCTAATCTAAATTAAACATAATTAATTTACACAAAATAAACCCTATTGGTTCTAGTCTAATCTAGGTCTAATCTAAGTCCAACTTAATTTGGACTTAGTAGTCTAACATTATTTAGGCTCCATTCAATTGAATTGTAGGGTTAATCAAGTCTTAACTACGGTTAACTCAACTCAATTGAATCACTCAAATAACCATACTCAACTCTGAAAATCTTTAACATCAGTCTAATGTAGGAGTGATTTAAGTCTAACCCAGACTTAAAGTATAACTAAATTTTTAACTAACTTAGAATTTACTCAATTTTAAAATAGTTTGAACCTGCATAACCTCAAGTTAATTTAACTAGTTTAATTCCAATCACACTAAATAAACTTGGGTCAATCCTAGCAAGCCTTAGTTAATCTAACCAAACTTGAAGATGATTTCAGGGAGAATTAGCCTAATCAAGGTTAAACTCAGATTATCTAGAAAATTGTTTTAGATTAATTCAATTCAACTTGAATTACTCTAAAATCAATCTTAAACAAAAAAATTGAAGGTTAAATAGAGTTTATTTCTTATATGTATGAGAAAATGAAGCACATTTTACCTCAATGAAGAATAATTTGGGCTAAGGTATCAAATGACATAAAGTCCACCTTAAACGATAAACTTAATCCATAAAATGCAACTTGGTTTGAGAAGATATTTTAGAGGAGGTAACACGTGGTTGCCAACAAAATATCTTCCAGCACTTGTGACTAAACCTTAATGAATCGGGATAATGAAATTATGGGATCGTGATTCGGACATCTCAAATAAAAATAAATAAAATGATAAAAATTAATCAGTTAATAAATCTTAAGCAACCTAAAGTTTTCAACCCCTACAATCTAAAAAAGACATTAAAACTTAAATGAAGCCTTAACGAACAAAGATCACCGAACATAACTTTAACCCAGCTGCTTCGATCAATGAAGATCTCCTGGGATGCAATTTATGTTTGCTGACATGAACCTTCCGCTCATAGTGGGTAACCACCTCTCAGACTAAGTAGAATCAGGTACTCGATGATCCCAGGATGACGAAGCCATAGACATCTTAATCAGGTTGTCTAAAAATTTAAAAAATTAACAAAAAATAAACAAAACAAAAATGTCTTTTTTATGCTAGCTTTATTTTGCAAGGCTACTGAAGAAAATATGAACATCATCCTAGATTTTATTTGCATGTTATAGAGTGTGTTAACTCTGTTTTGTAGTACGATCGTTCTAATCACTAAAAAAATGGTTTAAAAGGAAGAACCTTGACCCACTTTTAATATGTATGCAATTTATGTTTATAGCAACGACACCAAAAAATTGATCTCGCTTTAAATATAGATATATGATTTAATGTATAATGTGGATTCTACGCAAGTATACGTATCGTATCAAGTAATACAGGGCTCTAGTGGAGTCCTGGTTATCGATCCCACAGAGAAGTTTTTAACAGATTTGTTATCAACTAAATTTAAAGGAATTACTTACGAATAAAGTGAACGGAAATTCAAAGTAATTAAAATAAACTAAAGTAAACTAATGCTTGAAATAAGTTGATTTAAATAATTCAGAAAAAGTATCCTTCTCCTTGTTTTTAGAAAATTAAGTGAATGATGAATTTAAATAGAATTTTTAAATTGTATTGTGACAAATATGAGCATTCCTATTCTTTACCCTTTGGTCTGGTGCAAAGAACATTGACTAATCCTATGTTTGATTATCGAATCGTGGCAAGGTTTGGGAGGATACTTGTTGCCACTTCGAGCTCCCATGTTTCCCTCACCTAAGGGCTAACATCTACACTTCGACTCTCAAACAGTAGGACCGAATTGAATATTTTAGTCCATCACACTAAAAATGTCCAATTCTACGTCAGATAATTAATATTTCCCTATTTATTTGCACCCGTCTTCTAAGGCTTTTGACTTCCCTGAATATTGGATGTAATTTTTACTATAGTTGATAATTCAACATATTTTAACAACTCAATTGGCCAGATTGAAAGTAAATTAAGTTTTAAGTAAAAATTATCACAATTTATTTTAATATATATTAGGTGCTTCTATTTAATTTCATCAATCCGCATAATTTTCATAAACAAGGAGAAAGACTAAGAAAACTACTCAATATGCATGGGAATAAAATAAAGCATGGATTTCATTTAAAGTTAACAACAATAAATAAAGATACTTATCTTAATTTCCTCCCCAAGCAGACTCATTGAAGTTCTTTTGACTTTTCCTTCTAGTACAACAAACTAAATAGCACTCAGTTAAACTAATAAACTTACTAATGATAAACAAACTCACTCGGACTCACTAAAATCGACACATAGAAGACCCAAGAGACACACTAAGACACTAGAATTCAGCCTCTATTTATAGAGGTAAGTAAAGGTCCAAGGGGTGCTTAAACACCTCTTCAAAAAGTGTCCAGGTTCAATGTATATGCATTTTGAACTGTCTCGCCGTCGGCGGGAAACGACCTCGCCGTCAGCGGGGCTTCTAGAAGGTCTTCAAATCGCGCGATCTCGCTGTCGGCCGGCTCGGGCTCGCTGTCGGCGAGGTAGTTATAATTTCTTCAGAAATTCTCCTCACGATCTCGCTGTCGGCGGTCTCGATCTCGCCGTCGGCGACTTAGTTTAATTTGCATGAATTTCCTCTTTTTTAATCCAAATTTGCTCCATTTCATGCTTTTTTGCTTTCATCACTTATAAATCTTAATTCCTGCAATAAAATAAAGAAAATACCTTTCTTTAAAGTGCAATTTCATCAAAAATAGATATGAATTTCTTGATGTATTTTTCTGTGATCAAACCTCAGCAAAACAAATCTCTGGTATAGTTTGGTATCCATTACCCTTTGGATAGGATTTTGACATTCCTTTCCTTGAAATTATCTTTGAAATTTTTGAGAGAAAGTTTAAATCTTAATCAGAAGTCTTCTTAATTAATCATACATTATTTAAGATATAATTAACTATAGTGACTTAGAACAGGAACCTGAATCTTGGAAGATGTGAAGCTTGGAACAGGTACATCAAACTGAAATCTCTGGTAATTTTCTTTAGTGAGGTTAATTTGGTAACAATGATTTCCTTATGAAAGCTTCTCACACGTTTATTTGTTTTTCGTTAATATCTGCCTCACTTCCCTTTGTTTTGCCTCTCTCATGTCCCTCAACATGATATGAGTTAAAAGAATTCCGGAAGGCGGGCAATATAACTATAAACAAAATGGCGACTTTTCAACGAAGATAACAAAGACGACAACAAAAGAAAGACCGACGGCGCAGCGACATCCAGGCAGCCACTGATATCATTCCTACGAGGAAAGTGTCAAATTATTTTTAATAGTCAAAGTTCTAGTTTACTAAACTGCTGAATCTAGTTTGAAATTATCAAAGGAAAGCATGAAAATCTAACAGTGTTAAAGAGGCAGTAAACATAAATTACAAGTAAATAGAAATTGTTGGTAAGAGCTTTGAGTCCTTCATATGTGATGAGGCTCATGCTGTTGCGACATTAGTATAGTGTTTTATTTATGTTCTCCTATGAGTTCTCCTATGTGATAGTTGACATCTAGGGATGAAAGTTTCTTCTTAGCTTATTCCTAGGTCCTTAGAAGGATTAAAATCATTATATTGTTATGTGCCCGCAATGATACAAATATATCACACGATATATCTGGCTTTGGTTTGGCATGGAGAAGTCTCAGTAGAATATATTTGGATTAAATTTAGGTTTGAACAGATGAAATGATTAAAGGCTAATGAGCTTTAGGGATTAAGGAAAGGGGCCACTCCTTCCTACCCACGATATGGCATGGTGGAGTGTCCGAGAGGCTGCTTGGCTCACATATGGCTCATGCATGGCTTCATGGCTCACTTTTGGCTTGGGGAAAGCTTGGTGGAGGGAATTTCATGAAAATGGATTTTAGGAATTTTTTTGGTAATTTGATGGAAATTTGTATGGAGCTTGATTTGGAATGATTTGATGATGGATTTAGGACTTAGGTAATGGCTTTGATTAAGTGGATGGCAAATGGAAATGTCATGTGGGCTTTAGGGTAGATTTTGGGCTCATTAGAAATGATTTTAGATGGGCTTTTAAATGGTTTAGGAAAGTGGGCTTTTGAATTTTAAAATGGATTTTGGGATGAAATTTTGGTAAAGGCTTGGGCCAAATAATTGTTGAGTTTGGTTTAGGGATGTGTCATGAGTGGTTTGAAACAAATTTAATTGATTTGGGTTTGAATTGGATTGGATATATAGGCTTTTGGTAAGAAGGCTAAGGAGTGGGCATAAAATGGAGGCTAGCATGGAGCGATGTTGGGCTAGGGTTGAAATTGATGTAAAATTAATGTTGGGAAATGTTTATGGGAGTGTTTCAAGAGGTTTTGGCTTTGGTTGGGTTTTGATTTTGGGATTTGGGCTCATTTGGGCTAGGTTTGGGTTTAGGTCGAAATGGAGCCTCTTAGCTGGGTTGAATTTGAGTGGGGTTTTGGATCAAAGTTTTGGGCAAATCATGTTAGTGTTTTGTTTATGGGGATGTTAAGAAAGGTTTGAAAAGATTTGGGGTTGGTGGAGTTGAATTGGGTGAGTTTGGGTTAGGTTTGGGTTTAAGTCGAAAATTGGGCTTTAAGGCCAAAAGTGAAGTGGACCCAAATTTCAGTAGAATTAAGCTTGTCTTTGGTCTAGATTGGTGTTGGGGATGTTGAATTGAAGTTTAAGAGGTGAATTGGACCAGAATTGGGATCAATTGGGTAGATTTAGTTTGACATTGGGTTTACTTTGGGTTAAAATGAGTTAAATTGGGGGTTTTGACAAAAGTGGGGTAAAATTGGCAAAATTGGCCCATGGTGTAGTTGGACAAAAATAGAAATTGGGAATATTTGGGATTTTCTGGAATTTTCTGGAATTTTCTGAATTTTTGGATTTTTGGAGCAAAAGGGGTATTTTGGGTATTTGGAAGGTATTGGGGGGGTATTTTGGGATTTTTGATATTTTTGGATATGGATGATCAGTTTGAGTGATGTGGGAATGTTTGGGATTGATTTTGGAGAATTTTGGGTAATTTGGGAATTTTTGAGAAATTTGGGTAGTTTCGAGGGCATTGGTAGAGTTGGTGGGTGTAGGGTCCCGGGGGTCAAAAATTGAAAATTTGGAAAATTAGAAGATTGGGTGGATGTAAGTGAGAATGAAATCATTTTGGTTGAGCCATGAAACCATATCGAAGCCCACATGACCGCGAAGGGACTCATTTGAGGCATTAAGTAATGTTGTTCTAACCCTCTTGTGAGAGGCTTAGGGGTTAAGGACCATCCATGTGAATCACACCTACATGAGTCGGGAAGTCAAGTCAGGTAGGTGTGTTTTAGGAGGTGTGTGAAAGTGTAGTGCATAGGTGTAGTGTATGTGTAGTCGGCCTTTCCGCAGGACCGGGCATGGAAATGATCCTAAGGCCAAAGAGTCCTATAGGAACTCATCCTTTAAACTTCCACCTTTGATTTCAACCCTCTAGGTGATTAGGGGTCTATAGTCGAGTTTGTGGAGTTTGCGAGGAGTTAAGAAGTGGTTTTTGAATTTCTAAAGGTGGATCCCGGTCCCCAGTCCTCACAAAGATGGTGAGGAAAAACCTAAGGCTAGATCCTAAGTACTAAAGAAGAAAGCCTGTAACGAAAATGAGGTCGACGGAAATGGGCCACGATAGGTGTGGTGAGTGACGGAGCACACGCGCGTGGTGTTGACGGGCGTCAGCAAGCCCGACACGGATGTCCGAGTAACAAACTTAGGACGAAGTAGAAGGACTTCCCGCTGGGGAGTGTCAAGTATATCTCTAAGGCTGAAGTTACGAACTCTCGGCTGAGGAAAGGAAAAGGAGGTGAATCCCAAAGAATCACATGATATGGGAGAAATTTCAATTTGGAATTTTGTTTTGT
The DNA here is from genome assembly GCA_022702705.1 of Papilionanthe hookeriana x Papilionanthe teres. Lineage (NCBI taxonomy): Eukaryota > Viridiplantae > Streptophyta > Magnoliopsida > Asparagales > Orchidaceae > Papilionanthe > Papilionanthe hookeriana x Papilionanthe teres. Next base: position 40,902,812 of record CM040426.1, on the reverse strand, counting down.
TTCATGTTCGAGTTATGATGTGTGAGTTTAAATTCGATTTGGAATTTTAATTTGAATTGAGTTTGTCAAGATTAATTTGAAGGGATTTGATTTGGAATGAAAATTGGAATTTTGAAGTTTTAGATGTATCTTCGACCACGAAAAGAAAATCCGAATCGATTAGATTGAGTCATTGCAATGAGGAAGAGACCTCGAATAATGCGGTATTGGATGTAAAATCCCGTAACCTCGAAGTTTGATTTGATGTATTTCGGTGCAATGGGGAGAGAATCTGGCGATCTGGAGTCTTGGATGTAAAATCCTCGTACGAAAGTTTGGATTGATGTATTTCGAGTGCGGTAGGAAGAGAATCCTAAAACGGTGCGGTCTTGGATGCAAATCCTCGACCCGAAGGTTTGGATTGATGTATTTCGGTCTTGATGGAAGAATCCTAAGCGATGCAGTCTTGGATGTAAAATCCTCGACACAAGGTTTAGATTTGATGTATTTCGGTGCAATGGGGAAGAGAATCCTAAGCGAGTGCGGTCTTGGATGTAAAATCTATGAAACCCCAAAAGGTTTAGATTTGATGTATTTCGGTCTGATAGGAAGAGAATCCTAAAGCAGTGCGGTCTTGGATGTAAAATCCTCGACCCGAAGGTTTGAATTTGATGTATTTCGGTCTGATAGGAAGAGAATCCTAAAACGTGCGATCTTGGATATAAAATCCTCGACCCAAAGAGTTTGAATTTGATGTATTTCGGTGCAATAGGAAAAGAAAATCTAAGCGAGTGGGTCTTGGATGTAATATCCTCGACGAAGGTTTGAATTTGATGTATTTCGGTGCGATAGGAGAGAATCCTGGCGGTCTCGGTCTTGGATGTAAAATCCTCGGCCAAGAGTTTGAATTTGATGTATTTCGATACAATGGAAGAGAATCCTAAAGCGGTGCAGTCTTGGATGTAAAATCCTCGACCCCGAGAGTTTGAATTTATGTATTTCGGTGCGGTAGGAAGAAAATCCTAAGCGGTGCGGTCTTGGATGTAAAATCCTCGACCCAAAAGTTTGAATTTGATGTATTTCGATTGCAATAGGAAGAGAATCCTAAAAACGTGCAGTCTTGAGATGTAAAATCCTCTCGACGAAGGTTTGGGTGATGTATTTCGGTGCAATGAGAAGAGAATCCTAAAACGGTGCGATCTTGGATGTAAAATCCTGGACCCAAGGTTTGAATTCTTGATGTATTTCGGTGCGGTAGGAAAAAGAATCCTAAAGCGAGTGCGGTCTTGGATGTAAAATCTCGACCCCGGGTTTGAATTTGATGTATTTGGTCTGATAGGAAAAAAGATCCTAAAGCGATGCGATCCTTGGATGTAAAATCCTCGACAAAGGTTTGAATTGATGTATTTCGGTGCGGTAGGAAAGAATCCTAAAACGGTACGTTGGATGTAAAATCCTCGACCCAAAAGTTTGAATTGATGTATTTCGGTGCGGTAGGAAAAGAATCCTGGCGGTGAGTCTTGGATGTAAAATCCTCGACCCAAAGTTTGAATTGATGTAGGTTTAATGTAGATACGGAAAGATCGAATTTGAGATTGAAATTTGGTGAGATTTGAAATTTGGAAAGATTGAACTTGAATTTGAAATTTGATTTAAAGATTTGATTTGAAATTTGGAAGATGGGGAATTTGAAGTTTGATCGAGATTGGATTTAACATTCTTGTTGATTTGTTTATCCTTTAATGATTCGAATTTTATTTTGTTGTTGTTATTTAATGTTCATGTGAATTTGGTGTTTGTCATTTTTAGATTTTTTTAGAAAGTTTTCTTTTATCTTTTTTTATTCCTTTTAAATTTCTTTGTTCGAAGTTCTTTCAACTTTAATGGCGTTTCCCAATCAATTTGCACAAAAGAGGTGAAGGCCAAAAAAAATGTGACATAGTCGCTTTCATTCCAATCATGCGAGATACATCGTACAACTTGATACGGGATATATTTCTTACAATCCGTATAGACTCGAAACGAATTTGTGTATGATCTTTGTTGATCCATCTAAAGGCATGCATCAAAAGCCCATATGCCGAATAGTGAGATACATAATTATTAACATCACCTTCCAATCCATCCTTGGCAAGGATGCCGTATGGATGTACATTGGAGGTGTGATATTTTCATTAACTACATGACTCGTAAGGCGGGAAGCTCTACGCTCGGGTACATTTGAAATGGTAAGGTGTCCTTCGTCGTCCATCCTTCGAGAACGTAAGCGAGGAAATCCTCTTCTTGGTACTCTTGGTATGCAATGCTTGGCGATGCCACAACTCCGTTACCCTTCGGGGTATCATGACGGAACCTACCGGTAGTGGTATCTTCATGGCCTCGGAACTCACACGGGCCCGCTATCGGAGGGAGTCGGTCCAGAACATGATGTTACACTCGCTCAGAGAGGAAAGTATGCGAGAAGAGCGACAAAGTCATGGTGATCTATGTGTGGGGGTATACGGTCACCTGTTTGTAGATATTGATGATGCGGCTATTGGGTATGCGATGCAACGGCGATTACCCTCCATGTTATCAAAATCTCTTTACCATTCTCTTGATGGGCGATGGCATCGGGTCCACTTGCCCATGACGGGTATTCTGGCGGGTTTCCACTTCTGTCCTCGGCAAAGTTGTAACAGCATCACATTGTATTGTGATTCTTCCTTTCCACGGCATCCATCTCGGGGCTCTGAGTATGTGTTTTCCCTTAGGCGGCACACTCGGCCCGGTCTTTCAAATCCGGATGCAATCCACCGGTTGCTTGCTGCCATCTACTGCGAGAATACGTACGCTATGTAATTCGAGGCCCTCCGGTATATTGATTCTTAGCACTCACAATCCTTTCGAAGTATTCGAGTTTTCTTTTTAACATTTTGCATTCTCTCGAAGCTCGTATTCCGGAATGATCTGAGATGGCGAGGCCTTGTGACATATTGTGGGATGGAGTTCGATCCCTTCACGTTCTCACGCCACCTCGCTCCTCGGGGATGATGCCGCTGGGGACATCCCCGGGGTTGCTTACGCAGCAAGGTCATGCATCACTTGGTGGTTCTATCGGTGGCGTGGTAGCCTTCTTTCTTTAGAAGTTTTTGTGAGATTTCTGGTTCTTTTGTCATCTAGGAGCTGGCCTCCTTTCTTGGTTCTGGTAGACGGTGTCCTTGAAGTGTATGCAGCGACATTGTAAGCTTGCCTCGTCGTGTTGATCTGCGCTAGTTTTGTGACATCTTGCGGACCACGGCGGTCTTGTTCTTCGTTGCGTTGCGCGGAAGTCGCTCTCCGAACTTCTTGAATCTACGTAGGGCGCGGCGAGCAAGCCTGCCCTCTGGCATGGCGACTACGGACTTCATTTTCTTATCTTCTTCAATATTTGTCTTTCTTTTCTTGTTCTTTGGATTGAGTGGCTTGGGCCACCCACTTTCATCCTTTGTATGTCGAAATGCAGTTCTTCTCGATGTCGGGACCCGATCACTTTCTATAAATCTTGTGTTCTTTGGTGCGAAATGCGAGTCAATCTCGATTATCGCTCCATCTTTCACCCTCTTTTCATCAGTGCAAGGCTTACGCCATTCTTAAAGTTCCAGACCCGACGCCGCTCGACATTTCCACTGCGAAAAGACGAGGAAAAGGATCGAGGGGGCACATCTTAAGAACAAGAACATCAAGAAAATGTTTATTAAAGACATCTTGTTTTATTATTATTTTTATATTTTCAAATTTAACGAGAGATGAAGTGGGATAAGATCGAGGAGTAGAATTTTGATTTTGGAAAGAAGGACAATTTTATTGTCGAGGATTTTATTTATTTTGGCATTTTTTGTTATTTTTGGAGTTGGGACCATTCATAAGTAATCACTTCACCCGTGCTTCTAGGGATGGAAAGTTCATTCATGCCGAAGCATCGAGGTAGCGTAATACTTTTTCAATGTCGTCCATTGATCGGAAGCATATGTCGTTCTCACACAGCAGGTACTAGAGCGGTAGGAACCTCACGATGTGCACTTGACTACAAACGGTCCTTCCACAGTAGGTTCAAATTTTTCCCCTATCTTGCGGTGTGCAAGAATAAGGTCTTTTGAGAACGAGAACTAGATCCTGCAACTTTGAAGGTTCTTGGGCGGACCGGTTTATCATGAGCTGAATCATCTTAGCTTGGTATAATTCTAGAAGTGCATTTAACGTTATGATGCTTGCTCAGGCTTTCTAATTCTTCGAGTCGTAATTTGGCGTTCTCTTACGTTGTGATTTTATTCGCAAGCTGCCGATTACGAGTGAAGGGAGGCCGAACCTCTAAAGGTAACAACTTGCCTCGGACCCATACACCGGGCGTAAGGTGTAGCTTGCGTAGGAGTTAGAAGGTTGTCCAGGTAGGCCCTCAAAGGCTTCTAATACTTCTCGTGCCAATTTCTCTTATTGTCGTCTAAAGTCTTCTTTAAAATTTGAACGAAGTTGTTGAAGCCTCGGCTAGGCCGTTTGCTCTTGGGTAACAGAGTGTGAATATAGCCGATCGATTCCGTGTCTCCTGACAAAATTGTTGATTTGTGCTTGAATGCGGCCGTATACGAGATGATCTGCGCGGCACCCGAAACGGCCAGGCAACTTGGTTCTTAGTAGCCGTGATGTGCTTTCACTTCTCTTGGTCGACTCTGCCCACTTGGAAAAGTAATCTGTAGGTGCAAAGACGAGCGATGTCCTTTTGACGACGGCGGTTCTGTGGACCCAGTATATCCGTGCCCCAACGTTACGGGCGCTGATGCGATTGTCGGATGTAGCACATTTGGAGGTTGGTGTAAAGCTCACTCCGTGCACTTGGCACGGTGACGGCTCTTGGCGATTTTCATGCGGTCGGTCATCATCGAGGGCCGGTAGTACCCCTAGTCTTTTAATTTTCATTTCATCTTGGACCCGAGTGAGCGCCACGGAGTCCTGAATGCACTTCTTTAACAATTTCACGGGCCCGGACCCGTAGGCACCTTAGCCACATTTGATCGAAAGACCTTCTGTATAATGTGTTGTTTACTAATGCGTAGGACAGAGTTCTTTTCTTGATCGATGGGCTAACGACTATCCTCTGGTAGTTTCCTAATTTGTAGGTAATCCATCCCAGTATTTGTCGCCCGATCTTGCGTGTTACCATCCTTTGTTACCAATGATCCTTTTTTCTTTTCGATTTGTACCGTGTCTATGTCAGGCTGTGATAGGACACGGCGTCCGTGGCGGCACTTCCACTGATTCATCTTGCAAACGAGGCAAATTCTTTTGCGAGACGAGCTAGCGCGTGTTAGAGCGTTTTCTTTTACGGGAATTTTGTAGATTGTCACATTCGGAATTTGTTCCAACAGGCTGTATGGCATCTTGGAAGTATTGCTCGAGTCTTGGTTTTAAAGGTACGTATTGTCCGGCGATACGATGAATGATTAGCGAATCTCCGTAGATGTTGATGCTCTTGTTATCCACGAATTTGAATGGTTAATTCCAGTCTGTTATGAGGGCTTCGTATTCGCTTAATTTTGTTTGTACATGGTTAAGCCAGTGGTAGGAGTATCTTAACATCCCAAGCTCCGGTGTTATAAAGATTAGCCGATTCATATGCCGGGCACTATCACTTGCGATTCTTCGTCTTTATGTGCGAAGATGCTCGGTCGAAATACAATTCCCCGACGTCGATCATCGAGGTCGCCACAGGTTCATTGTTGTTCATGCGCCCCGGATACGTCATTGAGAGGAGATTAGGCAAAGGGTGTCTTTGCAAAAGGAAGTCTGTAAGAGCTTGTCCTTTAAGGCACGAAGGCGCGAAAGTTATATCGAATTGCAATAAATATCATTGACCATCTGGCGAGTACGCCGGAAAGCGTTGGACGAGTCATCAAGTATTGCAATGGATTAAACCGGAATCGAGTTGGCCTTGCTAGGGAAAGCGTACTTGGGCCCCGAGCTTTTGAGCGGCGAAGATCGAGGCCAAACAATGCTTTTCAATTGCGGGATACCTTATTTCCGTCGGCGATGGCAATGACTTAAGTAATAAAGAGCATTTTCTTTACCCTCGCTCATTGACTGGGCTAACGGGGCTCGAGAGAAGTCGTCTAAAGCCGCGGTATAAAGTATTAGCGGTCTACACAAGGGCAGGTACACTAGGAACGGGGAGGGTGTCATTAAATATTGTTTAATGTCCTCGAGAGCCCTCGGCATTTCTCTTCCCGAATAAATTTGGCGTCCTTTTTAATAGTGCCGAGAAAGGCTGTTTTACTGGCAGGTTTGAGATAAGCGTCGAGAAGATATGCCGGCTTCCCTTGAAAAAGATCGTAGTTGTTTTAAGGTTTTAGGAGGCGGCATTTCTAAGATGGCTTTAATCTTTTCCGGATCGATTTCAATTCCACGATGTCGGACAACGAATCTAAGAATTTCCCGGAGGTGACGCCGAGAAAGTATGTTTAAAGGATTCATCTTAAGGTTAATTGCCTTAATCGTTCGAAAACAATTCTCAAATCATACAAATGGTTGTCCTTTACTTTGCTTTTGATGACCACATCGTCCACGTAGCATTCGGCTGATTGTGGATGAGATCATCAAAAAATTCTTGTCATTAATCTCTGGTAGGTTGCTCTGCGTTCTTGATCCGAATGGCATCCGCGTAGCAACCGCATTTTCCGATCGGCGTTACCGGAATGTTTTGTGAAAACTTTTCATCTTCTGAGCCATTTTTATTTGGTTGTATCACGAAGATCCATCCATGAATGAGAATATTTCGTGTGTTGAAGCAATGTCGATCATTAGTGCAGGGATCGGTGAAATTCATCTTTGGACATACCTTGTTTAAATCTCTGGAAATCCACACAAATTCAAGTCGACCATTCTTCTTCTGTTGGTACCACGTTGGCTAACCAAGTGAATTATTGTTTCTTCACGGACAAATTTAGCGTCTATTAGCTTTTTCTTGGTATGACTTGTTGTTCGATTTCTAGACGCATTCTTAAAGGACCTTGTCGGCGGAACGAAGTAGGGTCCACTCTAGTTTATGGAGTGCGACCTGCGGAGCTAAACACGGCATCTCATCGTAGCTCAAGCTGACTTGATCTTTGAATTCCATTAATAACTTGATTATTTCTTACGAGTCTTCTTTATTGAGTAAGGAGGTAACAAAGGTAGGTTTAGGCTCTTCGTATTCTAAGTTAGCTTCCCGTTAACTCATCTATCGTAGATTTGATTTCTTCTTCGGTGACCATTCCCCACTCCGATTAAGCCGACCTAAATCACTTTCTCTATTCAGCCTTAAACAAAGCCTCGGGTGGTGCACTGTAGCCTGCTTTTTTTTTTTGGGGCCGCTAAATGGAGGGGGTCAACCAACCTGTGCCAAAATAAGTCCCTCCTTCCCATTCCATTCTAATCCAAGCCTCATTACTCATGGCATTTGCCGACTGGCTACACTAAACCCCAGCCCCGACCCACCCGAACAAGATGGTGACCAATGCCTCGGCCGGCCAGCCACCGTGTCGCCGGAAAACACCATGGCCGAAAGCTCACATGCGTAGCCAACATCGAAATTCTCCATCGCCGACTTGTCTCAACCCAAACGGATAGCACTGGCTTAGTTCTTCCCATGCCCAGACAGCAGTGTGATCCAAAGCCCTAACTCTCCCTGGGAGGCCCTCCACCCTCTCCTATTTAAACCCCTCACCCTCACGGCCATGAGAAGAGAGTTGCACAAACCTTGCCGAAACTCTGCCAAAATTGTTCCAAACCCTTCTCCACCCTTAGAGCAAGCTGGATTCCCAAAGGTCAATTGTGGGCCCTAATCCCCACTGGACAAAATCCAATTTCTCAACTGAAATTCCACCCAAAACCAGGACACTTCTCCACGATGGGATCAATCCTCAAATTGATTAGTCCCACACCTTCACCTCGCACCAAGAGAAGGTGTCCACCGCAGAAAGCCCCATCTCCGTAGCCACCTGGGCTGTTCCAGTACTCCAGCAGGCTGTCAGACTGGCCCTGGTGGAAATCACACCTAGGCAATTCACCACATCCCCGTGCTTCATCCCTAGCCTCCTGGCAGCCTCCAACCCACGTGCCGAGCATCTCCGATCGAGGCTTCACCTCCCGCAGCCAAGGCATGAGCCACCTCTTCATCCCGAGCTTCGGAGATTCTCCATTTCGAAATGCTTCAATTTCAATGCATGATAACCCAGTATAGATGTGTTCGTCTCCTCAAGACGAATCCATAGAGTGCAAGAGCATGAAAATCCATTGAGTATCGAGTGAGATATTAGGGATTTAGTGTGGACGGCTCTCTGGCGAGGACACTCGGGACGATGAACGGATGCCGTCCATTTACACACACGCGCGGACGGACGGCCAGGATCGCGTCGGACCGTAAGACTCGAGCGATGGGCCGGGCCCCCGGAGCGCCGACTCGGATGGCGGTGTCAAATGGGAGCGGCGCCGCGTGTGCTCGGAGATGCTGAGGGTCGACGCGGCGCCTCGACGCTTAAATAGAAAATTAGGGTATTTTCTATTTATTTAATTCCCTAAACTTCAAAAATTCATAACTTTGTGTAGGAAAATCGAAAAAATAAAATTAAAATACCCCCTTGCTCAGCTGAATATGAGGAGAATAATGTGAAAAGAAATCATTTAATTTCATCAAGCATTTTATTTTTATAATTTATTTACTCCCTGCATTGTTTTAATTCTCCATGCATGTACACAATTCACCATGGCATGAGACCATAGTGGCTTTTGAAGCCTCTGAACTCTGGGAACATTCCCTCGAATTTTCCAAGGTCGAGGCCACCTCTCGTGAAAAGTTATTTATTTTTCAAATGCATGTTGCCGTTTTCGAGTGTTTTAATTCCAAAAATTAGCATGTTGTGAAATAAATTCTAGGAAAATTTGGTGATGTTCCTTATGACCGCAGAACCCTAGAAAAATAGGACTTCCGAGTTAGTTCACTTAAATAACCCTCAATTCGCTTAAATACCCAAAATCGGGCTCTAATTAATTAGAGTTAACCATAGATCAAATTGACTTGAATCAATTCTCCACTCGACCTTTGGATCAGAGGAACTCACCATAAAAGTTTGAGGTCAATTGGACTTGGTTAGCCCTATTAATCGGGTCGATTAAGCCACTTAGTCATTTTAAACTTTAAAAATTCATAACTTTCAAAATATCTTTCAAAAATTCACCAAATCAGTTTTGGAAGCCTCTAATATCAGGGGAATTTAAGAAAATTAAAATTTCAATTTTCTAAAAAAGTTGATTTTTAATATTATTTTAATATTTTTAATAATTAAAAAATAATAAAAATCACAAAAATAATAAAATTCACCAAAATGTCACATTTTGAATTTTAATTACTTAGGAACAAACCCCATATTTTTCTAGTGCCTATTTGGTGAGATATTAATTTAAAGCTCTGAGGTAATTTTAAAATTAAAAATGTATTTTCTAGCATTTTCACTAAAATAATCATAATAAATCATGAAAAATCAGAAAATTGCAAGATTTGGTTCTCTCGATATCCTTGATATCAGAGAGATTTTTGAAAAACATAAAATTCATTTTTTCAACATTTATTTTATTTTTAAATTAATTAACACTCCAGAACTTAAAATATTTATAATAAAAAATAATATAATTCAAAAATCACCAAAATTGGTCCAAGTGGTCCCCTGGTCATTAGGAATGTCCCCTAAGTTTCTTAAGGACAGTAAACTTTCCCTTGGTCATGTTATTAAATTTTTCTTGAAATCTCTATTTTCTACCAAAAATAATTATATAAATAAATTAAATACAGAAAAATCACATTTTCTCCTCTCATGTCTTTATTGACATATGAGTGAAGTCACATAAAAATTTCAAGTTCATTTGAGTTCAATTTAGTGAGTTATGAAATTATTAAGCTTAAAGGGTAAAGTGGTAATTAAATTTCTTTTAATCTTTAATTAAAACTTTAGGTTTAATAAAAAAATTAACAAGTAAAATATTTGATCCTAATCTGATTTGGATGATTGAAATTTAATAATTGAAGGGTAGAAACCCATTAAGCAATTTAAAATGATTAAACTTTAATTAAATAATTGATTAAATTTGGAAGAATAATAAAATTGGAATTATTAAAATAGGATATTATTAGGAGGAGATTTATTCTTTAATTTAAAAATCCCTAAATTAATCATTTCATTAATGTTTAATTCCTAATTAAAATGATAATTCAAATTTAAAACATTAAAAGACTTAATCATTAAACTAAAATTAAATTATCGAACTCTTTAAAATTTTAATTAAAATTAAAATGAATAAAATTAAATTAAATTAAAAATTAAATTAAATCAAATTAAATCAAATTAAAAATTTAATTAAAAATAAACTAAATTAAAAATTAAATTAAATTAAATTAAATTAAATTAAAAATTAAATTAAATTAAATAAATTAAAATTAAATAAAATCAAATTAAATCAAATTAAAAATTAAATTAAAAATTAAACTAAATTAAAAATTAAATTAAATTAAATTAAATTAAATTAAAAATTAAATTAAATTAAGCAATTAAATTAAATTAGATTAAATTAAATCAAATTAAATAAAAATTTTAATTAAATTAAATCAAATTAATTCAATGTAACATCAAATCAAACTAAATTGAATTAAATTGAATTAAATTAAATTAAATTGAATTAAATTAAGTTCAATTAAGTTCAATTAAATAACATCACCTAAGACATAAAGAAATAAGCCTAAAATAACTTGAACACTATTCCAAATTTAAACCCATTCAATCTAAATTAAGCTAAATCACAAACCATTTGAACACCAACTTACCTCAAAAGCTTTAGTTATCATAACTCCTAAAACGCAATATTAAATGAAATGTTACTTCACTTATAGACATTCAAATATCCTAGTTCAATCGGCGTTAACAAAACTTAAAACTCAGACGATCGATCCATTTACATAATTAAATTCATTGGACTTAAAACAATCCTAGAAATATTGAAAAGATGTTTAAGATTCTTCTTTAAGCACTTCCTCAATATGATAAGATGTTTATAAGAACAATCGAACTTTAATTGTTCTTCGATGAAGAAAATCGTCCTCAAAACCAAAACACAAGGAACCTAGACGTCATATGAAACGACTAGCCATAGGATTAGAATTTGGTAGAAAACCATAGCCCTTACCTTAGCTTTACCTAGGAACTCGCTTAAATATTCTAACTGTGTTTTAAGTGCAATCAGATGATGGAAGACCTCTCCGTGACGCTTTTATTTTATCGCAATTTACTGTTTACGGCAATTTACTTTAATCGCATCGCACTTACTTTTCCGTTGTATGATAAACAATCGCTTGTAATGAAAACCTACACCTTTAGGACGTAAACCTAAACCGAAAACCCATAACTAAGTTAAAAGTCACTGCAAGATAAAATTCACCTCCACAACATTTCAAAATATAAGACAACTCAAAATTTAATCACAAAACGTAACAACAAAACTACAACTACAACTAAATTAAAACGTCTTGTTGGATGATCTAGAATACTCTCGGATGATGTAACCTTACGTGTTGCTAACTGGATTTCCTACTGGCCTAAATGAAAGTGTGGAACCCATCTCTACTGAAGCTAAGCAAATTCATCCGGACTAAGTGAATCCGATAAAAATAACGATGCCGAAGGATGGAACCGCGGGATCTTAACCGGTGTTGTTATAATCAACTTTAAGATTTGTTTTAATTAAAACACAAAAAACACTTGAAAGTAAGACTTCTCTAAACCAAACACTTTTCTCATCCCCCGATTTATGATTTCTAAAACTAAACCTCTCGCAACAACAAGGAGCTCTGAGCACGGTGGGCAAGCACGGCCATCGTCGTCGCAAAACTCGAACCTACTTCAAGAAAACTTTCCTAGAATTAAACAACAAAGCCATAGGACTTCGAGGTAGTTTCGCCTAGTGCAACATAAATCCTCAATCCTCTGCTAGCATTTGCATTGCAAATTAAGCCCTAACCGGTCTTAGACTCCGAGGTAGTCGTCCGATACGACATAAACCCTCATATCTTCCAGTGCTATTTCAGTATGATTCTATCATATAAATATAAGCCCTAATTAATTAAAATCGGCAAGATTAAAACATTAAATAAACATTAGACTTTCCTAAATCCAAGCCAAACAATGATACGGAGATTATCGAAGTTCACTGAATCCGTAATTTCTCCTACTTTTCTTTCCTTTGAATTCCCAAAATAAAATGTTCCAAACCCCGATCCATCCCCTATCGAGATTCAAAATTCAATTTTGAAAACTTAAACTTTCGAAATCTTCGGAGAGCAGTACCATTTGACACATTATCGAGAGTTTTCGTGGGTGATTCCCCGTCACTTAAGATGTAACTAACTCATGTGGGCTTGCCTTTTATAGGGAATTTTTAAAGAACCTTGTGTAATATAAACCCCGTTTAATGTTTTCATATTAAGCTGTGGAATTCTTGTCGTCGCCTTACAAATCGGGTTCGCAGCACCAAACGAATGTCACAACCTTTTCTAGTTTATTTAATCGAGCCCCCATTATCAAGCAAAGTTGTGTCTGTCCTTCGCGGATAGATACACTATTGTCAGGTGCGGCCGCCGTGCTATATAAAACTATTCCTGGATGTGAGATCGGCTCGAGCTTCATATCTTAAAATCTTTAAATTTAAAATTATTTTCAAAATCAAATACTACTTTCTAAATTATATCTATATCAAATTTAAAAATTCGCCGACAACTTCGTAGGCGACCCCTTTCTAAAAAAATACAACACTCAACCTAAAAATATGCCGACAACTTCTGCCGCTCCGCCGGGGACAATTTCTCTCCATTCTGCACTCGACAACTCGCTTTTCAAAATCTGGTAGTGCATCCATGTCCCTTATGGATCAAATCATACCCTTCTTCGCCGTCGGGATACTATGTTCATTTCTACCTCGAACAAGCATAACCAACATTCTCTCTGGATTTAGGAGCCGATTCCGTTTAGACGCCTCTAAATCGCAGAGGTTCCGAGATCCTTTTGCCTCCGCTTCTCGAGGGGTGGGGTGGACCCCTGGTCAGAGTGATCCTTCGAGTCGAGAAGTCTTGCTTAAGACTCCTCTCTTCTCCTTTCCAACTCCAATTCAAATTCCTTACCTTCTCTACCCCCCGCACACTCCGTTCTAAATAAACAAACCCCTCTAATAAGTGATTCTTTTAATAAGCGATTCCTTCTTATAAATACATGAACAAGAATGAGTTCGACTCTTTTTCAATTCCTTTCTTTTCGTCCTAAAGCAAAGAAGCATAACTTGGGACCGCCAACCGAATCTACTCCCGCAGAAATGGAAGCCCCGAAACTCGATCTTCTCTTTACCAATGGACCGGACTCCGCCGAAGCCCATAAGGATGAGCCGCCCGACAATGGAATCATCCGATTTGGACAAGGATTTGAAAAACAGCAAACGTCATGATCACTCGACGTCTCCCTCTTTACACCGACAAACACAGGTATCTCGAAGCCGAGGAGCCGCCGCTTCGAGTTCAACCTTTAGGTCGACCCAAGAATTCCCTCCTCTCGCAAAGGATCCCGACTAAAAGGAATACCGCTCGTCCGCAGAGGACCGGCTCTTACTACCCCCACCGGTTTAGCTGCCTCTCGCACCTACACTCGACTTTGCCAAATCAAAGGGGAAAGAAATCCAGTATCATGATGGACCCGTTAACGCGTGGAGGGTACAAAGTATCTTCTCGTAAGACCTTTCCGTTTTCGAAATCGGTCCCGCTTCAAAGATTCCGTCACCGACAAGGACCCAAAGAAAGAAACTTGCAGAAGGATCGCTAGCAGAAGCTCGCAGCCGCCGAAATTGCGTTTCCTGTGAGGAAATTCCGCAACTTCCAGTAATATACACCTACGTCTCGAATACATACCACTCTTGGGAGGAAGCAAAGCTTCATCCCCTCTCCGCCGCAGAAGATGAAGAAAATATTCGCAAAGATTGTCGCCACATTACCACGAAACCCCGCATATTATTACAACGTATGCCTCGCAAGAAAAGAACTAGAACTACGCCGTCGTTCCGACCGCAAACTTTAGTAGAAAAGTTAGCAAAGAAGGAAAACTCGGCCTCCGCATCGAAATTTAACGGCGCGGATGTGGCGGGCGCCGCCAAATCCCGTCTTCGGGGCCCCGAGCAGAACCCTTTTCGCCTATCGCGATTGCAAAGTGTGCTGGCAAAAGAATGGCTGGGCTAGCCCGCCCGTTGTCGTCTCGGATTACAAATTAGGGAGAGATAACACCTTCCAAGCATTTGGCCGACGTACCATCCGGTCCCCGACCTTCCGCCGTTAGAAGGATGGCGATGCCCCACCACCTGGGCAAGCTTGAGATCGAAACGAAGAAATGCAGAAAGAAAGTCTCGCTGCGAGACTTGGACCACGATAGTGGCTACCGCAATGAAGGGACCCGCAAGACCTATCGCACGACAACCACGAAGACACACAAGAAAGCCCCGCTAGAAGATGCCATGGAAAAGTTGAGAACCAATATCCGACGACTGGCAAAAGAAAGAGAAGAAAAGTTCGGAGACGAGATTGATTCATCGGAATTCATGGACGACGAACACGTTGCAAATCAACATGGCTGGTGACACGAGCTTCATCGCCTTAGCAAGGTGCTCCCGCAGCCGCAGAAAGAGAGGGGAGCGTAATCCGATGAGAAGCGCGCGCTTCGTAGGAGAAGACGGCACGATCGCTCAAATGGCGAAAAGGATGGAAGAGACGGTCGTAGCCTCCGGCCACTTCCCGCAGTCAAGTACAACCACAACGAGAATTGGCCAGAACCCCGGCCCAGCGATCGCCCATCCCCGCAAGATGAACAACCACCTCGTCCGCAACGTACATTAAGGAGAGCTTTCTGTGAGGAGAATATCCGTTCAAGAATGAAGCAAAGGCTGAAAATGTTCCGCAACTATGAAGACCCAGCATTTCCAACTACCGTAACCTAAGAGACCGAGAGGAAGTCAACAAGAAAAGTGATCCCAACTTTGCCCTCACTAACCGATGCTCGGGCACAAAAATAGAAGATTGCATTACCTTCAAAAGTTGGCTCAATGACAACTCCGCGGAAAGGGAATATAACGATCCCGAAGGAGTACATGAAGGAACCCCGTAAAGGAGGTTCCGTCAATGTTGTCTCGACCGATCCCATCATTCCGATAGATCCCTATACGATCGACGATGGATGGACTACCGCTGACGAGGTCTTCGAAAAAGATTTTAGACAGCGATCCAAAACCGCTTCTGCGGAAGCCCAATCCGGTAGTGCTTGAAACTCGTTAAGCTCGTGATCACTCACCTGCGACGTAAGAACCACCTAACAATGCAGGAGATAATTGAGAAGAAAAGAAGAAAATCGACGAAGAAGAGAAGACCAAGGCACCAAAGGCTAGACTAGGGGCCGCTTTATCCTAGGATAGTTGTTTCCGGATTCGGGGGAGAAACTTCGAACCTCTCGACTCGTATGATTATCTCGCTCACTGTGGGATCTTATAATGATGAGGGTTGGCGGCGTCGGCTGCGTTTCGACCGTTTCTAACGCATTACGTAACTAGCGACAATCAACCTAATTCCGGATGTCGATTCCGATACAAATAACAATTCTCAAATCATACACAATCTCGATCGATCACAATGATGGGCATAGCAAGACATCCACACTGCTAGGCTACGAGAGTTCAACAAGCAATGAATCTATCTGCGAGGTTTCTGGGAGCCCCAACCACACATAGAGTTAGAGCCTTCAGTACTCCGAAGCTAATCCCGAAGAATCCGCCGTCTCCAATTCGCAGAAGGAGACACCGGACAGAACCTCAATGCTAAATTCAAGAGGAAATTGCGTAAGCCAACTTAAGAAGTGGAAAGTTCTACCTCCGAGAATGGGTCCAAAGGACAAAGGAAAGGTGTGCAGCTGTTCATGCCAGCTAACCAACCCCGCCAGAAGAAATACCCATTCGAGAAGAAGCAAGTAGACACATGAAAATAAGGTGACTGGCATCGTGCTAGCCCATCTCAGGAAACTACCGGCCAAACTAAGCATTCATGATGCTCTCATCTTATCAAAGGAGATTGAGAGAAGCTCTAATCAAGGCCTTACTTCGATCCTGGAAATTATGACTTAGCTCAAATGGCCTGGAGATTCTTAGATGAGGTTTGCTCGTTAAAGGAACAACGAGGTGTTACCTTCACGTGACGATGACTCAACTACTGAACAAAGCAGATCACAACCGACCGTCGACATTTCAGCTTACAATCGGAAAATTTACACTTCCGTAGTACTGGTGATCCAGGAGCATCAATCAATATAATGAATCTTCGAACACTAGCATACTGAAATCGATGCTCTCACGAGCTCGAGGCGTACAAAATGTTATTAAGAGGATTCAACCAAAGGAGAAAGAGCCCTCGGGTCAATAACGCTACATCGATGAAGACCGGTGACTTAGCAAAGACAACCGCGAAATTTCACATAATCGGATTCGAAACATCGTTCAACGCTTTACCGGGGCCGACCATGGATACATGAAAACAAAGATGGTACCATCATCTCTACATCGTTGCATCAAATACTACGATGGAGGGGAACAAAGGCATCAAAGGTGACTTACAACCATTCTCCGTAGCATGAAATTGGAATCCATGAGGACGCAGCTTATTATGCACCACCGAAGAAAACGATCTTCTCGCAGATACCGTAACAAATGAAGCAAAGAAAGTTCGGACAACGAAGAACCTGAAGTTCTAGTCCAATACAGTCACCACCACTCCCTTACGGCGAGATGGTGAAGGTTTCTCCACAACTCGCATCCGAGGTCAAGGCCGGGACGAGGTCCATGTTAGAGACGTTAGACGATTGACGAGGAAACCAACCATCAATGTTCGATCGGGAAGATAGTCGAAGAAGAAAAGAAATCAAACAAGAAGCGGCAACAATAAGTCGAAGAAGCCGCAATTCGAGATCTCTTCGAAGATGAGAAGAATGAAGAATACAAATCAATGTAACAGAAGATTAACCACTACGTACATACTATGACCCTAACTCCGATCCATTCTAATAAGATCGAGGGTATGGTGGTCAAAGAGGTACGTAGCAACGGTGCAAGGCCAATCAAATTCTACCGTGGTGCTTCTTCCTCCAAAACCGAAAATAATGTACAATTTGAAGATGTTACTTCAACGAATTAATGGAATTGCCTTTCGAGTGGTAATTTCCCGTGTTCAAAATTTAATTCAGCCGTGTTTCTTACCTCGACAAGGACAAAAGGTCAATCTCAACATTTTGAAAAATTATGGAATAATCTCGGTCGTCCACCCAATTCGAAGCATGGTCTCGGATTCGGCACAAGTAGGGTCAACACGATATTGAATTTTGCTTGGTTGTCACTTGCGAATCTAATGAAACTGCATGGAAACTACGTGACCGAACTCGAAGATTTACAAATTGGAGACGCTCCACTCGTAATTCGAAGAAGAAATCAAATCTACGACAGATGAGTTAACGGAAGTTAACTTAGGTACTAGCGAAGAGCCTAGACCTACCTTTGTTAGCTCCTTACTCAATAAAGAAGACTCAAGAAATAATCAAGTTATTAATGGAATTTAAAGACTGCTTTGCTTGGAGCTACGATGAGATGCCGTGATTAGCCTCGCAGGTCGCAGTCCATAAGCTAGGAGTGGATCCTACTCCGTCCCGGCCGACAAGGTCCTGCAAGAATGCGTCTAGAAGTCGAACAACAAGTCATAGCTGAAGTTAAAAAGTTAATAGACGCTAAATTTGTCCGTGAAGAACAATACCCAACTTGGTTAGCCAACGTGGTACCAACAGAAGAAGAACGGTCGTATCGAATTTGTGTGGATTTCAGAGATTTAAACAAGGCATGTCCAAAAGATGAATTCCTCTACCGATCCTGCAATTAATGATCGACATTGCTTCAACACATGAAATATTCTCATTCATGGATGGATCTTCGTGATAAACCGTATAAAAATGCTCCGGCAGATGAAAAGCTTACAAGATTCGCAACGCCGATCGGAGTATTTTGCTACACAAAGGATGCCATTCGGACCGAAGAAAACGCAGGAGCAAACTTCTACCAAAAGAGCTAAATGGACAAGAATTTTTGATGATCTCATCCATAATCAAGTCGAATGTGCTACGTGGACGATGTGGTCATCAAAAGCAAAGTAAAGGGCAAACCAATTGCATGACATTGGAGAATTGTTTTCGATACGATTAAGACACAATTTAACCTTAAGATGAATCCCTTAAATGCAGCTTCTTCGGCGTCACCTCCGGAAATTCTTAGGATTCGTTGTCCGATGCATCGTGGAATCAGACCGACCTCGGTATCGATTGCTCATCTTAGAAATGCCGCCTCCCAAAACCCTAAAACAACTACGATACTTTTCAAGGGAAGCCGGCATATCTCTCGACGCTTTATCTCAAACCTCCGTCGTAGGTGGCTGCACTTTCTCGGCACTAGTTAAAAAGGACGCCAAATTCTCTGTTTGGGGAAGAGAAATGCCGTAGGGCCTTCGAGGACATTAAACAACATTTAATGACACCTCCCGTCTTAGCAGCTCCTAGCCTCTTGTGTAGACTGCTAACACTTTATAACCGCGGCTTTTGGGACGAACTTTCCTGAGTCGTCACAGTTAGCCTGTGTTAATGATGAGGGTGAAGAAAATGCTCTTTATTACCTAAGCCGTCGCTATCGCCGACGGAAATAAGCAGTATCCCGCAATTGAAAAGCATCGTTTGGCCCCGATCTTCGCCGTCAATGTGCTCGGTGCATTACATGCTTTCATAAAGTGTCAACCCGATCTCTGAGTTTAATCCACGTGTCAATACTTGATGACCTGGCCCAACGCTTTCCGGCGTACTTGCCGTATGGTCAATCGATATTATCGCAATTCGATATAACTTTTCGTGCCTCTTCGTGCCGCAGTGGACAAGTCTTAGTAGACTTCTGCAAAAGACTACCTCTGCGGCGTAGATCTCCTCTCAACGACGATCATTACGCATGAACAAATAATGAACCTAGAAGACCATGGGATGATCGACGTTGGGAATTATATTCTCGACGCGAGCATCTCTCAAAGACATACAGCATGAAGAATCGCAAAACATACGTCTTGCATATGTGGATCTGATTTGATCTTACAACACCCAGCGGGGGATGTTAAGATACTCCCTACCACTGCCATTTGTTTCTCAGCAACAACGAAGGTATCAAGCCCTCATAATGATCAACACCATTCGAATGGGTATACGTACATCAACATCTACGAATTCACAAGAATTCCATTCAACAGATCGCCACAATACAGAATTTTAAAGCTAAGATCAATACTTCCGTATTGCCATTGTTGGAAAAGATTCCCATCGTGGACAATCTACAAATTCCTTAAAAGAAAACGCTTAGCTGATGCGCTAGGCTCGTCTCTGCAAAGAATTTGCCCGTTTTGCAAGATGAATCATGGAAGGTTGTGTTCACGACGTCGTGTCCTATCACTAACATATGACGACATAACCAAAGAAAAGGATCGGGCCGCACAGACAAGAAATTAAGATTGCCACAACCATTGATAGATTACTGAACAGGAAAGCTACTGATTAGGTCACAAATGAATGACGAAGAAAGAACTCCGTCCTCACGCATTAATAAAACAAATACATTATACGTAAGGTCTTTTCGACCTACCGTGGCTAAGGTGCCTCAAGCGGTCCGAAGCCCGTGAAATTGTTAAGGGAGGTGCATTCAGGACTCGTGGCGCCTCGCCACTTCGGGCCCGAAGATGTAAATGAAAATTCGTTAGACTGTAGGTACCACCGGGCCCCGTACAGATGACCCGACCGCATGAAAATCGCCAAGAGCCGTCATCGCCTGCGAAGCGCACGGAGTGGTTCTACACCACCCTCCAAATGTGCTACATCCGACAATTGCATCGTGGCCACTTGAATGTTGGGGCACTTGAGATAGGTAGTCCAATAGAACCGCCATCGTCAAAAGGACATCGCTCATTCTTGCGGTTACGTACGTTACTTTTTCCAAGGGCAGCCCACTTGTGAGAAGGAAAGCACATCACGATTTTACCTTTTTCAAGAACCAAGTTGTTACCGTTTCGGAGTGCCGCGCAATCATCTCGGATAATGGGTCATGATTCTAAGTGCCGCAAATCAAACAATTTTAATGAGACATGGAATCGACCGACATATTCGACGATTTACTACCCAAGAGCAACCGGCCTCGCCGAGGCTTTTAATAAAACTCACCAAATTTTAAAGTGAAACCTTGACTATGGACAGAAATTGGCACGAGAAGTTGTTAGAAGCCTGGCGCCTACCTGGCAACCTTCGTAACTCCTACGCAAGCTAAGCACCTTACGTCCGGTGTATGGGTCCGAGGCAGCAGCACTTTAAGCCCAAATTTTCCTTCACTTAATTGCATTGCAAAATAAATCACAATGTAAGAGAACGCCAATTACTTACCCGAAGAATTAGAGAGCCCGGAAGAGAAAAGACTGGCACAAGAACAAAACAGAACTATACCGGTTAAGATGGTTCAAGCCCATGATAACCGAACGCCCAAAGAACCTTTAAAGTTGGTGACTTTAGCTTCGTTCTCAAAAGGATCTGTCTCGTACACCGCAAGATAGGAGGAAAATTGGAACCCACTGGGAAGGACCGTTTTGCGGGTCGTAGCAGCTTCACTCGTATGCTCCTACCACTAGTGAATCGCCAAGGAGAACGACATATGCTTCCGATCACGACCATCTCTAAAAACATGACTCGATGTTTCCGAAGGAATGAATTTTTCCACTTCAAGAAACACGCGAAGTATCATTTATGAACGGGTCCGAAACCCAAAATAATAAAATGTGCTAAAATAAATAAAATCATGATAATAAAAATTTTCCTGTTTTCTTTTCCGAATCAAAATCTCTTACCCGATCTTATCCCACTTCATTCGTTAAGTTTAAAAATATAAGAATAATAAAAAATGTCTTTTAATAAACATTTTCTAATGTTCTTGTTCTTAGTACAGCCCTCGATCCTTTTCCTTGTCTTTTCAGGCAGTGGTCGAATCCAAGTGTTGGTCCCCGAACTTTAAGAATGGCGCTAAGCCTTGCACTCGGCGAAAAGCAGGGTGAAA
Organism: Papilionanthe hookeriana x Papilionanthe teres; assembly: GCA_022702705.1. Classification (NCBI taxonomy): domain Eukaryota; kingdom Viridiplantae; phylum Streptophyta; class Magnoliopsida; order Asparagales; family Orchidaceae; genus Papilionanthe; species Papilionanthe hookeriana x Papilionanthe teres. The sequence goes on along the minus strand of CM040426.1, from coordinate 40,881,569 downwards.
GATGGAGCGACAATCGAGATCGACTCGATTTCGCACCAAAGCAGCCTACAAGTACGAGGAAAGGGACCGGGGTCCCGGGCCGACTCGAGAAGAACCGCCCGGCATACAAAGGATGAAATGGCGGCCCAAGCCACCAACCCAAAGAAAGAAGAAAAGAAAGACAAACATTGAAGAAGATAAGAAAATGAAGTCCGTAGTCGCCAGCTAGAGCAGGCAGCGTGCTTGCTCGCCGCGCCTACGTACGTTCAAGAAGTTCGAAGAGCTACTCTCACAAAGAACGCAACGAAGAAATAAGAATCGCCGTATCCGTAAGATGTTAACCAAACTAGCCGCTGACCGCCCGACGAGACGCTAAGCTAATGTCGCATGACATACACTTTCCAAGGACACCGGCTCACCCGGAACTCCGAAAGAAAGGAGGCCGCTTCCTAGGATGACACGTAAAGAAACTGTGGAAATCTCCGGTAAGATCGGGGAAGAAAGAAGGCTACCACGCCACCGGACAGAACCACCAATGATGCATGACCTCCGTCGCGTAAGCAAACCCGGTGGATGTCCCGACAAGCATCATCCCCCGAGGAGCCGAGGTGGCGTGTGAGAACGTGAAGGGATTGAACCGTATGGTCCCAGCAATATGTCACCAAAGCCTCGCCATCCTGGCAGCATCATTCCGAACGGCTTAGCCGGAGAGAATGCAGTAAGTGTTGAAAAGAAAACCTTCGAATACTTCGGTGGAGAATTTGTAGGCTAAGAATCAATATACCTGGAGGGGCCTCGAGCTACATACGTACGTATTCTCCGCAGTATGAACAAAGAAGAATCGTGGATTGCATCCGGGATTTGAAAAGAATGGCCGAGCGGGCCGCCTAAGGGAAAACACATACTCGTAACCCCGAGATGGATGCCAGAAAGGAAGAATCACAATACAATGGGATGCTCGTTACAACTTTGCGGAGGACAAGGAAGGAAACCCACCTGGAATACTCCGTCATGGGCAAGTGGATCCGATGCGATTAGCCATCAAGAGAATGGTAAAAGTGATTGATAACATGGAGGGCACGGGCACAAGTAGGGATGGCATACCCTGGCTAGCCGCATCATCAACATCTACAAGCAGGTGACCGTATACCCCCGCACAGATCACCACGACTTTTCAGCGACCTTCCGCATGGGGCCTCTTTCCCGAACGAGTGTAACATCATGTTCGATCCGACCTCCGGATATGCGTCCAGTGGCTCCGAGGGCCAAGAAGATACCTTTTACCGTAGGTTCCGTCATGATACCGAAGGGCAACGAGCTGCATATCGCTAAGCATCGCATGAGCAGTGAGTAGCGGAGCATCTCGGCCACTCAGAGGATGGACGACAGAAGACACCTTACTCATTCTCCAAATGCACCTCGAGCTAGCAGAGCCTCCGGCCCACGCAGCAACGGGAGTTACGACGGAATATCACACCTCCAACGCACATCTGCTCCCGAACATCCTCGCTAAGTGACGGCTGAAGGTGACAGTTATCGTCCATGTACCCCACTATCTGCGTTACGTGGATTTTGATGACAGATGCTTCTTTTGACGGATCGACAAAAGATCATACATGCTCTCCGGCTTTTTGAAGCTACACGCGATCAGAGCGAGATGTATCTGCGATCGAGATCAGTACGACGTGGTCTCAACGCGATCGGAACGAAAGCGACCATGTCGCATTTTCGTCTTCACCTCTTTTTTGCGGCAAATTCGGATCGGGGAAACGCTCGTTAAAAGCTAAATGACCCGAACAAAGAACATCGAAATGAATATAAAAGCGAATGTTAGAAACTTTCCTTAAAAAAAAAAATCTAAAAAAATGACGAACACCGAACTCACATGCACACGCAAATAAACGATGAAATAAAATTTGGAACTCATTAAAAGATAAACAAAATCAACATAAATGTTAAATCAAATTCCTCAATCAAATTTCAAACGTGATCTTCCAAATTTCAAATCAAATCTTTAAATCAAATTTCAACCGAGTTCCCAAATCATCCTTCCAAATTTCAAATTCAATCTTTCCGCATTCCAAATCTCGCCCAAATTATCAAACTCAAATTCGATCTTCCAAGATCTTAAACCAAATCTCAAATTCAAATCTCAAACGATCTTTCCAGCATCTCACATCAAACTCCCGTCAAATTCAAACTCGGGTCGAGGATTTTACATCCAAGATCAGCACTCGCTTTAGATTCTTTCCCTATCAAGCACCGAAATACATCAAATTCAAACTTTTCGGGTCGAGGATTTTACATCCAAGACCGCACTCGCTTTAGTGATTCTTCCCCTATCGCACTGAAATACATCAAATTCAAACTTTTCGGGTCGAGGATTTTACATCCAAGACCGCATCGCTTTAGGATTCTTTCCTCATTGCACCGAAATACATCAAATTCAAACTTCAGTCGAGGATTTTACATCCAAGATCGCATCGCTTTAGGATTCTCTCCCTACTCGCACCGAAATACATCAAATTCAAACTTTCGGGTCGAGGATTTACATCCAAGATCGCACCGCTTTAGGATTCTTTCCCTATCGCATCGAAATACATCAAATTCAAACTTTGGGTCGAGGATTTTACATCCAAGACCGCACTCGCTTTAGGATTCTTTCCTATCGCACCGAAATACATCAAATTCAAACTTTCGGTCGAGGATTTTACATCCAAGACCGCACTCGCTTTAGGATTCTTTCCCTATCGCACCGAAATACATCAAATTCAAACTTTCGGGTCGAGGATTTTACATCCAAGATCGCATCGCTTTAGGATTCTTTCCCTATCGCACCGAAATACATCAAATTCAAACTTTGGGGTCGAGGATTTTACATCCAAGACCGCACCGCTTAGGATTCTTTCCCTATCGCACCGAAATACATCAAATTCAAACTTTTGGGTCGAGGATTTTACATCCAAGATCAGCACCGCTTTTAGGATTCTTTCCCCATTGCACCGAAATACATCAAAATTCAAACTCTTGGGTCGAGGATTTTACATCCAAGACCGCACCGCTTTAGGATTCTTCCCCTATCGCACCGAAATACATCAAATTCAAACTTTGGGTCGAGGATTTTACATCCAAGACCGCACCGCTTTAGGATCCTTTCCCTCTTATATTTGGGAAGAACCTCATTTTTTTAAAATTGGTAAAGATTCTATGATTCGAAGATGTGTACCTTATGAGGAAACTTTTGCTATTATTCAAAAATGTCATGATTCGATTTTGGAGGACACTTTGGCATAGATAAAACCGCATTTAAAATTTTAAATTCCGATTTTATTAGCCTACCTTATTTAAAGATGTGAGACATTATGTGAAAACATGTGATCGATGTCAAAGGATGGGAAATATATCTAGGAAGAATGAAATGCCTTTAAACTATATATTGGAAGTTGAAATTTTTGATATATGGGGTTTAGACTTTATGGGACAAATTTTTCCATCATTTGGAAAAATTTATATTTTATTAGCAAGTTGATTATGTTTCAAAGTGGATCGAAGCCGTTGCTTTACCAATCCGTGATTCCAAAAGTGTTTCTAAATTTTTAAAGAAAATGATATTTTCAAGATTTGGAATGCCTAAGATAATTATCACTGATGGTGGAAGTCATTTCAGGAATATAAGAATTCAATCATTACTACAAAAATTTGGAATCAAACATAGAATTGCAACGCTTATCACCCGCAAACTAGTGGAATGACCGAAGTATCAAACAGAGAAATTAAAAGAATTTTAGAGAAGACTCGTTAATCCTAAAAGAACTGATTGGGTTGATAGACTTGATTCCGCATTATAGTGCTTATAGAACGAGTCTTATAAGACACCAATCGAAATGTCACCTTACCGGTTAATTTTTGGTAAACATTGTCACTTACCTGTAGAACTTGAACATAAAGCTTATTAGGCGATAAAAGAGTTTAATTTTAATTTGAATAAAGCAAGAGAAAAGCGATTATTGCAATTAAATGAGATGGAAGAAATAAGAAATGAAGCATATGAAAATGCGAGGATTTATAAAGAGAAAATGAAGATGTTGCATGATAAGAAAATTTCAGGAAAAATTTTTGAACCCGGACAAGAAGTATTACCGTTTAATTCTCGTTTAAAACTTTTTCCCTGGAAAATTAAAATCTAAATGGATTGGACCCTATATAGTTGAGAAAGTATACCATTATGGAGCTGTGGATATTAAAGATCCCAAAACAGGAAAATTTTTTAAAGTAAATGGATTAAGATTGAAACCTTATTTGGGAGACATTAAAAAGATTTATAAAGAGGCTTATGATTTGAGTCAACCTGATTAAAGATTTACTCAAGTCGGGCTGACTACGTTAAACCAAGCGCTTTATGGGAGGCAACCCATAATTATCTTTTGTTTTGAGTTTTTTTGTGTTTTAATATAAGGTTATGCCTCGATCTTGACTAATTTTATATTACTTTAAAAAAATTTGATGCCCATAAGTCTTTGTTGACTTAGGCTGAAAATTATTTCGAAGTGTGTAAGATTTAAGAATTAGATCACTCTATTCTGAATATGAGTAAAAAGGAGATCAAGTTAACCTTCATTATGATAGTTATTGAGTCTAAATTACTCTTACCAGTATAATTTACCTATCTTGGAGAACAAAATTTTGAAATTTGACGATTAGGCGAAACAGAGTTGAACATAGTTCCGGCGCCTAAGCGCCAGAAGTCGGCGCCTAAGTGCTAGAAGTCGGCGCCTAAGCGCCAGAATTCGGCGCCTAAGCGCCAGAATCAAACTATGTATCAATAGGTTCGGCGCCTGAGCGCCACAGTTACTGGGACGTGCAAAAACCGAAAAATTTCAGTTTTTCACACAAATTTCACCTTTAAATCAGCCTATCTTCTTCCCTAACCATCAAGCAATCAAAATTACGTCCCTTGCACTTCATTCTTGAGAGATTTGAGAAACTTTTGAAGAATATGGAAGGAAGAAATCATGGAGAAGAAGCTAGGGACAAGGTCTCAAAGGATCCTCGACCCTACTTCAATGGTTTCATCGCTGTAAGTTTGGAGAAAATTTCTAGTCGTTTGGATAAGTTTGAAGCGGATTTTAAAAGCATTGGAGATCTCCTTCATGAGATGTTTCATCAAATTGAGCATCTAGAATGGAAAATGAAACTTCAATTTGATCGTTTTGCGGCTTATCAAGATGCTCAAGTTGAAATGTATGCGAAGAACAATTGGATTGACGAAAGGACAGGCTACGGATTTGCCGAGAGCGTTAGTGTTCTTTCCAAGTGGAATACACAATTTCCCTAGTGAAGATTAGAATATTCTGGTAATGCGATAGTCATTATATGGTTTGTTGAGTCATTGTATCGATTTAGAGAATCGATTGTGTTTGTTTGTGTATTTGCTTTCATGTTCAATGTGTGTTGTTTTTGCTTAGAAATTGTTGTGTTTGAATGTGTATTAGGAACTTGAATCAAGTATAATACTTATTTGGAATGTATTGAGTCAATATTGAAGATTATAAATGGAATTTAGTGAGTTTGATTTAAACCTTTTGTTTGATTGGTGGATTAAACATTTAATTTTTATAAATTTTTGAAAAATGTTGTGGAAGTTAGAACTCGAAGCCCTACTCGATATGAGTAATTGGAAGTTGAATTTATGAATTTTGGTGGAAAATTAAATTTAAAAATAATTTTTTGTGAAAGGTGAGTTCGGCGCATAGGCGCTGAATTCGGCGCCTAAGCGCCAGTTCGGCCTGGACCCAAAAATTTACTTAAATAACCCCCAAAAGCCATTTTTGACGCCTAAGCTTCATCTTCTTCCCCATTTTCGGGAAAATACACTTTTTAGATCCATTTTGAGGTCAAAACATCAAGGATTTGAGCGCGAAACCAATCGATTTCTTCGTCTCAAGGTCAGATCTACACTTTAAACCATTTATTTTCGATTTTCACCATAGGTTTTCCTAGTTTTGCTAAGAACCGAAATTTTGAAAAAAAATTTTGATTCTTAGTGATTTCTTTGGATTTTTAAACTTATTTTAAGTTTTATAAACTTAAAAAGAGTTTAAATCTTTGATTCCTAAATTTGTTCTTGTTTTCTTTCACGTTTAGATGGCTCCGAAATCTAAACGCGGGAAGACACGAGATAACTTTGATAGCAACAAATTTTCTACTGCGGCTGCGCATTTTTGCTACCACGAATTTGTGACGTCCAGGAAGTTCATTTCCGAACGAAGTTTCTATCATCCAGGAGAATGATTGAAAACACTATCGTCGCACATAATTGGCAACGATTCTGTTATTTCACAGCTGTTGTTGTTATCCCTATTGTTCGAGAGTTTTATGCAAATTTTATGGATGTTGAAGATTATGAAGTCTTTGTCAGAGGAATCAGAGTAGGATTTAGTCCTGCAAATTTTATGGATGTTGGAGATTTGGATATGATCATTGCTTATTTGACTGACGGTACTGGATCTTGGAAGATCAGGAACGGAAAAAGGGTAAACTTCAAATCTTCCAAATTAAATGGTATTTCTAAAGCATGGCACTATTTTATTTCTGCAAGATTGTTACCTTCCAACTACCTGAGTGAAGTGACTAGAGATCGAGCGATCTTAAACTACTGCATTCAGGAAAGGAAACCTATTGATGTTGGCAGTATTATTTATGATTCTGTGGATTCTACTGCAAGATCCAGCACTTCTGTTGGACTGGGATTCCCATCTCTGATTTATTCAATATGTGTTAGTAATGGAGTTACTGCTGATATTTCTGAGGAGAAGTTAAAGTCTACCAAGCCAATTGGGTAGGAGAATGTTAGTATCTATGATCGTCTTCGAGGGAAGAGATCGACCGCTCCTTCTACTTCGCACATACTTCGAGTAGACCTTCTACTTCTAGACCCTCTACTTCGCCGAGCCACCATCAAGTTTCGGGAACCAATGCATGATCGGTTTTAGAGCGAGCGGTAGGAGTTATTTCAAACTCAACTGCGGGATTGATACTATTGATAGAAAACTTGATCATATATCTGATTATACCTAGAGGAAGAGTAGTTATGATGCTGAGTATGATGAAGCCCTAGTCAGATTTCTGAAGGGTGAACGTGATGTTAGTTTTCCTACTTTTCCTAGTTTCACACCATTTGTTGATCCTAAGGACGTAGAATTTTCCTTTGGTGACGATGATGATGATGAGGCTACATCTAGTGACTAGTTGTTATAGATCTTTATGTTGTGCTACTCTGTTAGTTTGTTTTGTTTGGTTTGTTTGTTAAGTTTGATGTTTTATGTATGTTGATTTGTTTATTTACCTGTGTGGATTGATTAGTGTTAAGATTTTGTTGTTAAAATATTCTTAGTAAATTATGTTGAGACTGAATTTAGAGTTAATTTATGATATGTTTGTTTAGTCTACTATTTAGTAATTAGTAATTTTGTTCTGCTTTTGTTTAAAATTTAGTATAATCATAAAAATTAGCCTGCTTATTTTTTTTTATACATGCTTCAATTTTATCTTAAATATTTATAAAAGCATGAGTAGAAGTTAATTTTTCTTTTTAAGATTGTTTTTACATACCTATAAAAATTCTTATGATTTTCTTTCTCTCATACTTTCAAATTATCAAAGTATACCAAAACTTAAGTTTGGGGGAAGGGAAAATACATTCAAATTTAAATTGTATTTGTCCTTAAAGAGCTAATATTTTCATAACAATAAAAAAAATTTTAACATAACTTAAGAAATGAAGAATTTATTTGAGATCACTTTTATCTTTGAAATTATAAACAATTTAGTGAAATTAACCAAAATTTTAATAACTTTGATTGATTTTAAGAATATAATTATTTAATTTAAAGAAGAATAAGATTAAGAAATTTTTCTATTCATGATAGAAATAATAGAATTTTAGAAATATTAAGTAATAAAAAATTATCACTTGAAAAAGAAAAGATTGGACATCTTTTTGAATTCTTATTCATGTTATAATAATTAAGTGGAAATGTATGAGTTTTGAAAATATAAGTTAAGGATAGTGAAGTTTAAAACCATTAACAGGCTATCCAGATATAGTAATCCTCTCTATATGTGTATCAAAAAAAAAAAAGAAGAAGAGAGGAGAAGCTTGAGGAAATTCCTAATAAAAAATTGGCTTCACTTGAATTATCTTATAAGAAGAAAACTAGTTACATATTTTACTTAATTTTTATACATGAATATTTATTTAGGAAAGATTTTTTAAGAAGATCTTTTTCTTGTAAATAATCTATGAGATCTTAATATAATAGACTTCTATTATTTTCAAAATGGATGAAAAATTTGAAATCTTATGATTTGGTAGTTAAATATTCTTTAAATTCTTAAAATTAAACCTAGTTAGTGAAATTGGGTTAATAATTTACTAAAAACTTTATAAAATAAAAAATTATAAGGAATCTTAAATATTTATCTTTTATTTCAAAAGTTATATATTTTTATATATAGTAGAAAGAGTTACTTGAGGACAAGTAACATTTAAGTTTGGGGGATTTTGATCTATAAAAAAATATACCTATTTCTTTATGTCTTAATTCTTATCAATAAAGGATATTATACTTTAATGAAAGGTATTTTTTCTGTGTTTTTGGATGTAGGTGACGTAAAAAGGTAAAAAAAAGGAAAAAGGAGCAAAAAGGAGCAAAAATAGAGCAAAATACAAAAAGTATAAAAAATATGGCCTGGCGCCTAGGCGCCAGAAGTTGGCGCCTAAGCGCCAGACTCGATACAGAAACTGTCAAGTTTTTTACAACGTTTGAACGGTTATTTTGACGGAGTGAGTGGTTATTGGACATTCTAGAAGACTGGCAGTTGTTCCTTGATAATAGGACATGTGATACATTGCATTTGAACGCTCCAAAATGATTTTAATCGCGAAGAGATGCGAGCCAAAGTGAAGGGGTGCGAAGAACTGGACGCGGTGTCTGGTGCCTAGGCGCCAGATTCCGGCGCCTAGGCGCCAGACAGACCTTCTAGAAGATTCATTTAATGTGGACATGTTTTGAAGAGGTGCCTCAAGGCAACCCTTGAAGCCTATAAATAGGAGTCCATTTCTTCAGAAAAATGTGCCCCCATTGTAACCCTTTCTCTTATCCACTTTAGGATCTCTCATCCTTAGAGAGAGAAATAGAGAGAGAAATTTTGGGCCACTTTTGTTTAGTTTAGTGAGTTTATTTTCAAGTTGTTGCATCTGGAGTTCATTACACTGTGGAGTCAGTAGGAATCAGAAGATCTGTAGAAGGAATATTTGAGATAAGTATTTTATATTTGATTCAAAGTTTATTTATTATGTTTTGCTTTTTATATTCAATGTGTTCTGAGTAGTTAGTTACTTTCTTCCTTCAATTATGAAGAGATTAATAAGATAATAAAAGATTCAATGGAGAATTGAAATTCAAAATATTATTGGGATGACATTAATACCTGATCGATCTTTACTTTTTAAATTGGCCATTTAAATTGTTAAAACCTGTTGAAGAGTTTTGAGACCTAGAAGGAGAAAAACTCTTAACTTGTAAGTGTCACATGAATCCTTGGGTAGTCGAAGGCCATGTGCGGGCTATTCAAAATGAAGTGCAAATAAATAGGAAGATAAGATTTAAAGGACGTAGACTTGATAAGTTTTTAGAGTGACAGACTAAATTCTTATAATTTGATTTATAGATTAGGAAAGGGTCACTAGTAGGGCCGACCATAGCCACCCTTAGACATCTTGCAGTGTGAGTGCTAGATTAACCCATTCTACTAACAATACATCCGGACTCGATCCGTAGAATTAGCTCAATGTTCTTTGCGCACGGATCGAAGGTAAAGAATAGGAATGCTTCTATTTGGCACAATACCACAAATCAAATTCTCCAACGAATATTAAATTATCTTAAAAATCTTAGATTAATTGAAGGGAAGAAAGTGTTTATTTATATAGTTTTCAAAAAATCATTATCTTATTATTGTTTTCTTTATTTGCATCTAGTAAATTAATAGTAATTTATAGTTTGATTAAAAACACAAAAAGATTTTTGAAATATAATATTTAGAAATTTATTACTATAATTTTTCCCCATTGGATCGATACTGGGGTCTTTGTTTCAAAGTCCTATATTACTTGAAACGATACATATACTTGCGTAGTACCCAAAAAGTATATATAATATTTTCTTTTTAAAATTATATTTTGCTATATAAACATATATTTAAAAAGTTTTATTTGGTACACATCTATATAGCAAGTTATTCCAGGTCAAGTGTTTCGCGCCTTCGCCAGAAATTAAATTTTCTAGTAGTGGTAACAAATTCTTGTATTTGGAAGTACAAAATTCGGGTCAGTGTCTTACCTCGACGATGGACAAAAGGTCAATCACAACACTTTGAAAAATTATGGAATAATACCGGTCAGCCTCCCAATTCAAAACATAGTCTCGGATTCGGCTTAGTAGGATCAGATGATGATACTGGATTTTGCTTGGTTGTCACTTTCAAGCCTAATGAAGTTTGTTTAGAAGCCTCAAATGACCTCGAAGATCTGCAAATCGGATATGCTCCGCCAAAATTTGAAGAAGAAATCAAATCTACAATAGACGAGTTAATGGAAGTTAACTTAGGTACTAGTGAAGAGCCTAGGCCGACCTTTGTTAGCTCCTTACTCAATAAAGAAGACTCTGAAAACATGATCAAGCTACTGATGGAATTTAAGGACTGTTTTGCTTGGAGTTACGATGAAATGCCAGGATTAGCTCCAGAAGTCGCAGTTCACAAACTTGGAGTGGATCCCACTGCCATTCCAGTCAGGCAAGCTCCCAGAAGAATGCGTCTAGAGATTGAAAAACAAGTTATAGGCGAAGTTAAGAAGCTAATAGACGCTAAATTTGTCCGTGAAGAACAATATTCGACTTGGTTAGCTGATGTGGTACCGGTCAGAAGAAGAATGGACGAGATCGGAATGCGCGTAGATTTCGGAGATCCGAACAAGGCATGTCCAAAGGATGAATTTCCTCTACCAATTCCGAGGCGATGATCGACATCGCTTCGACACATGAAATCTTCTCTTTCATGGATGGATCATCGAGGATACAACCGGATAAAGATGGCACCGGAAGATGAAAAGCTCACGGCCTCGAACGCCCGATCGGAATATCTTGCTTACATGATCATGCCTTTCGGATTGAAGAACGCAGGAGCAATATACCAAAGAGTAATGACGAGAATTTATTATGATCTCATTCACAACCAATTCGAGTGCTACGTGGATGATTTGGTCATCAAAAGCAAACTAAAAGAAGATCACCTGTATGATTTAAGAATTGTTTTCAAGCGATTAAGACAATATAATCTTAAGATGAATCCCTTGAAATTCACCTTCGGCGTCACCTCTGAGAAATTCTTAGGATTTGTTGTCTGACATTGTGGAATTGAAATCGATCCGGAGAAGATTAAAGCTATCTTAGAAATGCCTCCTCCCAAAACCTTGAAACAACTATGATCATTTCAAGGAAAATTGGCATATCTTCGACATTTTATCTCGAATTTGTCAGGTAGGTGTCAGCTTTCTCGGCATTAGTTAAAAAGGACGCCAAATTTGTTTGGGAAGAGAAATGCCAGTGGGCCTTCGAGGACATTAAGCAGTATTTAATGACACCTCCTATCTTAGCAGCCCCAGTCTCGGGTCGACCGTTAATACGTTATACCGCGGCTTTAGACGACTCTCTCGGAGCCCTGCTAGCCTAGGTCAACGACCAGGGCAAAAGAAAACGCTCTCTACTACTTAAGTCGTCATTTAATTCTGATGGAAGTAAAGTATCCCTCGATTGAGAAGCATTATTTGGCCCTGATCTTCGCTGCTCAAAAGCTCAGGCATTACATGCTTTCTCGTAAGGTCAACCTTTTTTTGAAGTTTAATCCGTTGCAATATTTGATGACCCGACTGACGCTTTCCGGTAGACTTGCCAGGTGGTCGATGATACTATTGCAATTCGATATAACTTTCGTTCCTCTTCGTGTCGTAAAGGGACAAGTCCTAGCAGACTTCCTCGCAGCACACCCTCTACCAGCAGAATCGCCTCTCAACGTCGACTTGCCTGACGAGCAGATAATCAGCCTAGAAGACCCTGACAATTAGTGTTGGGAGCTGTACTTCGATGGAGCATCTTCAGCACAAAAAGATAAAGAATCGCAAACGATAGTGCCCGGTAAGGCAGGAATCAGACTAATATTTATAACACCAGAGCGGGGAATGTTAAGATACTCCTACCATTTAACAGAGCCATGTATGAACAACAAGGTTGAATACGAAGCTCTTATAACTGGATTAGAATTAACCATTCAGATGGGGATAACAGACATCAACATCTACGGGGATTCTCAGTTGATCATTCGACATGTCACTGGACAGTACAGAATTCTAAAGCCAAGACTCAAGCAGTACTTTCAGTATGCAATGAAATTATTAGAGCAGATTCCGAATGTAACGATCTGCAAGATACCCAGAAGAGAAAATGCTCTCGCAGATGCGTTAGCCCGCCTTGCAAAGGAATTTGCCTACTTGCAGGATGAATCAGTTGAAGTGTCAGTTCAGGGACGTCAGGTTCTCTAGCAGCTCGACATGGACATGATACACAAGTCAAAAAAAGAAGAAGAAACGAGTCATAGACGATGAAAATGCGAGAATGCCGGCGGCGACCATTAATGGACTACCATGAAACGGAAACCTACCGGACAATAAGTCAATAGCTCATCAGATCAAGAAAAGAACTCTATCTTACACATTAATAAACAATACATTATACAGAAGGTCTTTCGATCAGATGTGCCTAAGGTGCTTGAGCGAGTCCGAAGCTCGTGAAATTGTTAAAGAAGTGCACTCAGGACTTTGTGGTGCTCATCAGTCGGGTCCAAAAAATGAAGATGAAGATTAAGAGACTAGGGTACTACTGGCCCTCAATGATGACCGATTGCATGAAAATTGCAAAGAGTTGTCACCAGTGCCAAGTGCATGGAGTGGTCCTACATCAACCTCCAAATGTGCTACATCTGACAATCATGTCATGGCCGTTTGAATGTTGGGGCACAGATATTGTGGGCCTGATAGAACCGCCTTCTTCAAGAGGACATCGCTTCATTCGGCGACCACGGACTACTTTTCCAAGTGAGCGGAGCGATGCCGCTCAGAGAAGTAAAAGCGCAACATGTGCTGCAGTTCTTCAAGAATCAAGTCGTCTACCATTTTGGGGTACCACGCAGAATTATCTCAGATAATGGGTCCACATTCAGAAGCACGAAGATCAACAATTTTGTCAGAAGACACGGGATCGACTGGCGCTATTCGACGATCTATTACCCAAGAGCGAACGGCTTGGTCGAGGCTTTTAATAAAACTCTCGTCCAAATCCTAAAGAAAACTTTGGACGACAACAAAAGAAATTGGCACGAGAAGTTGTTAGAAGCCTTATGGGCATACAGGAAGACTTTCAGAATTCCTACTCAGTCTACACATTACGCTTTAGTGTACAGGTCCGAAGCCGTTTTACCCTTAGAGGTGCAGCTTCCCTCACTCAGAATTGTAGTTGCAAACAAAATCACTACAGAAGAGAATGCCAAATTACAATTAGAAGAATTGGAAAGCTTGGAAGGGAAATGACTTTCAGCGCAGCCAAATTTGGAACTGTATCAAGCCAAGATGATCCAGGCCCATGATAAACTGGTCCGCCCAAGGACATTCAAAGTCGGTGACTTAGTTCTAGTCCTCAAGAGACCTATTCTTGCGCACCGCAAGATAGGAGGTAAATTTGAACCGACTTGGGAAGGGCCATTCGTGGTCGAGACAGTCTACTCAGGAGGTTCCTACCAACTGGTGAATTGCCACGGAGAACGATCTATGCTTCCAATTAATGAACGATATTTGAAGAAGTATTACGCAACCTGATGTTTCGAAGGATGGACTTTAAAAGTGGAGTCTCACTCCTAGAAACACGGGCACAGTAATCACTTGTAACTGTGTCCGAACCCAAAAACATAAAAATGAATGATAAAAATCATTAAAATAAAATGTGTTAAAAGAAAACATGTGAAATCGTAATAATGAAATTTTGATTCCTTCCTTTTAAATCAATTCATTCCTGATCTTTCCTCATCTCTTCCTACTTCCTTTAAAATTTAAAAGAAGTAAATAAAATTTTTCATTAATAAATGTTTTCTTATTGTTCTTGTTCTTAGTACAGCCCCTGATCCTTTCCATGTTTTTCGCAGGGAAATGTCGAACAGGCGGTTAGTTCTGAACTTTAAGAATGGCGTGAGTCTAGCACTCGATGAAAAGAGGATGAAAGATGGGGCCATGATTGAGATTGATTCTGATTTCACACCGACCGAGCTACAGTATGAAGAAACTGATTGGACCCCGATTGACCGGGAAGAACTCTGCAACCATACAGTGATGAAATTGGGTGACCCAAGTCAGCCATCTACTAGCAAGAAAAGAAAAGAAAACACTGCTCATGTAATGGGAGAGGACAAGAAAGTTAAGTCCGTGGTTGCTACAGCAGAGGGCAGGCTTGTTAGCGCCATGCCCACATAAATTCAAGAAGTAAGGAGAGCTACTCTCACTCCTACTCAGCGAAGAAACAAGAACCGTCGCATACGCAAGATGCTGACCAAGCTAGCAGCGGACCAACATGAAGAGACAATTGCTATCGTCAACACAAATACTTCGAAGAAATTGGTTCATCAGGAACCAGAAAAGAGGAGACCAACTCCAAGAACAACAGAAAAGCTAAAAGAAATGCCAAGAAGAGCAGAAATAGAATTGGTGCCACGACGCCAGACAGATGCACCAATTTTGAAGAGTCTAGTTGCGAAAGCAACCTCGGAAGATGTCCCGACAGAGACGATCCCCGAGGAGCCAAGACATGCAGGAGAACATGCTGGCGTTGAACCATACATTCTCCAGTACGTCACCAGGCCTCGCCAATTGCAGATAATTCTGAAATACGAGCTGGAAAGGATGCAGAATGTTGAGAAGAAAACTTTTGAATATTTTGAAAGAATCTGAGGCAAGAGGATTAATATCTTGGAAGGCCTCGAACTGCATACAGATGTGTTCTCATATTATGAACAGCTGCAAATTGTGGACTGTGTCATCGAGCTTCAGAAAATGGGTCGAGCTGGTCGCCTAAGGGAAAAGACCTATTCAGAACCTCGAAGATGGTTGCCAGGAAAAGGAAGAGTTACGATCCAATACAGGTGTTGTTGCAACTTCGAAGTAGACAGAAAAGCAAATCCGTCAGGGATACTCCGTCGCAGTGAGGTGGATCCGATGCCAAGAATTATCAAGAGAATGGTAAAGAGGATGGTGACATGGAGGGTATTGCCCACGGACTGCATACCCAACAGCTGCATCATTAATATCTACAAGGAGGGCGACTGCATACCTCCACACATAGACCATCATGACTTCGTCAGACCTTTCTGCACAGTGTCTTTTGTCAACCAGTGCAACATCATGTTCGGATCTGACCTTTGGATTGCAGGCCCAGAGAATTCCGAGGGCCGGTGGAGATACCACTACCGGTAAGTTCCGTCTTGGTATACAAAAAGAAATGGAGCAGACATAGCAAAACATTGCATTCCAGGAGTGCCTGTTGAGCGGATCTCTGTCACTTTTAGGAGGATGGATGACAGAAAAATGTCTTTCCACTTTCAGCCAGATCCAGAGTTAGAGAGCCTTCGGCCCTACGAGCTGTGAGCCACATGGGAGATAGCACACCTCCAATGCGCATCCTGACGGCATTTCCTGCCAAGGGTGGCTTGGAAGGTGATGTTATTGTCCATGTAACTCACTATTCAGACATGGATTTTGACATATGCTTTTGGAAAAAACTTGCAAGAATCTTACACAGTCCGTTTTGGATTTATGTGGATTATATGAGATGTTAAATTTTTAAGGAAAATATCATCATGTTTTTGATCGAGCAATATGATGTATTTTCGACAATATTGGAATGAAAATGACCATGTCATGTTTTTCCTTCACCTCTTTTTGTGCAAATTGACTGGGAAACGCCATTAAGTTAAATGAACTTCGAAAAAAGAACGAAGGAAAAATAGAAAATAAATAAGAACTCTTTAAAAAAAATCTGAATGTCAAAATAAACTCCAAATTGACATGAATTCTAAATAAACAACAAAAATGAAATTGAATCACCAAAACAAACGAAACGAACCTAAATCTCGAATTGAATTCCGATCTGAATTCATCGATTTGAATCTTGCAATTCTTCTTCAAATTGAAATCCATTTGAAACTCTTTTGAATCCTCTTTTGAGTTGATTCTTCCCTACAGAAGACTTCAACTTCGGTTTCAAACTTCAAAACTCCGAATCTGAAATCCCCAGCCTCCGGCTATTCTCAAACCTTTTTGACTCTCCGCGATATCTTTCCTCTTTTGAGAAGGTCGACTGAGTCTACTGACACAGAACCACGAAAATTTTTGATTTGGTTCTGATGGCATGGATTCATATCCTTCGCCAAACAATCAAACTTTGATCAACTCTCTTGGGATGTGAAACACTTTCATGTCTCATTCCAATCTTCCGCTCAACTAAAATCTTCACAGAATCCTCAAAACCAAATTTCAATTCTCTCTTTCGAGACTGGTACCAAATTCCAGTTCTCTCCTTTGGAGGTCGGTACCAAATTCCGACTCTCTTTTCGAGATTGATACCAAATTTCAATTCTCTCTTTCAAGACTGGTACCAAATTTCAGTTCTCTCCTTTCGAGGTCGGTACCAAATTCCGACTCTCTTTTTGAGATTGATACTAAATTTTAATTCTCTCTTTCGAGACTGGTACCAAATTCCAGTTTTGTCCTTTCGAGGTCGGTACCAAATTCCGACTCTCTTTCTGAGATTGATACTAAATTTCTATTCTCTCTTTCAAGACTGGTACCAAATTCCAGTTCTCTCCTTTCGAGGTCGTACCAAATTTCGACTCTCTTTCCGAGATTGATACCAAATTTCAATTCTCTCTTTCGAGACTGGTACCAAATTCCAGTTCTCTCCTTTCGAGGTCGATACCAAATTCCGACTCTCTTTCCGAGATTGATACCAAATTTCAATTCTCTCTTTCGAGACTGGTACCAAATTCCAATTCTCTTCTTTTGAGGTCGGTACCAAATTCCGCCTCTCTTTCCAAGATTGATACCAAATTTCAATTCTCTCTTTCGAGACTGGTACCAAATTCCAGTTCTCTCCTTTCGAGGTCGGTACCAAATTTCGACTCTCTTTTCGAGATTGATACCAAATTTCAATTCTCTCTTTCGAGACTGGTACCAAATTCCAGTTCTCTCCTTTCGAGGTTGGTACCAAATTTCGACTCTCTCTCCGAGATTGATACCAAATTTCAATTCTCTCTTTCGAGGTAGGTACCAAATTCCGACTCTCTCTCCGAGATTGATACCAAATTTCAATTCTCTCTTTCGAGGTAGGTACCAAATTCCGACTCTCTCTCCGAGATTAATACCAAATTTCAATTCTCACTTTCGAGACTGGTACCAAATTCCAGTTCTCTCCTTTCAAGGTCGATACCAAATTCCGACTCTCTTTCCGAGATTGATACTAAATTTCAATTCTCTCTTTCAAGACTGGTACCAAATTCCAGTTCTCTCCTTTCGAGGTCGGTACCAAATTCTGACTCTCTTTCCAAGATTGATGCTAAATTTCAATTCTCTCTTTCGAGACTGGTACCAAATTCCAGTTCTCTCCTTTCGAGGTCGGTACCAAATTCTGACTCTCTTTCCAAGATTGATACTAAATTTCAATTCTCTCTTTCGAGACTGGTACCAAATTCCAGTTCTCTCCTTTCGAGGTTGGTACCAAATTCCGACTCTCTTTCTGAGATTGATACTAAATTTCAATTCTCCCTTTCGAGACTAGTACCAAATTCTAGTTCTCTCCTTTTGAGGTCGGTACCAAATTCCGACTCTCATTTTGAGATCACTACCTAAATTCTGATTCTCATCCTTTTCAATCAATACCTAAATTTTGATTTTCTCCTTGAGGCTAGTACCTAAATTCTAGTTCTCTTTGCAATCTTGAGGTTGGAACCTAGGTTCCAATTCACATTTCAAATCCGAAATCTCTGCCAAATTCACCTTGAAATCTAAATTCCAAATTAAATTTAAGACAAAATTCTGATTGAGTCAAATTTCAACTGAAATTAAAACTCGAATCAAAAATTGAAACTTGAAATAAAAATGAAAACAAATCTAAAATCCAATTTCTTGAAATTTTGTGATTTGAAATTCACTTTCTTCTTCCCAAGCGAGAGTTCTGGAAACTTCATTCTTGAAAGTTTACCTGATACTACCCAGCGAGAATTTTCTACGCTTTGTTCTGAGTTTGTCACTTAGACATCTGTGTCGTTTTTGTTGATCTTTTCAGTCAACGCCAATACGCGCGGTGTGCTTGGTTAGCACACCACACCTATTGGGGGTCCATATGTTGACCTCATTTTTTATGAGGTCTTTTCTCTTCTCTCTCCTTAGTACTTAGGATCTAGCCATAGGGCTTCTCCTTGACTATCTTAGAGGAATAGAAATGGGACCCATCACTTAGAAATTCAAAAACGTCTTAAACTCCCTTTAAACCCCACAAGTTTGATTGCAAACCCCTAAGCCACTTGGAGGGTTAAAATCAAATGTGGAAGTTTAAATTATGAGTTTTCTATAGGACTCTTTGGCCTTAGAATTACCCTGGATGGCCTGGTCTGGTGAGGGTAAGCTTGCACACACCACATTCCCACACACACATTCCAAACCCTAAAACTATGTTTAACCAATTTGACTTCCTAACTCATATATGTAATTCATATGGATGGTCCTCAACCCCTAGGCCCCTAGCTAAGAGGGTTAGAAACAACATAGTGAATGCCTAAGATGAGTCCTTTCATGGATTTTATGAGCTTAATATGGCTTCATGGCTCAACCAAAATGATTTCATCTCACTCACACTTGATCAATCTTCATTTTCCCTGAATTTCAATTTTTGACCCCCGGGGCCCTAAACCCACCAAGCCTATCAAATACCCTTGAAATTGCCCAAAATTTGCAAAATTGCTTAAATTACCCAAAATTCCTTAAAATCAGTCCTAAACACTTCCCCCCATTCAAATTGATCATCCATGACCAAATATACCAAAATTTCCAAAAATACCCCCCAACACCCTCCAAATACCCAAAATACCCTTTTAACCCAAAAATTCCAAAAATTCAAAAAATTCCCAAAAAATTCCAGAAAAACCCAAATATTCCCAATTTTATTTTTTTCAACTACACCATAAGCCAATTTTGTCAATTTAGCCCACTTTTACTAAAATCCCCAATTTGGCCTATTTTTAACCTAAGTGGACCCAATGTCCCACCAAACCACTCCAATTGACCTCAATTTTGATCCAATTCAATCCTAGACTTCAATTTAATATCTCCAATACCAATTTAGACCAAACCTAAACCCAATTTCATCAACATATGGATCCAATTTCAATTTGAAGCTTAAAGTCCAATTTTGGCTCATGACCTAAACTTAGCCCAAAACAACCCAACTCAACTCCAATTAACCACAAATCTTTCCCTAAACCTGCCTAACATCCCCACAAACAAAACACTGGCATGATTTGCCCCAAATTTGAAACCAAACCTAACCCAAACCAAAAATCCCCAATTTGGCCTAAATCCATCATGAACCCAAATGAGCCCAAATCCAAAAATCAAAGCCCAACCAAAGTTGAAAACTCTTTGTCACACCCCCATAAATATTTTTCAACATTAATTTTACATCAAACCCAACATTGGTCCAACCTTAACCCAAGTTAGCCCAATTTGGCCCATTTTGACCCCATTACTAAAAAGCCTAAATTAAATCTAATTCAACCCCAAATTACCCCAAATTTGCTCCAAACCATTCATGAAACATTCCCAAACTAAATTCAATGCTTATTGGGCCCAAGCTTTTACAAAATTTTCATCCACTAATTTGTTTTAAAACCTAAAAGCCCACTTCCCTTAAGGCACTTTAAAAGCCCATCCAAAATGATTTCAAAAAGCCCAAAATCAATCCAAAGCCCACATGACATTTCTTTCTATCATCCCTTTAATCAAAATCACCCCTAAGTTTTAAAATCATCATTAACCCATTCCAAATCAAGCTTCATGAAAATTTTCCACCAAAATACCAAAATTCCTAAAATCTACTTCCATGAAATTGACCAAGCTTTGCCCTAAGCCACATGGAGCCTTGGAGCCATGCACAAGCCACATGAAAGCCATGAGAATCTTAGGATTGTCAACCCCTCATAAATGGAAAAAGGAGGAGAGCCTTTAAGCACCCCTTAAAAGTCATTAACCATTCCCATGTCTCCCCTAACCCATGCTTAAGCCTAATTGTACTTGGATTGTGACTTGACCCCACTAATCAAGTCGATCCAAATGACTTTCTCTTTAGCCTAAACCAGCCTTGGGGAGGTGCACCTAGCCTAATCCATGCATTGAACCAAACCAAGTCCAAAATAGCCCCTTCCCCCTACCATTTAAATCAAACCCTTTACACATGTCTAAGGCCAACTGATTGCACCAAACCCCAGCCCTGACCACACTGAGTCAGATGGTGACCTGACCCTGGCCGGCCAGACTAACACACTGTCATCGAAACCACTGTAGCCGAGAGGCTTAATTTGATTCAAAAATTCAAATTGAGCTTGTTGAGTTGTCCCAACTCAATTGAACTCCATGGCTGTTCTTCCCTTGCCCTGAGCAGCTGATCCCAGCCTCCAATTGCCCCTGGGAAGCCCTCCAGCCACCTCTATTTAAACACCACCACCTCTCGGCCAAAAAAGGTGCTTGAACCAAACCTTGCCAAAACTTCGCCAAAATCACTCAGACCCTTTTCCAAACACGGAGCACTTGATCCCCACCGAAATCCGACCTCCAATTCCCTCCGGCGGAGCTCAATTTCTCAGCTCAAAATCCACCCAAAAAACAGGATATTTCACCACAATGAGCCAATCCTCAAATTGATTGACCCTACACCTTCACCAGACCAAGAGTAGAAGTTCCCCAGCAAAAGCCCCCTCTCCAGGCCAGTCATTGCTTCTATCGGCCAAGCTTTCAAATCGGGCTTGATGGAAGTCTGGTCTAGACAATTCACCAGGGTCAGAGGCTTCATTCCTAGGCTCCTCCAGCTCCAACGAACGTGCCAAGACCCTCTGATTGAAGCTTCACTTCTCAGAGCCAAGGTATGGAACTCCTCCTTCCCGAGAGCTTCCAGCGATTCTCCATTTCATTTAAGTTAATTTAAATGCATGTTAGCCATATGGATTTGTAGCTCTCATTTAGAAGAACACATAGAATCAAATTTCATGTAAATTGGTTAAGAAATGAGGGAGATATTAGGGTTTTAGTGTGGACGGCTCTCGGGACACACCAGTCGGAGACGATGACTAGGAACCGTCGGATCGCGCGTGTATCGAATGGATGATTCAGATTGCGCCGGACCGAACCACGGGACATAGAGCGCCGGCTGACTCAGATAGCGGCGTCAAATGGGAGCGCAACACGTAGGGCTTGGGAGCTGACGAGGATGACGTGGCGCAGCATGGATAAGTAGGAAAATAGGATATTTTTCGATTTATTTAAATATCTGAAACTTTAAAAATGCATATCTTTACATAGAAAAATCACAAAAATAAAATAAAAATACCCTCTTGCTCAGTGAATAGAGGAGAAGAATGTGGAAAAAGAATTAAGTTATTTTGATGAGTATTTTAATTTTAATTAATTATTTGCTGATTTCAGTATTTTAATTCTCCATGCATTTATACAATTCACCATGGCATGAGACCATAAGGCTTTTGTAGCCTCTGTTCTTGGGAACATTCCCTGAATTTGCCAAGGCCAGAGGCCATCTCTGTGGCAAGATATTGATTTTTCAAATTTATGTGTCTGTTTTGCCATTTTAATTCCAGTAATTAGCATGTTGCTTAGAAAATCCTAGGAAAATTTAAAGAGGTGTCTTATGACCAGTGGACCCTAGGAAAATTTTGGTTTGGTTTAATTCCTTAAAAATAACCCTAATTAGTCCAAATACTTAAAGCTGAATTTTAATTAATTAGGACTAACCACACATCAAAATTACTTGAAAACAATTCTCCACTGCTCTTTAGGGTCAGAGGAGTCTCACATAAAAATTTGAAATCAATTGAAAATGATTAGCCCCACTAAATGAATTATTTAAGTGTCATGATCATTATTAAATTTTAAAAATTCATAAAACCCAAAATATATTTAAAAAATTCACCAAATTGGTTTTGGGACATCTCTGATATCAAAGGAGTCTAAGAAAATTAAAATTTGAATTTTTCAAAAATTTTCATTTTTCATCATATTTTAAATATTTTAATAATTAAAAAATAATAAAAATCATAAAAATGTCATATTTTGCCTCCTAATCACTTAGGAACAAACTAAATATTTTTTCTCAAGTCTATAGGTTAAGATATTAAATTGTAAAGGCTTAAGGCAATTTTTAATATTAAAAAATGAATTTTTCAACCTTTTCACCAAATTAATTTTGATAAACCAAAGAAAAATCAGAAAAATATAAAATTTATTTCTCTAAACTCCTTGAGTTCAGAGGGACTTAAGAAAAATATAAAATTCATTTTTCAACTTTAATTTTATTTTATAATTAATTAACACTCTAAAACTTAAAATAATTATAATAAATAAAATATAATTCAAAAAATCACCAAAATTGGTCCAAGTGGTCCTCCGGTCGGTAGAAACATCCCATAATTTTCCTAAGGATATGAACCTAACCTTGGTCATGTTGTTGAATTTTCATTGAAAACCCTCATTTTCCCACAAAAATAAATATATAAATTAAATTAAATTCAGAAAAATCACATTTTCTCCTCTATTGACATATGAATGAAGTGACATAAAAATTTTGAGTTCATTTGAGCTTAATTTGATGAGTTATGAAATAAACAAGCCTAAAGGGGCATAAAGATAATTAAAGACTTTAACCCTAATTAATATTTAGGTCTAATCAAATGGAGGGTAAAATATCTGATCTTAATTTTCTTTTGGGAGATTGAAACTTAAGTAATTAAGGGGTAGAAACCCGTTAATTATCTTGAAAATATTTAAAGTAAATTTTAATTAATTAAACAATTTGAATTTTGAGAGAATAAGTTAAAATTTGGATTATTAAGATTAGGGGTATGATTTAAGAAGATGTCGATTCTTTAATTTAAAAATCCCTAAATGAATCACTTTAATATTATTCAACTCTTAATCAAACTCAAAAAAGATAATTGAAATTAATAATTAAATAATTAAAAGGAAAATAAACCTTAATTAAATTAAAAGCTTAAAACATTAAGTGATTTGATAATCAACTTGAAATAAATTTAAAACATTAAAATTAATTTGAAATCACTTAAAAAAAACAAATCTAAAACAAATTTGAAACATTAAAGAAAATCAACCTTAAGACAATTCATAATTAAAAACATAAAAAATCAAACTAATTAAAATTGACCTAAAGTGTTACAATTAAGTCAAATTAAATTTAAATCATTAAAAGTTTAATTAAATTGAATAATCTAAACACCTCTTTCAAATCAAACAATTTAAAACACTTAAGAGAAAATCAACTTGAATTTTAAAACTAAACTAAATCATCCTAAATCATCAATTTAACTTTAATCAAAGCGGTTAAATTCTTTAACAAACCGATTTGCCCCTTAAAGGCTTTCATTATCATAATTCTTAAATGAAGCATTAAGTGAAATGTCACTTTACTCATCGGACAATCAAATGTCCAAGTTCACTGAGTAAGAAACAAAATTTAACTAAATTCTTGGATGATTAATTCACCAGTACAATAAAATTTATTTGGACTCAAAGTAATCTCAGAAGTATTAAAAAGATGTTTAGGACTCATCCTAAGCACTTTCTCAATATGATGAGATGTTTTAGAAGAATTGTCCTTTGATGAAGAAAATCATCCTTAACAAAACACAAGAACCTAAACGTCATAGGAAATGACTAACTATAGGTTTAGGACTTTGGTAGACAACCAAAACCTTCCCTTAGCTTTACCTAGGTGTTTCTTGCAAATACATAAATGCTCTAACATGTGTTTTAAGTGTAGCTTGGAATGACGGGAAGACCCTCCAGGTACGCTTTTATTTTATTGCAATTTACTTACCTGTACTGCACTTTACTTTTCTTACATGTTAAACAAGAATGTCACCCTGCATGAAAACTGAAAACTTTAGGGTAGCCACAAAACTGAAACCCAAAACTAAATTAAAAGTCACAACAAGATAAAATTCACCGCCACAACATTTCAAAATATAAAACAACTCAAAATTTAATCACAAACAGAACAACAAAACCACAATTATAACTAAATTAAAACGTCTTGTTGGATGATCGGGAATACCTCGGATGATGTAACATACATGTTGCTAACGGGATTTCCCACAGTCTAAATGAAAGTGTGGAACTCATTCAGTTGACTTTAGCAAATTCATCTGGACTGAGTGAATCCGATAAAAATAACGATGCTCGGAATGATGGAACCGTGGGATCTTAACCGGTGTTGTTATAATCAACTTTAAGATTCCCTTAATAAAACACTAAGATATTTGAACCTTAAAACTCTTCTAAACCGAAACACTTCTCTCATCTCCTGATTTTCACTTTCTAAAACTAAACCTCTGCAACAACAAGGAGCTTGGAGCATAGTGGGCAGCACGGCCATCGTCGTCAGCAAAACTAGAATCTACATCAATAAAACCCTTACTTAGCATTAAATAACCAAGCCATAAGATTTCGAGGTAGTTTGCTTAGTGCAACATATATCCTCAGCTTTTCATTAGACATTTGCATAATTATATTGTGTAACTTAAATCCTAACCGGTCTTAGGATTCCGAGGAAGTCGTTCGGTACGACATAAACCCTCACATCTTCGAGGCTGTTTGTGTGATTTTATCATACAAGTATAAGTCCTAATTAATTAAAATTGGCAGTATTACAACATTAAATAAACTCTCAAATTGAAGCCAAACAATAGGATAGTTTGGGAAGTTGCCAAGATTCTTCTTGGCTCCTCAACTTCTCCTATTTCTCTTCCTTTGGACTCCTGAAAATAACTGTTCCAAATTTGATCCATTCCCTATTGAAATCTCCAAAATTCAATCCTTTAAAAACCTTAAACTTTGAAATTCTTGAGAGCAAAACCACTGATCATTATCGAGAGTTTTCTTAAGTGATTCCCGTCATTTAAGATGTAATTAACTAAAGGGGCTTACCCTTATAGGGAACTTTAAGAACCCGAGTAATATAAACCCCGTTTAATTCCTTTATATTAAACAGGGGAACTTGTCGGCTTATAAAATTGGTTCGCAGACCAAACGGATGTCACAAATCTTCTAGTTTATTTAATCGAGCCTCATCATCAAGTAGTGTGTCTATTCTTAGGGATAGATACACAGCTTGTGATGCGGCGCTCGTTTATATAAACTATTTAGGATGTGAGATCTGTTTGATTTCATATCTTAAAAATCTTTCGAACTTAAATTTTTTTTTTTAAATCAAATGCTACTTTCCAAATTATATATATATATATATATATATATATATATATATATATATATATATATATATATATATATATATATATATTTAAATTAAATTTAAAATTTAAAATTCGCCGACAACTTCTGTAGGCGACCCCTTTTCAAAATACCACATAACCTAAAAATATGCCGACAGTCACCTGGTGAGGGGGCTTCCACTGGGGAACTTCTTCTCTTGGTCGGTGATGGTGTAGGGTTAATCAATTTGAGGTTTAGCTCATTGTGGTGGAGTGTCCTGTTTTTTGGGCTTGAGATTGAGCTCAGAAATTGAACTCACAGGGGGGTTTAGGGTTGGATTTCAGTGGGTATCAACTGCTCTAGGTTGTGTGAAGCGTTTGGGATCGATTTGGCAAAATTTGGCTAAGGTCCAGTGCATCAACCCTTTTGGCCGTGGAGGTGGTGGTGTTTAAATAGCCATGGCTAGAGGGCTTCCCAGGATCAATTCAAGGCTGGGATCAGCTACTCAGGGGAGGAGAAGAAGAGCTCTAGTGACCATTGGCCATGGGATAGCTCAGCAAGGGAGTTTTGAATTTTTTGAATTAAAATGAGGCTCTCGGCCTGGTGGTTTCCGACAACTGGGGTGGTGGTCCAGCCAGGGTCCAGTCACCATCTTGACCAGTGATGTCAGGGGTTGAGTTTGGTGCAAGCAATGGAGGTTTGACATGTGTCAAAAGTTTGATTTAAGTAGAATGGGGGAAGTGGCTCTTTTGGGTTTAATTTGGTCAAGTCACGTAAATGGACTTGGTGCACCTCCCCAAGGTCTGATTTTGGGCTGAGGGAATCAGTTGGGTCAGCTAGCAAAGGGTGATGAAGTCTCCATCTAAAGTGATGTGGCCAACTTGGATTAGAGTGTGACACAAAAAAGGGAATAAAGGCTTTAGTGAGGGATTAAGAAAGAGGCTCCCTCCCCTTGCCATTTATGGCTTGATGAGGTGTAAAGGGTCTTACATGGCTTCATGTGGCTTAAGTATGGCTCAATGGCTCCATTTGGCTTGGGAGCGGCTTGGTTCACTTTGCATAAAAATGGGTTTTAGGGATTTTTGACATTTAGGGGTAACTTGGCATGAGGCTTGATTTAGATTTATTTGATGATTGATTTAAAACATAGGGAATGATCTTATTAAATGAATGATAATGGGAATTTGTCATATGGGCTTTGGAATAAATTTTAGGCTTTTTAAATTTGGTGAAGATGGGCTTTTAAAATGTTTTAAGAAAATGGGCTTTTGGGTTTTAAAATAAACTTTTGGATAAAAATTTGGTAAAATTTTGTGCCAAATAAATGTTGCATTTAGTTTAGGAATGTGTCATGAGTGATTTGAAACAAGTTCGAGGTACTTTGGAGTTGAATTGGGTTTAATTTGGGTCTTTTAATAATAGGGTCAAAGTGGGCTAGCTTAGGCTAAAGTTGGGTTAAGGTTGGGCTAAAGTTGGTTTTAATGTGAAATTAATGTTGCAAAATGTTCATCGAGGTTTGAAAAAGAGTTTTCAATTTTAGTTGGGTCTTGATTTTGGGATTTGGGCTTGTTTGGGTTCATGATTGGTTTAGGCCAAATTAGAGAATTTTGGTTTGAGTTGGGTTTGGGTGAAGTTTGGGTTCAAATTTGGGGTAGATTAATGTAGAGTTTTGTTTTTGGGGATGTTAGGAAGATTTCAAAATAACTTTGGGGAAAATTGGGCGACATTTGGGTTCAATTTGGGATGGATTGGGTCACTTGATCAATTTTGGGCCTTAAGGGCCAATTTGGAATTTTTTTATCAAATTGGGTTAAATTGAATAAATTGGGGTATGTGGTAGTTGAACAAAATGATGTGGATAATATTTTGGAATTTTTTGGATTTTTTGAGAATTTTTTTTTGAATTTTTGGAATTTTAGGCTATTTAGAGTACAATGAGGGTACATGAAGGGTATTGGGGGCTATTTTTGGGAATTTTAGTATATTTGGTCATGGATGATGAATTTGAGTGGTGGGGAATGTTTAGGATTGATTTTGAGGAATTTTGGGTAATTTAGGCAACTTTGAAAGTTTTGGACAATTTCAAGGGTATTTGGTAGGTTTGGTGGGTTTAGGGCCCCGGGGGTCAAAAATTGAAATTTTGGGAAAAATGAAGATTGATTAAATGTGAGTAAAATGAAACCATTTTGGGTTGATCCAAGAAGCCATATTAAGCTCACAAGAGCCATGAGAGGACTCATTTTAGGCACTCAATATGTTGTTCCTAACACTCTTAGCCAGGGGCTTAGGAGTTAAGGTCCATCCATATGAGTTTCTTACATGAGTCAGGAAGCCGTGTTGGGTAAGAGTGGTTTTAGGGTTTAGAATGTGTGTGAGAGTGTGGTGTGTGCAGGTTAACCTAACCAAGATCGGACTACCCAGGGTAATCCTAAGGCCAAAGAATCCTATTGGAACTCATCCTTGAACCTCCACATTTGACTTTTAA
Source organism: Papilionanthe hookeriana x Papilionanthe teres (assembly GCA_022702705.1). Lineage (NCBI taxonomy): Eukaryota > Viridiplantae > Streptophyta > Magnoliopsida > Asparagales > Orchidaceae > Papilionanthe > Papilionanthe hookeriana x Papilionanthe teres. Next base: position 40,853,385 of record CM040426.1, on the reverse strand, counting down.
CCTTCCAAATGGGCTTGGAGGTTTATGGTCATCTGTGTGGGGTTCAAGAAAAGTTAAGAAGTGTTTGAATTTCTAAGTGATGTTCTCATTTCTAGTCCTCTAGGATAGTCAAAGGGAAAACTTATGGCTAGATCCTAAGCATTAAGAAGAGAAAAGACCTCACAAAAAATGAGGTCAACACCATGAAACATACTCACATGCCCAACCCTCAAACTCTCTCTCATACAAAATCTCTCAAATACTCAAAGAAAACCATCATTAGAAATTCTCTCCTAAAAAGAACAAGAAGAGACCCCTGGGTGCACTCCATACCCTAATATCTCATATGGAGAGCCTCGAAAGTTTGCCAAAAGATCCTTTAAGTTGAGCCTTAGTATCCCTTATTCTTTCTGCGCCAACATGAGCATGAAATTTCTTTCCAAATTAGTTCTAGTCATCCAGTGGCGTGACCATGCCCATAGTTGGTGTGGTTACACTAGACCTGACATTTCCATACTTGAATTAGGCGTGGTCATGCCAAACTTGGCGTCGCTACATCCAAATCAGACGAGGTTATGCTGATTTGTTCACTTTGGTTGTTTTGACTAATTTCGTGCACTCAACACTTCTAACCTGTCAAACACCATAAAGAACCTTCCACAAGCATAATTCCTTGATAATTAAGGAAGAAAACATGATGTTAAATGCAATAAAATCATGTAAATTTATCTCATATCGATACTGAATAAATTTTAGGGAGTCATTGAATTCGTAGAGACTTATAGAAGGTTTAAAGGTTTAACCCATGACAAAGATGATGTTAAGGATTTACTCTGAAGAGTGTAGGAGAAGGAGAGTGAGTTCCTACAGTGCCCTTAAGGACTCATGCTCCATCTGTCTATCAAGATTAAATTTGACTCCACTAATAACCAAGCATAATACAATGTGTTAATCATCGGGTTAAGGTTTTCATCGGCAATTGAACTAAGACATCTCCTCATTAAGTCATATTCCCAACTATAGTTAACCAAGTCATGGAATGAGATGGCATAATGCACAAGTATCTAGGCATCACAAAAGCAAAAGTTGAAAATTTGAATACTTCTTATTCAAACCCCTTTCAAGGGAAGAAAATTGACTTGTTTATTTCCTTTATAGAGGTAAATTTTGAACATAAATGACACATAAGGTAGGAAAATGCAACCATAGAAGCACTCGAGATCTCAAATGTTAAGCCAGAGTTGGGTTGACCCCATAAATAAATATTTAACAATAGGAACAATCCTAATAAATATAAAAAACCCCTAAAAAATTCAAGTTAAAGTCAACATAATACTTAATCATTGATATAAATTTTTCAAAAAAATTGTAAGTACCATATTTTAAGGTGTGTTAAAGAGGATGATAGTCATGATCCTGCAATAAGTCCACTTCGAAGAGTGTGGTGGTCACTCGAGAGAAAGAACATTCGCAAACTAAATACTACAACAAAGATATTATTTAGCAACTCGAAAGTTGTTGCAAAATAGTACATGTGAAGAAGTGAATAGTGTCAAAAGTTTGCTCATATGATTGTTATCCATAAACTCCAGCCAATAACTAGCCTCTAATATTTTGAAGTGAAGGAGATTGATCTTCTCGTTCCATTTTCTTTAGGTAAAAGAGATCAAAATTTTATCCTTGTAATGTTCAATTATTTCTCAAAGCGAATAGAGGTGATCAATGTTAAGGTAGTACGCAACTTCATATGGATTGACAACATATGTTGATATGGCTTAGCTATCATGATAGTTACTAATAATGGGACTCAGTTCACTGATAGAAATGTCAAAAACTTTTATATCAATCAAGTTATAGAACTTAAATTTTCTTCGGTAAATGTACCCAAAACTAATTGTCAAGTGGAAGCAAGCAATAAGATCTTGAATTCAGTTAAGAAAAAAGTAGAAATTTAAAAAGTTAAATGGGCAGAAGTCTTATCATATTTAATTTTTTCAATAAGAACTACACCTTTACCTCATTTCATTCTAACACATGGAGTTTAAGAAGTAATTTTGGTGAATATGATATACGTAGTCAGCGTGTTTTAACGATTGCCAGGTTTGAAGAAATAAAGTTGAACGAATGGAGAGGACTCAATAATGAAATTCTCTACAATTTATTGGCTCTCTTAGAACAGCTTTGAGATTGAGAAGAGAATTACACTTTAGAGTGGGAAATCTAGTCCTTAAAAAAGTTGATGTCGTAGCTTGCAACTAAGTGCTCGAGAAGTCTAACCTCTCATGGACTAGATCATATATTGTCAAAGAATAAACTAGGCTAAACGCATATAAGTTGATCACATGTCTTGGCAAAGATAATACTAGGACATTGTTCATGTTATTTCAGTGGATATGACCATGTAAATCTTGATTACTTAACTATTTAACTAATCAAATATAATATCAAAAGTCACATATTATCTTGAAAGAAAGAAATATCACTTTAGATAGATTTGATTATTTAAATAAAATAAATTTTGAAATTTGATAGGTCTGCATTTAAACTAACAAACCTTTCATTTCCCTAACCTATTGTTAGATAAGGTTTAGATAATTCTGTTTACTTACTTCCTATATTGACAAATTCCTATAGATAATTACATCTTAAGAAATGAATTTTCTTCAAAAAATTCTCAATTATTGATATGGTTTTTTCTTCAAGAACTTTTGAGTTCAAATTTTCACAATTGATTATTTGGAATTTCAAATAGGAAAGCTCAAAAGTTAAATAGTTCTTCTTTAAACCAAAAAGAGAAAAAGTATGAGTGTTCAAGATACTGCGCAACTAAGTAACACCTCAACTGTTCTATTATTTGGCTTTATTGATTTGAAATTGAAGAACTTATTATTATGAAAATTGGCATTTTATTAGAATATTAGGAATATAAGATTGTGAGAAACCTTAAGAGCTAAAGATTTATGTCAAAACTAGACAAACAACCTCAGTATCCAACTAAAGTTGAGGCTTGCCACAAGAAGTAGAACTTCAAATCCTAGTCTGAAGAGAGAGAAAATGCAGTAAACAAAGAGTCTTATAGTCCAATCCAATAGGATCGAGCAAGCCTGACACGACTAGACTTATAACCCAACATAGAAAAACTTGTCATCTAACCCCACCTAATCACTATAAAGCCATGTTTGGTCAGGTTTATAAACTTCAATGTATGATAAACTATTGTTTATTAAGAAAGTAGGTCATATAACTTGATTATAAATTCAAGATACCTAAATATGAATGGTATGCAAATGTGCTAAAAGTAATGCAAACATTTATTTGTAATTTCAAATTTATATTTTTTATTTCTCACCACAATCAAATATTTTATATTTGGTAACTCTTAGTGTCTAGTGATAAAGCAATCTATGTATGGGTATGCATGTCCTGGATGATGAATACTTATAAGTTCAATTTATAGTCCAATTGGTTTGCAAAGCTAGACCCACACTACAAGGCGCTAATCCTCAAATCACTCCTTTTGTGCAATCAGTGGGAGCTGAAGAGAATGAACAAAACCAATATGCATGAATATGCCTAAAATAATTTTTTCTAACTATGCTCTAAATCAAAAAGAGGTTTCTACTCAATTTTTTTTTAAAAAAATTATTATTTAAATTCCATAATGTTTTAAGGTTTTAATACAATATATTATTTTATTTTTTTTTTGTTATGATATTTTTAAATTTGAAAAACTGTGTTGAATTATTTACTTTGGGTAGAAAAATTTATCCTTAAAGAAGATACTAATAAATCTGGGCAAAAAGTAAATAAGCAACAACATAGAAATATGGGCAGACCTAATCGAGCACAAAATAATAAAAACAAAAATACAACAAAACAACAAGATAATAATAAAAGAGAAAGGTGTTCAACCTTATATCAGCTAAAGACTCATCAATCAACTATTTCGTACGAATATCTTTTTTATTTTCTTAATTTGTGGTTCATCCTCGATGTTCACCTTTTGAGTTGGTCATCCTTTAGATAGTGTGGATGCCCATAGTTGACCAACTATCATAGACACTCTAACTCTAAAAAGTAAAAAAACTCAACAAGAAAGTGAACCTACGATTACTATAGTAGTCTAGACTTACTACGGTACTCTGCAACATACCCTAAGCTTAATATAGCCCATGAAAAACAAAGTTAGCAAAAGAAAAACATGTAAATAAAATTTTATAGTGTAAAATACAAAAATAAAGACTATTTACTCTTGTCCTAACATCCAGTCTAACAAGAAAAACCCAACTTGCCAGATAATTCTAATGAACAAACAAACAAAACAAGCATAAAGCACAAGAACAACAAAGCACATCGCCATCATCTCAACATACCTAAAACTAGGGCTATTGTTCTAAGAAGAATATAAAGGTATGTGTGTGTGTGAAGGAAAAAAGAGCTAAAACTATGCCTTATTATTCAAGTTACAGTTTTTTTTATTATTTTATTCAAAATTTACCAAAAGTAAAATATTCATTTTAAGTTTTAATGTTTTTTACATTTTTATGGATTTGATTAATTTTTATAAATTTTTATTTTATTATTTGGTTAAAATGCCTTTTATATATTTATATATATGTATTTAAAGATTATTAATGCTTATAAAATGTCTTAAGCTATTAGAAAAAATGAATTTTAGAATTAAAACTTGGTTCATTTTCATATTTTCCAATGTTTGGTATATTTTGACTTAAATGTTTTCATATTCACTTAAAATTATTTTTAAAGATTGTTAACGACTTCAAATGTGTGCTATGATAATTTAATGAATTGTTTATTTTCTATTAATTTAATACATTTATTTGAATTTAAAGATATTTTTGGTTGAAAATTAATAACAAACTCAATTGACCTAAAATATCCTTGAAAAGTTATTGAGATTCTTGTGCATGGAATTGTTTATTATATATTGAGATTTGTACTATTGCACTACATTGTTTCATTATCTTTTCTGGATGAATTTTTTGTTGCACTTTATACTTGACTTTCTGAGATTCATGTGCTTCAACCTCTCTTTACTTTTCCCTGTACTTAGTTGTTGTGTATCTTTATTGTTATTTACTATTATGCATGTGTGGAAAATTTCAAATTTAGGAGAGAAAAACTCTAGCTTATGTAAACTTGATAAGTAGATCACATAGCTCTGCAAAAGATTATCAACTTCATTTTGTAACTCTTGCTAGAAGTTTTTGATTTATTTAAACTTCTTATCACAATCCAATAGAAGCAAATAAATGTTTCTTATAAAATATTAACTTTAATGAGTACTAAGGATATTTTAAAACTTAACAACTTTAGACTTCACTTAAGAGAAACCCATAAATTATTTAAAATGGGATAATTTAGATATTGAGTAGCCAACCAAAAATATTGTTAACCTTTTTCAGTTCATTTTAACCAAATTAATGTAATCTTAAGTCTTAACTGGAAGGGATATCTTTGAGATGGAACATTAAAATAATCAAGTATTTAGTTTTATTACTTAAGAAAGATAACCCCTCTTCATATGTTAAGAGAAAAGCTAGAAAAGAAAAATTTGCGAAATAGATATAGTAATTCTCTAGAGAAATTGAAAAGGAAAAAAATAAATAAAAGAAAAAGAAGAAAAAAAACAAAATATAAAAGTGAAAATTCTCTGAGGTGAAGCTTGAGGTTAGAACAATAAAAGTTTAAAAGAAAAGAAAATTGAAGGGGGTCTTATAGGACTTGATCCTCTAAATTAATACCACAGTATAAGTTATTTTCAAGGAAAAGAGTTAAATGGACTTTAAGTTTGCCAAAATCCATTGAAATTGTGCTAAAGATATTTAAGGTTTATGAAAGAGATTATATATGACACCAATTTAAACATTTGTTGGATTATCTTATGAAAAAGACGTAAAGAAATTAAGGAAATGTCAAGTCATTAATAAGTAAAGATGATCAAGTATAAATAGCATTTCATGTTTCTTACTTAGATTTGATAAAATAATTTGAAAAGACGGAACTCTACAAAAGTATTGAGTCATGTGATTATTTGATGACAAGTAATAGGGTAAGTTTGAGAGTATTGACATTCGTCAATTTTATGTGATTTTACCTAATATTTTCCCTAGATTATACATATTAATTTTATTTATTTATCACATATTTATGCTTGAGAAGGGTATTTTATTTAAGTTGTGCATGATGCAGGAATTGAATACGAACAAGTTGGAACGACAAAATCCAGCAAAAAAGTGTCGCGAAGCGGCCTGACCATGCCTAAATGCAGTGTAACCATGCCACTTATCTAACATGGTCGACATGACCACACCGTATGATGCAGTAGGGCAGCGTGACGATACCACAATTTGGTGTAACCACACTGACCTAGGTAGTTTAACAATGTGACCATGCCGCAAAACGGCGCGTCCACATCGACTAGTGGGAAAAACTTTACGAAGAAAATTTAATAGCCTAAACTATGATAATTTATATAAAATAAATTCTTAGGGCTTCTTGGAGAAAGTTCGGCATCAGAGAAGGCTTTGGAGGCTGAATGAAGAGAGTTTGAGAGAGATTTTTAGGGATCTCTTGAGGGTAGTCTTCCTCCATAAGTACAAACCTTTAAGGGGGGGAGTTTTTCTTTACTTTATGAGTTTTGATAGACTTTGTATGAGACGGAAATGTGTTGACTTTACAGAGGAAATAATTTCTTGTAAGTTTTTCATATTTATGTTGCTTGCAATGGGTTTTCATATGGTGTTTTTCGCTATAATTTTCTCTGCAATGAGTGAAAAAGCTTTTGCTTCGTGTCTTTGAGATCTAAAGAGTAGTAGATTTATCGTCGTCGTAATATTTTTATGTTAAGCATTCTCTTGTGCTTTCATGTCTTATGTTGTTAGTTAACCTCTAAAATTATTTTACTCCTAGTATAGCCAACTAGAAACTTAAAATATTTCGTGAAAATATGACTTCTAACTGTTGCGTAGTGGAAACGAAGGGGTAAACATAAAATTTTGAAAAAATTTTGAGAGTATGAACACGTTTCAGTGAAATTCTGCAATCATCCCAAGAGATAAAAAAAGTCATCTGTAATGTTATGGGGATTGAGTGAGCCTCAACTTCGTGGATTCTAATCTTTCTTTGGCCTAGACATAGGCATAAGGAGTACTATGTCCTTTGATTAACAAAAATCATATAGGACAATATTAGAAAAACTTATGATCGCCACAATCCCCGAATAACAGAGGCACGAGCATCGTCTATCTTGAAGGAACTCATGAAACCCTCATATTTTCAGCTTTTCAATTGTTAAGTACTCTACTTTATTATGACCTTAGGACTTAAAACCCCATTTTGATGAACACTAAGTTAAGTTAACTATATTAGTAAACTAGAGATTTTATGTGGAAACAAATATTACACATTCCCTGTGGGATCGATACGCGGTACTCTTGAACCGAATTACACGGTACATCCATACATGCACTTGCATTTTATGGCTGACTTATGTCCTGATAAGTTTTGGCGCACTAGTATTCTTCTAGATCTCTTTCATCTTCTATTGTGTTGGTAGATATTTCTTAAGTGCAATTAATAGTAATAGTTTAGCAAGTTTTATTCTTTGAATGAATGTTTAAACTGAAGCAGTCTAAATCTTATTGAGAATTTTCTTCAATGTCTTCAATCAAATCGTGCTTCAACCATCTTTGTTTGCATACGGATTGATGAGAATAACCACATCAACTGACATAACACTGACAAAACTTTTTTTTTTGTTCTTTCAGATATTCTATCTAGATTATGAATTTATCAATCTTGAAGTTATACTCTAACTATTATTTAAAATTGAAGCAGTCTTCTATCATGTAATTGATCATTCGATGGTAATGGCAGTACTTCAAATGTACTTTTGCTTCTAGCTTTAACTAATAGAAATTTGTACTATGGCTTCTTAAACAAGTTCTGAAACATCTTTTCCATTGTGCTTGTCTTGAAAGAATAAACATTGTGCATATGGTCGCTTATCATAGGAGCTATCCTATCTAACCGATAGAACTTTTGTCAAGAGAACTACAGACTGTACTAGTATGGAGGCTACTAAACATATTGTTTAGGCTGAGTTGAATGGAAGTTTTGCTGCTATTACAGCTCAAGCTGTATTTGCATCAGTTGCTTCCTTTTTTGTACTGCCAACACATTTCGTAAGTTCTTTTCAAAAACTTTCATAAGTTCCAGCTTGTCAGATTTTTCCATAAAACTAAGTTTTTGTTCGCTTCTTGCAAACTCATGCCTTATTGAGTAGTTTTTCAAAAATCTTAATTGTGAATCCTTTGAGAAGAAAATCTACCTGTCCATGCATACTCCTCATCAAAATCTCAATTGTGTGTTATTTTGGAGCTAGGCTCGTATTTTATGCTTAGATTTCTCAAACATATAATGCATTCCACCACAGTCTCTCTCGATTTCTATTTCTCAATGACCCAAATCGTAGGCAGTGATATGGTGTTGGGCTTTAGAAAACCATTTAACAAACATATTCTTCAATTCAGAAAAGGTCTTCACCGCTCATTTGGCATTTCTAGGTATCAATCTAAATTTCACTCTAGTTAGGCTACTGACAAACTATCAAAAAGTCATGTCACACCTCTCATGTTACAACAGCTTGCCCTAAAGTGTGAAACATGATGTCGGGGGTTCTCGGCTCCATTTGAATGTTTTAAATAGAGGAGCCACAAATCCCTTTAGATACTGAACAACATTGAATTCCTCTTGATATGGTCTGACCTTTAGAATCAATATTTTGGCCTTAGACAAGGCCAGATCTTCTTTAACTTGTTGTATAACAATATGCTTTCCTAAATGGCAGTGTAGAATCCTTCTTTTGCTGAATATCCCCACTGGCGATAGTAGTTTGTTTCTTATCATCCAAAATTTGTTCAAACTCTAGCTGGTTGACTTTGGTTAATGGCACCTTTAGGTGACTGAGGCAAACTAAGGAAGGTAGTTAATGCTATCATCATTTCTTCCACCCTCTTTTCCAAATGATTTATTTATTCATCTTTTTGCCATAGCAGACATAACATAGCTTAATCTTGATTGTCTTTCTCTCTGACTAGTGCTATGTCTTGTCAAGAAGAAGCATGAGTCTCCACAAAATTGATCTCACCAAGCTTCTCTTCCATTAAATCTATCATATGATCTTTGTTTTCATCCAAGGATTCTCATTCTCTGTCATAAGCCAACTTCTTTATAACTACTTTGAGTTTCTCAAGAGCTTCTCCTATGGAGTTTCCTTGTACATTCTATGCATCCACTGGCACCAACTTCTGAGAAACGTTCAACGGATCTGGCTCAGACACATCAAACTCCATTCGCTTCACCTCAAACTTTGGCTTTGCACTCGCTTCTTTAAACTTATCCATTTTCAATGACAGACCAATGACCTTGGGTATCCATACCAGCTTCTTAGGTGGTTACTAGGTAATTCAAGACTCTTATAGAAATGTCAACACGATCAAATAGGATACATTACTTAACATGTTGAATATCATTATACTAAATGATTTATCGTTATCTTTTATTTTTCACCATGAGACATAATAGTGTAGATCGGGGTCTCAGGCATGACTTGATGGGAGTTCTTAGCGGTGGCACATGTATGGTGGTAGCAAGAGGCAGTTAAGCTCCTATGTGCAACTTGGCAGGAGCCCTCAATAGTGAAACATATGCAATAACAGTGGTAGCAGTAGGTCGAGCTCATAACAGTAGGTCATAAAAAATTCACAGAGTTGGAACCTCTTCCTTCTTTACTTTCATTAGAATAGGCTTTGCATGCCTATGAACTAGTTTCCCCTTCTATAGGATTTTCATCTTCATCTGGTAGGATGCGACATATCTTATCCTCTTCAGAATCTTAACAATAGTGCACCTTTCCTTGCGGACTAGTTTCTCAAAGACATCACGAACTCTAGAAAATGACATGTTCTTTTTCCTTCCATGGTTGTGGCTATAATGTAACAATTGGGGTGGAGTACCAGCAAGCTTTCAAACATCCTCTTCTTCAAGGTCAATGGACAGAGGGTGAAACCTACTACCTTCTAGAAGAGGAGAGGTCTTAGGGATTTCATCACAGTCTCAGGGATTTCATCACAGTCAACTTTTTTTAGTTCAGAAAATTCCACAGTTTTCACTTTCTTTTCCTTTGAGACTTTCATGTTCCTATTCCTTCTTTGAGCGTGAGTAAAAGGTGCAGACCTTTAATTGGAACCAATCTTTAATGTTGGCAGCAAATCCTTAAAATCCATCAGATTCTTCTCAACGATAGCAACTGACATCTCGTTTAGTGCTTCTAATTTTGACAACAATTCCTCAACAACAACTTTGTTCATCAATATTGCAGTCCTTTGAGGCTCAGTCTCAACAATCTTAATGAAATTCATAGATTTTTTCTCTACCACAGTCCTCTTTCATGAGAGAAAATCCTTTTTGGACTTAGTTCAACTCTATCACTAGCTTCACATCCTTCATAGCTTTAGTTTTTAAAATAGCAAAGGTTAGGTTGCTACAGATCATTTCTAACTCCTTAAAACCTGTGTCAAAACTTAATAACAATCTCTTATGATAAGGCTTTCTTGATCACAACTAAGTTTAGTCTCGCCTCAAAAGAGAATATCAACTTCACAAAAGATACCTTTCTGAAATTTAAAAAGTTGAGATAATTAGTTCAGAGCTTCATACTGGTTGTGGATATTCCAAGATAGAAACAAACTTTATGGCTTGTCTGATATATTGAAAAATTTGGTAAATTAAACAATTTCTTTTAAATTTTGATTCTTTTGCATTTCTATGAAGTTATCATTGAATATTTTGGAAGGAATAAATTTAGTGAAGATTGAAAGCTTAGTTTGTTACAAACATGCAAACCTAAAAATAAAGGAATTTGGTTTGAGAAGAAAAGGGTGGACCTATGCCCAAGATAAAAAAAAAGTTGATTTTTTTAAAGTTCTTTTATTTTTATCATTTTGTTTAATTTAACAAGAATTATTCCATAAGTTTATAATTTAGAAATGTTAGCACTTGCTTATTTAAGGGTGTTTAAACAAGTGGTTCTAGAATTGAAGAACTGATGCTGACTATACTTGTCCAAGAGAGAAACGGACAAGATATCCAATAGAAAAAAAAGTAGTCTAGTCTGTAAGAGACACATGCACACTACCAATATGAAATGATAAAACACAAACCAAAGATGGAGAGAAAAGTTATTCCCCGAAAGATGTTCCAGAAAGACCTATTGGTTTTGGTTTGGTGGATATGACCATATAAATCTCAAATATTTAATTATTTAAATAATCATATAAGACATTAAAAGTAATATACCAACCCAGAAGATAGAAAAATCAATTTATGGATTCAATTATTTAAACTTAAGAAGTTTTAAAATTCAATATGTCTTCATTTAAACCAACAAATATTTTCCCTACCTAACTTGAAGGCTAGATAGAGTTTAGATTAATTTGAGTTACTAACTCCCTAAAAGAGAAAACCTCTATAGTTACTTCAACAACAAGAACAAGTCTTTATCTCACTAAGTGAGGTTGGCTACATGAATCCTTTTTCTCCATTGTGTCCTATTGAGTGTCATATTTTCATTTAATTCCAATAAACTAAGATCATTTATTTCATACAATATGCTCATGTCTTTCTAGGTCTAACTCTGCATTTCTTAAAATAAGTCGAATCAAAAACATATACTTTCTTAACCGGATCATCAGATGGTCGACGTTTAATGTGACCAAACCATCTAAGACAACTCTCTCTAATTTTGTTTGTCACTGCAGCTACACCAACCCTATCACATATATATTCACTTTGTATTTTGTCTCTAAGTGTAAAGCCACTCATCTACCTAAGAATTCTCATCTCGGCAACACTTAACTTAATTTTATGATTCTCTTTTAAAGGCCAACATTCCGTGCTATAGAGCATTGCAGGTCTCACTATCATCTTATATAATTTTTCTTTCAGTCTAAGTGATACTTTCTATCACACAATAGGCTCGAAGCATTCCTTCGCTTCAACTGACCAACTTGAATTATACTAATAACATCCCCATCAATATCACCATAAAAAAATAAAATCCTTTAAGAAATTTCTTGATAAAGGTTGTGATTTTATCTTCAAGAAATTCAAAATTTAGATTTCCATGATTGATTCTTTAGAATTTAAAATGGGAAAACTAAAAAAATGGAATAGCTTTTCTCATAAACCAAAGGAGGAAATGTAGAAGGTGTTGAAGATACTGAGAAACTCAGTGATACCTCAACTAGTCTATTATTTGGCTTTATTAATTTGGAATTGAAGAAATATTTATTGTTCAAATTAGCATTTTATTAAAATGTCATGAGTTATATCACACGATTTAAGATCTTGAGAAAGTCTAGAAGAAAAGGAGTTATATCGTAACTAAATGAACAATCGCATAATCATATGATTGAAGCTGAAGCTTATCGAAAGAAGTAAAACCTCATAACCTTGTCTAAAGAGAGAGAGAAAATACAATAAACAAAGAGACTTATAGTCCAATCCAATAAAGGATTGAACAAGCCCAAAATGACATGACTTACAACCCTGCATAGAAATATTTGCCATTTAAGCCCACCTAAACACAATAAAACCATGTGTGGTCTGTCTTGTGAAGTGCATGATAGGATAAGCTATTATTTATTAAGGAAATTAAATCTTACAATTTGGTTATAAAATCAAGATGTGTAAATATGATTGATATGCAAATGTTCTAAGACTAATGCGAACATATTTTTGTACTTTGAAACTTAGTTTTTATTACTCACTACACACAAATATTTTATTATTTGGTTAACTCTTCGTGTCAAGTAATAAATCAAGTTGTGTATGAATTTGCTTGTTATATAAGATGAATGCTCAAAAGATCAATTACAGGTTAATCAATGTGCAGAGGTAGACTCACTCTATAAGGCGATGATCCTTAAAGAACAAATCTCTCAGTTTTTATAATGAATGAGGGCTTGAAGAGAAGAAAAAGAATTGATATGAATGTATAAGCTGAAAATGATGTTTTCGTTACTATTCCTAAATCGAAAGTTTTTTCTCTTCATATTAATTTTATTTCAACTTTGTTGTTTAAATGCCATGATGCTCTAAGGTGTGAATGTAATATGTTATTTTTATTTTTATTTTGGCTATGAATCTTTTAATTTTAAAAAATTAGGTTTGAATTATTTAATTTGGGTATAAGAGTTTATTCTTAAAGAGCATATCAATAAATCCAACAAATAATGACATAAAAATGTGGGCAAAACTAATCAAGCACATAATAACAAAAATAATTTCTTCAAACATCTCTTCAGATACACAATGGAGGTATACATTGATGATATATGGAAGCATCCTAACACATCTCTTATCTGGATGAGTGCTTTCGACTTCTTCGTCGTTATGACATGCGAGCCTCAACCCAGTTAAATGCACCTTCGAAGTCACATCAGGAAATTTCCGGGATTCGTTGTCACTCATCTCAGAATTGAAAACAAAAAAACCCGGAGAAGATCAAGGCGCTGAGAGGCATGGTGTTCCCATAGAACACTAAGGAAGTGCAATGCTTGAACAGTTGCATAGCTACTCAATGCCGCTTCCCGGCTCATTTTGGAGATAAGTACTTACTATTCTTTAAGATATTGAGGGGTTCTTAGAATGCTGGGTTTTCAGTGTAAAGAAATTTTAGACTGTTTTCAAGCAACTTAAGACATATTTGACCTCCCCGCCCCTCCTTTTAAAGCCCGTCCAAGTGGAGATTTTGCATATCTATTGGGTTATTTCACCTCACATGATAAGCTCTATCCTGTTTAGAGAGGAAAACTATATCGAATGGGTGATCTATTATGTCATCAAGATCCTCTTAGACATGGAGAGTCAATACCCGTTGGCAGACAAGATTGAACTAGCCTTGTATTCTCAGCAAGGAGACTACGCACGTACTTTCAGGCTCACGACATCAACATCTACACAACTCTCTCTTTAGACTATTGTGCAGAGGTCAAAAGCGTCAGTAAGATTAACTAAATGGTTAGTAGAGTTAGGAGGGTTCGACATTCACTACTTACCCCGACTAAACACAAAATCATAAGTACTGGTCCACTTAGTGGTCGAGTGCACCATACCTAGCTTCGACTAGCAACCTCTTTCTCCTACAGTATTATCTTAGTAGACTCTTGTATGTTGATAGAGGACTCAAGAGCAACGAGTTCTTTTTTACGCTAATGTTGTAACTCGAGAAACTGTGCAATCTTTTCTCGCCTTTGAGATAAAGGGTTGCACATATAATCACCAACTCAAAGTGAAATATTTCCAACTGGGCAACACGCAATGGTTTTTCCCTTTCTTAGTTTTCCACGTGAATACTTATGATGTTTCTACTGATTATTTATTTATTTGTGTGTGTGCTAGATTCTCATATAATATTGAGATGATAATATATTATCCTACCAGAATAAATCTTCTAGCATGCATTCCACGTAATCAACTTCTATCAACCAAGTCTTATGACTAACTTATGACTAACTACAAGTGTCTGTGATCTTTATTGAAATTGGAAGGAGGCTGGTGTAAAATTTGTGCAGGGGTACACAAGCCTCCCGCTATACAAAAAAAAACCTTATCTATTTCTTCAATATTGTTACTGTAAATACATAATGATTAAGATTTCTCAAAATTTGTTAACATTTTTTCTGCTCTCTCTACATATTTGTGCAAAGCTCGGGCACCACTTCGTTTACAGCTTCGGTCGGCAGATCTCTTCGTCGCGAAACAGAGAGTGAGCTAGAGAGCGAGAGAGGGGAAGGGTAAAGATGTTCCTGCGGCGTATCCTCACGGGTGGAATGGGATCGATGTTGATGGCGAAGGTGAAGGAGACGACGGGAATCGTGGGGCTTGAGGTTGTGCCTAACGCCCGAGAGGTATTGATATCTCTATACACGCGGACGCTGAAGGAGATCCAGGCCGTTCCGGAGGATGAAGGATACCGCAAGGCCGTTGAAAGCTTCACCAGCCACCGTCTCAAAGTCTGCCAGGAGGAGGCGGACTGGGAGGTGATTGAGAAGCGTATCGGATGCGGACAGGTCGAGGAACTTATTGAGGAGGCCCAGGACGAGCTGAAGCTCATCGCCAAGATGATTGGTTGGTCCTCTCACTGTATTTGTTAGTTTATTTTCTTGAATGGTGAGTTTGTTTAGTTATTAGGGTTCAGGGTTGTTGGATTGTGAGCTGAGTAAGTGCACGCGATTCCTCTGCTTCCTTTTTTCTTAGTCTGATTTGGGCATTAATTGGTTGATCTGAGAACCGTTCTTCTAGAGGCCCTTGATTTCGAAGACCCTAATTGTTTTCTTATTTTTCTTCGTGATCAGGGCGGCCAAAGGGCTATCATTTGGCTTTGATTTCTTTTATAAATTAAAAATTTGCGTATCCTTTATCTTCTTCTCTTTCAATCGGTTCAATTCGAGGCACAGGTAATCCTCTCTTCATTTCATTTCGCTCATTTGCTTCTTCTCCAGTTAATCCGAAATCACTTTCCCCTCTTCATTTATGTTTAAGTAATTCATCTTCCGGTATAGCAATAATTATTGAAAACCATCTTTGAAGACCTCCAGCTTCAGGTACTGTCTGTTCCTCACTTCTCCACATTGTTGGTCAGTTCCTCATTTATCGACCGCGGAGGAACGGTCGGGTGATGTGTCACTTTCATTTCTATTGCTCGCATTTTATTAAGCACGTTTTGACAAATGCCTTCCTCTTTTACCTTTTGAAGTCTATCTTTCTTCCCATTTTTATTTTTTCCATCTGGTTATAAAAAAGCAAACTAACATGACAAAAATGTGAATGAAAGGGGAAGAATACAAACACTTAAACTACTTCTCATCAAGTTCTATTTTTAGTAAAATGATTTCTTGCTAGATTAGTTTTTTCTCAAATGTTATAAGAAGAAACAGAAGGCTGGATTCCAGACGTTTCATTCTTAAGAATAACAGAGAGACAAAATTTGCAAGGTTTTTTATTCAAATAAAATTACTTTATAGATGATGCCTACCTCTCTAATAAGTAATAACAATATCTTTGGTAATTAGACAAATAAGGTGAGCACGGAATTTGTTACATTATATAGTCTAATAGAATGGTGAAAAGAGTGGAAGACTTGCATTTTCTTTTACATGCTATACTTTATTTTGCTTGAAGAGAGCATTCCAGGAGATCCTTAATCACTTACTTTTGTGATAAAACTAGTAATTATTAACCAAATAAACATCCAATTGTATAATTAAATACAAAATGCAGCTCACATCAATAACAACTAAACATCAAATGCAATGAAAATGCTTTACTGCTTTTTGAAAAATCACTCTTACGAATTTTCACAACAATATTAATAGAAGCAAACAAAATGATAATACCTGATTCCTTTAAGGGATTAAAAACATGAATTCATAAAAAGGTTATTAATCAATTTAACAATCTTTAAATTCCCAAATTAAATAGCGAACAATTCACTACAATAAAATGCAAACTTTACAAAATTGTTCAAAAATCAAAACATGCCAAATGACCTACACCAAATATTGTTTGAACAAAAAAATATATCATCAATTAAAAAACCTAAGTAATGGAAGCACGAGTTTATCCATGTCATCCTGCTTTTATGAATAAGAATAACTTTCTTGCTAAATATATCTTTTATGATTACACATCATCCTCCATGAAAAATAATCCAAATGGCTTTTAAATTAGAGAAATCAAATTTCACAAAAGGATGACAATCAAAGGCTGAATGGGTTCAAAATCTAATTATTGTCGAGTCATTGCACACTCACAACCTTACCCTCACTATCAACATAGGAGCCGTTTGGAAACCTCGTAAGTCACACTTGCGCGGCTTAACATCCCTTTAGGCTCAACACTTCAACTATACACAAGATAGAAAGAAATTGAAGAATTGAAGACAAGAATAGATAGCAGGGACTTAAAAAAGCAACATTATGTATTTTTTGGAAAATAAATGTAAATATAGCTAAAAGAGAGGGAAGTTGCACCGATGAATGGCCGGTGAACATACAATGAATGGCCAGTCAGTGGAGGATGAACCAATGGAAAACGACACTAACGTAGTCGAGCAGAGAGGTCCTCACGCAAGCTAATAGAGAATTTAGAGGAGTGGTTTTGCAGTTTAATAGGTTAGTATATCAAGGATTTTGATAAAATTATATAATTAATTCTTAAAAATCTTTTATTGTTGAATAAAAGCAAACATTAACATAAAGGAATCAACCAATTCTTTCAAACGACACCGATTTGCCGCATTGTGCCTTTTCAGGTTGTTCTGGACTGTTTGACGTGGGAGAGGGTTTTTGTATGAACTGAAACCAAATCTAAGACCATTTCACGGTCGAATTGACCAGTTCGATCTGATTTTCAAAACTTTAATAAGTAGATGGGAAAATCAATACAAAACATTAGATGCATATGATAAGCTTTGGCCTTCTAATTTAAATCATGATAAATAAAATTTGTGCAAACATGGAGAAACTAGCTCTCATGCTCTAGTGCATTTTTTAAAAAAGCATTCCAATTGATCACCTTCGATCATGGTGAAGGAGCGTCTTGAGGCTTATGCCCTGTTGGTATGGACTAGGCTTAAGCCTCTTAGTGATAAGGTGTACACCTTGAGGCGCTTTAATTAACGCTTGTAATTATATTATATATTTATATTATTAATACATGTTATCTAATATTAGGCTCGTATGTTGCGCACACAACCATCATGTGAGATTAGGGTTCTAGCTTCATCTCTATAGAGCATCAAATTCTCATCCCAAGCTCATTTGCTAAAACCTCATAGCATTGACCGATAAAGACATCTATACAGAGCTTCATCATCTTCTTTGTCGTTGGTTGGAGTATCTCTTTTTCACCTTTATCTTCCCTTTCTGCACAACTTCCTCTTTTTTGTGCCTTCATCTTCCTCAATGTTTTCTCGCTTGAGTATAAATTTATTTTTTTAGGATTCCTCCTATAGAATTTTAATATTTTCATATTTATGAATTTTTTCTTATAAATTATGTTGTTTAAAATATTCTTACATTGATGATTATATGATGAAAGGCTTGTGTTTTTGTTATGATTATCTCTATATGTTGGGTTTAGGTTTTAGGTGTAATTTATATTCACCTTTTGTTATTGTTGTTGTTATTGTTATGGATTTAGTAATTTGTGTGTTGCTTTCACTTATTTTTATAAGCAATTCTCTCAAACTTATCCAATTAATCAGTCGAGTATAATCACTTCATACGTTGCTTAGAATTGCAATGCTTTGTTTAAGTGCTTTAAATGACCTGAGATATGTTTGTCTTGTGCATTTGAGTACCTAATGTTTGGTAGCTACTAGCGAGCACTAGTTTTCCTAAATACTAAACAATATCGACTCAAACTGGACTGATAGCTTGTTTGTGTTTTAATAAGCTTCAAAAAATATGGTAGAAGTTGTAATGCTAAGATTCATGATAAATTTATTTGATTAGTTGTAATGTTAATTTGATACAATGTGAAACATCTAAGATAGTCCTCATTCATAAATATTTAGTTTCATTTATTCTAATATTGATAATTAAAGATCTTTTTTTTATGTTTAACATGAATTTTCTTTAAAGCTTTGTGCACGTGCTCGATGTAGCAATTCTAATTAGGTATAGCGTGAGGTTTGGGTTTGATTTCAAGGGTTTCACAACTTATGATTATTTCATTTCTAGTTATTTTTTTCACGTGAATTTCTTATATGAGAACTATTACATTATTAAGTTCATTTGCAAAAAGAAAATATCTAGTTTGGAAATATATGACATGACACTCGAGTTGAATGGCGGGAGAGGTGCAAATCAGGGATGTGTTACTTGAAATGTAAATTTTTGTGACAAGTGAATTATTTGGGGTGTTAAGGGTCTTGAGGATCACTTGGCTTGGACACATATAAACAGTTGGAGCATGTAAGAAAGTGTCTGATGAAATGAAAAGAAATGCATTGAAAATTTAAAAAGTATGCCAACTCGAAAGAAACTAAGCAAAAAAAAAAAAAAACAAAAAAAATGAAAGAAATGATTGAGAATAGCTTTTATTTTGTTTCTTAATATGATGGTTCTAGTAGTGCAAGTCATTTGTTTTCATCTGATAAATAAACTCGACAACTAATTGATATATTTATTGTGAATATAAATGAAGATCAAAATATCCCTCTCAAATAATGCATTTTCCAGTTTCTGATAAAAAATACCAAAATATAGTATGTTTAGATATTATAGGATATTTTTATGATAGTAAAATTATATTTAATGTCATTAGAAGTCTTTTATGTATCAATATTCTTTGATTTTTTAGAAATTATGGGTGAGGACTGAATCTTCCTAGTTTATATAAGTTACAACTTAGATGTTAAATGAGTAGTTTAGAACAACGACAAGAGTAGTTGAAGTGAAGAATATCTGAGTTGAGACGAGTTATAAAATTTTCAATGATTTCTTAGATATCAAATAAATAAATATTATAAATTTTCTTGATAACAACCCTTTTAGTATGATCATTTTGCAATACGTTGATCCATCAACTATTGTGAAATTTGCGTAATTGCTTTTTAAAATGTTCTATGAGATTGTTAAAGAAGTTGGGAAAAGCTTATTGATGCTAGAGTTAACTCAAACCGTTATAGGAAAAACAAATATTATTAGTGAAAGCAAAGCGATTACAATTAGAAACACTTGAAAGAAAAATTATAGCAAACACGACACAAACTCACTTCGTGGCTCTATCCATGGGCAGTTGAAGTCAGCTAGGTGGTCAGACAACGGAGGTGGGTGGCTGAAATGGGTTATGGGTGGTGGTTGGTCAACAAAAAGAGAGGTTGGAGTTGTGTTGGGAGCGAAGCTGCGGGCTGGGACAACGAGGAGCGGCGAAAGGAGATGACTACGGATGTAACACAACAAGAGGAGTGTTGTCCCTGCAGGGACAACAGGATGGGCTGCAATCAAGGCGACAGCATGTCAGAATGTTGGTTAGATAGCAGGAAAACATCAAATTTGCTATTTTTTGGATGACTGCAGTGAGAATCAGCGACTGGGAGTGATGCGAGAAGATTGGGGAAGGGTGGAGGCGAAAGGGAATGACTGTACGGGATGTCAACGATGTAGGGAAGGGAGGGAGGCAACTGGAAATGAGGGGACTGCTAGAAAAAAACAACTATTGTCCTGGGTGGCTGCAACATGGATAGAGCAGTCAGGAACTGACATGGGAGGGATGTGGAAGGGATAAGGTAGATAATCACCATATCAGTAAAGAGATATGGTCAGAGCACTCTTGAATACAACCCTCGAAGGGAGAAACGAATGTCGACGGCTGTCCTGAAGGGAAACACGATTAAACCTCCCTTATAATCCCTAAGATAACACATATGTAGGAAATGACTAAAAATTAACGAAGGATAATAGGAAAGAAAGTATAATAAAGGAAAATAGGATTGTTTCAGTCCGTCTCCCATGATAACGAATCCCGCGGTATTGTAGCAGCTACAATACCGTAGAAATGTTTGTGCGGGAAGCTCCCGCATCACTTAGTTGTTCAAGTGATTACATATAATACAATTGTCTATAAGGTTGCAAGAAGAATGCTGATAGGGAAAAACAAGCAGCTTTACTAGACTTCACGTGTTATTTATTTACTTGTTTTAATGCTTAAGAAGTTGGGATAGTTGCCACAATATACATTTGTTTTGCTCAAAATAAAAAATAGTAATCAAACGTTTTTATAACAATTCTTATATATTAAATTTGATGAGAAAATTTATAGATAAAGAACTTGTTCGACCAGTCATTAAAAGAGTTTTCATGGTTTATCTGACCGTGTAAAATTTAAAGTCATGAGATCATGTTTGCTTTTGAAGAATGGAATAAATGCTATTTGGGCAAAAATTAGAAGGAAAATAAGTGAAAAAGATTATTATGAAAGACGATTCTTTTTATCATAGTGTTAATTATGCACTGAATATCAGGGGGCTTTTAGTTAATGTATTATGAATGGTTGATGGTGAAGTGGCTCTAACAATAAGATATATCTATGAAGCTTTGAATAAAACAAAAGAGGAAATAACAAGAGATTTTGGAGGACAAAAAATGGCTTATAAAGAATCATTAGCAATCATTGATGAAAGATATTTGTATGTTTTTGTAGATTATTTGAATCTCTAA
The DNA here is from genome assembly GCA_022702705.1 of Papilionanthe hookeriana x Papilionanthe teres. Classification (NCBI taxonomy): domain Eukaryota; kingdom Viridiplantae; phylum Streptophyta; class Magnoliopsida; order Asparagales; family Orchidaceae; genus Papilionanthe; species Papilionanthe hookeriana x Papilionanthe teres. Next base: position 40,832,092 of record CM040426.1, on the reverse strand, counting down.
TTTCATTATAACCATAGCTTTAATGTGGATTAGGAGGTAAATTGGTTCATATGCTTATGAACAAACTTGTTTCTTAGGCTAATCATCTTAAAACCAATTTTCAACTTGAAGATTTTCATTTGAATAATGAAATATTTTAATTTTAGGGAAGCGTAAGCATAGTACGTGACACGCTCGCTAGGCAAATTTGATTTACCAATATTTTTAAATCTAGAAGTTTATAATTCATATTTAAGCTTCCCACCTTAATATATATTAATAATTTTATAATTTCATTTCAAATGTTGGTAGGCACAATTTGGAGGGCACAATTTGGAGATAAAGTGTAAATCTAAAATTTTTACTATGAAAGTTCTCAGTCTTACTTGTTCGTTTTCTGTTTACGAGTGTAATTGATGCATATTCAACCAATTGTATATAAAGAAAAAGAATTTATTGGTTGCAGGTTGAATAAACAAGTTAGTTTATTTTATGATCAATAAAAATTCAAATATATACACCTGAAGTTACAAAAATAAAAAATTGGTGGTGGTGATAGAATAGATTATTTGGTTGTGGATGATATATTATCTGATCATGAATAAGGACCATGAAAATATAAGAAAGGATTTGAATATGAAGATGAAGAAATAAACTTTAATGATGATGAGAATGAAAATATCAATGCTAATATTGGATGAGCCAAAGCGCTACTGAATTTGGAGTGGCTTTTGCTTCACAATCATTTTAAAGTTAGAAGCGAAGTGAAGTTGGAGCTTAAAAAAAAGAAAAAAATTAATTTAAGTATGATGAATTACTTAGTTTTGTTACTAATTTATTGCTTTATCTAAATTATATTAAGTATAATGTTAGCTCAAATAGGGGGTATGAGAAAAGAAATTATAATTTAAAAAGATTTTGAAGATGATGATGAGGCTGAATTTGAGGACGACAAATATTATACATGTTGATTTTTCGAAGACGATGAAGCCACTATGGATATGATGATTTACTGAATGCGGTGAAAATGATGGCAAAGCCATTGTGGATCATAATTCTTGTGGCATATTTAAATTTTAAATATTTATTTACTTTAAAACTTGTTTTGAATTTCTGTATTATTTTAGCATTTAAGATCGAGATTGTTAATTGTCTTTATATTGATGAACTAAATGAATATATTATAGTTTGTCATATTTTTAAATGATGTATAATTTTATGAGTTTTAATTTTTATGTTTTGAGATTTATGCCTTGTCTTGCTAAAATAAAAGCCTTAGTTTCTGATCTCACTTTTTTAAATACTTGCTATAGTGTGATAAATGGGTTAAGACGTATTACCAATATTTCTCATAATCAATTTGGATTTATGTCTGGCAGGTCTATTATGGAAGCTATACATTTATTGAGATATTTGATGGAGAAGTATAGAGATAATAAGGAGGATCTACATTTGATTTTTATTGATTTAGAAAAAGCTTATAATAAGGTTCCTAGAGATGTTCTTTGGAGAATCATTGAGAAAAAAGGCATTGATATGACTTATATTCAAGTCATTAAAGATATGTATACTAGAGTTGTTACATGCATTCAAACTGAAGGAGGATTGACCAAATATTTTACTATTTCTGTTGCTTTACATCAGGGATCGGCTTTAAGACCATATCTTTTTGCTTTATTTATGGATGGTTTTACTGGACATTTACAAGAGGATGTACCTTGGTGTATGCTTTTTGCTGATGATATCCTCGTGGATAAGAAGAGAGAAAAAACCCAGGGAAAACTTGAATTATGGAGGTCTACATTGGAGTCTATAGGTCTTCGTTTGAGTAGAACTAAAACTGAATGCATGTAATGTAATTTTAGTAATAGTAGCTCTAGTGACAGAAGTGTAACTTTGGGTGATCAAATTATTAAAAGGTGCGAACGATTTAGATATCTCATGTCCATTGTTCAAAGCGACGGTGATATAGATGGAGATGTTAATAGTAGAATTCAAGTTGGTTGGTTGACGTAGAGGAATGCGTCCGACCTATTGTGTGATAGAAAAGTATCGCTTAGACTGAAAGGAAAATTTTATAAGATGGTGGTGAGACCTGAAATGCTCTATGGTGTTGAATGTTGGCCTTTAAAAGAGAAGCATATTGCTAAGTTAAGTGTTGCGGAGATGAGAATGATTAGGTGGATGAGTGGTTTTACACTTAGAGACAAAATGCGAAATGAATATATCCGTAATAGAGTTGGTGTTGCACCAATTACAGACAAAATTAGAGTCGCCTTAAATGATTTGGTCGCATTAAACGTCGATCACCTGATGATCCGATTAGGAGAGTAGATGTTTTAGATTCAACTTATGTTAAGAAAGGCAGAGATAGACCTAGGAGGACTTGGGCTTATTGCATAAAAAATGATCTTAATTTATTAGAATTAAATGAAAATTTGACACTAAATAGGACGCAATGGAGAAAAATGATTCATGTAGCCGACCCCACTTAGTGGGATTAAGGCTTTGTTGTTGTTGTTGTTGTTGTTGTCTAGTGTGATAAATGCTCATCAAAATCCGCAAAAGTGTTATGGAGCAACGACACGCATTTGATTTGGCTTGCATGAGAAGAAATTTAATGTAACGTACGTACTAATTATATTGATAAGTATGACAGTACATGAATGGGCATGCAAAGAAATCTTTACTTTTTAGGTTTACTCTATTTTACTCATGCATCTTCCAAAACAACAATAGAATACAGAAAAATGATAGCAGTTTTTAGAGAAATAATGGTAAAATCAAGATAAATTTAGCAACTCCCAAGATTCTTGCTAGATGGGAACCCTTATCCCTTGACCATCTAGCCTCTACTCCATTCTGCAAACAACATAATTAGAGAGAACCATAATAAAACTTGGGTCAAATACCATTCAATAAAATGGAAAAGAAATGTTTACTCACTCATTTCAACTATGAGAAGGCTCTATCACAATGGATCTATGGAAAATATTGTGCAGTAAATCCACAAAGAAGGAGAATTTTATAATGATTCAATCCCTTTTACAGGAAATTGAATGGATTGTAAAGTTTTAAGATTTGTGTGGGGAAGAATTGTAAAGGTTGGAGAAGAATACTGGGAAAAAGCCAAGACAACGTTGCAACATAGATTAGTGTTGAGTGCCAAATAAAGATTAAGAGAGAGAGCAAAAGATTGGGATCGTTAAATTGAACATTTCAACAAGGCAGGGGGTCTTAGTTCGTTGGGTTCAATAGATAACAACATTGATATATGGGAACTTCAGAACCACTCATAATGTTGGACGTGAGACTAAAGAACGAAGCTCAAGAACCAACACATCCTACCAGAACGATCTCTAGGCCTTATTGTGAGATGTTCCTGGGGCTTTGAAGCATTAGTCCAAGAGATGATGAAATGATGGAGATGGGTCCTCAGTATGGCGGAGACTTTATTGAACCCTCACAGAGGTTGAAAAGTGGATGAGGACACATCCTAAAAGAAAGATCTTATGTGTTCTTGCGGGGTGTTCTAGGGGCTTTGAAGCATTAGTCCAAGAGATAATGAAATGAATGAGATGGGTCATCAGTGGGGTGCATACATGGGGAAAAGCGGATGAGAAGTAAAAGAATGAGTGTTCTCTTTATCTTTCATCTTTTCATGATTTTTATGTGTAATTCTTTTTATAAAACAAGTAAAAAATGTATTTATAGTAAGGATGATTGTGATCATAGTAAGGGGCCCCCATATAATGGTAGGTAACAATGTGGCTCTATTATCCAAATTTTTACTGTTAGATTGGATTTGGTGCTATTACCCACAGAACCTCGTCTCAAAAATAAATTCTATGATTCAGTTATTGGGCATTTGTTGTTTACCATGAATTACATGATTTCCTTACAAATAATTGAACAAAGGTAACAATTACGTTGGAGAATGTTGAGCGTATTCAGTTCTAGTTCCAAATACAACATCAGATGTAGTATTCTTATGATATATACTTTTTCACTTCAAATTTAAAGAATCTCACGAATTACAATTTATTCAATAGCTTCAATTTGAACATACTCGATGCTTGTGTGTTTAACATGCTTTAGGAGAGATATACATTGCGTGAAGTCTAAAAACTAAAGGTGAGAAGATGATGAAATAGTAACAAAAAGAAAATACTTGTGTTTCAAAAAGGTGATTGTTTCTCTTGTACTTCAAGTATCACAGTTAATGACTAAAATCATTCCAAAATAAGATGAATGGTGATTCAGACGGTATTTAAATATTCCAAACTAATCTATGTATCTTTATATTGTTTTGTGTGCTGGAATTATGGGCATAGGAGTTGAAATCCGCCACAATACTTATGTTTCAAAAAGGTGAGTGTTTCTCTTGTACTTCAAGTATCACACTTAACTAATGACAAAATATTCCAACATAAGATGAATGGTGATGCAGACGTATTTAAATATTTCAAACTATTGTATGTTTCTTTATATTGTTTTGTATACTGGAATTATGGGCATAGGAGTTCAACTCTGCCACAATGTTATACAGTTCTTTATATGATTTTTTTGATCTTGTGTTGTGTGGAAAGAACTGGAGCTTGGGATTGGCACAATGTTGAAGTTGTGGGATTTATGTATGGAAAGTCATTAATTTTATCACTATTATTTAGAATTTTGAATAAATATCAAAATTAAAATTTTAGGATTATCTAGAATTATTTTGGACTAATTTTGTGCCAGTAATTTCTACTGATCTAGGGATAGGGATCTACAACTAGATGCTTTGAGGCATTCAATTGAAATTTTTTTCTGGTTAAATAAAAATTTTCTTTTAAAATTTCAATCTTATGAGTGCAAGTTGGATGTGCGATTCTCTTGGGTGTGGTATAAGTGCACTACTTGATTTTAGAGGAAGTCATCTTATAGTGTTTTGAGGCTGAATTTTTGTAACTTTTATACTTTAATTTTGTATTCTTATTTCTTCTACATAATTTTATATAGGGTTGATTAGTGCTATTGATTTTATTCGTATTTGGTATATTAGAAAATTCAATTTTTTATAATTAAATTACAATTGCTTACTTATATTTTGTTTGTCTAAATCCTCATTAAATTTATTGGACTATTTTGTGGTTGGGTTTTGATTCAAACTTGCCTATTTGCTTAAGAAACTGTGGTTAAAATGTTGATTGGTTGTAATTTGTGAATCCTCTTTTTTTTTTTAATAATGTATTCAACATCATATTAAATACATTTGGAAATCCAAATCTCAAGTCATCCTGCTAAAATAGTTCATACATCCAAAAGCAAATTTTATTCAAAATAAATAATTTTCTTACACCACTTAAAATACCTGTAAATTTCTTGAAAACCAAGTAGCATAGGTGTAGCATTTTTAATGATGTCATGTGAGGAGCAGTGATAGAATATTAGTTCCATAAAGAAACTACAGACCCTCATTTGGATTAGTTGATAGGATAAGCTATAGGGAGAAATTTTAGGGGTAGCTACATAAAAAGTCTAATCAAACAAAGTTTTAGCTGAGAATCCCACACTCAAGCAAAGCTGCCCACTTTATTTAGCCGCTACAAGTAACTCTTAGAAATAGCAATGGAGAATCAAATATCCCTTGAAAATAGGAATACAGTTTTAAGAATATGATATGCGTTGAACCACATCCATTCTCCCCGACTTTGAAAATTTTGTCTTCAACAAATTGTTATGTTGATATTCTTCCAATAAATCTTTATGTATATTAGTTTGTTTTCCTATAGAATTTGGCTGTGTTTCCAATTTACAATATACATTTAGTCTTTACTATTATTAGTTAATATCATTCAATGGCTAATAATGCTTTTAGGAACTAGATTTGTATGTCCTTTTTTAAAAATGCTCATATAATGTATTGGATGTGAAACAAAAAGGACGTAGGAAAAAAACAAGAATCTACAACAACAGTTTAACATGCATTAATTACATTGCATAATTAGATCTGGTTTCCTTGTGAAGATCTCTTTTTTTTTTTTTGCATCTAATTAATCATTTAAAAACAGTCATGAATAACAATTTCTTCAAAAGGATATATTTTGAACATGCTTGATACTATTGCTATTTTGTGTTTAACTGGCTTTAGATTGGATATACAACAATTGAAGTCTAATAAAGTAAAGAAGACAAGATGAAGAAAGAGAGAGAGGGAACATATCACTTACCCTTGAATGCTTTAAGTTTCACACTTGATCTATGAGTTGAAATAATAAGGATGGCTTGCATTTCTGAACGCAAATTTTATTCAAACTAAATATCTGTTATTTTACATGTCTCAAAAATAGTTGGCTGTAAACTTCATATAAACCTAATAGGATAGTGTTAGCATTACCATAGAAGCCTTTAGAAAAAGATCCACAAAACAATAGTTTCTTAAAGAAGCTAAAAACTCTGAAATTATAATTGGTAGGATAAGCTATAGGGAGTTTTAAGGAATAATTGAAGAAGAGTGTAATCAAAGAAATAAAAAAATGAAAATAAACGGATGATAAGTTGCAAAACCGAAATGAAAAGTAGGCGAAATTTAACTGAGAGGATTATTCATAAGTGAAGTTGTACACTTCATCCAGCTGATATTGTGAACCACTTGGAACTAACCTTAAAATTCCTGGTATCTTGCAAAACTAGATAAGTCGTAAGAATATTTGAGTCCCTACATCAATTTTCCTAAGCTTTGAACACTTTGTCTTCGTTGAATGGTTATGTTTCCAATAGATTTGGCCATAGTTTCATCTCCTATAAAGATATTCATGAATCATCAGTTATAGGTCTATGTTTCTACTTCATATGATATATATGGTTTCTAACTTTAGTAGTGGATATGATTTTTATCGCAAATGATAGCTCCAAGAACTATGTGATGATGTATGTTTTAATACTGTACAAATGATGAAGTGAATGTGAACCTACATGGTGGTGGAAAAAGAGATGGTTGCAATGCAATGGTTGATAGTTCCTATAGTTAGATTAGATTTATTAAAATACTCTACTAACACCATACATTTGTAGGATTTTACACGTTCATTTTTTTTAGTTAACTTTTTAAGAGAAAGTTTTGTTTGGTTTAAATGGATCATAGCCTTATGAAACTCTTTTGAATTTCATGTGTTTGTTATCAACCTTTGCATTATATTTATAATCACTATAATTGCTAATTGTTAAGAATTTCCTAATAAATATTTTTATACAAATCATTTAGATGAATTGTTGATATGTATGCATATATGGACCACATGGGCTCGCTCACGATTTAGGAAATCGTGGATCAGCTGCTACACTTTTTAGGGGAGAAATTATTCTCCTTTAATTATCCATTATTATATTTTATTTATTTCTTTCGTTTCCATAATGATTTGAATTTTCCTCTAATTGTATTAATTTATTAAAAAGGAAGAGCAATTAGAGTTCCTCTCCAAAATTCTACGTGGTATCAAAGCTAAGAAGCAAACCCTAGCTCTCCTTCCTCCATCGGAACCTCTTCCTGTAGCCACCAGTTCCGACAAGTCCTCCATGAATTCCCTTCTTGTAGAACCAAACATCCTGGGTACATATTCCGAAGTAACTCGAGCTGGAAGTAGATTTCATGTCGTATTTGTTCGTCAAAATAAGGTGACGGGAAGGAATTGTCTATCACTGACAAAGTATTTCTACTAGAAAGAGAAACTATTTGTCGATCAATACATGATTCCCGCGCTAAAGAGAAAAGCCATTTGTTGCAGACATAGATTTCGCAACTTCGAGCAGAGCACAAGTTATGTCGACTCGCAAATTCTACTCTAGCATAAATTATCCCAAGTCATGATGTTTGTGATTGCGATTTCGTGACTTTGGCGCAAGCATATGCTGCATTATTTGCGCCAAAGTCACCGAAAGCACGAGTTACTACCGTCATGACTTGGGATAATTTGTGCTAGTTAGAGATATTTGTGGAGTCGACATAACTTGTGCTCTGCTCGAGTCGGAAATCTGTGTTGGAGACAAAGGCGGATTTGCGATCTATGATGCGATGGAAGCCTCAATTTGCAAACTTGATCGATCGTAGGTATTCTCTTTCGAGTAGAAAGTACTTTGTACGCTGCATAGACTAGGATTTCCTTCCGTCACCTTAGTGGATTGACGAACAAATACAACATGAAATCTACGTTCAGGCTGCGAATTAGCTACAGAATAAGATGTCCCGAGATCGTTTGAGAATTCCTAATAGCATCTTAAATCTCCTCCTGCATCGCCACTCGCAAATTGCATTGCAACATTTTTTTTAATGGTCTCATTCGGTATTCATGTGCATTTGTGGTAAAATAAAAGATAATCATCTCACCGAGGTAAATCTTGTAGCATAAATTATTCATCTTAAAACTCCATGACTTTGAAAATTTCAGAAAACTTTTTCTTGTACAAAATAACAAAAGAAATTTGGGATGCTGCAAGGGAAACTTATTCAAGTATTGACAACACTTCTATGTTGTTTGACGTTGAAACGAGATTACATGACTTGTGTTGGGTGACTTGAATGTTACTCAATATTTCAACACTCTTACCAAATATTAGCTCTAAGTAGATATGCATGAAACACGCACATAGAGGTGCTCAGAAGACTTTGCTCTTTACAAAACCACTATTGAACAAAAGAGAACCTTTAGGTTCCTTCTAGGGCTCAACAAGCAACTAGGTAAAGTCAAAGGAAGAATCATGAGAGTCAAATTTCTTCCTTCAGTTCACGAAGCCTTTGTAGAAGTAGGAAGAGAATAGAGCAACAAGAAACATATGATAGAAGGTAATCCATCAAATCAAATGTTGATAACACTGCTTTTACACTCATAAATTATGTTAGGACAACAATTAAAGAGGAATAGACTGTGGTGTGAACATTGCAAGGAAATTGGTCATCTATAGGAGAATAATTGAAGAATTTATGGAAAGCCTGCAGAGTGGAAGCCCAAAAAAGTCAAAGGTGATTGGAAAAATCAGATAAACACATCATCAAAGGAAGACAAATCTTGTGAAAGTCGTCCATTCAGTAAGGAACAACTTGAAGCCTTTCAAAGGATTCTATGGCAATATTTTGTCTTCAAGCACATCAAGGTAGCCTTGCATTTGCTCTCGTTGCTCTTAACAGAAAGAATTAGCCTTGGATAGTGGACTCGGAGCATCGAACCACATATCAGGTGATATCATTGCTGTCTAATCCTTCCATTCTTGCAAGCACCATAATACATAATACAGTTTCAATCGCAGATGGCTCCTTTCATTTGTGGAAAGGAGAGAGTGAAACTCACAAAGGGCCTCATATTCTTCAATCTATGTTTTATGTTTTTAAAATTTACACAAGTTTACTATCAATCAGCCAACTTGCTCATGCCATAAATTGTGTTACTAAATTATCTGTTTGAATTTAACGTGATAGACTCAAAGAAGGTAATGAGTAGTGTTGACATTTATCATGTACTTTATCTGTTCATTAGAACTCCCACTTTAACAGGATCATCCGATCATTTATAATCCTTTGAGTCAAGGCCTATATTTGAGTCGATTTTTCATGAGTCACGCTATGTTATGACATTTCCGTCCCGGGCATCCTAACTTTCATTATATGGAAAAATTGCATATTTATTTATCAATTAAAAAATATACTTATTTATTTATCAATAAGAAACACAGGTCTTATCAGTGTGAAATTTGCTAACTTGCTAAACATACTTGACAAATTTACCTATGCTTGAAATACAAACCATTTGATCCCTTCTCCATTGTTCAAAGTGATATCTGGGGGCCCTAATAAATAAAAATATAAATGAGGTTAGGTGGCTTGTCACCCTCATTTATGATCACACCAGAACCACCTGGATCTTTTTCATGAAAGAAATATGAAACAGTTAGCACATTTGAACCTTCAATAATATGATTCTCACCTAATTTCAGAGCAAAAGACTACGACTCGACTCTTATCTCTTATCTATCAAAATATGGCATATTTCATATAAGTTCTTGTATTGACACATTTCAACAAAATGGTGTCACTAAGAGAAAGAACCAACATCTTCTTAAAGTGGCCCATTCAATTCTATTCACTAATAATATACCCAAACATTTTTGGGATACAATTCTCATATCCACTTATCTCATAAATAGGATGCCCAATAGAGTGCTAAACTTTGAGATACCGCTCAACGCTCATAAAATCCTACTTGCATATTCAATCCTCTGTGTCTAGTCTATCATTAAAATTTTTGGGCTATATCATTTTTGTTCATCTACATTAACCACATCCGACCAAACTTGATCCCATGTCAATCAAATGCATTTTTGTGGGCTACTCTTCAAACAAAAAGATATATAAATGCTACTCTGCAGAGTTAGAGTAATTTAACAACCCTATGATTGACACATTTAAAAATCAACCATATTGTACAAAATCTAAAATTCATGGAGAGACTTTGAGAGAATATTAGATTTGGGGTATCATTCAAGAACCTCAAGCTCCCCTCCCTTATATACCCGATGGACTCTTTTTTGTTCCCATGATCACAATGAAAATAAACCTATTAAACCCCTCAATCCTCACACAACCCCACCAAGAGCAAATAGCTCCACGTGTATATTAGAAAGAAAAAGTCTAGTGAGCATGTAAGGGACAATGTGCAAAATTATGAATGCAAATCACCAGAACCAATTCCACGCACCCAAAGTATTCACATTGCACTAAGAGGAAGAAGGGGCACAAGCATGCACAAACATCCGATAGAAAAATTTGTGTCATGTAAAATTTTCATCTTTTATTCAGAACTTGGACCATGTGTATGTCCCAAAGTTTAACAAACTGACATTATTTATTCCTGCTTGGAAGAAGGCTGCAGAAGAAGAGACTCTTGTTTTTGAAAAAAAATTAGTACTTGGATCATAACAACTCCATCACCCGGTAAAAGAACTGAATGGTGCAAATGGATATTCACTATTAAATAAAAAGCGGATGGGAGCATAGAAACATTCGAAGTTAGACTTGTAAGAGAATGTTTCATTTAGTCCTATAGAATCGACTATTATGAGACATTCGCATCAGTGGAGAAACTCAATATAGTAATAGTATTGCTATCATTGGTTGTCAACCAGGACTAATCTTTACGTCAGCTAAACATTAAAAATGCATTTCCTAATGGAGAACTTGAGGAAGAATTATATATGGAGAAATCTACGGGATTAAAAAACACAAATAAGTTGGTGTGTAAACTAAAGAAATTATCGTATAGGTTAATACAATCTCTTAGAGCATGGTTTGAAAGGTTCGCAAGGATTATTCTTGCTAATGGGTACTATCAGTGTCAGGTTTGCTGCATTTTATTTATGAAATCAAATCAATAAGGTGTGATAACGATCATTATTGTATATGTAGATGACATTATTCTTACAGGCAATGACATAAGAGAACTTAAAACAATCAAAATAATGACTTCTAAGTTTGAGATTAAAGATCTTTGAACTTTAAGATACTTCCTAGGAATGGAAGTAGCTATATCCAAAGAATGCATGTTATATCCCAAAGAAATATATTCTTGATGTGTTAAAGGTGACGGGAATGTTGCGATGCAATCCAACTTATGCTTTTATGGATCCCAATGTACCACCATCAAAGGAAGAGGATAATATACCAGTTGAAAAAGAGAGATATCAAAGACTTGTCATTTATCTGTCACATACAAGGCGTGTCAATACTTTTTTTTATGAGTGTAGTGAGCCAAACATATGAACGATCCAATTGAAGATAATTTAGAAGTAGTCTTTCGAATTCTGTGGTATCTAAAGGTGACTCCATGACGTGGATTGATATTCAAGAAGACTGAGAATCGTAACATTGAGATGTATATGGATGCTAGTTGGGCAGGAGACCTGACTAAGAAAAGATCTATCACTGGTTATTGTTCGTTGTATGGGATAACCTGATTACTTGAGAAGTAAAAAATAAGCTGTGCTCGCCGAAAGTAGTGAAGGATCTAAATATCATTCTTTGACCGTAGGAATTTGTGAAGCGATGTGGCTAAATAAATTAGTAGTGGAACTATATATGAAGAACAAAAGGCACTATTAAGATGTTCAATGATAGTCAATTAGCATCAGTATTTCAAAAAAATTGGTACAACATGATTGAACCAAACATTCAGAGATTGATAGGCACTTCATCCCAAAAAAGTCAATGGAGTGGTTGTCCAGCTAAGCTATATCCCAACTTAGTATCGGATCACTAACATACTTGCCAAATCTCTTTCTCAATTTCGCTCTAGTGATCTCAGTAGCAAGTTTGGGATGTATGACATATATAACTCAACTTGAGGGGAAGTGTTGATATGTATATATCTGTGGACCACATAGGCCCACCCACAGGAAACCGTGGGTCAGCTGTTACATTTGAGGGGGCAATTTGTGACGGGATGTGAAGTTTTTCGCGAGCAAATGGATGTTTGTTAGCTTTTGGTGATTTAGGAGATCTTTTGCGAAGGTACGAGTAGCACATTTTTGGAGATTAGGCACATTATTACGAGCCTGACTTGTAAAGCATGAAAGATGAATACATGAACAAAGTGGTTGAGGGGATCCACTAGGAAGAATAGTGATGCGGCTACAAGGAGCAATGATTTTACCAAGGGGTGACGGGGAATCTGATAGGAAGATGCAGTTTGAGTGCAGTGTCAACTAGATTTGAATGAGTGAGCATGAATTTAAAAGGAGCAACTGATTTTTAGAGGAGTTTATTATCAAATTAATTCTGTAGCTATCTCTTCTGTGATGGAACTTATTTTTTCTGAAATTTGTTGCAATTTCTTGTAACCTTCTTATCCAACTAACTTTTGAAATGACATAAGAATATGTTGCAATCCTCACTTTTTATGACATTATTTGTGTTGTACTGGGTGATCATCCTCATGAAGGTGCTAAGTGCATCAGCCAATTCAAAGGACATCATCAACATTCATATAATCCATTTTTATTTTTAAAAGTATTTTTTCATCCATCAGCTTCCTTAATTCTACTCTTAGAAAATGTCACAAAATCATGCAAATGAGGTATTTGAAATTTATAGTTAATTATATTTTAATTGATTAATATACTTATTACTCATCCATCAACTACTATCTTTCCCTAACTTTTAGCCAATTTGATATAACATCTACTCATGTTATCTTTGATACTCAGTTTCTAAAATTCATGTCTATTTTTAAAGTTCATTTCTTATTAGATTCATTATATAATGCAGTAAATTAGCCAATGATTCAAAAATTAAATCAAGACTGTTATATATTCCTCAGTGATGGTAATTCCTTTTGAAGTTTGTTTGAACAAATATCTTTGAAATTTAACAGCTATTAACATCACTAGACAGGGACACAAAGTTTAATACAACCACAACTGATCACCTTTCTTGCCTACTATCCATCCCCAATTGGTCTTAAAATAATATATATCAAACCTTTCAAAGTGAGCCACATTCAAACAAGCTAATCCCTACCCAAAATAACATGAGTTATGTCTATAGGCAACACTTTGTACACATTCTATTAATACAGGTGAACAGTTGAATTAAAACTAAACTTATGCGAGATACAAAGATAACAATGTATCAATCCAAGCTACCTTTTATAACTGTGTGTGTTTCAAATTTTAACTTCATGTAATCCAAGGAAATTTTAAGCATAATATTCATATGACATCTATCATTAATTACAAGTTAGCACAATTTCTCATGTTTAAAATATGTTTAAAGCTTATAAATCTTTCAAAATCAAATTCAACTTTCTGTTCAGCTATGATACAGAAACATGACATTCAAATAATTGCCAACCAATAATCATTAAAATCAGTAATCTCTTTGTTAACTAATCAACGTCATCAACATTATTAATTTCATTCTCAACATCTTTCATATCTATATGCAAGTTCCTATTAGGACCCTCATTAGCATCATGATCAATTTTATGACATTTGAAACATGGCATTGCAGAAATCTTAAGCCTCTTTGCAAATGTAATTTATTTTTATTTATGTATGCTTATTAATTGTAATAAAAGGACAAACTGTAGCGTTTACTATCTCGCGTGCATGATCGTTGAATTTGAACACAAACAGGAACCAAAGATAATATCTTAAAGTTTAGTGGGACGGCCTTGTTGTTAATGCTAATGAAAAGGATTCTGTGGAAGAAAGAGCACAAGGGACATCAGTCATTCTATAGTATACTCAGCTTTAAAACATCAATGTCTTCTTCAAGCCAATATTCTGGAAGACACTTTAAGGGGGTGTTTGGCTGCAAGTAGGATTTAGCGGTGGTAGTAGGATTTAGTCCATAAATCATAAGTCCGTTAAATCCACCCTCTCCGTGGATTTAATAAATCCAGATTTAAGCCGAATCGAAGGCAAAATTTTGGACCTTAAATTCAAAAATTCATAAATCCACTAAACTCTTCCATTTTTTGCATTTGGATGGATTTCATAAATTCTGTGCTAAATCATATTGAAAGGTGCTACCAAACACCTCCTAACAGATAAAAAATTACATTATAATCATAAGATTTAGTATGAGCGAATACATTATAAATTTATTAAATATATGGGACATATAAAACATTGAAGAGAGAGTTGTTAAAGTAGTCATAATGCTTTTACCATCAACTACAGTAATGAGATAAAGGGAGGTCGTGTAAAGAGAGGAAAAAAATACAGTTACATGTCATATGGGATGAAATGCCTGAATTTAAAACTCTAGACATATCTTAGGTGATGATTACAACACATCGTGGGAAAAAAAGATCAGAAGCATGTATAAAATCTGAATATAATGAAGACATGATCACATTTCTCACAAAAAGTGTGAAAACTGTAGGAGTTATATTTATGGAAGTACTATCAATGGGAATAGATGCTCTCGAGGCATGTGAGCAGCAAACATATAGTCAGATTAGCCTAACATTACTCCGAAGGATGATTGGGTACTACCACATTGAGAATATCAATGATAGGCTCTTATGACCACGTCTTTTATTTATGTGGTCTCAATGATCATCACAACTACATTGATGTCGGTAGCAAGGTTAGTCTAATTAGAAGATGATTGGGGAACTAGATGATAATTTAGTGATTTGAAGACCTTGTGAGAGAGCAGTTACAAGATTTGAAACTATGGAATCAGTTATCAATTAAGATTGCATATTTTGAAGGGATGGATGAAGGTCAAAGAGAAGATTAGCCACCAAGAAACTTTTATTTTATTGTTTGTATACTCTGGGATCAATGGTGAGCAAATTTTTGTGCAACTCATCTTATGTACCCTACAGGGTGCTAAAATAATCCTGCATAGAAAGATTCATTTGCTATAGAAAAAATAGGTCCCGGAGTATAAATATATACTAGAAGTTATTTTGCTAAAGAAAACCTCCATTCATTTCATTCATTATGGGCTTATATAGAGCCGTACAAGGTACATTTACAATTAAATCCCTATATTTCATACGTTTATAAATATGACCCTATATTAGATATGAATCTCAAAACACCCCCTCAAGGTGGGCAAAAGATATTCACCAAGCTCATCTTGTCACATAACCTAGACAAATCTAATGAGCTAAGTCCTTTGGTGAGACAGTTAGTCACTTGCTCTCTAATGGCTACATGACATAGCTCCAATAATTTGTTATTATACTTTTCTTTAATGAAGAACCTATCAATCTCCACATGTTTGGTTCTATCATGTTGCACAGGGTTGTTAGCAATGTTGATTGCCGACTTGTTGTCACACCACAACTTCATTTGAGTTTCCTGATCCACTTTCAGTTCAATCAACAAGGATTTCAGCCGCATCATCTCAACAACTCCTAATGCCATGACCCTATATTCTGCCTTTACAGTTGATCTTGCTACAATTGATTGTTTCTTGCTCTTTTACGAGACCAAGTTGTCACCTACAAGCATGCAGTATCTGAATGTGGATCGCATGTCATCAGCATAAGTTGCCCAGTCAGAATCACAAAAGCCAACAAGACCTACATGTACATTCTTTCTGAATATCAATTTTATCCTTGGTGCACTATTCTAATACACTACATTCTTATGAACCTTCCTTGGATCATGCATGTAGCGGCTCACCACACTTACTGCAAAAGAAATATCGGGTTGAGTGTGACATAGATAGATCTGGCGACCCACCAACCTCTAGTACCTCTAATGATCAACCGATTCACCTGCCTCTGTACCGAGCTTGACCTTCTGATCAATCAGAGAGGCTGCAGGTTTGCTTCCTAACATATTTGTCTCCGTGAAAGATTCAATACATACTTTTTCTGGGATAGGACCATCCCCTCAGGCCTTAGGCCACTTCATACCCAGGAAAGTATCTGAGCTGTCCCAGAGCTGTCCCAGAGCCTTTATCTCAAGTTGCTTCCCCAATCTTCCCTTCAGCTGTGCAATCTCTGTCTCATAATCGCCAGTGATAATTATATTATCCACATACACAACATGTATGGTAGTGTGACATTTATGTTATTGAAAGAACATCGTGTGGTCCACATTAATCTGCTGACACCATATGCCAACCATCACTACTCTAAACTTATCAAACCAGGTTCGAGGTGACTGCTTCAAGCCATACAGCGACCTCCCGTGCTTGTACCTTGTATTGAATCTTGGTGGTATCTATATATATATATATATATATCCTCTAGTAGCTCCGCATGAAAAAAATATTCTTAACATCCAGTTGATGAGTATTCATCCACCACTCACTGCTATAGAAGTCAGTGTACTGATCTTGCTCATCTTTGCAACTGGTGCAAAGATTTCATCGTAGTCAATCACATACGACTAACTGTACCCTTTTACCACTAGTTGCGCTTTATACCTCTACATCTTTCCTTATGGAGTTTATTTTATCGTGAAGATCCACTTGCATCCAACTGTCTTTTTCTCTGTCGTTAATGGTACAATCTCCCATGTTTGGTTCTATCAACAACTCCTAGCTTTTTATACATTACCGCTTTCTACTTAAGATCCTCTTTAGCAATCTGCCAACACTTGGGCATAGTGGGAGAGTTCAATGATGCAATGAATGCTCCATGTAAAGATGAGATGTTAGAATATTACAATGTCATGTTCTCACCCAAAACGATCAGGAGGATATTCTGCTTTGCTGCGGGAGGTCCTCCTTAACGTTAAGAGAGAAGTGGACGAAGGAGGAATTATTTCACGTGGGAGTTTTGAATCAAGGGTGGATGATATAGGTGTCTTAAAAGTTTGGGAAGACCGAGACAAGGAACTTGATGGCACTGCAGACTCTGTTACCTCAGTTTGCTTCTTCCTTCGTGTATATACCCTTAGCCCACCTTTAGCCTGACTCCCAACACCTCTGGGGTCATACTCCTCCATTTTTGTCTCATTTCTGTCGCCGAAGGGTGAATTCACGTCTAGAGGGTAGTATGGTTCAAACTCTCTAAATGACACATCCAATACCCCACGAACACACATTTCACTGCTTTTTTATCCAATTTCTCTACATATGGTCTGTTGTCTTTTACAAAGCATACGCATCCAAATATCTTCAATGAAAGGATCCCACTATTGTCTCCTTTTAACATATGACAATGAGACTTCTACTCCACTCTTGAGGTCATCTTGTTAATCAATTGAGTTGTTGTCAACACTGCTTACCTCTATAAGTGATGTGGGATCATGCTCGGCACCTCTGAAGATGCGATCTTTCTTTCGCTACTCTACTTTTAGTCAAGATGTGTATGCGTGTGCTTTGATGCTAGTATCCTCGAGTCGATCGTTAGTCTCCAAATGCTTTATTGGTATTTTCTGTTCCATTATCAGATCGCGGTATCTTCACAACAACACCATATTGGGTCCGGATAGTTTTGTTAAAATTTTTAAAGAAAGCAACCATCTCACTCTTCTGTTTCATCAAATATATCCAGATAACACAAAAAAGCAATCAATAAAAGTAACAAAATATCGATAGTCATTCATAGAACTAGTAGGACAAGGTCCTCATACTTCAAAATGTATCAAATCAAACACACTAGAGCTCCTATCCCATAACTGCCATAAAAGCTCCTAGTGAACTTGCCAAACTCATAAGTATCACACACCAGTTTCTCCTTATTTTTCTTTTCATATGTAGATGAATACAATCGACTTAGTAAACTAAGACTAGAATATTTTGTACATCTGTGATGCAGCAGTAATGCATCTTTGACGTTCATTCTAGATTCTCCTATTGTAGAACTTTCTAGCATGGATGTCAGAGCTAAGTCCATTCTCTATCTGTCCAAGTACCAGAGTCGGATATGCCACATTTCAGTCCAAAACGTGTCTGAACTGTCAAATTCTCTTGGAAAGTTACCTGAGGACTATAAAAAAAAATAACAATGCATTTTAACTGGAGAATAATGACACTAATGGATAAGAGATTTGTTGGACAATAAATAGCAGAAAAATATTGGACAAAGTCATATGATTGATACTTCTCACTGTACCATTATCAATTACTGGCTACATTGTACCATCAACAGTTTCTATACTTCTTGATATTGCTTAACGTGTATATGAAAGGAATCCTTCAGCAGTACCTGTCACATGACGAGAAGCACTATAATCTATGATTCATTCTGATGATTCTATGATCGAAATAGAGGCAAGAGCAAGTGTGTCACCAGTACCTTTGCTGAACTGAGCATGAGTGGCAATGTTACCCCTTGATGTCGATGAATTTAAAACATCCTCAGCTCCATCTTCTGTTGTTTTTTGCTTCCTCTTTAACAACTTAGACACTCATGATCCTGACTAGTAAAGATCACATCTATCTCTCTCTTGTCCTTTGCTATCATCAAATTTGCTCGGTGGCCCCCTTTTCCACTTTTCAAACCCCACGACACGATCACGACCTCCACCTTAGCCATTTTCACCTATCTCTCTCTCCTTATGTGGCTTAGGACAGGCCCTGTTCAAATGACCAATTGCACTACAATTGTAACACTTGCGAGTCTCCCTCTGGACACTTAGCGTACTTGAGATCGCAACAGCCAATGCTGGGCGTGCACCCGAAAAACCTCTCGGCTCATTGTGTAGCTTCATGCGACTCTCCTCCTGTATCATCACAAATAACATGTTTCAGTGCAGCAACTGAGCTAGGAGAACTGATCTTCTCTGGTCAAAGGTCGGGTTTAGATGAGCCAGAAACTGTTTAGTCCTTATCGGTGCAAAGATCTCACACTTCTTGTATCCCGGAGCACTACAACTCGACATAGGTGAGAAGTGATCAAGATCTTGCCATAGCCGCTCCAGGTCTATTGAGTACTCCCGAATTGATCTATCACCCTAAACTACTACCTCTATCTCACGCTGAATCTAAAACACCCCATGTGGTTCTAAGCTCCGACACATCTTTTTCAGCTTCGCCCAAATGTAGCTCACCTTTCGAATGCGATTCACTGATGAGGCAATCATTGGAACCATCAAGTTGAGTAGCCATGTGTAAAACAAGGCATGTGTAGTCCACTCATTCCTCTCAGCACTGTCATTCTTTGATTCAACCCATGTCAGGTATTCTTCTAGTCTTTTCCCTACTAGAACAGCCTCGATTCGACCTGACCAACTCATATACGTGGCTGGTCCATCGAGCTTCAAATCTACATAAGAGAGATCTAGCTTCACCTGCGTAAGAGCATGTGTCGAGAAGTGGCTCTTGTCGAGGCGTTAGCTCCCTGTATGAGCCCGACAAAGACCATTAGAACTTCGGGATCCCTCTTGCCCATAATTTCCAATCCATCTATTGCCCATAACAGAAAGTTATGAGGCGGACTTACATACATACCAATTAATTGTTATGCATTTATTTACCATAATACCTATACTTTGATATTTACATAGCTTACATTTTAGTGTCACAATCACAGCAAAAATATATGCATGAAAAGATGTATTTTAAAAAATTTAATATTAGTGGTATTTTTTATTTGACGTTCAGGATTTGAGTGTGCTATGTAGTAAAACATCAAAGTTTAGCAGCCAAAAATGTATACATATAAGTATTGTGTGATATATATAAAAAGAGAAACATAAGTATTAATTATGTGCATAAAATTAATTTCCTATGAATTGCATCCAAATCAAACAGTGAATATGTAATTATGAGGTAAACAAAACTCCCTTTCCGCTTAATCCCTCCAAACCAGTGTTGGCGTTCAAAAAATTGTTCGATTATCAATTTTTATCAAGCTAATAAATATAGAAAAATTTACATATCTAACAACTAAACTTTTCAACACATCTGTGTCATAAACCTGTGCATAAAAATGTGTAATTGACTTTTAACAAAAGTGGTACTTTTTATGTAACGTTAAATATTTGCGTGCTATGCTTGTAAATATGAAAATTTAGGTTTTTGATACGTAAATAAGTAAGATATATGTGGTTTGTATGTAAATGCCCCATAAATTTATCTTATTGATGAGATTAATTTAATTTCATTCTTGGATTGCAGAATGGGATCCTTGGGGTGTACCTGATGATTATGAATGCGAAGTCATCGAAGATGACACTCCTATTCCCAAACACATTCCTCAGCACCGGCCGCCGCCACTTCCTGAAGAGTTCTTCAAGACGTTGGAAGACGTTCAATCGAAACCTGCTGCAAAGAACGAGCCATCCGATCAGCAGAAGTCGTGAACTCTTTTTAGAATTTTCCAATATGCTTTGGATTTGAATTTCTGATAATTTTCTCATGTTTTCTACTCTATTTGTGCTGTTAATTAATAATGTGTGAGGTTCCACCTAAGTGATATTATGTAAGAACCTGTCTGTTGAAAGAAAATTTGTTTCATCTCCAGGTTTGTGAAAGATTCGAGAGGGATTATGCAGAGTTGGTTTGCCAGGAGTTTGATTGAACCCTTTTGAATAGAAACAGGCAAAGTCGAAGTGAGACGATAAGAAGTAATTTATTGAGAAATTTTGTGGTGAATTTGAGTGAGAGAATATATGATTTTGTGATATTTCTTGTGATGAAATTTGATATCCTGGCTGGACTAATAACCTCTTATTTAGAATTGGCTAAATAATATATATATATATATATTTCGAAAGGAAAAATGAGGTCGTCTCCTCCCCTCGCCACTGCTAGGGTTTCGCCACATGGCAAAACTTAGCGCCATCTCTTCGCCTTCGTCGTCGTGTCTGCGTGTTTCGGTCCTTTTGTTGGACGACGTCTTCGGCCTCGACGGCTCGTTTCGCGGTCGTCGTCCACGCCTGACGAAGACGGCTTCACTCGCAGTTCCCGACGACGTGCTGTTTTGCTGCGCCTCGTCCCGACCCGACTGGCTGCTAGCGTCAACGTCGTCGGTGCTTCTCTACAATCCTCCCGACCACTGTTCTGCTGCGCCTCGTCTTCTTGAGCTCGCCCGCTGTTTTGCTGCTGCAGCCCGACCTATCTGGCTGCTAGCTTACCGTCATCCAGCTGTCAACCATGGACTCGGGCCGTTCTTAAGCCGCCGCCCTCGCCGGTGACAACCTCACCCGCGCCCGTTCACGTATTAATATGTTCCCGCAGAGGTTCGCACGATCGTTTGAGCGAGCGTGTCGAGAGTGAGTTTCTCAAAAGCATCCCGCAAAGACGACAAACCTGCAATCTTTCTAACTGAGGAAGAGATCTCTATCCTAGCCGCACCTCGTAGGCCGTTTCTCAGTGGGTAAGTTCCTCACGGCAATCCTATGCTCGAACCGATTCGAAAGGAATTCGAGCAAATGAAACTCGATGGAAGTTGGAAGATAGGAAGACTTGGATGGCGGCACGTTCTCATCCGATTAACGGATGATGCGATTATGCTCGAGTGTTTGCTTGAAGAATACTTCGGATAGACAATCGGGTGATGAAGGTCTTGAAATGGACGGTGGATTTTGACCATCGCATCGAACCTCCTATAATTCGGTGTGGCTACGCTTCCCGGATTTGCGGTACATTTTTACGATCGAGAGCTCCTCTTTACTTTCGCAAAGATATATGGAACGCCACTCCACAGCGATCCGCTACTGAAGCATCTATCTAGACGTTACGAGGCTAGAATATTGATTGAACGAGATATTACGTTACCCTTCCAGAAAGAGCTTTGGATCGGCACACGACACGGAGATTTTGCAACCGGCGAGAACTCGAACAGTACCTGCATCGCACCCATTGTCGTATGTTTGGCCACTCTCACCACACGAGTGTTACCACACCGCATCCGAATCTAAAACCTCCCGTACAAACGCTACGGCCCGGACATTCCTGCGACGGATATACCGCGCTTCCTCGGGCTCGGAACGGAGGAGAAGGATCGACCCTTGGAGGAACATCGGTAGTTGCTGCGTTTAGGCAGGACGTGGTCACCTCTCAGCCTTCTTCTACTGGAACAACTATACTACCACCTCAGGTACCCACTACTAAGGAGGGAGTTCTGACTCCCCACCTTGACAGGACTGAAGACAGGGAAGAAACAAACTCTCATAATCTGACGACGGAAAAGGTGCTTACTCCTACTGAAGAAGATCTACTGGCTAATAGTAATCTGGTTGTTTTACCCGCTCAAGGGGTAGGAGAATCCCAAGTATTGGAACCAATCCCTGCAGCAGCCTTTGATCAGACGCCTCATTCTTTGGAGGAACAGTGGCAAGTGTATACCTCCCGGTGGAAGAAGAAGGTCGGGAGTACTTATGCTTACTTGGGAATCTTATGGATGACACATTGGTCTCTCCTAGTAATGGAGAATCACTCCAAAGCTCGATTATTGAATGCGCTGCGAAGAACCCATGGAAGAGGAAGGCGCTCGGCGACCTCGTCAACTCGAAACTTTTAGTTGCGTATTCTACTTTTGTCCTATCTTTTGTAATGTTTGTTTGAGCTTTGCTTCTTTGCTTCTTATGACTAGAGCTCCATCATTGGGCCTCGTCATATTACTTCTTTGTAACCCCTTTATTTTAATGAAAATGACCCTAGAGGCTTCTTTTATATATATATATATATATATATATATATATATATATATATATATATATATATATATATATGACGAATTGGACTTCATATTATTAATTGTGTAATAGATAAGTCAAGTTTATATTTGATTGTGCTCTAGGTGATTTGTTAAGTTCTTTGGGGCGAATATGCTCTGTTGATGGGAACTTTTTGAGTTCCCTGCAAATGTAGCAGCCAAGTATTTTCGATTGAGTTTCTTTATGCAATTTGTCTAGATTCAGTTCTAGGCGACTTGAAGGCTTTGTACGACTGTAGATAAGACGTTTTCTAGGTGGTAAACACTTTAATTTAGTGTTGCTAATTTTTTTTTTAAATTTAATTTCTTAGCTTAAGCTGGACAAATGAATTTCGCGCATTTAATGTGTTCTATAAGATGAACAATCCCAGATTGTGTCGGACGGGCAGGGCCAGCAGCTTTCCTACGGGCTACACTCACTTGCGGGAGCTATTATTCCATACGGAGAACGTACGCAGTCCGCACGCAGCTCCCCCAATACCCATCCAATACCCTCTCAATACTTATCCAATACCTACCTAATACTCAATACTCATCCAATACCCACCCAATACCCTTAAAATCCGCTCCCAACACTGCGTACGTGCTCCGGATGGAATAATTCGCCCACTTGCGGGCGGCCTTGACCAATTGCTCGATCTTCTGCTGCTTCTTGGGCGAGGCATCCCACAGCTCGTCAGTTGTTCTCTTGAACTTCATCAGCCATAATACCTTGTTGGGTATCTCACTCTAAGGTATGGATGAGTGGACAATTGTTACCCTTCAATCATTTCTCCATAGACTTAGATTGCTTAGCAGTCTTTATCTTCTTTATATTGCTGGTCATTTGTAGAACATGGGTCCCCAACTGCCGCGACATGAGCCGATCAAAAAGCACGATTTTATGTTCTTAATTTTATTCTCTATTCCTAGTAGGTGGAGTCGAGAGCCGACCAAAAATAGAACATACAATATTGGATGATTTTGAAAGAGAAAATGTAGGTGAAAAGATCAGTCAACTAGAGGTTTGCCACCAAATTGGAGAAGATTACAAAAGTCATCATGGTAGCAATGGAATTGGGCATGACCTGAGCGGAGATCACTCCATAATGGCTGAAGATCGCACGAAGTTCATGGCATAATGGCAGTTGAATGCCACATTTGAATTGATTGCGATAGAACACGAGATCGTTGTCGCTCTTATACCGTTGGGTCATCGCTTGTGATCGTTAGGAGTTTCATCGACGGATCGAAGACAAATGTACTTTTAAGAAGCACCACCTGACCCACTTACATTGTGGACAGCTCCGTAGTGCGAATGGAGCCGAAGAGTCCTTGGGAAAACTAAGGTGTTATGAAGACAGTTGTTCAAAGATGAAAAATAAATAGGAGAGGAGGAGAACAATAGAAAGGTGCGCGAGAGATTCCAAAACCCTCATCCTTATTTATAGTGTGGAGTGAAAGATGAATCTTCACAAGGGCAATGATGTCATTTATCACTCTCAAAATTGAGTCGCGGGCCACTTCAGACATACATCAAGATAAAGCATATAGATTTTATTCATAAATATAATTACAAATACATCTCAGTAACTATTTCAAGAGAAAAAAACTTAATAAGATACTCAACCCGCCACTTCGACCAAGACATATCATTGATGAAGCATCCTTTTATACAACACATCTCCCATTAGTCCATCCACCCCATCTATGCGTGCTTGGATCTAAGAGACGGACAATGCCTCCCAAATGGCCACCAGCTCTGCGCGAAGTGCGGCTATTTCCTCACGAAGGGCGGCTATCTTAGCGTTGAGGGCGGTCGTTAAAGCATGGAGCACGTTGCCTCTCTCTACAACTGATCTAACTTCTCAACTCATGCCAGCAGACCACACATCTCTTGCACTGTGGGAATCCAATAGCTCGAGCAAAGGAGTCTTCCATCTCGCCTATTCGGCTCCCCAATAATCTAAAGGGCATCTGGCACCCGTCAGTCGCCTCCCACGGGGTCCTCACTTGGGTTGTCCAAATGTCCAACACCTCTAGCCTTGCCCGGAAGTCGGTCTTCATCAACTGACTCTTGATCCACAGTCATCAGGTTCGCAGTCTCGTCAGCACCAATCTCCGCTGAGAGTGAATCAATGGTCATGATTTCAGTGGCCAGATGAGCTACATCAGAAAGTAAAATAAAGAGAATTGAGAAAAGAAAAGTAAATATCGCAAAATCGAAATTCCTCATACGAAGAATTCGATCTCACTCTTATGCGATAAATTGTACATCATTCTCACCAGCCTTCTCATGTGCCATGAGCGGCGGCTGCAGAGCGTCGACAGTCCTTTGTGTCTCAATATGCATCACAACAGCGACAATTTCTTGATGGGTCTGATCGACAGGTAATGTCTCTTTTTATAGGCAAAGCCAAGAGGTTAACCGATGGAGCACCCAAATTATCTTCATCCTCCATCTGTTCTTTTTCTTGGGAGTAGTAACGAAGTGAGTCCAACGTCCCCACTTGAGCCTTTGAATTGAACATCGTCTGCTTCTTTACCGCTAATGTCTTCTTCTTTTCACTCTATCGTAAGACTTCACCTCTCATTTCCCTAAGGAACTGGCAATATGCAGCCTCATTGTAGATGTTGGAATTTTGAGTGGATTTGTTCACAATGGTGTTGTGTTGAGTTCAAACGTACCAAGGGTTAAAATGCCAGAAGATAAAGAAAGCCAATCCCCCATGCCCAATTTATAGAAATTAAGGGCACAAATATTCAAATTCAATTCTTGAATCATTGAATAATCATAAATGATATTTATTGTTGTGCATTAAATTCACCCATTTTTATCATAACATAACTTTAATGAAGCAAGAGAATCATGAAGCTAAATATGTACAAAAAAAGTATGCGAACAAAAATTTCAAGGAGATTCAAATATGTAAGAGACAAAAGTAGTATCAAAGGGTGGACTCACTAGTAGAATATTTGAGGAACCCATACACTAGACCAGATGAAACGGACTCAAAACTAGTTTTCATAAAGATGAGTATGTGGCACGAGCCGAGCGACTCACCCGTAACAAGAAAGATGATCACTAAACCTAATACTTTGACTCATTCATGCCTGAAAAAGGGTCCAATCCCTTGATCTTATGGTTATAATTAGGAAGACCAGCAACCTTCCCCCAAGTTCTCTTCGTCTAAGGGTAGGCTACTTATCAGATTACGGTGATTCACCTTCTACCCAAACAACCTAGCTTCGCTCCGCCAACATGAGTTTTTCGACGAGAGAAAAGGGTTGACGGCCATTATACCAACTGTTGATCGATAAGACTTAGCTGATCAGTTCTACCGACTCCTGGCCTGTAGAAGACATGCTGATCGATAGTGTTTATGTATCTAGGCTTCCAACATCATAAACCAAGTCACTTACTTCCCAAATGTTCACCATCCAATATTTCGATAGCATAGTTGATCAGTAGGGCCTACTGGACCCAGTCGACTTGCAAAGCTCGACGAAGTCCTATTAAGCCCACGTGGTTGAGCCCTAGAGAAGTAAGGCCCCAGGTCCATAAGAGCCAAATACCGAGAATAATCTGTACAGTCTCCACTCAAATAGCGACATAAATGTAACTTCACTTATTACATCTCATTTATTTATAAATAGGCGGTCATTTCATGAATAAAAATGTTATATAATTCTCTCATTATACTATTTATTATTGTTAGAAAATTGTTATGGGGAAGCTATGTGTTTGTTTGTTTTTGTACAGTTTGCAGCAGTTGTTTATAAATAAATGACATTTCTACCACTGTAGTATTGTGTTGTTTATAACATAAGCACTCATGGTTGCATATTTTATCCATTAGAACAAATATCCAACTTGAATATTACATAATAATATCTGACACATCACTAAATAGCGAGTAACACAAAAGTCAAAATTTAAAATAAAACTATTAAAATAGCAATAAATATTATCATAATACTATTTTAAAATTATGAACATTAATGTCACGAGATGATCCCTCCTCTAACAAAGCTCTCCACTCTTATCAGACTCGAATGTGGAATCATCGAACCGATCCACCCACCTGAAGAAGTCACAATTCTCTGTTATATTTCTTGGACACCTGTAAAATTGTCTCTCACAACTATGCTGATTTTGTTAAGTAAGCAGAGAACATTGCAGTCTACAGTAGCAATAAAATGCTCTAAAGGCACTCAAAGTCCTTGAGCTCATCATTTCTGAAAATTTAAAACCATAAATCACAAACCCTTAGATGCAACATTAGGAATGAAGAATAATAAAAATACTCAATTAAAGTTTTATAAAGTTGTGAGGTCTTAGAGCAGAAAGTATAAACCAACAATAACCTGTCACTACAAGAAGACAGTAGACCTTTAAAGAAAAAGGCTCTCGGTTGTCTTTAAATAACATAGTATTGAGATCACATGTATCGCAGATGCGTTTCACCACAAATGTCATCCAGAAGAACCCCAACAAACATATGACTGAAAAGGAGGGGTACTTGGTTGCATTACGATTTCACATGTGTCAAGAACCCATAGTAATATATATGTCATCAAAAATAACCAATAAGGTCAAATATCTCATGATAAACATCCAAACAAAAAAAAACATGCAATAAATAAATGCATGAAATATTGTACCCATAGTTGCCTCAGAGGTCGTCCATGTGGAAAAAAATACATGCAAAAGAACTGAAAATAAGTTGCAACAAATAAGATTCATCATATACGCAATTGCATAATCTGTTAATACAATAAACATTAAGTGTGTTGACAACACATTGCACATAAAGTAATAAAAAAACATACAACGCCTTTCACCCACTAAGTATGGCTTCTGTAATTTGCTCTCTCAACTCATCATCTCCCTAGTGCTTTTCCCATCTTGGGTATAAGACTCAGACAAATCATTTTCGGTATGTGATATTGATTGCCCTATGCGATATTCATATGCTTCAGTAGGGACATACGAATGATCTTCATCTACACTATTAAAATCAATGTTAATATGTGAATGATGCAGTCGAATGTAGTCGTAAAGAGACATTATAGCGACCACAATATGCAATTGTTTGTTGATTGAATATGTGGGCATATCTCGTAGAATAACCTATTTTTTTTCCAAACTCCAAATATTCTTTCGATAACACCACATAAGGATGAGTGCATCTCGTTAAACATCTATTTTCTACCCCAAGCAACATTGCTAGTTTTTCAAAATCAAGAATGTGGTAATTTGTATCATAACATATTTGAGAAAACATCTTTGTAAAGGATATTCATAATCAACCAAATAATATTTTTATGATATAATTAAAATAATTAGTTTGCACTAAAGTACCATTTCATTATTCATATTGAGGCAAATCAGGGGTGACTTCAGAAAGTTGTATTTTTAAGTTTGTGTGACAAATTTGAATATGTGACTGTCGTGTGCATTGTCTTCTCATTCAGACATAAAAAAAGTGAAGCACATGTTAAATTCACATACAACGATTACATTTTGTGTGGGTAAATGTCTCAATTGATGTATGTGATTTCTTCACAGTTTGATCTGCGTGAATCCACATGTGTTCCATCAATGCTCCAATACAATCTTAAAGCATTTATCGAAGGTATTTGAATTATTTTATCAAGTAAATTCAGGAAGATATGAACCTATGCAATCATCTTAAAATTTGATATGTAACATTTGTTTTGTGAAATCTCTATGGGGGCCCTTTGGAATGTTGGGTCTTCGGGTTTGATATTTTCTCATGATAAGCTGATGAGAGCATTCAACCCATTTGATATATATATATATTTCTACAATAACTCTACAATTATTTTTGACAATAGCTATAAAGTAATTTTAAATTCTGTATTATAGCTAATTAGTCAAGAAAAAAGTTGGGAAGTCTCTGAAATCAATTTTTTTTAGTTTTTAAAATAACTCTGTTTTATGTTTTTAATGTTTTTAATTTGAAATTAAATACTACAAAAATTGAATGTTTTCAAGATTTATTTTTTTTTAAATGACAAACACCTCGAGCCAACTGCATTTCACCGCCACTGTATGTTAACACATTTATTTTATTTTTGCCAAGTGTCATCACCACTACCATCATCATTGTCATTTTCATAGCCACTGGTTGTTGTCAATGACCACCATATGACCTCACAATCATTGTTAAAAATTGTCGAATATCATTGCCGTTAATAACGAATCGCCCGATAGCGATCATCAAAATATGAATTAATATTAACATCATCAATAGCATCCTAGCTTTACGGCCATCATCATTAGATCACACCACAATCATCTATATTCACTATTTGATTTAACAAAAAATAAGAATAAAAAATAGAAAAATTTTACAAATTATTCTGAATTTTTATGCCAGATTCATTGCTAGTGCGTCAAAATTCTCCAGTTAGGTTGGGAAGACGATCGTTATCTTCACCCCAATTCACACCAAAATACCACCCACATTCCCTGTCCTGTGACTTCTGTCACAAGCCACATCGAGTGCATCCACTAAATTCGGGATGAACATATAACGAGCAGGCAACAGTAGGATTAGATGACGGCAGCATCGTCCTCCGCCAGTTAATAAAGATAGATAACATCAGAATGGAGTCAAATCTACGATTTCATCGAGGCGAACCCTCCCTTCTCCATTAACGATTCTCTCATCCCCTTTCAGTTCTCTACATGTGCTGAGGCCAATGGTGGTGCTTCGTTTAGGGCTGGCGGTTGTGTCGGCGGCTGCGCCTCCTTCCTCCTCCTCTCTTCCCGGAATACACAGCTGTTCCTTCTTCATCCAACCATTCCCACGCCGTAGCTTCCATGGCGGCTGCCGTAGACATCTCCGTCAGCTCAAAGTGCTTTCTAATGAGGAGGCTACGAGCTCCTCGGCCATAGGTTTGGTTAAATTCTTGTCACTCTGCCTTCTGCTTCGCTAGTGCGTTTCTGCAGAAATTGGTGTCTGGATGTATGTATTTTGTGTTGGATTTCTTCTGTATCGGTAATGGGTAATCGGTATGGATTCTGTTTGGTTAGTTGGAGTAAATGGTGGACTGTTTGTCAGATTTTGAGAATCAGTAATGGGTAATATTTTTGATTTTTAGTCTTGTGTGATTTTTTCCCGTTCCTGCTTTTCAAACAGAATCACCGGTGCTATTTCCCATTAGCACCAGAGCTCCTCAATGCTTGCCTATAATACCTTGGATATTTTGTATTGTTGCTGTTATTATACATGCAAGATAAAACTTATTTGCCTGCACTAAAGCATAAGCTCTCTTATTATTTATTTATTTATTTTTGCAGTGTACCTATTACTTGTAAACTCTTAAGCTAAGAAACTATCAGTTCTCAATATTTTGTGTGGCTTATGATCATCAACATCTATGAAAGGCCATAGGCTCATGAGGTTAACATTATGTTGTATTATGCATGCACTTCGGCTATAATTATTTATGAAAATTTTTATTCTATACCCCCTCAAGTTCATACAAATAGACTAGAAGGGTGAAAAGTGTGAGACTCTGAGAATCCAAATTTAGTGCCATGCTGCTAAGGAGCAATACCGAGAAATAGTTCACTTGTAGCCTAATATGACATAAGCCATGCTTAGAAGTGTGGATGTGAGGCAGAGTTGAGATTTGATTTTCTTGAGTTTTTCTTGTTTGACATTTAGATTTCTTTGTAAAAAAAAAAAAAGTCCTAGAGGGTTTGAAAGCTTAGTTGAGCTGGTGTTGAGTTTTGATAAAATATAATGGCCATGGGAGGCAATCCTTGTCCTTGAAAGTAGAAATGTATAACATTTATGATGGGAAGTTTGAAATCCATGGAACAAGTACCTGTATACCTATATAAGGCTTTCCAAAAGCTTTTTTGAATAGTGGAAAGTGGTGTTTAGAAGTGACTTAGGACCTTTATAGGGTTCCCTAAAGTGTTTTTGAAAGAACATTGTTGAAATCATCTTTTTCATAACAATTTTCTAATATTGTTCATTCAGCTTAAGTGTGGTAGCTCCTCAACCCATGAATACAAATGAATGGAGCGGAGTCGATCATGAGGCTCTCTGAGCTCGAGCTTTTTACAAAAAAGTTTATTTGAGCTCGATTTAAGTTTTTGTGATTGTGTTCAAGTATGGTTCGTTTAAATTGATGTTTTTTCAAACTCGGCTCAGCTTAGTTCACATTGTGATTATCCAGCTTTAAATGTATAGTTTTTTGTTTTAAAAAAAAGAGCTTTATCGACCTTATCGAGCGAGCTTGTTGAGCTTAGAATATGAGACTTTAATTGAACAAAATTTTAAAATTAGCCTTTGTTGAAGTTTCCAGATTTATCCTGTAAATAGATTGGGAGAATAAATTAAGAATCAATTTGTATTAATTTGTTTTAATTTGTAATCCCTTAAATCAAGAGAATTAGGTAGATAGTTTCCTTTTTATTCATTGTAATCTCCTCTATATAACTTGTATTACCAATTCAAAGTAAGAAAATATAGAATTATTTTTCTTCTCTGATTTTCCACATGGTATCAGTGCCCTAAATCGAAGCCTTCATTGCTTCTGTCTTCTTCCTTCGTGTCGATTGGCATCGTCTGCGTCGTAAGCTTCATCCGCTTTGTCCACACCGAACTCACCGTAGCGCCGAACGCGTCGCCCGCGCCTCCTTCCTGCGCGAATATCCTCGAAGATCTGCGCCGAACTCGTCGTCGTCCGCGCCTCCTTCCTGCGCGAACATCCTCGACGATCTGCGCCGAACTTGTCGTCGCTTCCAGCGCCTCCTTCCTGCATGACCTTCTCGACATTCTGCGCGCCGTTCGGATTATCCAGGAACATGAATGTCTCCTCAGCCTTTATTGCCGAACAGGAACGGGCATTTCTGTCTCTTTCCCGTAGGAGTTTTTCCCGCAGCCTTTATTGCTACGAACTTCTCCCCTCCATCACCATGTCATTGTCAGAAACTGTCTCCAGCAATTCCAACCCGTCCGAAGAATCCAATACTGTTCAGAAAATTGGAGAATTGCAGAATATTCGGGCATCTTGCAGATTTAACGGGAAAAACTATCTCAAATGGTTTCAAATCGTCCGCACATACCTAAAGGGCAAAGGGAGGCTTAGGCACCTCCTTCGAACCAGACCAGGAAAAAGGGATCCAACCTTTGCAGCATGGGATGAGGAGGATTCCATTATTATGACATGGCTATGGGATTCCATGGACCCAACGATTAGTGACAACTCGTATGTTCGAATACCGCAAAGAAAATTTGGGATTACATCAACCGCACATACTCGAAGGCCCGTGATCGTTGCCCTTGTGTACGAAATCAAGGCGAAAACCGGAGCCACAAAGCAAGGAGATAAATCTGTCACAGAGTACGCAACTCTGTTGCAAAATCTCTGACAAGAATTGGATCACTATAGGGTAATTGAGATGAAATGCCCTGATGATGCGGCCACCTTGAAGAAGTTCATTGAGAAGAATCGAATATATGATTTTTTGGCAGGATTAAATTCTGAATTTGATCAGGTCAGGATCCAAATCCTTGGCAAGGAGGATACACCGTCTCTACAGAGACAATCTCACTAATCCGAGCGAGAAGAAAGTCGGGGAAGTGTCATGCTAGAACCACATACTATGGATGGATCGACCTTTAGTAGTAAAAACAAATCAAGAGAAGTCGAAGAATGATCCGCCTAAACACTCGGCAGAGAAAACCAAGTGAAGGAGAACAAAGACAATCTTTGGTGTACCTACTGCAAGAAACCAAGGCATACAAGGAGAAGTGTTGGAAGCTCGAATGGTAAACCTCCAAGCCGAGAATGGGGGCAACCAAGGCCTCAAGCGCATGTGGCAGAGCAGCCCAATATTGAGGAAAATTTAGAAAAAGGGGGGTTCAGCAGTGAAGAAATTGAGAAACTAAGAAGCTTGTTGGGATCTTTTGAGAAAACGTCTGGAACATGTTCGATGACTCTTTCAAGTAATTCTGTTTGCATGAATGTTTTAGCACAAATTCTATACCAACTCTCGGATCATGGACTCGCGGCTACTGCACCATATGACCCCCACATCTCAACTCTTCCATTCCTATACCCCATGTCCAAGTAATGTGAAAAATTGTTGTGGCCAAATGGTTCTTTAGCTACTCGTCAGCGAGGATTGGAGATATACATATCACACCTAAATCTTATCCTTAAAAACATTCTCCATGTACCTAACCTGTCAACAATGCCTCGTATCCATTCAAAAGTTGACTCATGATCTCAAATGCTTATGTTATTTTTACTCTTCTTATCGTGTTTTTCGGACCAAGACACTGGGAGGAGGATTGACTTGCTAAGGAAAGGAGCGGTCTTTACTCACCTCGAACCATCACGTAAAATTAAGAGAATTTGTCTTTATCTTTCCTAAGTTCCTCGAACAAAGATGTCATTCGGCTATATCACTCCGCGCTCGTCATCCTTCTTTAGTGGTTTTAAATATAATGTTCCCTCACTTATTCCAAGGATTTGATATTTCGAATTTCATCGTGAAACTCGTGAATTGGCAAAACATACCGTGTATCTTTTCCTATTAATAATAAAAAGCTTCTCTTCCTTTTCATTCGATTCATAGCGACATATGGAGACCTTCCACTATACCTAACATTTCCGGGGCTCGTTGGTTTGTATCCTTAATTGATGATCGTACCCGTGTTACATGGCTCTTTCTTCTCGAAACAAAAATCCGATGTTAAGATCGTTATACCTAATTTCCATTCAATGGTTCAAAATTAATTTGGAGTCAAAATAAAAAATTTTAGGACTGGACAATGCTGAGACTACTTGAATCGATTCTATTACCTTACTTTCAATCATAGGGATCATCCACGAGTCATCATGTGTGGAGACACCTCAACAAATGGAGAACTGAAAGAAAGAGTGGACATTTACTCAACACCACCCGAGCCTTACTATTTCGATGAACGTTTCTAAATCCTATTGGGGAGAAGCCGTTCTTACTGCCACATATATGATAAATAGACTTCCATCCCGTGTGTTAGAAAACAAAAGCCCCATAGAAGTCCTTAATAGCTTCTACCCTCACTTCGTAACATCAAATGGCCTCACACCTCAGATATTCGGTGTATCGCCTTTGTTCATGTCCACAAACAACATAGAGGGAAGCTGGACTTTAGAGCCATCAAATATGTTTTCCTGGTTACTCATCCACTCAAAAGGGATACGAAGTGTTACAACCCTTCTACCGTAAAATTTTACATCTCTACGGATGTCACTTTCATGTAAAATAAACCTTTTTCTCCAAGTCATTTCTTCGGTGGAGATTTCAATGAGGGAAGATAAGTACTTGTGAGTCCTTTGAACCACCACTAAAAATCTTGACCTTCCGCTTGTGCTGCCACGTGTCGTTGAACCGGAATTCCGTAACCAAACTCTCCTCATGCTCCAAGTTGAACCCGAGTCCCCAAAACCAATCACATCTAAGTCACCCGATCCTATCACTCACAATTTCTCAAGATTTTCTTAGGTGTATTCAAGGAGAAAGACCGTTCCTGAACCGACACAATTCCAAGAATCCAATCCAAATTCTGAAAATGAAATCATGGTAAGATTAGAACCTCTTTATCCACTATCTCATCATGTCTCTCTTAAGCGCCTATCACCTGCTCAAAAAAGGTTCATTATGAGTTTGAACACCATTGCCATCCAAAAATGTGTCCGAGGCATTGTCGAAAAGCGGAATGGAGGATGCTATGAGAGAGTAAATAGCATTGTAAAAGAATAAAACATAGGAGATCGTTGATAAACCAAAAGGAAAGAACATCGTTGATTGCGAGTGGATTTTTACATCAAGTATGACGTCGATGGATCACTGAAAGATATAAAGCAGAGTTAGTAAGCTGAAGGATACACTCGTACTTACTGGATGGACTATCGTAAACCTTCGCTCCAAAGAAGCAAGATGAACACCGTGAGAATCCCGTTATCATCGGTACGCTCACTTCAAATCAAGCAATCATATACAGTATGATGTTAAGAATGCATTCCTCCATGGTGATCTAAATGAGGAAATCTACATGAACATCCCACCAGCATTTGAAGGGGACCCAGGTAATAAGGTGTGCAAGCTGAAAAAGGCACTTTATGGATTAAAACAATCTCTTAGAGCTTGGTTTGATAGATTTTCAAAAGTCATAAAGTAATCTGGGTATAAACAAAGCCAAAGTGACCACACTCTTTTCATTAAACATTCAATTGCAGTGAGTGATCGCCTTTGATTCATGTGACGACATCATAGTTATCGGAAATGATAAAAAAGAGAAACATGAATCGACGCCGAGACTAGTAAAAGAGTTTGAAACAAAGGAACCTGGGAAATCAAGATCTTCACCGTATTGAAGTGATATATTCCACACAGGGATCTTCATATCTCAAAGAAAATACGTGATTGATTTATTAGCGAAACGGGAAGTCTCGGGTGTAGCTCGATATCTACTCCAATAGATCCAAACTATAAGTTGGGAGAAGGCTAAGAAGAACCAGGTGTGGACAAAAGAATGTACTGCAGAGTCGGTTGCGTGACTCATATACCTCGTTCACACTCGACTGGACATAACATATTCTCGTGAGTCCGATCACTAATCCATGCATGATCCAAGAGAACCTCATCTTCAGTGAACTTACGAGTACTCACATTACTTAAAAGCGCAATCCGGAAAGGAATCTTGTTCAAAAGGAATGACGCTCTTACTCCGAAGCTCTACACCGACGTTGACTATGCTGGCCTCTAGTGGATGTAAGATCTACTACGAGATATCAGACTTTTTCGGAGCAACACTAGTGACATGGAAGAGCAAGAAGCGAAATGTAGTTGCAAGGTCATCTGCAGAACCGAAGGCTATTGCTCAAGGATTATGCAATTATCAGCACTGAAAATTATTTTGGATGATTTAAGAGTCCAACGGGAGGGTCCTATGATGTTCTCATTGTGATAACATAAGTCACTATTAATATAGCTCTTAACCCTATACAACACGATAGTGACAAAGCATATCGAAATTGATAGACATTTCATCAAAGAAAAATTGGAGGAAGGGTTAGTATGTGTGTCTTATGTTCCATCGAGAAACAATCGATCGATGTTATAACAAAGTGTTGAAACAGTTCGAGTTTCACGATATTGTATCCAAGTTGGGAATGGAAGACATCTATTCCTCGAACTGAGGGAGTGTTGAAGTTCAGGATTTATCCTGTAAATAGATTGAGAGAATAAATTAAGAATCAATTTGTATTAATTTGTATTAATTTGTTATCCCTTAAATCAGGGAATTAGGTAGATAGTTTCCTTTTATTCATTGTAATCTCCTCTATATAACAACTTGTATTACCAATTCAAAGTAAGAAAATACAGAATTATTTTTCTTCTTCTCTGATTTTCCACAGCCTTACTTTTCATAGTGGAGTTTTATCGAGTTGAATTTGTTCAGATGCTGTTCTTCACATGATGCTTTTTAAGCAAGTTTCATTCATATCTCATAACTCTTGTCTTCTTGTTCGCACAATATTGTTCCTATATTGTCTTCTCCAATGAGATCCTGTTGCTCCTTCCCCAACCTTTACCCTCTTCCATGCATATTTGTTCTCTAGGGCTTTTGGATTTTGGGTAGATGAACTTCTCTTTTTGTTCACACCAGACCAGTAAGGCCGATGCCTTTCATGGCAATATCTTGTTGCACATTCTCCAGCAAGCTCATGTTGCCTTCCTTATTTCTTTTTCCTCGAAGTTTGGAGTTCTAGGGGGTGGCATTTATGGGCAAAAAGACTAGGGTTTCAGGATTTTGGTGTGGACTGGGGGTGTGTTGTATAATAGTATTTAGTTTTACAAATTAATGGTTAATATTAGTATCAATTAATTTTATACATTGCTATATAATTAGTAATTTGGATAATTAGTTATTGATTATGATCTTAATTTATGCTAATTTCGGAAATTCAAATGGGCTTTAATTGAACTTTATATCCGGTATTATATTGAGCTTTATTGATTTTTAATAAGTTTAAATGATATTTTTTTTATGATTATAAACGAATCATGTGACAAGTATTACAAGGCTTCATGATTATTCATTTAACAAGGGATTATTTATAAAAATTATTCAAATTTATTTGATTAGTTAATTAAATGATCACGAATGAGCTCTTACCGAGCCAAACTATAAGTACCTTGTTGAATGTGTTGGTTTATTCGTCGCCCCATTTCCACCAGAAAGTATCATTATTGTTTATCTAATATTCTAATCCTAAAATATTTTTAGATCTTAGAAAGAAACTGAATTTTTATTCGAGACTTATGATATCTTAACAATTTTGATAATTTATTAAAATACTTGAGGTGCATGCCAAGCTTATGGATAATCAATCGGCAAAGCTACTATGCCTGGCGTGCTGAAATTCACTAGAACATTTTATTTGTGTATTTGGTCATCCCTATTGTTTTCTTTCATCAATTCTACCTGATACTGTACCATATCATTTCATCCTCAAGCTTGTAGCTTAAAGAATTTCACTTTCAAGTGGGATAAAAGGAGATTGTGAATTCAAAACTTTACTTTGTGCATGGTAAACATAATCACAATTTGAAATTGAGAGGCAACTACGTTGTTTTAGATGGTTAAAAATACAGTGTTTAGTTCTTAAGCAATGCTTTTTTGTCGGATTTGGACCACTCGGATGGGTGAAACTTAGATTCAAGGGAAACAATTAAATTTGTTAACCTATAATAAATGATATTGATGATATTCTTTGATATCTTGTGACAGTTTAGTTTAATATATTCTCATTTTGCTTTCATGTAATAGCCTATAGAAACTTTATTATATTAAATATATTGTATACTATATATAACTTTTTTACAATATTACTACTTGACCACATACCTACCTATTGTTTAGCATGGTTATGTAAAACAATGTTGGGAGTGGTCATATTCAGCGAATGCATATTGGGTCACCAAGACACCAACTGCAGCAGGGATATGTGCTCTAATTTTCAGTTGAGCTTTGACGGTGCAGACTTTGAAAAACTTGATTGATTTGGTGATTGTGAGGAATATTACTGAATTTTATAGTTCTCCAGCTTATTGATCATTCTGGGTATTTCTAATAGTTTTTAAGAAGATATTTTGATAATACTCAAATCATTTCCAATCACAGCTGAACCCATATTCTTTGTAGTTAGTGTTTGAGTGTTAATTTCCAGGAACTTTTTTTTTTTTTTAATTTCCTTCGTGTTAAATTTGAAACCTTGAGTTAATGGCATTCTGCAGCTTTCTTTTAATTGAGCAATACAATTATTGATGGGGGAATACGTAACAGTTGTAATGAATTTGCTTGCTACAGCTTCTTTCAAGGGAGTTGAGAATGTGGTCATCATAGGATCAGGACCAGCTGGATACACAGCAGCAATTTATGCTGCTCGTGCTAATTTAAAACCATTAGTTTTTGAAGGGTTTCAAGTTGGTGGTGTTCCAGGGGGTCAGCTAATGACGACTAGTGAGGTTGAAAATTTCCCTGGTTTTCCTGATGGAATCAGTGGTCCGGATTTGATGGACAAGTAAATAGTTTTCTCTCAACCTCCGACTTGTTCAAATTTGTTGTTATTGGAGCTCTCTTATTATTTGTCTTTTGCACTAGGTCTCACGAACTATTTTAGAATTTTAATTTGCATATACATTTCCTAAGAAATTGATTTCTCTGCTGCATTCTCAGGATGCGGAAGCAAGCTCTGCGTTGGGGTGCTGAGCTTTACCAAGAAGATGT
Source organism: Papilionanthe hookeriana x Papilionanthe teres (assembly GCA_022702705.1). Taxonomy (NCBI): domain Eukaryota; kingdom Viridiplantae; phylum Streptophyta; class Magnoliopsida; order Asparagales; family Orchidaceae; genus Papilionanthe; species Papilionanthe hookeriana x Papilionanthe teres. Next base: position 40,793,190 of record CM040426.1, on the reverse strand, counting down.
GGAATTAGTTGATATAAGAAACAGCCCATTTACTATCAAGAGCAGTGAACGTGAGGTGGGTACGCTTGTTTTATTTTGTTTTTTATTTCTTAGGGCGGGGAGGTGAATTTGGAAGCCCTTTAATGTGCAGACACTATGTTCCATTTCATGAGTTTACTGATTTTGTTCTTTGCTTTCTCACTTTCAATCCATTCCCAAAAGGCCATTTTTATGAAATCTTATTCTCCATTGACCGATTGCATGATATTTTAGCTCTTTATATAATAGTTACCCATACGAGCTAGTCATGTGATTGAGTTAGATTGGTAACATTGCAACTCTTATTAAAAGTTTCGTTGAATTATTTAAGGGTTATTAGAAGTTATTTTATTAGAAGTTATTTCTATTTATTCTTGTTATTTTTTTTATATGTATTTTCTACTTTATGTCTTCCTTTTTTATCTTTTGGGTGTTATTAGGAAAGATTTGGATATTATCTCTTTCCTTTTCTCTAACCCTTTATCATGTATTTGTACCCCTTTTTCTGCTCAATAATATTATTCGGCTCAATTTTCAAAATTCTACATGGTATCAGAGCCAATGATCTAACCCTAGTTGCTGCCTGGACATCTCCCTAGCCGTCGGCTTTTCCTGCTGAATTGCCTGCAGATTATTTCTCCCTCAGGCCCTTTTCTCGTCAACAGGATTTCCTACAGTTTGGTGTGACATATCTGCAGTTTATTTCCCTTCGCTTATTTCTTGCAATTCATTTCTACCGCCCTGCCCTATCTCCTGTTAGCCAAGACCTAAAATCTGCTGATTTTCACTGACACTTCTCCCATCAGCGGGATTTTCTGCAGTTGGTTTAGCCAGTTTTGTTGATTATTTCTGCCGCCCTGCCTAGATCTTAGCCAATTTCTTGGTATTTTCCTGAAGTTTCTACCACTGCTCCTTCCTGCTGTTCTTTCTAGCCGCAAACCTCCCTCATGCTAACTACATCTCCTGCTAGGGTCTCTAGCCAAGATTGCCGGCTACATCGCTACTTGCAGCCTGATCCTTCCCTAGAGGATTTTCCATCGCCAGCTCTTCCTCCTGCAGCCGGTATCCATCTATGTCTCAGCCTCCCACCCTCACCTTCAGCTCAATAGGAATCATCGCGGACTCCATTTGTGAATACTGTCACAGACACAATCATACCCGTGACAAGCGTTGGAAACTCCACGGAAAATCGACGAATAAACCTTCAACCAAATACTCCGCTGCTAAGGGTCTTGCTACGACTTCAGAAGCCACGATACTACAGCCGGCTCCCACTCCTAACTCCCCAGAATTACTAGACTCCATTAAGAGTCAGATGGAGTACTTGATCAAACTACTTGGATATAGTCAGTTCTCTTCTGGCCCGTCGACCTTCCATGTTCGTCAAGGTAACATTTCGATGATATTGTTTTTGCTTCTTCTAGTCTGTGGATTATTGATTCAGGTGCCACAGACTTTATGACTAGATGTTTCTCAAGCTTTCTCGACCTATTCTCCGTGCTCTGTGAGAGATACCGTTAAAAGTGCTTAGGGCTCTTGTAATTCTATTGCGGGTAAAGGGTCTGCTATTCTAACAGCCGACCTGACTCTAGATTCTACGTTACACGTACCTTTGTTAAAGTGAACTTTTGTCCGTCAGTAAATTGACCTATGACTGTGATTGTGTTGCTCATTTTTCTCATGATATTTGCGTCTTTCATTATCTTCGTTTGGGGAGGATGATTGTAACTGTTAAGCGGGTAGCCGAGCTCTACCTTTTCCAAGGGAAAAGTAGTATTAACGAGGTCACTCCTTCCAGTAGTTGTTGTCTTTTCCAGTCCACTGAATGTCCGATTATGCTTTTACACTGTTATTTGGGCCATCCCAGTTTTCAATATTTAAAACAGTTGTATCCTTTGTTGTTTACTAATAAAAATTTATCTAGTTTCAAATGAGAGATTAGTCAGTTAGCTAAACATCATCAAATACCATATCTACCACACTTTTATACTTCTTTCGCTCCCTTTTTACTAATTCATAGTGACTTGTGGGGACCCTCTCGAATGCCTAGTTTTACCAATAAACAATGGTTCTTTACCTTAATTGATGATCACACTCGAATGACGTGGGTCTATATCTTAAAAGACAAATTTGAAGTTGATGTCAACTTCAAATAATTTCTTTCCTTCATTTTGACCAACTTCAAAACATCAATTTGTTCTTCGGACTGACAATGACCGTGAATTTTTAACTCTATATTAGAGGATTTTGTACACTATCACAACTCCTGTATGGACACTCCTCAACAAAATGGGGTAGTAAAGCGGAAAAATCGGCACCTTCTCGAAGTTGCTCGTTTCATTATGTTTCAATCGAATATACCGAAATGATTTTGGAATGATGTCGTACCGCCACATACTCATCAATGGTCCTCATAAAAATTCACAAATTCCGGATCCCGTTAGTAGCTTTGAGGTCCAGTTTCCTACCAATCGGTTCTCCACTTTAGACCCCAAAATATTTGGATGCCCGATATTTGTTCGAAACACTGCCCCAACTCATAGTAAACTTGATCTGTGTTCAATCAAGTGTATATTCCTCAATACTTTGCCACTTAAAAGGGCTATTGGAGCCTTGATCCTATCACAAATAAACCTTATGCGAGTGTCGATGTCTCCTTTTTTGAAAGTCTTCCTACTTCCCCAACACTGCATCAAGTGAGGGGGAGCTAGATTTTTTGGACACTAGTCATTTCCAGACTCCATTCGATATGCCACCTACTCCAGCTATCAGACCTACATCTCCTCCGCCTGCTCTTCGTGTCTATACTCAACGCATGCCTTCCTAACAGTGACCTCACAGAGGAGGTATACATGTATCTACCTACAGGCTTGACCTTACTTCTTCCTTGGTATAAGTGTGTCAACTGTGGAAGCCCCTCTACGAACTGAAGCAATCCTCTCAGGCTTGGTTCAACAAGTTGACACTGGTGGTAGCGGGCCATGAGTTCTCAGGTCCAATTAGATCATACTCTCTTATTTCGACATTCCTCTAGTGGCCAAATTGACATCATTATCTTCTATGTCAACGATCGTGTGCTCACAGGTAATGATCTGTCGGCCTTTGAATCTCTTAATGGCATCATCGCCGCATCCTTTGGAATGAAGGACTCGAGGTCTCTCCGATACTTCTTAGACATAGAAGTTGTCTGGTCCTCTCGGGGCATTTGCATTGTTCATTATAAATATGTGATGAACTTATTAACAGAGACCAATCTTTTACTTTGCAAACCAGTGGTTGTCCTAATTGACCCCAATGAGAAATTAGCTGATGTTCTGAATGTTGTTTCTGTGAACAATATACTACCAGCGCCTTGTGGAAAAACTCATTTATCTTGCCCATACGTGCCCTAATATTTGCCACTCGGTAGGTATTTTAAGTCAGTTCATGCATGTCCCCTATGACCGGTGTTACACAGCTTTCCATCGGATCCTCCACTACTTAAAAGACACATTGAGCTCAGGTTTGTTATTCTATCGCCACACCTCGTTCTGTTACATTTTGTACCGAATCTGATTAGGTCGGGTCCATCCATGATCAACAATTTATCTCGGGGTATTGCTCATTTGTGTGGGGAAACTTGGTCACCTGAAAAATAAGAAATAATCGGTGGTTGCCTGAAGCAGTGCAGATGTTGAGTTCCGTTCTATGTCATTGGAAATCTTTGAAGTGCTTTGGTTACAGATCATGCTCTGCGAATTACCTATCTGGTCTCTGCTCCTCTACAACTGTTCTGTGATAATAGAGCCGCAATTAGCATTGCTCATAATCCGGTCCAGCATCATTGCACCAAGCATGTAGAGATTGACCGTCATTTTATCAAGGAGAAGCTCAATTCTGGGGAGATTTGTGTTCATTTATCCCATTGGATGATTAACTTGCAGATATTCTCACAATGAACCTTCTTCGGCCGTTGTTTGACGACTTCAAATCCAAGTTGAACATGATTGAAATCTATGCTTGAACTCGAGGGAGAGTATTAGAAGTTATCTCTATTTGTGTTGTTGCGTTTCCTGTTATTTCTTTTTATATATATTTCCTAGTTTATACATTTCCTTTCTATTTTTTGGTGCTAGTAGGAAAGATTTGGGTATTATATCTTTCATTTTATATATTCCTTGTATCATGTATTTATACCCCTTTTACTGCTCAATAATATTATCTTGCTCAATTCCTAAAATTCTACAAGGGTCTTATGAGCTAAAAGGGATTTCCTAAAAAGTCAACTATTATTGTGCTTCTTCTAGGATTTGATTTTCTTAGGTTCTTGTTATGTTATTAATGTTGATAATGTTTCTCATATGTTCGTTATTTTCTTTCTAAAGATTAATAATGAACTGTAACATACCTAATTCCTATCAGAACATTCATGTGTTGGATTGTACTTTGTCATGTATATATCACAAGTTTGTCTAGAAATGGATTTTTATTTTCTCTTTCCATATTAAGTATGAGTCTGTGATGTTATCTCAAGTATATAGGCATAGAGCCTTATGGTGGGGTATGATTATTTTGGGTTTATTGGAGTACTTCACCCTTGGAAGTTAACTTATATTTAGATTCATCTCAAAGCTTAGCTATTATTTTGTTGCCTGAGCCCTTACGTGTACCGTGAGAGGGCTTCTCAACTTTGAATTACATTATATGATATTTATCTGGATTTGCTATTTGTAGAAGTACTTAAATATGCATCATATAGCATCAATACCATTTTATATCTATTTTTTGTGAAAGTGATATGTTTTTTTTCTTTGAAACAATTTTAATCCTTCTCGTTACATAAACATTTTTTAATATAGAGAAACTTAGTTGGGAAACTTGTATTTTTATGGAAGTTTTTGGTACCCTATTCTAAGTAGTCATGTCTTTTAAATATCAGTTAAAAGTTTTAATATTGTGGGGTTCATTACTATAGTAGAATAAAGTGAGTTCCTTTGGTTAATACATGTGGATATTGTACAGCTGTCTATCGGGAAGGTTTTTCCTTCTTGCTACTATATATATATATATATATATATATATATATATATATATATATATATATATATATATATATATATATATACACGCATTGGTAGAGCGAGCTTCTTTGAAGGTCGTAAGTACTCCAGGTCACGTGTTCGAATCCTCCTCTGGCCACTTGTTGGTAGTGAGGGCGGTCCTCGAATAGTTATACACATGAGGGTGACTGGGGGCTCGTATAGTAGCCTCCGACCATTCTTTATATATATATATAGTGGGTTGATAAATGGTGTCGTCCTCGATCGGCTCTGCTAGGGTTTCGCCGCATGGCGAACCCTAGAGACTGTTACTGCGATTTTTTCGCATATGTTCTCGTGTCTCCTTCGGCACTTCTTCGCTGCTCTCTGTACGCAGCGTCGCTTCGTCTGGCGCTGAAGTTCATCTGCTCTTCCTGCGCAGCGTCGCTTCACGGCTCTGCTGCTGCAGATTGAACTTCGTGCGTCATCTGGAGCTCGCGTCCGAGTCGCCTTCAGCTCCACGTGCTGCTGCTGTGCTTCCACTGCCGTCGACCTCCTTGCGGCCCTTCTGCAGCAGCGAGTCAGTTGCGGCTGGTTTTTTGCTACAGGTTCGGGTCGATCTCTGCTTCGTTCGCAGTGGTTGCGGGTTACTTCCGTCAGCAACTGTCGCAAGCTTGACAGTGAACCTCTTTTCTGCCTCTGGTTTTTTGTGCCGCTTTCATGGCAGCGACCTCTTCTATTCTCGTTAAAGTGCAGAGTTATGCACAATGGGCTAAGTCTACTTTTGCCGGAGTTGTAGGCAGGGACAACACCTCCCACAAAAAATTTTTTGATCATCTTTTCTTTCCACAAGCTTTTCATGATGCTGCGGCTGGTAAAATAGAGCGCCATTTTATTAGGCCGATAGGTGAAAAGGATGAGAAACCTTATGTTATCTTCACTACCCAGGAAATGAAAGTTCTCACTGATGATGTTAAGTTTACTTTAATTGAGAAATTCCAATTTGATCATCCCAAAGTGGATTTGGTTAGAAAGTTTTTTGAGGATCGTAGTTCATTGGAGCATGGAAGTTGGGGCTATTTGGATGACGGACATTTACTTATTAGATCTACGTAATGAAGAGGATTATGCAAGAATCTTCTGCCTAACAATCTCTTTTGGTTGCTGACACCCCTATGAGGATTATCAAATGGACTCCTGATTTTGACCCATCTAAGCAACCTCATATCGTTATTATGTGGTTCAAGTTTCCTGGTCTTCCCCTTCAGTTGTACCACCGACAGACTTTGTATAACATCAGCCAAGCTCTTGGTACTCCGCTCAGAGTTGATTCACCTACTTTTGATTGGGCCTCGCCAGATGATGCTAGGGTTCAGGTGGAGAGAGATATCGTTCTTCCAGATGTGGATCGAATTTGGATCACAGATGAGGAGGATGGGTTTTGGCAGGAGGTTGTGGTTGGATCACAGACATTGTTATTGCTTTTTTTCTGTTCTGATCATTGGATCCTTTTGTTAGTATTGTATTGTAGGGTTAGGGCTTCACTTTTGGGGCCCTTTCCTCAAGCTCCTCAAGCTTTTGTAACCATTTTATTCTTAATAAAATAGGCCCTTGGGCTTTCAAATATATATATATATATATATATATATATATATATATATGACACTAGGCGGCTCTGCTAGGGTTTCGCCCGATGGTGATTCTCGGTGCTAAACTTCGGCTCCACTCCAGTTTCCCTCGCTCTCCAGCTTCACTCTCTCTACAGTTCCCGTCGACGAAGGATCGCACGTCGCCTTGCCAGGCGACGTCTCTGCTCGACGGTCGCCCGGACGACATTCACCTCATGACGTCTCTGCTCGACGGTTGCCCGGACGACGTTCTCTTGACGATGTCTCTGTTCGGCCAGAACTGCAAGCAGATTTCATCGAGCTCGCCGACTCTTCGGCATCAGCTAGCACGATGCTCGCAGGTTGACGCTTGCTTGCCCTTCTGCTTCCACGCCGACGACAGACCTGCTCCTCCGGTCCTTGACAATGGCCGAGGTGATGGCCTTAGCTCCTCTTTCCTACGCCGCCGCCTTTGCCGGTGATAACGCCGCTTGCGGCCCTCCTCTTTTGAATATGTTTCCGCAACAATTCCATGATGCTTTTGCGCTCAGCGTTGACACCGGCTTTCTCCAAAAAACATCCCGTAAGAACGGTAAGCCTGCAATATTTCTTTCAGAGGCCGAGATTTCCACGCTAGCTGCACCCTGCCAACTGTTCTTGGTAGGTAAGTTCCTTTATGAAAATCCTAAACTCGAGCTAATTCGGAAGGATTTTGAGCAAATGAAGCTGAAAGGGGCTTGGAAGATAGGCAAATTGGACGGTCGCCATGTTCTTATTCATTATCAGAAGATGAAGACTACACCCAATTGTTTGCGTGAAGACTTGTTCGAATAGACAATTGGTTGATGAAGATTTTAAAATAGACGGTAGATTTTGACCCTTTTATTGAACCTCATACCATTCCTGTTTGGCTCTGCTTCCCAGATTTGAAGGTCCACCTTTACGATCAAGAGTTCCTCTTCTCATTAGCTATGATATACATAAAGCCCCTCAAATTTGATAAGTCTACAGTGAATCTGAGCCGGCCTTCTGAAGTGAAAATCTTGATAGAGCGGGATATCACTTTACCTTTTCTGGGAGAGATATGGATTGACACACAGTATCAGGGTTTTTTGCAGCGAGCAAAACTCAAACCGATCCCTCTTTACTGTACCCACTGGTGTATGTTTGGACGCTCCAATTCTCAATGTTATCATTTGCATCCAAACTTAAAACCTTGAAGTAAAAATGCAATTGGGTCTGCCCCACTTCATACCTGTTCCTCTCTCACTCTCGAGTGCATTCCATCGACGATTGAAACATTCGTTGATATGCTACCACCTCTCTCTCCCACTACTGGAGACCCCCCTTGACAATACTGTTCCTGTTGTTGTGACTTATGTGTTGGCAAATGTTACTGCAGGATCCTTACCTCCAAAGGACATTGTTCGGTCCAATATCAGGAGAGCACCGCAGCTTCACATCCTCAGGAAGCATCAGGTGCTGAGGAGACATTTCTACCACCTCTTCAGAATGAGAATGTTGTTACTTGTAGTCAGGAGCAGGGGGCTCACACTCTTTTTCATGTCTGACAATCTGTTGATCATAGCGATCAGTCTTCGAATGAGGAATGACAGATTTACACTTCTAGGAGGAAAAAAAAGAATGGAGGCACACTCCAACTTGGGAACCTAATGGATGATCTTTGGTTACTCCTAGAAATGGCAAGACACTCAAAAGTTTCTTATCTGGCTCCGCTCCTAAAATTAGAGGAAGAGGCAAGACTAAAATGGCTCGTCCCTAGCTACTTATTTTCTGCGAGTTTTGAATTTTTTAGTTTATCTGTATCTTATTTATGTATCCAAACTTAGACAAAATACGAAATGATTATATCCGTAATAGGGTTGGTGTTGCACCAGCGGCGGATAAAATTAGAGAGAGTCGCCTTAGATGGTTTGGTCACATTAAACGTCGACCACCTGATGATCCGATTAGGAGAGTAGGTGTTTTAAATACAACTTATGTTAAGAAAGGCCGAGGTAGACCTAGGAAAACTTGTGCTTATTGCATAAAAAATGATCTTAATTTATTAGAATTAAACGAAAATTTGACACTAAATAGGACGCAACGTAGAAAAAGGATTCATGTAGCCGACCCCACTTAGTGGGATTAAGGCTTTGTTGTTGTTGTTGTTGTTGTATCTGTATCTTATTTCTGTTGAGGTGTTAGTGTTTTAGTGTTGGATCGTATGGGTCTATTGGGCCCTCTCATACAACATTTATTTACCATTTTTGTTTTAATATAATTAGCCCTTCGACTTTCCAAATATATATACATGTATGTGTATGTGTATATATATATATATATATATATATATATATATATATATATATATTATATTTGCTTCTCTTTTTAACTTGGCAATTTTGTACCATCTTGTGGATGGTTGAAGGTGGTATATATCACCCTAGTTGGAGTTGGGAACAAAGCAGTTGTGGTTGGGCTTGGGGATGATTTGTCTGCTTTTGGATTTCCTTGTTTGATACGTGACATATATGGCGTTGATGATGTCGATGTTGGCAATCCGCTGCTAGTAATCATAGCATCAATTTCCTTTCCAAGCTGCTAAGTGATGATATCTGTTCAGTGTTCATATGTTTATTAAAAGAATTTTTTAATTAAGATGAGGATTGGTGATTTGGAACTCGTGAAACTGCTGCTAAAAGGCTCAGGTTACCTTATATATGAATCTTTTAAATAGGGCTTTTAATTAGTCATGAAAGGTTTTTTCACTTTTCTTCATAGTTTCTATAACATGTTCATTTATTTTATGCAGTAGGTGCCACATGGTCTATTTTTTATATTTTTCTAGTTTTTGTAGTACTTATAAATTTGGAAATTAAACAAATCGTGTATTTTAGAATTTTGATTTGACTTCAGTTTTTCTCTTTCCTCATTTAGTCATTTATTTGATCTCCATATTGTAGGTAAGGTGCCATAGTATTATTGTAGCAACCGGCGCTACTGCTAAAAGGCTTAGGTTACCTCGTGAAGATGAATTTTGGAGTAGAGGGATAAGTGCTTGTGCAATATGTGATGGTGCATCACCCTTGTTTAAGGGTCAAGTCCTTGCTGTTGTTGGTGGTGGTGATACAGCTACTGAAGAAGCACTGTACTTAACCAAGTATGCTCGTCACGTGCATTTGCTAGTTCGTAGGAGTCAGCTACGAGCATCCAAAGCTATGCAAGACAGGTGATTCAAACATGCGGTTTCATTTAAAAGTACCATTTCCATACCCATAATTATTGGGCCCTAGTAACACATAATGATAACCAAGAGAACATTTGCCTGTGTATGTATATTTGAGCAAGTTATTATTTGGAACTATGAAAATTTAAATCAAGATTTGATTCACATTCATCTCTGGACTAGTTACCAACAGATACTTTTCCACCATGGGTTGTATCTCTCATTTTGGTGGGTGGATTAAACCACATTTTATGGACCGAGTAAAGTCTTTTTCTTTTGTATTTTTTTCTTTTAGTTTCTTTAATTATTTTTGTATACTTGCACTATTTTGTTTATTTTCATTTTGATAAAGGGTATTAAGGATATTTTGGTCTCATATAGTTAATTAAAACATAAAATTGTATGTGATAATTCCCATCTGATTCGCACAAACATTTGTCTATTTTCCAAGAAATAAGTGTACATCTTTTCCAAGAATTTAGCACCCATGATATCCATTATTGCCATCTGGCCTCCATCTTCATCCTCTTTAACTTTTAGATTTTCATGGTTTCTTGCAATCCTTATCTTATGTATATGCTACTTTTTAGTCCTATTTGCTTTAGTTTGCTGTCTGTTGGCATTTTTTCTTTGAACCACAATCAATTCTTTAGCGACCCGCTATCTCAGGAAGCACAGAAGAAAAGTTATTTAGATTAAGCCTGGTGATTGCGCAATAGAGAAAAGATACAGAGTAAATGTTTATGATTTTATATACATTGTTTTAATTAAATGTCATTAGCTATATATTGTTTCATGGGTTGGAAGCTGTGATTAGATTTGAAAGAGAATTTGATTGAAATGTGTTTAGGGGAAAACATTTAAAGCTAATTAATTATTTGGTTTTTTTCCATACCTACCATCTAAAACCTTTCATATTACATATTAAACACCCAAAGTCAGTTATTTACATATTAACCACTCAAAATATCCCGGTTATTCAAAACAGCCACCCTTTGTTACTCCTTAACAAGTTTGCCAGCATTCGTCTCCCACCCGGTTGAACACCGGTAATGTTGTCTCCCTTCCGGTATTTCCTCTCTCTCTGCACATATTTCTTTATTTCTTTAAATCTTCCTCCCACTTCCTCTCTTGTTTTCCTGGATTGCTACAAAGAAACTTGTCACATTTCTTTGCCTGCATGGACTGTACAAAATTACAGATGAAGTATAAAGAAGCATCTTGGGCCAAAATTAAACACCTATTAGATGAGGATCGAAGTCATGGACATGATGGGGAACAAGATCCATGTTCTCTGCAACGTCGACATGATCTTTGCTTCATTTTTTGGGATCTCAATGCCTTCCACTACTGGCCCAAGAATTCGTCCGAATTCTATCTGTTATAAATCCATCCCATTGAACGGACATGCATCATTCCTTCTTCATCATTGAGTTCAATATTTCAGGAAGAATCTCCTGGCTATGAAAAAAAAGTTTGAAGAGGTGCAGCAGAGGACCTGCTTTCTCGAGGAAGAGAAAATTATGGGTTCTTTATCATTTCAGCAGAGCTATGAAGGAAAAGATATTCATATATATCCATGCAAGAAGATCTTGACAAGGATCTAACTTTGACAGACGCTGCCAAGACCAGAAAGCTATTTCCTGCATTTGATCCTCGTTTGTCTTCTAGGTGTTGATTCTCATCCACTCTCGCCCTTCCTTGCCTAAGATATTTCTCTCTACTTCATCCTTCTCTTAATGGAGAGACAGTCTTAATGACTTTGGATGGGGTAGGAGACGGAGAACTGGAAAGGGGGTAACTGAAGGTGGTTGTTTTGAAAAACTGTATATTTTGGGTGATTAATATGTAAATAATTTAGTTTGGTATTTAGTATGTAATATGAAAAGTTTTAGGTGGTGGTTATGTAAAAGTTCCTTAAGTATTTGTCAGTTATTTTAGAATGAAGATCGCTATACATATGCATTTTTAATTGATAAAGTGATAGTCAAAAGAAATAAGTTAAGGAATAAGCATTTGCATACGTCTTCTAAAAGTTAATGTGAGATATTATTACTTTATTTGTGCTAACCTAATTTCTTTTATTCTTTTAAAAATGTTTTGTTTGTTATACATATTATAAGCACTCTTATAACTGAATGAAGATATATGAAAATGGTAAAGTGTGTTTTATGATTTGAATTCTTTTATTTTGTACACTTCATTAAATGAAAAATTAAATGAATTTAATTATTGAAAGAAATAAAATATAAGTTAAAAGAAATATAAATGATTGTCTATTAGGAGTCACCCTCTATGGTACTGGTAGGTGATGCTGTTGTACTCGTGTATGTTAAAGGAAAATGAAATGGAAATAATTATGCCTTTCTAATACAAGATGGAAAAAGAAATTGAAATGATTGTCTTTGTGATTCAAAATGAAAAAAAGTTTTGACGGATGGTGTCCGTGAGAATTTTTAAAAGTAAAAGGAAATAAAAAAGTTGATAAGATATTTAAATTCAATTTTTATATATAACAAAACAGCTTACTTTTTTATGAGCATATTCTTTTGAGCATTCATGTTAGAAATTTGTATAAAAGTTTAATGTATGATAAAATAGTACTTATTCAATAATTTTCTTAAAACTTAGCATGTAGTCTAATTGTGCTTTCAAGAAAAAATTGCTACACTGATATGACTGATAAAAGAAGATTGATTTATAGGAGGAGGTATTGTTGGTGATAGGTGGTAGTCTATTAGTTTATCTATTTTGTCATTTTTGCTTGACTATTTGTGTTACTGTATCCCTGGATGATTGTATGTATTGGTTAGAGGATTTCATACATGTATTTTATGGATTAGTGACTCTTTTCTATATGTATATTATTATGGACTAATGTTAATGTTTATAAATATTTTTTTACTGTCCTACTGTTCGTTCCTGCCTTAGTTAATTCTAAATTTTAGAGTCGCGTCGTGACAAAAGTTGTATCAAAATTGTATTAATGCCAACAATATTATTTGTTAAAATGCTAAATAGAAGTCATATGGAGGTTAATCAATTATGTGAAGTAAAATTGAATATTGATGGGAGAGATTTTGATGCATATTTGATTATTTTGTCACTCATTGAATTTGATGTCATCGTAGGTATTGATTGGTTACAACAACAACAAAGCCTTAATCCCATTAAGTAGGGTCGTCTACATGAATCCGTTTTCTCCATTGGGTCCTAGTTAGTATCATATTTTCATTTAATTCTAATAATACAATAAGCCTAAGTCATCTTAGGTCTACCTCTGCCTTTCTCATAAGTCGAATCTATAACATCTACTCTCCTAATCGGATCATCAGATGGTCGACGATTAAAGTGACCGAACCTTTTAAGGCGACTCTCTCTAATTTTGTCCGACACTGAAGCTACGCCAACCCTATCACGGATATATGCATTTCACGTTTTGTCTCTAAGTGTAAAGCCACTCATCCACTTAATCGTTCTCATCTCGGCAACACTTAACTTAGGCCAACATTCAACACCATAGAGCATTGCAGGTCTCATCACCATTTTATAAAATAAGGTATTGATTGTTATCTAAAAATTTTGCTACCATAGATTGAAATAAAAAAAAAATATATTAAAAATAAGATGCTTGGAAAGTTATAAATAAAATTTTATGGTGATAGAGGGTTGGCTTTGATGTAATTACACATTTGAAGGCTTTCAAATTATTGAAGAGTGAAAATCAGGGTTTTCTTGGTCAGGTGAAAGATACTATATTAAGTGAAGTCATTGAATGATGTCCGTGGTAGATTATTCAAAAGTTTTTCTCGATTATTTCCCAAGGTTACCACCATTAATATTGATAGATTTTATCATTGTGCTATTTACAGATTTTGAGCCAGCATCCAAGGCACCATATAGAATGACTATTAAGGTGTGTAGGAGCTAAATGTTAGTTGCAAGGATTGTTAAATAAGGGGTTTCTCTGGGCTAGCACATCACCTTGGGGAGCCCTTGTATTATTTGTAGAGAAGGATGAGAGTTGCAGAATGTGCATCGATTATAGAGAATTGAATAAGTTCAATGTGAAGAATTAATATCCATTCTCTTGGATTAATGACTTATTTGATCAGTTAGAAGGGCTACAACGTTTACAAATATTGATCTGAGATCTGTGTATCATCAGTTGAGGATTAAGGATGATGATATGATGAAGAAAATATTTATGACTTGATATGGGCACTATAATTTTTTGGTTATGTCATTTGGATTGACTAATGCTCCAACAATATTCATAGATATGATAAATAGAATCTTTAATCAATTATTGGATATATTTTGAGGCTTTATAGATGATATTTTGGTGTATTTCAAGTATGAACACAATCCCTCAAATCTTATTCATGTTGTTCTGCGAGTTTTGAAGTCGAGCCATTTATATGTAAAGTTCTTCAAATGTGAATTCTAGTTGAGAAGTGTGGCTTGCATTGGGTATATAATCAATTAAGAGGGTATACTTGTGGATTAGAATAAAGTCAAGGCTCTTGCAGATTGATCATGACCAACTACACTTATAGAAGTCAAGAATTTTCTTGGTCTTGTTTGTCATCACAGAAGATTTTTGGAAGAAAATTTTTAGGATTGTTATGCCATTATCCAGATTGACATAGAAAACTATAAAGTTTCAATGGGTAGATCGTTGTGAGGAGGCATTCTAGAAGCTGAAAATTTGTTTGATAACTGCTCCGGTATTTACTATTACTTCAGAGTCAGATGGGTTTTAGATTTACAGTGACACCTTATTAAAAACATAAGTGTGGAGAGTACCTCCCCCGACCCCCTAGTTTACAAACCCCCCAATTCTTATATGTTTACATATCTAACATCTAAATTTTCATTTTACATATTTATACCACTTAAATCTTTATTTTTTTATATTTTTTATTATTTTTAATTTAAAATTTTTTCTACCTTTTAAATTTTCATTTTTTTAATTTTTTTTAAAGCCGTACAAATTTGACTCATTAGCTTATTTAACTTTCGAGCTATTTTTCGAATCAAGCATAAATTGGCTCACATTTTGCTTGACATAATCGAACATGTAGCTCATGGTGGTTTCGTCGTATGATAATGATAAATGATTGGCTTTATTTAGCCTTTTTGTTTTGTTCTTAAAATTTTTTTTGCCATTTCGGATCACTTTGTTTTTTGTTTTTTATTTATTGTTTTTATTTATTTTCTTATGTTTTGTTTGATTTAAAATATATATGACTATAATAGTTATTCTTAAGAGCACTTATTTTTTATATTTATATATCTAAGATATAAACTTTAATGTTTACATCCATAACAAATCTTTAGTTTCAAATAAAAAACATTAATATCATATATTTTTTAAAAGTGCTACACATTTTCATGCTTAGATTGATGGTAAATATAAAAGTTTAATTAAGCGTTGATGTGTTAATACATAAAAGTGTGTAGTATGCATTTAAATTTCTCAACAAAAAAAAAAAAAAAAAAAAGAAGAAGAAAAGAAAGATGAGCATCCACCTGTCTTCGTTCTTCTAAACTATCTTTGTAATGAGTGGAGAGCACATCTTGTTTTGTTGGATACATTTCTACATTCATTCAACTCATTTCTAGGCTAAATTAAATGCTACAACCTATCTTGATGGAAAAGAGAATGCAGATGTTCTAATCCAATTTTTTTTCATAGAAAAAAGGGTCAGAGTTGTACCCAAGGCATTTTTCCTAATGATAAGTTAATGAACTTTAAATTAATATTGACATGAATAAAAATATAAGATAATTTATACCTAATCAATCAATATTTATATTTCATTTATTTCAAAATTAATCTAAAAATTACAAAATTCTATCTCAAAAAGAGGTGAGGATGTGCTGATTTTCTTTCTTGAAGGGGGAAAAAAACCTAGTCAGGATATCCTCACACCCGAGTCATGAATTGCTTTGGCCTGGGAGGTTGATTACTCAGTAGGAGCAGGGAGCAGGGAGCAGGGAGCAGGGAGCAGGGAGCAGGGAGCAGGGAGCAGGGAGGACGACTGATGGTGGTCAGGTGCCTGCCAGGTGGGTGGCAGCAAGATTAATATGTGATGACTGCAGTAGGGAGGTTGGATTAGGGTGAGGGGAAGGCTGTTGGAGGCTCACGGCAGCGAAGACCGCTAAAGGAAGGGCTGGCAGAGGTGGGAGATGACTATAATGGCTAGCAGCAAGTGGGAGGGGCCTTGAAGAGATGGGCGGCTTCAGGAAAATAACAAAGGTGTTGTTTTCCGGGTGACTGCAGCAACTTTGGCGACAACAGTAGCAGAGGGGAGGCTATGGGGAGAAGAGAACGATAGATAAACACCTCATCAGGATGAGTTATAGCAGATGCACCTTCTCGCCTTTAGATACAACCCTAGGAGAGAACACGGGCATCCGACTCCACCACACTAAAATAAGTGGGGTCACAAGTGTGATCATCCCAACAACATTAACTCTTTTGTGTAGCTTTTATAGCTTCTTGTCTTTAATGCAAAGACAAACTTTCTAGGAGTTGAATCCCCTTATAGAAAGGAAGTGCCAATCCCACGTGGAAGAGCTGGTCGTCCCCTTCCGTGTCTGGACTGTTTTGGTATAGATAGAAGAAGTCATGGGAGACTATCCTGCAGCTCCCTGTTACACCACGTCTTCCCGCAGCTATTATGACTCCCACATCATTCGTAGTCATTATATTTGAGATTTTCTACGAATAATATTTCCCATAGTTGATATTCTATTATTCATTTAGCTGGAATCAAGTACATGAATTTTTGTTAATCACTTGTGAAAATACGAACTTCTATAAAGCTGTTTTAGTGCTGACATGACTGATAAGTTATGATGGGGATATTTTCTCTGAAATTTTTATTTTGTTTATTTTTTTTCTTGATAGGCAATTCCTGGATGTTTGTTTAACAGGTTGCTTATGGCGAATGTTTCAGAGTACTCAACAGTCCGAACATTACCTTGCACTTCAATACAGAAGCTGTGGATGTTGTCAGCAACAGCAAAGGGCAAATGTCTGGTGTATTAATTAAAAGAGTTGACACAGGAGAAGAGTCCGTTTTGGATGCGAAAGGCCTATTTTATGGTATAGGACATTCTCCGAACAGCCAGATATTAGAAGGTCAAGTTGAACTCGATAGGTCAGGGTATATATATGTTAAGGATGGTACATCAAAAACTTCTGTTGAAGGTGTCTTTGCTGCTGGTGATGTTCAGGTAACATTAAGCAATTTGCCCTTGTATCTTCAAAGCTTATTAATTTACTTTTTGGTTATTTCCTTACCTTTTGGATCATTTAGTTTCATTAAGAGATGTGGTGGTTATTTATTGGGGAGGTTTCAATTTTGAATCCTACTTGAATTGTACAACCTTTGATGAAGTATTTACTTCTCAAAGGTTTAAACTAGCTGAAGACATTCACGTGAATAATGCTAATTAGGTTGTATATATACTCTGAATCTCCTTATTACCCTGTTATTTCTACTTCATTGTTTATGTGATTGCTAATTGTCGTGTCATGTCTTCATTCTCATTTCACTATATGCTTGTATGTCTAAATCGTTGGGATATGCAGATATTTAAATTGGAACATTATTAGGATGATAACAAATTAGTAATATCATTTTATGATATTTGCTTAGATATTTTTGTAATAATTTTGGGTTATGATTTGAACTTGATTTAATTTAGTTTCATGACCTTAAATGTTCTTCAAACAGGAGATTACATGTGAGTTTTCATGTGTGTGTAATTTTTTGGTGCATTTGGCATGTCACAGCCTGACCTAGATACTTGGAAGAACAAGGCGGAACGTTTGTGACACCATTCTAGGGCTTCTAGAAGGTGTGAGAATACAAAAAGGCATTACAAAAACTGTAGGATGTGAAATGACACTGAGAGGATGGATGATGGCTGAAATACAGTGAACGGTGGCTGGATGGCAAACCAGAAGCGGGAAAAGGTAGTTTCTTACTGTAAATAGCAGGTGGCAGTGATGTCTACGGCTGTCCTGCCGAAACAGCAGGCGAGCGGCGAATCAACAAAGTATGGGCTGTGAGAAGGATTTATCATTTGCTCTTGGGCAACTCACAAACATTCCACTTGCAAGTTGCAAAAGAAAGAGGCTGCTACATCACAAACAACAAAAAACAGAGAAAAATCATTCAAAACTCATAAATTCAAAAATTGAGAAATCCAAACAGGCACAATACAACATATATACAAGTCTCGCAATATGAAATAACTTAAATAGAAAATAGGAAATCAGGAAATAACCATAAAAGGATTAAATGAAAAAAGGAAACATGCTAAAAATAAAATAATAAAAGGAAAACTACAACTTATTACTCTCGCGGTCGTGGGAGCTGCAAGCGCGGAACTATGGAAGTCAAATCATGTAGAGTTCCACATCTGTGGGAAAAGTTGCATTCCATGTCAATTTCTTTGGCTAGGAGAGAGTCTTCTTCTCTTAAAGGACTTGGATCCTTCTGTCGAATGTTCTTTTCCATCAAACACTTAATTAGATTTTGAGACCTGCAGTTCACCACTCCTATCTGGCCATTTGTTCGTAGGTGCACTTCTAAATTGAACTGGAACTTAGTATCCAATTTACTCCATGGAATCTTCCATAGATAACTCAAATACATCTCATCTCTGTCTGAGGCGATGATATGTAGGGCCGCTCTACGCGGGGGCTGCCCCATCTCTAATACTAGTTCCTTGAATTCATTTTCCCTTTGGACAATCAATGTTAGTCCTATTGGTACTTCACTCATGGCCTACAAAAAGATAGTTTGTGATACTACGTCGTCAAACTCCTATGAATGCCCCTTATCTCGGACTACTAAGACAAGAATAATGTGCTTCCCATCTTTTTTGAAAGAGTATGTATTCGTGTAACATCATGATATGTGCAATGATCACATGTTAGGGACGGCCTAATAGAACATGACACAAATCTATGGGCATCATGTTACATCACACTTGCTTCCTGAACTTAATTTCAATAGAAAATTTGACAAGACATCTCTTGTCAATACTGATGTTGAACCCCCCTGACAAATATTATTGCTGAAATTCAAATATGTTATAATGACGACTCCTCAATATAAACAATACAAACATGCAAATGGAAAGGACAACGACGACAATGCGAAAACTAAGAAAGAAAGTAACACAATACACAAATGGCTCTCTCTAAGGGAGAGCAACAGTATCGACAAGACCGAAAGGGAGCGACGGTAGTGCTGGAAGATGGCGACTAGCAAGTGGTGGCGGTGTTGGAAATGATGGATAGCTACAGGAAGAGGGTTGGAGGTCTGTTCGACAATAGTGTGGTGGCTGGAAGGGGATTGGAGAGGGGTTGCAGTGGCACTAGACAGCAGCGTCAGGTGGTGGTGGGCTGCATGACTGCATGAACAGGTGTTCAGAGGCTGGACAACAGCTGGACGAGGTGAGGGTGGGCTAGGCAGTTGTAGGAACAAGTGTTGGTGGGTTGGGCAGTAGCAGGAATGGGCCTTGGAGGGGCTGGTGGCAGCAAGAACTGACCTGGAAGGGCTTGGCAACAATAGGAAAGAGCTCAGAGGCCTGGATGATGGTGGGAAGATGGCTGGAAGGAGGATTTCGGCTGCTGGAAGAGGGTTGAAAGCCTGGACGATAGCAAAGAAGATGGTTTGCGACAACTAGAAGCGGGGCCGGAGGGGGTTGCAGAAGGATGAATTTCTCGTCGGGGTTGAGCTATAGTTGGAGTACTACTAGACCCTTGGAGACGGTCACCACCTCGGACGAGTTACAGCCGGAGCACCTTCTCATCGTCGGGTACAAACCCCGGAGGGGAAAACGCCTTAAAGGCATCAACTAAAATCATCAATCAACCCACTTAATCTTTTGGAGATCTCTTTATAAGTTTATTCCTGCATTTCTTTTGACTATGACGCGGGAGTCCAAAATACAGATGCTGGATCACGTCCCCACACAAGGGCGTGTCAAATGCCATGTCTAGAACATTCAGTCCAAGCATAGGAAGAATGATCAATTTTCGTAGGCATGGACTTGCCACTTATTGGGAGTGAGATCCACTCCTAGTTATCCTAGTGTTACATATTTGTATTCTTGATGTTTTCTATCGGAACAGCTGTCGATATCTCCTGTTTCCCCTTCTAGGGCCGTATCCAAGGGCGAGTGGTGCTTTGACTGTATTTGTTCTTAGGCGATGACTATCCTCGACTTTCCCTTCTTCTGCATCCTTCCCTTGCTGTTGCCATTGTCGTAGCTGTTACAGCTGCCCAAAATAGGCTTCCTTAGCTATTTTTCTACAGTTCACCTTGCTGACGCCTTCCTCCTCCCTAAACCCTAAACCCTAAACTCTAAATCCGACTTGCGAACGCCTTCCATGAACCCCATTTTCCTCCTCCTTACTGCTAGCACCCCTAAATGACCCTCCACCGTCGCTACTATCGCTTTTGCAACCCTCCATCTTCACTTCTGCTACTTTTTAGTGATCCCACTTTGTTGTCATCACCCTAGACAACTGTCCCACATGGATACTTGTTGCGTGCTTGCTGGTCAGATCCGAGGAAACTGTTGTCTTGCTATGTTCTGCTTGCCAACCACCATGTCCACCATCCCGCCCCCTTCCAAGCTCTTGCCAATCACCAACATCACCCCGAAATCCACTCTAGTTGAGTTTGTGTTGACATTTGTTACAATTTCAAATTTCTTGTATGTCGTGTTTATTATTTTATATTTTAGTTCTCTGGTTGTAATTTTCTATTTGGTTTTCCCATTGTTGTTGTTGGTTAATTCCGGTAGACTATCACCTATAACAATGACAAGTGCATAGACATGAATTTTATTTATAAAATAGTTGATTGAAATAGAACTAATTAATTTAAATATTTTTCTCCTAATAACCTTTTCAATTCTACAGATATTCTCTACCCAAAATTCTGAAGTATTTTTCAAATATACATTACTTTAGGTATTTAAATATTTTCTAAACAAAAAATATATAAATAGAATTTATCTCACTTCCTCCTTTCTTATTTCCAATTCACTTATCATGTTCCCTTATAATCTTTCAATACAATTTTCTTCAATCCAAGGCTTCTTGACATTAATTCATAAAATTTACTACTTAATAACTTTTCAATTATACTAATTTTGTATTATAAGTGATAAAATCTTATACTCATCTCAATAATCTTTTTCTTCTCTTTGCAAAATCTACAATCTAAAGTCACTAATCCTTCGAGTCAAAAGTTCTTTAATTCCAGATTTAATTCGTAATATTAATATTAACATAAATTTTCAATAAAAATCAAAATCATAAAGAAAAAAACATTAGAACCTATCCTTATTTTAGTTTGGCCAGCTTGGCTCATGTCTCCCGCATGCAAGGTCACACATGACTCTTGAACACATGCACTCCTTCCGCAAGTGGAGCCACACCACTTGAAATTCGCACTCAACGACCCCTTCTCTTCATTTGCAGTCGAACCCTACGAATACCATGACCTCGTTCCCCCTGTATGAGACTCATGCGAACCTTGCCTCCTCTTTCATTTTCACTCGATTATCACTATTCTCCCGCACACAAGAAATCCCTTGCTCAATTTTTGCTTCGACACGCTCTCCTTCTCTCTTCCCCTCGCTTTCTGCTTCTCTGATTTGCTTCCGGCTCAAATGAGGTGTTAATCTCTTAATGATTGAACCATCAAGACAGTTTCATTTGAACTGACCATATGGTTCAAAATTCCTTTTATTTTTTCCTTTTAGTAACAATTATCACATGGTTTGTGTTGCAATTCCTTCGGTGTTTTTGGAGCTTAGAGTGTTTGGCTCGAATAGAAGTCATATTAAAAATCTAGAATTATTACCTCATTATGGAGGCAATGGAGAGATTTGTTAGGATTTTGATTCCATAATTTGTTAGAATATGAACTAGATTAAATTGGGAGGTTACCGTGATAATGAAAAATTACTATTTATGCCATTGATAAACCATTGTTAAATATTTATTAAGATACTTTGTATTTTGGATAGTATAGTTTAAAGTTACAATTTGAACCTGATTTAGTTTTGGTTAGAAGTCTTATGATTTGGAGATTTCATATGGATCATGTGTGTGCAATTTTATGGTTCATTCGGAGTAAATTGAAATTCCTTCGGTTAGGTATATGGCCTTGTGGGGAATTGGGGGAAGCCTTGTTGTTGAGAAGCTATTAGAGTAACATATAAAGGCCTTATAATTGACATACATAGAAATTAGTGAAGAGAAAGGAGATGGAAATAGAAGTGGTAAATAAGTGAAGTAGAATTTCAAAAAAGGTGGAGCATCATTTTGACGAATTGAAAGCACCATTATGTCATAAATTTTTTTCCGATTTCAGAGTCATGTGGGACGGCACCTTTTAAGGAATTTTCAAAGCAATTAAATTTTTTGTAGTAGTTAACATTTTTTTGTTCTTATTCTTTGGAGTTATGCTTGCTTTTCTTTTGTTTTAGGGCAATTATTTTGTGGTGAGATTGGGTGTAGTTTGGTTTGGGAAAGAATGTTTCTACTACCCCTAACTTCTTTATTGGATCTTCTATTTTCTCCCATATACATAGGGTTATTTTAGTTGACCATATTAATTTTCGTGTTCCTTTGTATACTTAATCTCTTTAGCATTACTTTGGATGTTCATCATATCTATTGGCTGATGCTTTTGCATAAAAAAATTGAACTTTTTTTTAACAAGATACCTTGAAAAGATAAAAGTACTGCAAACCGTTCTTTGAAGAAAATGTTCTACTACAATGCTAATCATAATTATTAGCCTTTTTTGGCTAGCTGAGTCTGATTTTAGAATTCTGATTCCCGATTCTTCCTTGTTTGGTGTTATGAAGTGTAAATTATATATATATATATATATATATATATATATATATATATATATATATATATATATATATATATATATATATATATATATATATGTTAGAAATTATTTAGCTTCTATTCCGGTTATTTCCTATTTGTTATATTTCCTTGTTTGACTTTCCTTTTATCATAGAATAGTTATAGGAGGAGATTTGGGCATTATATTTTTGCTATTTTAGAATTATTTTATCCTGTATTTATACCCTTTCAATAATAATAATACTTTTCTACTCAATTCCCAAAACCTACGTGGTATTAGAGCCACAGATCTTACCCTAGCTGCCGGAACTTCCCTGCAAGCCTTCCCCTGCAGTTTTTCAGCCACTGAATTCCCACTGTCGGTCTCTACCCCATAGATTTTAGCCGCCGACACCCTTTCCTGCAGGCTCTCCCACTGACGGTCGCTCACCTGCTGGCTTTCTTGCCGGTACCTCCTCTGCTTGTTGTCCTGTAGCTGGACCTCTCTCCCGTGGCCAAATCTCTCCCCTGCAGGTGCTCCCACTGCCGGAACTCCCTCTCGTCGGGTTGAATCTTCCCGTGCAAGCCCTATTTTGCTGTCAGCTGTGTAAGGGACTGTCTACGTCTATGTCTCGCCACATAGACCTCACCTTTGGCTCAGTCAAAGTCATGGTGGATTCCTCCACTATCGAGCTTTCATTCAGTCCACCGGAGGATCAACACCTACCTCAATCCCTCCGTAGACTGGAGGACATGAAAACCCCATGAATTTTCTGATTAGCGCTCACAAACTTAATGACTGAAATTTTCACCAATGGTCTCGAGTTATTTCGCTGTTCGTCAAAGGTTGGGGTAAATTCGACCACCTCACACATACGATTCATGAACCACCGAAGACGAATCCAACACGTGCAGCATGAGAAGTGGAGAACTTCATGGTTATGTCATGGCCGATTAATTCCATGGAGACCTCGATTGGCCGTTCCTACCTTTTTCTTCCGTTTGCCCATGCCCTCCGGACTGCGGTTTGAGATACCTACTCGGACATAAGGAGTTGTGGACAACTCTATGAAGTTTCTAATAAGATATGTGAGGCAAAACAGGGATTGATGGTAGTGAGACAGTACTACAACGACTTGGTTATCTTATGGATGGAATGTGACCTCTATTATAACTCTACGTGGGACTCTCCTGCTGATCTTTCCCTCTTTCAAAAAATTCTAAAAAAATCGTGTTCCAATTTCTGGTGGGCCCAAACAAGGATCTCGACGAAGTCCGCGGCCATATGCTTGGCTATGATCCTCTTCCTTCAACTCGAGCAGTATTCACCAAGGGCTACTGTGAAGAAAGTCAGAGACTTGTCACGCTCGACAACTCCACTAATTCAGCCGGTTCTTCAACAGTGCTCCACACTCTGCCACACTGTCACACATCAATTATGCTGATCCACAATCCACATTTAATTTTTGTCACAAATTCTACCATACTCGTGACAAGTGTTGGAAATTTCACAGGAAGCCGACAAGTAAATCTTCAACTAAATCTTTAGTTGCTAAACGTCTCTCTATGACCTCAAAATTCATAAAAGTTTAGTTGGATCATCAAACTCCATCAAGAGTCAGTTGAAACACTTAATTAAGTTGCTTGGATCTAGTTAGTTCTACGGCCCGTTGTCCTCTCATGTCTGTAAAGGTAGCATTTCTTTTGCACTCACTTTTTTTAGTTCTAGTACCTGAATTATTTATTTAGGTGCCATGGACCACTTGATTGGGTGCTCTTAATTCTTCTTGAAATATTATCTGTGTTCCTTGCGAGACTATTAAAATTGCAGACGTCTCCTGTAATGCTATTGTGGGTACATGGTCGCTTGTTCTAACAGCCGAGTTGACTCTGGAAGTTGTGCTACACATACATTTGCTTAAGTGTAACCCTCTTATCAGTCAGTAAATTGACATATGACCTTAATTGCGTTGCTCCATTTTGTCCTGATGTTTGTCTTCAAGATCATCATTCAGAAATGATGATTTGACCTGCTAAGTGGGTAGCTAGGCTCTTATCTTTTAAGAAAACGACATTGATGATGTGGGTACTCAATCTCATAGCTGTAGTTTTTTTACTCTTTACTGTTTGTCTAGTTATGCTTTTACATTGTTGCTTGGGTCATTCCAGCTTTCACTATTTGAAATAATAGTACCCTCTGATTTTTATTGATAAAAAACCATCTATTTTTAAATGTGAAATTTATTATTTAACTAAACATCATGATGTACCATATTCACCCCATCGTTACACTCCCTCTCCATTTTCATTGATTCATAGTGATTCATAGAGGGGCTCTCAAATTGCAAGCTACACCAATAAACGGTAGTTTGATGACCACACTCTGATAACTTGAGTCTATATATTAATATACAAATTTGAAGCTGTAGTCACCTTCAACAATTTTTACTCTTTCATTTTGCCCCGATTCAAAACCTCCCATTCAAGTCCCTTCAGACCGACAATGGTAGTGCGTACTTTAACTCTATATTGGGAAAATTCTAGGTGAATAAGGACATCCTCCATCATAGCTTCTGCACGGATACCCCTCAACAAATAGGATGGCCGAGTGAAAAACCCGACACCTTTTCGAAGTGGTGTGTTCATTATGTATCAAATTAATGCTCTTAAACGATTTTGGAATGACTCTATTCTTACCGCCACCTATCTCATTAACAGAGTTCCCACAAAAATCCATAACTTTCGGACATCGTTATTTGTCTTGATGTCATGTATTTCTATTAGTCGGTTCTTCTTCACATTAGATCCCAAAATATTTTGGTGCACAACCTTTGTTCGGTACACAATCCGACTCGGAATAAACTTGATCCCCACTCAATTAAATGTGTTTTCCTCGCTATTCAGCCACTCAAAAAGACTATCCGTGTTTTTATCCTACCACCAGTAAATCCTATGCGAGTGCCACTGCCTCTTTTTTTGAAAATATCCCTTATTTCCCTAACACTGCCTCAAGTGAGGGGGAGCTAGATTTTTTGGACACTGTTCCATTTCCGGCTCCGTTGGATAATCTACCTACTTCAACAACCATTGTATTTGAGGAACCCTTAGTCTTACTGGTTCCGACACCAACTAGACCAAACATCATCTCCATCCACGCTCCTTGTCTATACTCGACGTTCCAAACCCTCAATTGAGACTCATCTCAATGCCCCTAAACTCGAGCCCGTTGTCCCGCTGTAGGTCTTGGAAACTGCTCCGGCTGACATCCCCAAAAAGATGCTCTCAACCTACGGGGATCACTCCTACTCTAAATAAGTACTTGAATTCCCCCATTGAGGTATGCAAACAGGCATGCACTCTTTATTCCATCACAAAAAAACATCTCATTCCACAGCTTATCTCCGGTGTACAAAGCATTTGTAAGTTTCTTGACGGATATATGTCTCCCATCCACTAAGGCAGCATTGGCTAACCTGTTTTGGAAGGCTACAGTTATGGACGAGATGAATGCCCTTCGACGCAACCATACTTAGGATGTTATTGATCTTTCTCGAGGAAAGAAAGTAGTGGGTTGCTGGTGGATTTTCAGCAAAAAATTTAACTCTGATGGATCCTTTGAACGCAACGAGGTGTGGTTGCTCTCCAAAGGCTATTCACAAACATATTGTGTTGACTGAGAGATGTTTGCTCTGGTAGCTAAACTCAAGACCATTCGGGTTCCGTTATCTCTTGCCGTGAATTTGGATTGACTCTTGCTCCAAGTGGATGTTAAGAATGCTTTCCTTAACAGAGATCTTGCAGCGATCTCGTAAAGGTGTATTTATCCCTCCCACCAGGCTTTGACGCAACCTCTTTCTGTGGACAAGCGTGTCGAGCTCAGAAGTCTATTTATGTATGGAAATAATCCCTCTCGACCTTGTTCGATATGTTTATACAAGTTTTTGTGGGTCATGATTTCTCTTAGGCCCAATCTGAACACACGATGTTCTTCCGCCACTCATCCAATGACTATTGCCATCCCCATCTTCTATGTCGACGATATCATGCTCACAGGTAATGATCTTTCGGCCTTGGAATCTCTCAAAGGCATCCTAACCACATCTTTTGAGATCGACTTGGGTTCTCTCTGGTATTTCCTAGGTATGGAAGTAGCGCAATCCTCTCGGGCCATTAGCCTTTCTCAACGCAAATATTTGACATACTGACTGGCGAGTCATAACTACTTTGCAAACTGATAGCTGTTCCGATGGATCCCAATGAGAAATTGGTAGTTGTTCCCAATGCCATTCAGGTGAACGAGGCACACTACCAATGCCTAGTGTGGAAACTGATTTCGCTAGCCCTTACATGCTCGGACATTTGTCATGTCTTTGGTATTGTCATTTAGTTCATGCATGATTCCTATTAGTACCATCTCTCCGCTGTACATTAGATCCTCTAACACTTGAAAGGTACACCGAGTTCAGCTCTCGTCACACCTATCTCTCTATTGCAGTTTATAAGGATGTTGATTGAGCCGAGTCCGTCCATAATTGACGATCTACCTAAAGTTACCGCTCCTTCGTATTGGGAAACCTTGCCACGTGAAAAGTAAAAAATAAAATATTCCATGGTTACCCATAGCATATGTATCCCTAGGGGTATGTGAAGCCCTGTGGTTGGGCATCTTGCTCAGCAAGTTACATATGCAGGTCTCCGTTCCACTACAACTGTTTTGCGACAATATATCCGTCATCAACATAGCTTATTAATCCGGTCCAACTGGAGCTTGTGGAGATTAAACATCACTTTATCAAGGAGAAGCTTGATTCAGGATAAATTTATGTTCTTTTTGTCCCATCCACAAACCAACTCATAAATACTCTCACAAAGAATCTTCCTCGTTCGTTATTTGACGATTTCAAATCTAAATTGAACATGATTGACATATGTGCTTCAACTTGAGGGCGAGCATTAGAAAGTATTTATTTTCCTTTCCGGTTATTTCCTATTTATTGTATTTCCTATTTTATGACTTTCTTTTAATCATGAAGTAGTTATTAGGGAGAGATTTGATTATTATATTTTTTCTATTTTAGAATCATTGTATCCTTTATGCATACCCCTTTCAATAGTAATAATATTATGCTGCTCACATCTCATAGCACTGAACAAGGAAGAAGAAGAAAATTGCAAAACTTCTAGTCATTTTACTTTTGGCAAAGCTGTCTCATTCCTAGCCCTTTTTCTACCGTTGATTTTACTTCCCCAAACCACCATCTTCAGTAAGAGACACTCCTAACAGATATATCATTTCTCAATTTATTACGCATCAATCAATTCTACTATGTTTACCTTAATTTCTTTCATACATTAGCGGCTGATAATAAGCCTTATTGGATTCTTCAGTGAATAACTCTTTTTATAGGATTGATTTCACTCTTCGAATACATATTCAAACAATTTGGGATAATTGTTTCTGCAATTTTGAACTTTTGGTCTATCCAAATATCACATTTCCACTGTGACATTCACATGTTAAAATACTCGTCAATAACATTGACTATTCACTAATCATTACAGCTTTAGTTGTTTTTTGATCTTTGGTTGGTGCCTGGAATTTGTTGTTCACAATTTCAGTAATATCATATCTGACATTTTATATTTTTTTAATATCTGCAAATATTTCTTGAGTAGGTCGATTTCAATTCCCATTGGAAATATTTATATTTAATGTGTGTGTGTATGTGTATTTTCATCAATTATGGTGATAGGATCATGAATGGAGGCAAGCTGTAACTGCTGCTGGATCTGGTTGTGTTGCTGCTCTTTCTGTCGAGAGATATCTTGTGGCCAATGATCTTCTTGTTGAATTTCACCAGGTAGCTGATTCCTCTTGTTGTGAGTTATATAAGAGCATCATTTCGCTTTGTGTACTTCTACACTTTTCTAAAGTGAAATACTTACTAATTTTAATTTCTTTTGAATGAATCTTAATACTGATTTATCTCCACAAGGTTATTAGTTTTTGCTGAATGTTTTTATCTAGGTTTTAAGGGTCATCCCAAACTGCTTCTTTTGAATTGGTTTTAATATCAACTTTTCTTTCATAACTGTTGTTTTGTTTGTTACAACTTATTTACAGTGTACAAATTTTCTGCAAGTATAGGGTTGCTAAATTGTCTGCATTTCTTTTGTAGAATATTTGATAAGAAAATGAACTAAATGTTATCCACATGAGAAGTAAATACATCATTTTTAACACATGAAGTAAGATTTTCCGCATTCTGTTTGCTTTGACTTTGGAGCAAAACACAGAATTCCATAAATTTTCTCTCGATCAAACCCTTTTTCTGCAGTATCTTAGCTATATTTCAACCAATGCTAGCAAAATTTGCGGGGACTGGCTGGCCCAAAACTAAAACTTATTTTGAAACCCATGTTTTATTGTAAGAAACATGGTAATTGCTGCGTGTTTGTGGACCACTCTTGACTGCTTTTTTTAATTAGATTAATATTGAATCTTCTGACATGGTGGCACAATATGAAAATCCTGATTGTACACCTTGAAGTGATTTCTGGCAGCTGCAATGTGATAACCCATACTGTTTTTCCTTAACATTTTCTTGTTAACAGCCTGTAACTGAAGAGGTGAAGAAGGAACTTACAGAAAAGGATGTAGAATGGCATTTTGATGTTTCACTTACTAAACACAAGGGCCAGGTAATGTTCATAGTTAATTGCTTATCTGTTTATTTGAAAGCCGACACTTTCACTATGTTCTTTATATTTGCCAAATTTGCAATCATTATTCAACGAATAGTTCTAACAAAAGCATCTCTTTTGTAGTATGCATTGCGGAAATTGTACCATGAAAGCCCAAGGCTACTTTGTGTGCTTTATACTTCTCCAACATGTGGGCCATGTAGAACATTGAAACCAATTTTAACTAAGGTACAAACTTTTTCAGTTGCTTAATTCCCAGATTCAGCCAGCAGCTTATCCCTTAACCCAACAAAATGCTTCAGCTCTAAGAAATGTTTGTTTAAATTTGCATGCATGTAAATTATTTATTGCTGCCATGCTACACGTAAAATTGATAGTTCTTCTTAGATTGGCACTATTTTGGAAGGAGGAAAGCTTTCTGGACCTGAGTGGGGTATTTGTGAATGGATGGAGTGGGGAGGTGGTTCATGATCACCAAGCTTTTGCATAATACTTTGATTTAAATTTATCAGCTAGAACCACAACTGGCATATATTAATGAAAATGACTGATGAAGGGAAGAAGATGACTAACTGGTTGAGCGGGGTTACCAATTAATAGAGACATTTCCGCGAAAGACCTGAAAATTGACATGAAAGCAAGGCCTGTCATCTTAAAAAGAAATAAATTAATTCTATTTCCTTTTTGTTCAACTTATGATCATGATAGCTCTAATCGATAACTCCTTTAGGTACATATGGCCATTTTTAAAAATTCTTAGTCTTACTTTTCTGCTGGAACCAGCATTGCCTTCTTGTGCATCACCATCAGGCATTCATAAAATTTAATTCAGTTTAAATGATTCGGTTATAAACAAATTGAAATTTAGTTGTTAGTTGAAGCTCATAAAGCATTACATATTATATATGTACAAATCGATTTAATTATATGAATCCTCCATTTAATGTTGAAATTTCGGTTTTTCAATTAAATGAGCATTAAAACTGAGTCAATAACCAAAAAGCGAATGTTAAAGTTTTAAAAACCAATTACCAAAATGCATTTATTGAAACCGAACAAATCCACCAAACTTGTTTGATTCGGTTCGGTTATTATGATTTAGGCCAAATAATGCACATCCCTTGCTTTGGATGGAAAAAATGGTAGCAAAAACTTCTTAGAACATGCAGGCTATTTCTGATCCTTAACATAACTTATTTTCTCATTTTGAAGGAAACTGAGCGGGACTACCTTAGCTGCCATTGGCTTGCAGCTCTTGCTATAAAATCCTTCAAGATGGCATGAAATCAAGAAAAGATGCATCTCATTTTTTTTTACTTCAAAGGCTTGTTCTGTTAAGCTTCAGTGTTAACCACGTCCTGTTTTACATGTTCAAATGCCATTTCATAACACCTTTTTGACTTCAATATGACCAGAAATTGAAATAGGACTCTTTTAGAGTACTTTTAGTGCTTTGTCTTTCCTTTTAAAAGGTATTATGCATTCTGCTAGATCAGCCAATATAATGTATGCAAAGGAAAACTATGGCTAATTAAGTACAGTTATATGATAAATGGTCTGTTTATGCATTTGTTATTATTTGCAAAACACTTTTAACGGTATGTCTGAACTCTTCTGCGTAACCCGTTCCATCCCCTTCATTTATCACCTGCATTGGAGTATTATGAATATTAAATAGTATGGCA
Organism: Papilionanthe hookeriana x Papilionanthe teres; assembly: GCA_022702705.1. Lineage (NCBI taxonomy): Eukaryota > Viridiplantae > Streptophyta > Magnoliopsida > Asparagales > Orchidaceae > Papilionanthe > Papilionanthe hookeriana x Papilionanthe teres. The sequence goes on along the minus strand of CM040426.1, from coordinate 40,762,015 downwards.
TAATCGTAATGCTCTTTATTTCTGTTTTTCAAATTTTATAGACTTGTGATACTTTCTGCCTTTAAGGACCTCTTCATTATTGCAGGTGATTGATGAATTTGAAAAGGATGTACATTATGTTGAAATTGACATCGAGGAAGATCCAGAAATTGCTGAAGCAGCTGGAATTATGGGAACACCTTGTGTTCAATTTTTCAAAAATAAAGATATGATTAGGTTTGCCTTCCCTGCTGTTGATTTCTTTTCGGGATAATTACATACAGTTCACCCAAAATATTGATATTTATAAATTAACCACCCAAATGTGTTTTTTGAACTACCGAACCGATTTATTTATGTCGTGCCACGATCATACTATTGAGAATTTGATAAAAATGAAAGACATGGGTTGGGGATTTATCATGAATTTTGATATTTGAGTGAGAATTTGAAAATTGGATGAGATTGTAAATAGCAAGTTTTGGGTGGTCTGTATGTAAGTGCCCCTTCCTTTTTCTCTATTTGTCACAAGAGCAGATGATTGATTTCTAAAAAAAGTAAATCATTCAATGGTCCAATGCATCACTTTGTGTTGCCATTCATATTTTTTATCTGATTGCAGGTCAATTCCTGGCGTGAAAATGAAGAGGGAATATAAAGAATTTATTGAAGCAAATAAATGATATTATTTCAGGCACTCTTCTTTGGATTCTGTAGAGTTTGTTCAAGTCAATTCAGCTTGCTTCTCGTTCCAAGCTACCATTTTTCTTCATTGGATCTAATTTTCTAAGCCAAATGTTCTCTCTCTTGCAATGGTTGATTTGATTTGTTAAACAATGTGCTACTTCGATGCCCCTTGTAAGCTTTTGCTCGGAGTAACTTTTAAAAAAACTAGTCTTTTTTTCCTTACTTTCTTGACCCAATTCTTATGTATTTACATAAAACCTTACATATTTATATATATAACATTTAAATATTTAATATTGCATAAAAAATATCAGTATTATTTACGCAACAAAGTGAAGTAAATTTAAATAACAATTTTCGCTGTTAGATATATAAATACATTAGAATTGTGTGGCATGTAATAAGTTATTATATCAAATTTATAAAAAATCTTAGTATCTAAATGTCAAATATATGTGGCAATTTGGTGTTTATCGTCTTAATGTTAATGAAAACCTTTCATACGTAAATATAGACTCACATTTATGTATGCATAAATAAACTCCATTCATATAAGAAAAGTTAAGGCCATTTACATCAATATTACCCAATTCCTATGTATTTAAATATGTAACATCTAAATTTTAGTTAACATTTACGCCTATTAAAATAAAAAATAATATTGAATCTCTTGACATTATAGGAAATTTATAAAATGCTGACAAAATAGTTTTGTTATATCAGATAACATAAGCAATGAAAATTCAAATAAAATTACCCGCTGCCATATCGGAGATTAGATGACCTAGAACTAGGGTTATCAAAACGGCTCGTTGTTCGCGAACAACTCGTGTTCGGCTTGTTCTCGTGTTCGGCTCGTTCGCTAATTTAACGAGCTGAACATAAACGATGATTTGTTAGTTCGTGTTCGGCTTTTTTTGATTTGAAATACTACTCATCAACTTTATATATATATTTATTGATGAGTAGTATTTTTAGAAAATTTAATTGAGTACAAGGCTACAAAAATTATAATCAATTAAAAGTATTTAAATATGTAAATATAATAAAATTATTAAATTAGACATCTAAAAGACGTTATTAATATAAACAAATAATTATTAAATCTCGTCTGACACTTAAGATCTTATGTGATTAGAATTATCAAAACGATTCTTTGTTACGAAAACTAGTGTTTGCTGTTTAGCACTCTTTGAGATGAAATATAAATAGCGAACACGATGAAAATTCAAATAAAAATTTTTTTTTTTGGGGTAAAAAATTCATCAATTTTTTTGGTAATTTTGTTCCCAAAAAACTCAAAAAATTTTATTTATTTTACCCCGAGATGATGCTCTCGTAACCCATTCACTCCTTTCTTCTGCAGATCTGAAGGTAAGTTTTCTCTACAAACTTTCTAATAGTTATATATTAAAATTTCATCAGTTAGCTTAGTATTTATTGATATAATTTAGGATTACATTAAGTTGTTCTAAATATATTTTTTCTTAATCAATTGTATTTTTGTAAAGAAACATTTATAATTTTTTTGGTCGGATCTAAATTCTGTTTCATAGATACTTTTTTTATAGATCAATAATTTTTTATATATATCAATCTTCACATTGAATTTATAATTTTTTCTTATGATGACCAGTGTTAGATTTTTTTTTTTGCTCAATAATTAAGATATTTAATATGTTCATGTAGAATAATTCTTCATAGGTGAGCATAAATATGAATTTTGAACTTAGTTCTGTTTCACTGCTTACTAAAATCTTATAATATGTTCATTTAGTGTGTGTGTGTGCGCGCGCGTGTGTAATTACAAAAGAAGCCCTAGGGCCTATATTGATTTAAAAGCGGTTACAGAGGCTTGAGAAGAGGGCCCATGGAGTCCTTCCCCTTCAATACAATGCTATCAAAAAAGATCCAAAATATTCAAAAATAACAAAACAAAGTCAAGAGCGAGAACGTGATACTCTCGCTCTGTTTCTAGGAGACCCATGGAGTAATCTCTTTAATGATACTCCATTGCCTTGAGTCACCGAGGTATCATCAAATAGGAGTGTAACCCCAGGCTTCTTCTTCCCTCGAGAATGATAAACCTGCCAGTCTTCTCCATCATCTTCTTCTTCCATTTCTTCTTCTTCTACTTCTTCCTCTTCCGTAGAGTCCTGCTGATTCTTGCCGGTGGGTTCGACAATTGATAGGGGAATTCTTCTTTTTCTGCTGAAAGTTTGGATGTATCTGTTAGAGCGGACGACTGAAGTAGCCCCCTGAACGACTTGCGGCACCGGAAGAAGTGTTGCACTTTCAGCTTGTTCAGTAACCACTGTAGTCTCCTGAATGGCAATTTGTATAACCGGTTGATGCTTCTCCCCGACAGCCATGTCAGCTGAGTTTAAACTTTTATCAGCATCAGATGCTACCCTATTCTTCTGAGCCAGGGTAGCGTCAACTCTATGTTGGGAATTTCCAACAACGACAGTAAGCGCCCAGCAGTCCACACACACACACACACACACACGCACACACACACACACACACATATATATATATATATATATATATATATATATATATATATATATGCATTTTTAAAGGGATAAATTATCAAATAATTTATATTTATCAAGTATTCTTTATTGTAATATAACAAATGGATATTCACAATTAATTATCATGAATGCATAATATAATATTTCCTACGCAAAAAAGATTAGACTATAAATTTCTCAACAAAGTTGAATATTTTGTATATGGCCTCTAAGTTTCTATTTATCAAATTTAAAAAAATTAGATGTTCATATGGTAAACACAAAAATCATGCATACCTAACATTAGAAAAAACTACAATTAATTAACAGTGATGTGAAGTCAAAAAATTTTTATCAAGCAAGGATCTCAGTGTATTTTTTATAAAAGATCCTTCAAAATTCAAATTTAAGATCATTCAAGCTCTTTTTTTAGCAAGTTTATAGTCAAACTAAGAATTTTAACAAGATGAACTCAAATGTACCAAAATTGGTTCAATTTGGGTCCAATCAAACCTAGATCAAGCTATAGATGCACATTTACAAACTTTAAATCGTCAATTAAATAATCAAATGAACTCCAAATTTGATATATTTATAATCTAATGAAGTGACTCAGTGAGTGGAATCCAACGAGCATAAGATCGCTTACTTCCGAGGACACTGTGGTACCCAAATCATAAAAAACTATCAATGATCAAGGGGGATCAACATGGATCATCCGATCAAGTGGTTAGGCAAGTTACATGTCAAAAGACCAAAATTTCTCTCCCCAAAAGCCTATAAATAGGCTCCCTCTATTCACTTGTGAGGGGAGGAGAAGAAGAGAAGAAAACATGAATTTTAGAGCATGTTTTGGTAGGAACCCCGACGAGTAACTGCTGGCCTTCATAGCTACCTACTGCTCGTTAGCTACCGCCAACCATCACCAACTACAGTCTGTGATCACCATTTGCCGTCGACGATCACTGCTTGCAAGTGTTGTAGTGAAAATACGATTAGAGTATCTAACACTTATATTTTCTTTGTGTTGTATAAATACAAGTGTAATTTCTGGTGTAAGATTGAAACCCTATTTTGCCCTGTTGTGAGAGAATGACGCATGCTTGTACTTAAAACACAGGTAGATTACTTTAATTGGGTTAGACAACAATATTTTTTCCCTTAATTTTTTCACATAAAAAATCTTGGTGTCTCCTCCAACTGCTTTCATTTTATCTATACGTACATGTTGGATCTTCGTGCAATAATAAGACTTTAAATAATCACTCTATCATTGTAAATTTTCTGGCATGTAGCATATATCAAAGAGAATTTCAATCGAGTTATTAAATTGGTCTTTGGATGAAAATGCAAACCACTTGAGATTTACAATATGGTGCTTTAATAAGTTTTGCATTATTAAACGAAGGACAAATTCAGAGAGAAAAAAAAGAAAGATATGAAATGTTAATAACTCATAATTTATCGAAGTTGCGGAAGGATCACTTAACAATAAATTTTAGATATTTTATAAGCTACTATGTACAACTCAATAGCCTTAATGGAATGGTTCTAGTAATAACTTAATAGTATAAGTTGCAATAAGAATGCATAGCATCAAATGTCAGATGATTTTTTACTAACTAAGAAATTGATGTCTAAATTTAGTTTGTGCTAATAAATAAATATATATATATATATATATATATATATATATATATATATATATATATATATATATATATATATCAATATATATATTGTGTAGTTAATCTCATTTTATTTTACATATTCATATTTATCATATTAACCAACACCACTTATTTGTTGATTCACTTTTTTTATTACTCATATTTTTCAGAATGCCACAACAATTCCCCAATAAAACCATATCGCTTCAGAATAACACCAAATGTGGTGTTATTAGTGTGGTTATAATGTGGGGTTAATAGTGTAGTAGTATAATAGTGTTATTAGTGCAGTAATATGGTGTTATTGTGATATAAATGTTGTTACATTATTGTGTGATTAGTGTAATAATATGGTGCTATTGTCATACAAATGTGGTTGTATAGTAGTGTTATTAGTGTGGTTGTATTGTGGAGTTAATAATGTGGTTATATGTTGGTGTTATTAGTGTAGTATTATGGTGTTATTGTGATACAAATGTGATGTTATTGTAGTGTTATTTGTGTGGTTGTAATGTGGGGTTAATAGTATGATTGTATAGTGGTATTATTAGTGTAGTATTATGATGTTATTATGATACAAATGTGGTTATATTTTGGTGTTATTAGTGTAATGGTATGGTGTTATTGTCATACAAATATGGTTGTATAGTGATATTATTAGTGTGGTCGTATTGTGGTTTTCATAGTGTGTTTGTTTGGTGGTGTTATTAGTGTAGTATTATGGTGTTATTGTAATACAAATGTGGTGTTATTAGTTTGGTTGTAATGTTGGTTGATAATGTGGTTGTATAAAAGTGTTATTAGTGCAGTATTATGGTGTTATTGTGATACAAATATGGTTGTATTGTGGTGTTATTAGTGTTTTGGTATGGTGTTATTGCCATACTAATATGGTTTTATAATAGTATTATTAGTTTAGTATTATGGTGTTATTGTGATATAAATGTGATTGTATAGTGATGTTATTAGTGTAATGGTATAGTGTTATTGTCATACAAATGCAGTTGTATAGGAGTGTTATTAGCATGGTCGTATTATGTTGTTAATAGTGTGGTTTATGGTTGTGTTATTAGTGTAGTATTATGGCGTTATTGTGATACAAATGTGGTGTTATTAGTTTGGTTGTAATGTGAGATTAATAGTGAAGTTGTATAGTAGTGTTATTAGTACAATATTATGGTGTTATTACAGTATAAATATAGTTGTATTGTGGTGTTATTAGTATTATGGTATGATGCTATTGTCATACAAATGTGGTTGTATAGTGGTGTTATTAGTGTAATATTATAGTGTTATTATGATACAAATGTGGTTTTATTGTGGTGTTATTAGTGTAATGGTATGGTGTTATTGTCATACAAATGTGGTTGTATAGTGTTGTTATTAGTGTGGTCATATTGACATGTTAACTGTGTGGTTGTGTGATTATGTTATTAGTGTAGTATTATGGTGTTACTGTTATACTTAATCATGTCTGGCGGAGCTAGTACTATGGTCGTATAATGGTGTTAATATTGTGGTTGTATGGTGGTGTTATTAGTGTAGTATTATGGTGTTATTATGATACAAATGTGGTTGTATTGTAATGTTATTAGTGTGTTGTTGTGGTAGTATTATGCTAGTTTAATGGTAGTATTCTATTCTTTCGCTCATGATAAATCCTACAACCATAATATTTGGTGGTAAGATGAAATACTTTCTCTTCCAATACTAAATCATCATTTCATATGGTTAATTTAGCTATCAAGCTTGTCATTGAAAAAAATAGGTAAACCCTATATGAAGCGATGCTTATCTCGGTTATATAAAGCTTTGAATGCAACTACAACCATACAACCAAATTTTTATTTGGATGCTCTCTTTCAACTCTTACAATTTCTCTTTTCCTTGGGTTTTTTCATTCTTATATATTAGCTTGTATGAAAACACAAAGAGAAGTAAATGGGTCCTCACCCTAAACCTTAAATCCTTCCGCAAGACTTGTTTCGGAAAAACGTAAACAACACAAGACATACATGGCGAGAGAGAGGGACTGTGAGTGCTTCTCATCTAGTGACCATTGTGAGGGATTTCAAACGAACCAAACCCTAGCTATCAAAATCATAGGTCAAAATCGCTCTGCGAAAGCCTACCCCTGACAATAGAAGAACTGGAGATTGAAGAGGCACGCAGGATTTTATTTTTGAAGCATTGGGTTGGTTCGGGCCTGGTCATGCGCTAATATATACACCTTTTTCAATTTTATTTTAGCCGGTCCGCCACTTGCATGTGGATAAATATCATTAGGGTTAGAGCGCATAGCTAAATCCCAACTCCTGATGCAATATTTTCTCCTATTTTCTTCTTCTTTCTCATTCTTTGTTTTAGTAGCTCCCTCTCCCTCTCCCTCTCATTTAAGAAATCAAATAACCCACCTGCTCGTTGCTACTACCCTACTCGTTATCAGCTTCCATTGCATTCTTATGGAGGATGAATGTCAACTTAATTGTTGTTTTGTAGGAGGATTTGAGCGGGAGTTAAGTGGGATTTAACCTAAATCATGTCAATAAAAAAAATGGCATTTAAATCGTACATGCACTTAAATCTCTAATTTTCTTCATTTAAATCAGGATTTAAAGAAGTTTAAGCTCATGAAGGTGAGTGGCAGAATGACAAAGGTTACCTTCCTCAATGATTTAGGATTGGAGCGTGGCGGTAGGGGAAGATGAGGCGAAAATTTTCGGTCCGGACTCCGGACACAGAGGATCGTATGGAGTCCAATCAAAACCCACCACCTGTAATGATGGGTCCCACGGCCCAAAAAATTTAAAATACCACAATTTAAAAAAATAACGAAAATTTAATTTGGTTCGACCCGACCCGTTCTCAGCCCATTGTTGTTCCGTCTTTTTGGAGTATCCTGCTTTTTTAGCCTGGTTCCCCAAATCTGGGTCAATTAAAGCTTTTATCCTTTTGGACATATCCTCATTCTATTTTTAGTCAGGGTTTCACGAAAATCTCTGCTCTGTTAGGGTTTATTAGCTGCTTTCTGTATTTGTGTTCGCTTTGCAGCTGTGATGGATATGACTTTCTCTGTGAAGGAAGAGCTTGTGAACATAGGTTTGGAGAAGGACGACAACTTCGTTGGGATGATGGAGGTGAGCTTAGTTATCTGAAATGTTATCATTTGATGTGTTGTACATTATTTTTCTTCATGGTTCGAGTTCTTTTAGGGTTTTTTTTTTAGGTTATTTTGAAGATATCCTAAAGAATGCGTGAATAACCTCACCATACACCTAGTATAACCTAATAATAAACCCGTAACTCAATATAAAATAAAGCCTAAATAACTATCGGGTTAGTTCCGGAGTTCTTTGAAGGTTAATTAGGGTTATTTTGAAAGAACTCATAAATAACCCGAGAATAAGCTTAGAATAATCCAGAAAATGAACATAGCAGAATATAGCAGAATAACCCAACTGTAAACTGAGAATAACCCAATAATGAACCCGTAACTGAACAGTAAAGAACGCCTAAATAACTATCCGGTGATTTCTGGAATTTAGGGGGGTTATTGTCGGGTATTTTGAAAGAAATCTTAAATAACCCGAGAATTACCCGAGAATAGCCTTTGAATAACCCCAGTATAACCCAAGAGACCAAAAATAGGCTTAGACTAACGACTAAATATAACAGAATAACCCAAGTAGAAACTGAGAATAACCTAATAATAAACCCGTTACTCAACATAAAAGAACCCTTAAATAACTGTCGGGTTATTTCCAGATTATTTTTGTGTTATATTCGGGTTATTTTGAAAGAACTCCTTAAATAACCCGAGAATAAACCAAGAATAACCTTAAAATAACCCAAAAAATGAAAGTAGGCTCAGAGTACCAACTAAATATAGTAGAATAATGTAAACTGAGAATAACCTAATAATGAACCTGTAACTTAACACTAAAGAATGCCTAAATAAGTATCCGGTGATTTCCAGAATTTTGAGGGATTATTGTAGGTTTATTTGAAAGAAATCCTAATTAACCCGAGAATTAGTTGAGAATAACCCTTGAATAACTCCAGAATAACCTAAAAGATCGAAAATAGGGTTATATTAACGACTAAATATAGGAGAATAACCCAAGTATAAACTGAAAAATAGCATAATAATAAACCCGTTTCTCAACATAAAAGAATACTTACGCAACTATCGAGTTATTTACGGATTAATTGGGGTTATTTTGGGTTATTTTGAAAGAACTCGTAAATAAACCTATAATAACTCCAGAATAGAATAACCCCAGAGTAACCCCAAAACAACCCAGAAAATCGAAAATGGGCTCAGACTACTGCCTAAATATAGCAAGATAAGCTAAGTATAGATCAAGAATAACCTAACCATAATTGGTTTTTTACGTTGTTTGCAATTTGTTATATATCTTTTGATATTCAGTTAAACACAATGTGGTATTATGTGCATATCTGACGGTCTTTATGATATAATGAAAATTTGTAGGTATCAGGGGCCATAAATGTTTCCAATGAGTCAAACGCATACATTTTTCTTAAGACCATTGTCCACAATGAACAAGAAGCTTATGAAAACTGCTGCAGCTATGCACATCATGTTGGGTTCACTGTCCAAAAGGACCAACAGTTATTGGCCTTACTCAAAGCAAATTAAGATGAAAATTTATATTTGTGGAAAAGCTGGTCGCAAGAGAGAGCCACAATCAACCAATATGGTGAAGTACAAAAAAGCGGGCACAAGGATTGGCTGTCAAGCCATGGTTTGATATAGTATCGATGTTGAGGCCAACCAGACCATTAAAAAATTTGTAGAAAGTCATAGCCACCCCTTGGAGAAAGCCGGTGATAAGAATCTTCTGTGTTCTAGCAGGAAGATCAGCGATTTAAATGCAGATTTGCTGAGATCAATAACAGAATCCGGGATCAGAGCAGTGGACGCATTTAAATTTATTGCTTCAGAGGTCGGGGGTGTTAAAAACTTAGAATGTACGAAGCAGGATACTTATAACTTTATTCAAAGTGAAAGAAGAAGCAGAATTGTAAAGGTGATGTCAATTCTCTTTTACAACTGTTCATGGAGAGGGAAAATGAGGATAACATGTTTGTGTGAGACTTCCAAATCGATGAGGGCGGTAGGCTGACAAGCTTTTGCTGAAGTGATGGGTGCTGCTGTCTTGATTATGACTGTTTTGGGGACGTCGTAATTTTTTATACGAGCTACCAATTGAATAAGTATAATTTATGCTTTGTTCCTTTTGTAGGGGTTAACCACTGTTGTGAAAACTTCCTCTTCATAGTAGATTTTTTTATCCAACGAGACTATTGAGTCTTTCAAATTGTTATTCAAATCATTCATTCGAATAATGGATGGTAAGCATCCAATTTCAATATTTACAGATCAAGATCAAGCGATGTCAAAAGCCATCAAAGATTGCCTTCCAAGTATAAGGCATGGGTTATGTCATTGTCATATCTACAAGAAATTTCATTTGAAGGTTCATTGTGGTATGTATTACAAGAGGATGAACAACCTATTTTATAAATGCATGACAAAGTGTGATTCCAAAGAGGAGTTTGAAGAGTCCTGGGCTTTAATGATTGATAGAGCAAACCTACATAGTAATGTGTGGTTGGATCAATTGTACAATATAAGGCATAAGTGGTGACAACATTTAATAAAGAAATAATTGGAATAGGAATTTTATCAATGCAAAGGAGTGAATCGACAAATAACATTTGCCACAGTGCATCTAAGCCAACAATCTCTCTGACCGATTGCTTTATGGGTCTTGAAAATATAATGAAATCATGGAGAAGAAATGAGAAGGATGAATATTTCAAATGTTCTAAAACTATTATTACACCCGTAGTTAAATCTAGCCCAGCGCTGAGACAAGCTGCCTCATTTTACACACACAAGCTCTACTCCATGTTTCAGGAAGAGTTACTGCATGGGCTATGTTGAGTAACTATGGAATTCTCATTTGAAAGTGAAGGTGATTTTTTCTTAAAGGAGTTGGATACTCTAGAGACGAAGAAACCCTGGATTATTAAATATGACATATCTAAATGCGAGATCACTTGCAGCTGCAAGAAATTTGAAATGATGGTGTTGCTTTGTGCTCACTCTCTACGTGTTCTCCATGCGGTAAATGTAACAAAGATCCCCGAAAAATATTTCTTATTGTGATGGTCCATGAAAGCAAAGAAAGACATCTACAGTAGTTTCAGAGATAAACACATGATTGACTTCCAAATGTTTGGTGAATCTTCAAGTGGCCTTGTTTTTTGATCATATGCACAGAAGTTCGCACACCAACTTGTTAATAAAGCAGAAGAAAATGAGCGTGCTAAAAAATATATGCTCGAGTCATTGACAATGTTATCTATAGGTGTTGACAACTTACTAGTTGGGAAAGAACCTCAAACAAATAAAAAATAATAATAATAAATCACAAAAGATACCATACACTTTGAATGACCCCGTAAAAATGAGGCCAAAAGGAATACCTAACACGAGGTTGAAAGGATATCGAAAGAAAAATAAGAAAGCTATGTGTATATGTTTTTGCATGCCTCTAATGTATTATTCTGTGCAACACTACTTCTCCCTCACTACAACTACTACATACATGAAAGAAACAAGACATGTTCATGAGTCAGGAAGCACAAATGACATTCGATGCAAATATGTATGCAGGGCCAGATTTTCTGAGTCAGGTATACAAACCAAATTCAGATATATTTTGCTGTGTACATAAGTAAATTTCATATGCATAACGTTTACTTGTCTATACCGCAGGAACATGTCACACTGGAACCAATGTACACTGAACTACTGATGCATTCCATTGATATGTAATCCAGCTAATGAAGGTTAGCCACTCGATATTTGCTGTGCACGAAGGAGCTTATCGATGAAAGGGGAGTTTACGAAAGGTTAGGTGAAAGGGAAGTTTACGAAGGTTAAGAGCAATACAGAACCCGATTGTTGTATTCGATATCCAACACAGACATTTAAGGTGCAACACTAATATGTTAATGAAATCTCAAGCACTAAATTGAAACCCGTAAATCATCCGAAACATGCTTTGCAAAAGGGTTAGGTGGTTTCCCCTTATGCAAAACATATTTCGGAGAATTTAGGAGTTTCAATTTAGTGCTTAAGATTTCATTAACATCTTGGCGTTGCACCTTAAATGTTTGCGTTGGTTATCGAATACAACAATTAGGTTATGTATTGTCCTTAACCTTCCTAATCTTCCCTTTCAGTACATCTTTCCAGTTCCGGTTTAACACCTGCTGCATGAGAGTTATATAGGCACACACGTTCATCATGAATAGCACTCCTTTTGCCTATCAATGGATTAGCACTCATTTTGCCTTTCAATGGACAATGTTGCTCTACAAAGCTCAAATTTGTATCGACGTGCTCCTTCGTGCACAACATATATCGTGTGGCTGACCTGCATCAGCTGGATTGGTTGAGATTTTAGATGTGGAAATGTAAAATATTTTGTATATGTTTCACAAACTGAAATCCTTGCTCATGTGATTTAAGAGCAGAGTGTTATTTATCATTTGTGTAGTCTGTTTTATTTGTAATGAGCAAGAAAACATATTGTTCTTTTTCTGTAAGGAATTTTTTTATGCAATTTCTGGCTTGTTGGTCTGATATTGGTCTGGTATTGTCAGCCTACATTTTTATGATGTTATGGAAAGAATATTATGTTTTCCTCAGTTGCACGAAGGAGCATGTCGATAAAAGATTACGCTGCACCCTTAATGTACAGAGAAATATCGTTGGCTATCAACCTAAGATTACGCTGCTCCACATTGTTTCGGCTATCACCTGTAATTTGTAAGAATCCTATTAAATATATTAAACAAATATTTTACTACAAGTACATTGCAGCCCAGTTCCTCGTATTAGAATAAGCCAAATATCATCTGTTGTTAAATAATTATATGAACAAAACTTGTACTACAAGTACAATTTTGGGCAGACATTAATCACATGCTTGCAATTAGGCGAGATATCACCAATATGATATGTCAACTACAGATAGAAGAACCAATACTTGATTGCATAAATTGCATAACAAATAATGACTTGCAGCTTTTGGTCACCTCAAAAAAATTTACTAATTACAATTATTGTTTGACAAAGCCATTGTACATATTTTGTATGCAATTTCATATCTGAATAATGGCATACGAGCCTGCCATCCCGATTGATCCCTTCAATCGCTCTTATCTATATGTATAAGTTTTTCAATATATTTACATATAAACACACCACAATCCATGCTATTTGTTTGAACCGATATGCCTTTCTTCAGAGAAAGTGGCCATTTCAGCAAGTTACTCTTAAAAGCTCCCCCGACATCCCTGACAAAATGATTAATTTGCATATCGATGTCGTAAAGTTAATTAAGAGGGGCAACTTACATCAAATACAACATATTAAAATTGGATATAATAGATCTGTAGTTGCTAAGCGGTCCTACAACGTCATAGATAATCAATATATGCATTTTACTGCGGAAGGAGTCGTACAATTTCTATTTGCACTTTTGCAACTTCCCAACAAGTAGTGTCTAATGTTGTTTATTAATTATTGGTATTAAAATGAACTCCGTACCCTTTGTGTATCCTTTGTTACGTGCCTCACAAAAGTTTTGGAGTTTCCATTCCTAAACAACTTCAGATAGAACAAGTTAAGGTTTGTAGACCAATATAATGGTGGAAGTGTCTGCATGCAATTCACATCACCAATGCTTGAAATATTACCTAATGTAGTGGGGAGACGTAGACATAGGGTTTAAAAAAATTTGGTGATGTTAGTCTCCTACTTTGCATTATCAATGCAAAACAATCAACAAGCGAGTCAGCTAGCCAACCATTATTTAATATTCTATCGATGCAACCTCTGGTTATTCCAACATGGCCCTTTAGTATGATAATCTTATCCATGCACGCATGAAATACAATTTGAAGGATAAATCCTCCAATAAATTACTGTAGGTTAAAGCAATTGTAGTTTCCTCACATTGCAGAGTATTTATTATAATATTCATCGATTGCTTCTAGCATGTGAGGTGGAACTATATCTTTGGCGGGAAAATCAACCACTGGCGATGCTGGACACATCTAACAAAACCAAATGTTGTTCATACAAACTCTGCCAAAACTAGTTCATTAGAGTAATCGTTACTAGGTTGTATTGTATACCTTAAACAGATATTCAGTTTCATGTTTCGACACTGGATCATGATGCTCCTCTTCCAAATGAATAATTTTAGCTACAGTGCTATCTTCTTTTTGGGACTCTTGTAGCTTTTGTACATAATTGGTTTCTACACCCAAAAAAGCATTCCCATCCTCCGCACTATATACATCTTCAGTGTCTGTTACGAGATTAACTATAACTGCCTGTGATCGTTCCCCTATTCTTGGATGTACTGAACCTGTCTCGTCCATCACTTTTGTGAATTTTTTAATCATTTCCATCAAACCATCCAATGAGTTTTTTGAAAGCTCTTTCATCTCCTTGTTCGGTTTTATTTTCTTCTTCGCTAACAGTAGTGAAGGTGTACTTAATTTCCTTTTCCTTCTATGTAGTCTGCCCTTAACCCTTTCGATCATACTGCGTGAAGATGCTCCGTCAAATATATTCACTGTAAGTTTGTTCCTCTGTGACTGTTATCTTTAGCCATTATATTAAATTGATCTTGTAACTCTGACATTTTGTTATATCTATTGATGGGATGGAGATTCATAGTGTTTTGAAAGTTGGAAATAAGCTTCTGTTGATGTAATAGCAAATTGTATAGTTCATCTAAGCGAACATTAGTGGTTGTATAAGTGTGTTTTCGTTGTGGGCTGCTGACCCAAGGAAAAATGTTAAGAATTTCATTCCTATTTTATACTGATTTTGATGATATTGCAGTTTAAAGAAGGGTATTTTTGGTGTTTTTCTGCAGGTTTGAAGATTTAAGGACAATGGAACGAAAATATGCAAAAAGGAGCGAATTTGGAGCAAAAAGGGCTAAATTATGAAAATTTGACTTAGGGCGCTGACGGCGAGGTCGATGGCGCCGACAGCGTGATTTTCCCGAGAGTTCAGAATATATTTCAAGGGAGGCCACCGATGGCGGAGGTCGAGGCCGCCGACAGCGGAGCCAGTTCAAAGCAGTGTTTCTAAAAGGCCGCCGACGGCGGAGCTCGAGGCTACCGACGGCGGGATCGACGGTTCTTTCATAAAATACGTCGAATGTGGACTATTTTCGAAGTGATACTTGGAAAACCCTTGGAGAATCTTCAACAACTTTAAAAAGAACCATTTTCGGTTGAAAAAATGTTCTTTTGGAGTCCTCTAAAAATCATTAAGAGTCTGTAAAAAGTTCTATTGGAGTCTTCTAATAGATACTTAGTGTTCAATTAGAGAGTCCACTGGTGTCCATTGTTATTAGTGAGTGTTAAATAGTGAGTTCGAAGAGTGATATAAAGTGAAATTCTTTAAAGGATTGTAAGAGTTTGTAGTACTTTACTTTTATATATGAAATCCATGTTTTATTGCATCATCTCCATGAATTCTGAGTAGTTGTTCTGTCTTTCTCCTTGTTTTGATATTTTTATGAAATGATAATTTAAATTAGTGTGCCATAAAAGTTTAAAAGAATTTGTGATAATATTTTACTTAATTCTTAATTTACTTTCAATTTGGCCAATTGAAAAGTTAAAATCTGTTGAGTTTGATAACTATAGTTAAGATTACATCCGAGATTCAGGGAGGTCAAAGTCCTTGGAAGGAGGGTGCAAATAAATAGGGAAATAATATTCATTGGGCGTAGAATTGGAGATTTTAGAGTGACAGGCTAAAATCTTCAATTCGGTCCTATCGTTTGGGTGCTGAAGTGCAGATGTTAGCCCTCAGTGCGAGGGGAACGTGGGAGCTCGAAGTGAGAGCCGGTATCCTCCCGCACTTAGCCGCAGATTCGGCAATCAAGCATAGGATTAGTCAATGTTCTTTATGCCTAGACCAAAGGGTAAAGAATATGTATGCTCCTATTTGGCACAACACCGTTTAAAACTAATTCTAATTATCTATTCACTTAAATATCTTAACAAAGGAGAAATGTTCTTGCTTATATATTTGAAATTCACTTTAATAAAATTAGTTATCTATTAGTAGAACTAGTTTATTTAAAAACTTAATAGTATTGTCGATTGTGTATTAGTGAAAGATAGGCAATTTCGTTTTAGTTGTGATTCTGAATTGATTTCTAAAATCCTAAGTCTTAACCTCTAAAATATTCCCTGTGGGATCGATATCCAGGACTCTATTAGAGCCCTGTATTACTTGAAAAATACGTATGCTTGCGTTGATTAGTAACTCTGCAATTAAAAGAATATATAATATACTTGTTACAGAAATTGAAATTACACTCGGTGCGCGGAGTTGGGTCAGCTGCTGTGATATTGAACAGAAGATTTATCATCACATGAAATTGGTGACTGTGCAGTTGTTTGAGCCTCCTTTTATGGGATTCCAACCATACGTCTTCGTGGTCCTTCAACTGGAGGAGCCAGTAAATAGAGCTCATCCTCTTTGACATTCGCAAAAAAATCCAATACCTGCAAAGAATATAGGATATACGATGTCAACATAGAACCGGGTTGACAGCATCCTGAATGTAAATGACTAACCTGTGTGGGTGTTAGCCTCGTGAAGGCTGTGTGAATATGTGATGGGCTCCATCCTCGGCGTGTGGGCCACCTGAGCATTCGAGATCTAGCCTCAGAAGCAATATGTATGACCAATGATGTTCGCTCATAAAACCAGAGCTATATATAGAGAAAGATAAGTCAGTGAATAACAGGTCCAAATACACATGAGAATGCATATTTAAAGACACAACACTAACCGTAAGGAGAAAAACAAAACCACTCATGTATCCCAGATGTTGGTCCCTCTTAATTTTAATGGCGAAAGAATTGACTTGCTCAATGAGAAATTCAGATATTGTAGCAGGCCAATTAAAAGTAGGAAATTCAAATACATCCTCACAGATTGTGTATAGACCCATCGGCACGCTCAAATTGCTAGTGGGAAATAATAAATTGGACAACAGAAACTTAAGAAGATCACTGACAAATTTAGTCGAAGTCTCTTGAGAAACCTTCAGTATGTTGGCTTTTATTTATTGCTCATTCTTGGAACAGTAGGGTAGCGTATTCCATTTAGCTGGTGGTCCTCTACTAGGCATGCCTATGAGTAAGGCAACTTGATCAGGATCAAATCTTAGCTCTTTCCCACCCATTTGAAAACCATTCGATGGATATCCCACAATTTTAATATGTGCACAGTGACTACATGCTGTTGATGGTACGGAGGGAGTTCAAAAAATTGCATTATATTCAATGCTCTCAGTTTACTCCAGGTCTCCTTCGAAATTACGGGCCGAATTTGATCAAGAACTTTTCTGACGTATGACAGAAGACATCTACAATTCAAGGCCTTTGGGTTCAAAAACCTGCATGAATATAATAGTAGTAGAAGCTTAAGGATACCATTTTGGTCATATAGTAGAGGCACGATGAGGCCATAACGCCACCATAATAATGTAGACATAGTCGTAGAAAGAAAATAACACAATAACCCGTCAATAACATATCATTGCGCGTCTTATTTTGAAAGTATTTTGGGATTATTTTCATCCAGTATTTAAGCTGTCACAGTGCATTGCAGAAATTTTATTGGTTGATATAAGGCAACAAACAAAGTTACCTTAAAATACTGGGCTGGCTCTGATTGGTCTCATTATCCTTCACACTATCTCCACTAGCCATTTCGTTAGGATCTTCCACTATCGTATTCATCAGCTTGTCGATAGACAATCTGAATCTGAAAACAAAACCCCAGGTCACCGGAGAAAACCCTATCACCTAGCTTAGCGACGAAGTGGAAATCTCCCGCCCAATCACATATGTACTTTCCGACAATGGTATGACAATGCACAGCCTCGCCGATTACGATGTACGTTAAAACCGCCAATGCCATATACCCCTATTTTAACCCGATAAAAAACTCAGAGTACCCCCAGAAAATACAGTAGTACCCCCATAATTTCCCGGGAATAACCCCCTGTCCACCTACAGTACCCCTACTAACGCAGTACGCACTTAGTACCCCCGGAATACTCCGTAAGTGCCCTGAAAGTACTCCCCTAATAGGCTCCACCGAAGTCCCGCAGGCACGCCTGGAATAACCCCTACACCGAGAGTACTCCAGAAATAATCCCGGATGGAAACTCGCTTTAACATCGCAGTTACCCCTCCAGGACTCCCAGAATACTCCCTCAGTCCCCGCTAAGTACTCCTAAAATTATCACCTGCACTACTCCAGCAGAACCCCCTCAGTGCACACATAATATGCACTCAGTACCCGCGGAATACTACCCCAGTCCCGGCTAAGTGCTCCTGGAATTGTCAGTTGCACTGCTCACGGAATACTCCCTCAGTACCCCCGGTATACTCTGTAAGTGCTCTGAAAGTACTCCCGTCAAAGGCTTTGCCGAAGGCCCGCAAGCTTGCCTGGAATAACCCCTCAGTACACGGTGAGTACTCCATAAATAATTCAGGACAGAAACTCGCATTAAAAGTGCAGTTACCCCTCCAGGACTCCCGCAATACTTCCCCAGTCCCCGCTAAGTACTCATCGAACTGTCACCTGCACTACTCCAACAGAACCCCCTCAGTGCACACACAATACACAATATCAGTACCCGCGGAATATTCCCCGCTCCTCGCTAAATGCTCCTGGAATTGCCAGCTGCACTACTCATGCAGTACGCACTACCCCCGGTATACTCCGTAAGTGCTTTGGAAGTACTCCCATCAAAGGCTCCGCTGAATGCCCGCAGGCACGCCCGGAATAACCCCTCAGTACACTGCGAGTACTCCAGAAATAATTCCGAATGGAAACCTGCGTTAACAACGCAGTTACCCCTCTAGGACTCCCGGAATACTCCCCTAGTCCTCGGTAAGTACTCCTCAAATTGTCACCTGCACTACTCCAGTAGAACTCCCTCAGTGCACATGCAATACACACTCAGTACCCGCAGAATACTCCTCCAGTCCCCGCTAAGTGCTCCTAGAATTATCAACTGCACTACTCATGCATTACGCACTTAGCACCCTCGGTATACTTCGTAAGTGCCCTGGAAGTACCCCCATCAAAGGCTCCGCCGAAGGCCCGCAGGCACGCCTGGAATAACCCCTCACTACACGACGAGTACTCCAGAAATAATCCCGGATGGAAACCCACTTTAACAGTGCAGTTACCCCTCCAGTACTCCCGAAATACTCCCCTAATCCCCGCTAAGTACTCCTCGAATTGCCACGTGCACTACTGCAACAGAACCCACTCAGTGCACACACAATACGCACTCAGTACCCACGGAATACTCCCTCAGTCCCCACTAAGTGCTCCTAGAATTGTCAGTTGCACTACTCATGCAGTAAGCACTTAGTACCCCCGGTATACTCCGTAAGTGCCCTGAAAGTACTCTCGTCAAAGGCTCCGCCGAAGGCCCACAGAGATGCCAGGAATAACCCCTCAGTACACCGCAAGTACTCCAGAAATAATCCCGGACGGAAACCCTCGTTAACAACGCAGTTACCCCTCCAGGACTCCCAGAATACTCCCCAGTCCCCGCTAAGTACTTCTCAAATTGTCAGCTGCACTACTCCAGCATAAGCCCCTCAGTGCACATGCAATAGGCACTCAGTACCTGCAGAATACTCCCCCAGTCCCGGCTAAGTGCTCCTGGAATTGTTAGCTGCACTACTCACACGGTAAGCGCTTGATCACAGAAAAATATATTAAGAAATTCATACCTATTTTTTATGAAATTGCACTTTAAAGAAATATATTTTCTTTATTTTATTGCAGGAATGAAGATTTATAAGTGATAGAAGCAAAAAAGCATGAAATGGAGTGAATTTGGATCAAAAAAGGAAGAAATTCATGCAAAATGAACTAAGCCGCCGACGGCGAGATCGAGCCCTCCGACGGCGAGATCATGAGGAGAATTTTTGAAGGATTTATAACTACCTCACCGACAGCGAGCCCGAGCCCGCTGACGGCGAGATCGCGCGGTTTGGAGACCTTCTAGAAGCCCCGCAGACGGCGAGGTCGTTTCTCGCCGACGGCGAGATTAGTCAAAATGCCAGATACATTGAACCTGGACACTTTTTGAAGAGGTGCTTAAGTACCCCTTTGACCTTTGTCTACCTCTATAAATAGAGGACGAATTTTAGTCTATTTTGTGTCTATTTTGTGTCTTCTGTGAGTCAATTTTAGAGAGTCTTAGTGTCTACTTGGTTTTAGTAAGTGTAATTAGTGAGTTAGAAGTGTGTTGTACTAGAAGGAAAAGTCAAAGGAACTTCAAGGAGTCTGCTTGGGGAGGAAATAGAGATAAGTATCTTTGTTTATTGTTGTTAACTTTAAATGAAATCCATGCTTTGTTTAATTCCCATGCATTCTCGAGTAGTTTTCTTAGTCTTTCTCCTTGTTTATGAAATTATGTGAATCGATGAAATTAAATAGAAGTGCCTAATATATTAAAATAAATTGTGATAATTTTTACTTAAAACTTAATTTACTTTTCAATCTGCCCATCGATTTGTTAAAATATGTTGAATTATCAACTATAGTAAAGATTACATCCAATATTCAGTGAAGTCAAAAGCCTTGGAAGGAGGATGCAAATAAATAGGAAAATATTATTTATCTGACGTAGAATCGGACATTTTAGTGTGACATGACTAAAATATTCAATTTGGTCCTATTGCTTCGAGAGCCGAAGTGTAGATGTCACCCTCGTGCGAGGGGAACGTGGGAGCTCGAAGTGGCAGCAAGATCCTCCCGACTCTAGCCGTGCATTCAAGTAATCGAGCATAGGATTAGCCATTGTTCTTCGCACCCGGACCAAAGGGTAAAGAATGTGAATGCTCCTATTTGTCACAATACAATAAAAAATTCTATTTGAATTCATCATTCACTTAATTTTCTAAAAACAAGGAGAAGGATACTTTTTCTGAAATCTTTAAATCAACTTTATTTGAAGCATTGGTTTACTTTATTTCGCTTTAGTTAAGTATTCTAAATTTCCGTATACTATATTAGTAAGTAATTCCTTTAAATTTAGCTGTTACAAATTTAGTAAAACTTCCTTGTGGGATTGATAACCAGGACTCCACTAGAGCCCTGTATTACTTGATACGATACGTATATTTGCGTAGAATCCACAATATACATTCCATCATAAAATCAAATATATATATATATATATTAAAGTGGGATCAAGTTTTTGGTGCCGTTGCTATTTTTGCAAACATAAAAAGTGGGTCAAGTTTTTGGCGCCGTTGCCGGGGAAGTAAAGAAATTATTTACTAGAGTAACGGACTATTTTAAAATTTATTTTGCAAAATTTTATGGGTAAATTTGGAAATGAAAATTTAATACCTTACGATTCAGAATTAGAACGTACAGTTAAAAGAATTAGAAAACAAAAAAGAGAAATTATAAATTTAACACAAATGACGAATATTCCTGAAAATGAAAATATCAATCAACAGAGACCATTAAGAGATTATGCTAACCCTACATTAGATGAAATTCATTTAACTATTCAAAACCCTGATGTAACTCGCTAACTCATTCGAACCGAAACCCGCAATTATCCAAATGTTACAAAACAATCAATTTAGTGGTTCACCTACTAAAGATCCTAATTTACATCTTGCTAGTTTTTTAGAACTATGTGCTACTTTCAAATATGAAGGAGTATCTAACGATGCTATTAGACTTAGACTTTTTCCTTTTTCTTTAAGGGATAAAGCTAAAATGTTGTTAAACTCGTTAGATCATGAATCTATTAAAACTTGGGGAGAATTATCACAAAAATTTCTATCCAAATATTTTCCACCATCTAAAACTGCTAAGCTTAGAAATGATATAACTTCTTTTAGTCAGTTTGATGGAGAATCAATATATGAAGCTTCGGGAGAGATTTAAAGAACTTCTTAGAAATGCCCACATCATGCGTTACTAGATCGGTTAATTATTCAAACTTTTTATAATGGATTAGTAGGATCTCTTAGATCAATCATCGATGTCAGAATTTGAGGATCATTAATGTCAAAACCATTCGATGAAGCCTATACACTAATCGAAGAAATGGCTACCAATAATTTTCAATGGTCTCATCGAAAGAATGAATCCGAAAAGATAGACAGTATTCACGAAAATGATGCAATATCTATGTTAGCTTCGCAGATCGCTGCTATATCTAAAAAATTAGATCATTTTGGAATGAATTACTCTCCAAATATATTAGAAGAAAACTCATCTGGACAACTTATAGAATCCCAATCACATTATGAAACTATAAATGCTATTAATAACAGACCCAATAATGCTTATGCAAATTATTATAATCCTGGAGGGAAAAATCATCCTAATTTTAATTGGAATAATAATACAACTAATCAACCATGGATGAATAACATAACACAACCATTAGGAAATCCCTCTAACCAAGGAAATTCTAATTATAAACCTAGTTATCCACCCGGATTTAATAATAATAACCCTCAATTTAAAGATAAGAAATTATCTATAGAAGAATTAATATTAAATATGGGTCAACATTTACAAAATCAAGGAAATCAATTACAAATACAAGGAAACCAATTACAAAATCAAGGAACAGTGACACGCCTAAAATATATACGCTTTTTGCTATATTATTTTACTCATTTTTGATGATATTACACTTTAAAGGAATGTATTTTGTATGTTTTTTGGTTTTAGGTACAAGAAACGGTGATTTGAGAAAAAGAAAACAAAAACGGTGCAATTTGGAGCAAAAAACGAGCAAGAAATGAAATTCTGCCCTGACACCTTTCGATAAGTCTTTTGATGCTTAATCTATTTTACACTTCTTGTATATTTTTGAATGAGATTACACTTTAAAGAAAGGGTGTTTTTATGCTTATTTTGTAGGGCTATCTGTTACGAATGCAACGCAACTGAAATGGGGCGAAACGGAGCTAAAACGGAGCCAAACGGAGCGAAACGGTGGAGCCGCGCAATAGCCTGCTCGCAGACGGCGAGATCGATCTCGCCGACGGTGAGATTTTCCCGAGACCACCGAAAAATGGTCGAAAAGCTCGCCGACAGCGAGCTCAAACCCGCCGACAACGGCCCAGACGACCATGAACCGACTTTTGGCGGTTTTGGGCCAATATTCGACGTATTTGAACGCTTTTTTGAAGGGGTGCTTAAGGAAACTCTTGAAAATTCGTCCACACTCTTTAAAAATGGCTAATTTATGTTAGAAAGAGAAGAGAAACAATAGAGGAAATGAGAGAAAAACTTAGAGGAATGTTTATGATTCTTAGATTAAGAGTAGAAATGTAGATTTCTACCCTTTCGGAGAGATCGAGAGGAGATTTCGAGAGAATTTGTAAGGGATTTTGCTAGCATTGCATGGATCGCGGGGAGACTTTATGGGAGAGATCTTCATCTTTCTTTCAAAGGGAAAAAGCTAAGTATTGTTCTTCATTATCTTATGATTTTGTAAACACTTGCGTAGTGGATTTGCTTTGGTTAAATGAAGTTTCTGTTGTGTTTTCTTCATGCTTTGTGACGTATCTCTCTTACTCTTTCTTCTTCTTTGAAAATAGTGGCATAAGAAGATTATGCCATTGTTTTCTTTTTACTTTTCTTTTGTAATGAGTAGAAATCATGTTTAGGATTTTGTGATGCATGATAGAAGTGAATTTAATAATAAATGTGATGGTTTTTACTTGCACTTAATTTACATTGCAATAAGGGCCCATTGTAGTGTTAAAATTCGTTGTAATTGCGTTAAGTCCCGAAGGGGCATATGTAATTCTCAATAAAGTGGAACCACATTCAAATTCCATGGATGGTGAAGTTCATGGGATTGAATGCAAATAAATAGGAAATATAATTATCTGGGCGTAGAATCGGAGATTTTAGAGTGACAAAGCTAAAATCCTCAATTCGGTCCTATCGTTTCGGTGCCGAAGTGTAGATTGTTAGCCCTCAGGCAGGGGAACGTGGGAGCTCGAAGTGAGAGCCGGTATTCTCCCAGCCTAGCTACGCATTCGCAACCAAGCATAGGATTACCAATGTTCTTTATGCCTCGGACTAAAGGGTAAAGAATAGGATTGCTCCTATTTGACACATACAATATTTAATGCATCTCAATCCTATACATTATCTATTTCATTACATAAGAATAGTAGTTTTTAATATCTCAATATTCTCCAAACCAACTCATCCAAAAAGAGTTATCTTTAGAATTATTATTTGCATTTAGTTATAGTTATTATCTTACATTTAACACTTGCATTTAGGAATAGTTGCTAGATAAAACACAATTTTAATTGACATTCCAAACTAAGGACTATTAGTAGTAGATTAGAATTTGATTAAAGACTTCTTACTTCACTTCCTCGTGGATCGATACTCGGGTTTTTAAAGAAAACTCTATATTACTTCAAACGATCCGTATACTTGCGTAGTACCCCTAGTGTGTAAAATATTTTCTAATTTTTATATCATTTAAGATTTTTCACACTAGCCGCTATTTATAAATCGGGTCATGTTTTCGCCATCTTTTGAAGTTAATTTATCGCGTAATCGTGGGTCGGTCAAGTTTTTGCGCCGTGCCTGGGAAGCTTCGTAAGAACTTTAGAGAATTTTAGTTGAAATAATTAGGCTTAGACTTGAAAACTCAGTAGTGTCGTAAAAACTATTTTCGTGTGAAAAGTATTTTTATATGAAAAAGTGTTGTGAAAAACAAGAAAAAACTATTTATATGAAAAATAAGGTGTTCGTGAAAATGTTTTGTTGTGTCAATATATTTCATCCGTTATTTGTTTAATTATTAATGTATTGTTTCGATGTATTAAATATGCGAAACAAAGGATCTGCAGGACTCGTACCTTATGATCCCGAGTTTGATAAAAATAAAAAATTAAAAATACAGAAAGGACTCGAAAAACTAGAAATGGAAATGAAAAACTTTCAAGATAATAACTTAGAAAATCATCATAAATCATTGAGAGATTACATAAATCCTACGACAGATGAAATTCACTCTAGTATACAAAACCCTATCGTAGAAGCTCGACTCATTCGAAATAAATCCCGAGATTATCCAACCGGTGCGTAACAACCGCTTGGGGAACTCCTTTGGAGGAACCCTATTTACACTTATCAAATTTTCTAGAACTTTGTGCTACATTTCGTTATAACGGTATGTCAGACGATGCTGTTAGACTAAGACTTTTTCCTTTCTCACTAAGGGATAAGGCTAAAATGTGGTTATATTCTGTAGCACCTGGTTCTATAAAAACTTGGGAGGAGTTAACTCAGAAATTTTTAGCTAAGTATTTTCCACCTTCAAGGATTGCTAAACTTAGAAACGATATTATCTCATTTTGTCAATATGAAGGGAAATCAATATACAAAGCATGGGAAAGATTTAAGGAACTCCTAAGAAAGTGTCCACACCATACTTTGCCCGATTAGTTAATCATTCAAACTTTTTATAATGGGTTAGTAGGATCCCTTAGGTCTATAATTGATGCTGCCGCTGGTGGATCATTAATGTCAAAACCATTTCGATGAAGCGTATGCATTAATTGAAAAATGGCTACAAATGAATTTGAATGGCCTTCGCAAGGGTAAATCCTAAAAAGGTAGCTAGTATTCATGATACGTGATACGATTTCAATTCTTGCATCTCAAATTGCCGCAATATCAAGAAAGTTGGACTAATTTGGAATGAACCAAGCTCAATTTACTCCTGTAAGTGAGGAAAGTTCATGAGAGCATATAATTGATTCTAACTTATTATATGAGACTTTAAATACCATAAACAACCCATATTCTAACTTTTACAACCCGTGACGGGAGAACCATCCTAAATTTAACTGGAATCATACTACTAATAAGTGGAAACCTAAAATGGGAAAATAATCATGCAAATCATAATGGAAGTTGGAATAATCAGGAGAACACTAACTATAGACCTTCATATCCACCGGACTCTAACAATGATCAACAATTTGAGGATAAGAAAATGTCTATGGAAGAAGTGGTATTAAAAATGGGAAACCAGTTGCAAAGTTAAAATGCTGCGATTAGAAACATAGAGAATCAATTGGGACAAATTGCTAATTCACTTAGCAATAGACACCAAGGAATACTTCCCAGCAACATTGAGATCAACCCTAAAAAGAACACTAATGAACAATTAGAAGCTGTCCAATTAAAAAGTGTAAGAGATATAGAGGATGTGATTAGAAAAGAGAAATATGTTGTGAGAGAAACAAAGGAAACTAAAAGACCTGAAGAACATGTTTCTAAGGATCTGGAAAAATTAATATCTCCAACTAAAATAAGTTTGGAAAAACCACCACCTCCATTTCCTCAAAGACTTAGACAGCATGAGTTGGATAAAAAATTTTCAAAGTTCATGAAAGTACTTAAGAAGTTAACAATAAATATTCCTTTCACTGAAGCTTTGGAACAAATGCCAAGTTATGCAAAGTTTATAAAGGATATATTAAACAAGAAAAGGAAACTTGGGGATTATGAGAC
Organism: Papilionanthe hookeriana x Papilionanthe teres; assembly: GCA_022702705.1. Lineage (NCBI taxonomy): Eukaryota > Viridiplantae > Streptophyta > Magnoliopsida > Asparagales > Orchidaceae > Papilionanthe > Papilionanthe hookeriana x Papilionanthe teres. Next base: position 40,735,439 of record CM040426.1, on the reverse strand, counting down.
AGCTTGCACTAAGTGAGGAGTGCAACACTATACTTCGTAAAAATTTCCTCGAAACTTAAAGATCCTCGTAGCTTTACAATTCCTTGTGCAATCGGAAAAAGATTATGTGGAAAAGCTTTATGTGATTTAGGAGTGAACGTTAATGTGATGCCTCTATCTATATTTAGAAGGTTAGGTTTAGTCGATATTTCTCCCACTACTGTAACCCTTCTGTTAGCTGATCGATCTATCATTTATCCAAAAGGAGTTATAGAAGATGTGCTTGTTAAAGTAGATAAATTTATCTTTCCTTTGGACTTTATTATATTAGATATGGAGGAAGATAAATAAATTCCAATTATTTTGGGAGACCTTTCCTCGTTATCGGACAAGCTATGATAGATGTGCAAAAGGGAGAGTCGACTATAAATATTAATGATCGTGAAGTCACTTTTGATGTATTAAAGACTATGAAATATCCAGCTGAGAGAAAAAATGATTGTTTTTGGATGGATGAAATTGATTATCTAAGTAAAGACCATTTCCAAGAAAGTTTTGAGAGTAAGCTAAAAGATGAGATTGAAATAAATTTTCATGATGAGTCAAAAACATTACTTAAAGAAGACTGTATGTATGTTCAGGAAATGTGTGAAATGATGGACGCTACCAAAAATAGTAAACTTTTAATTCCATTTGTTGAAAAATCTCATGAACTTAAGATGGATGTATCCAATACAATTTTAAAGCCTATCAATTCAGGGAATTCATCTACACAACCAGTCTTTATATCTTTAGATGCGACTCAATCACATGAAAAACCTAAATTGAATGATGAACAAGATAAAATTATTGAACTAGGACTTGGAAGAGAATTTGAGGATAAATTTCAAAAGAACTTTGAGTTGAGAAAAGAGGATAAGGATATCGGAAGACCATTGGAAGAAATTTCTAAGGAATTAGAAAAACCTATTTCCTCAACTAAGATGGATCCTTCATTATTTAATAATTATAAAAGGGAAGAATTGGAAGATAACTTGAATCATAAGAGTAACATAGAAAATATTGATCCTGAATCTGAATTATCTAAAGAGAATGTGATCCAAAATTTGGGAGATATTGAAGTATCTTATAAAGATCCATTTCTTATAAATTTCAAGGATGATATTAATATGCAATTTCAAAAAATCATTAGAAGAATATTGGATCTAGAAAGAAATATGAGGAATTATGATATAAATCAAACTGAAAATGAAGAGCTAAATGAAAAATTAAAATTTGAGGATTTTGTAGGAATCCTTGGATCTGAAAAAGATTGGGCGATTGATCTAGGAGTACTTAAATGGAATTTTGATCCAGGAGGAATCATTTGTCGGGCTAATGATGTTAAACCAAGCACTTTATGGGAGGCAACCCATAGTTATCAATGTGCTTTGATTTAGTATGCTTGAGAGTCATGATTATTAGTGATCTATTGTATTTGCTTTATAGTGGATTGATCAGTTTGATTGTTGATTAGTAGATGTTTGGATTTTTAGTAGTTTGATCTTTGTGTGTCTTGAGGGAGGTGATTCCTTAACTTTTTATTATGATTAGACATGTATGTTCTCTTGTAGTAGTTGGATTAACGAGTCCACTGTGACTTGGGTCTCACCCAGACTTAAGTTTTACAAGAGAAATCATGAATTTCAAACATTGATAGTTCCATCTTAATTTGTTACTTCCTTTATGCAACTTTATTTTCATTAGGTAGGAGTCGCGAACCTATTTGATGAATAAGATTAGGATGATCTTACACTACAATATGTAACTGTTAGAGGTGCTTAATTATAAGGATTAGGTGATGCCTGAGATTGGTGCCTAGGAACCAATTTATCAGGGATAATCTTATCTTTGGGGTTATAATCTATAAAACCATTTAAAATGTACATAATTTATTAGTGTAGTGATTCCGTTAGAAATTGGAAGTAAATTAGTGAGATGTGATGAGTTAAAGGATGAATTGACCTCATTTATCATTTGTGATTGTATTTGAATTGTGTATTTATGTTTGTGTTACAACTTTATTTAGGTCTTGAAGAACATTTTTATATTCCCATGCTGATACATGCTACACTAGTTAGACTTTAGTTTAGTTAATTTCATTATGGCATGATTAGTTTAGATTTACTTTCTGCTGCCTATTGTTCTGTCTTAATGAATACATGCAAATGATTTTGATAGAAATTTGTGGTAGATAGAATTTCTAAATTATTTTCTTCCTGCTTATATTTTCTGTACTGAATGCTATATATGTTAAAAATTAAGTTTGGGGGTAGGAAGAAAAATAAAATTTTAATGTGAAAATACTTCCTTTTACTGTAATTTTATTACAAGCATGTTTTAGGCTAGATTTACTTTTTCCTACAGTCATTTTATCCTGATTATTGTTGACCTCATTTTTGATGAGGTCTTCTCTTCTTCTTTTTTTTAGTACTTAGGATCTAGCCTTAGGCTTTTCCTTTGACTATCCTAGAGGATTAGAATTGGGACCCACCACTTAGAAATTCAAACCACTTATTAACTCCCCGCAAACTCCACAAACTTGATTGTAGACCCCTAATCACCTAGAGGGCTGAGATCAAATGTGGAAGTTTAAAGGATGAGTTCCTATGGGACTCTTTGGCCTTAGGATCGCCCGGTGGCCTGGTCTGGTGAAAGGGCTGACTTACACACACACACTACACTTATACACTACACTTTCACACACCTCCTAAAACCACACCTATACCCAACTTGACCTCCCCGACTCATGAAGGTGATTCACATGGATGATCCTTAACCCCTAAGCCCTCGCTAAGAGGTTAGGAACAACATAGTGAATGCCTCAAATGAGTCCCTTCATGGCTCATGTGGGCTTGATATGGCTTCATGACTCAACCAAAATGATTTCATTCCACCTATATTTACCCAATCTTCAATTTCCTAAATTTTCAATTTTTGACCCCCGGGACCCTACACCCGCCTAGCCTACCCAAAACCCTTGAAATTACCCAAATTTTCCAAAATTCTCCAAATCACCCAAAATTCCTCAAAACCAATCCCAAACATTCCCACATTACTCAAATTGATCATTCATAGCCAAAAGTACCAAAAATTCCAAAAAAACCTCCAAATACCCTCCAAATACCCAAAATGCCCCTCTTAGTCAAAAAATCCAAAAATTCAGAAAATTCCCAAAAAATTCCAGAAAATTCCAAATATTCCCAATTTCATTTTGTCCAACTACACCATGGGCCAAGTTTGTCAATTTACCCCACTTTTGTCAAAATCCCCAATTTGACCCATTTTAACCCAAAGTGAACCCAATGTCAAACCAAACCTACCCAATTGATCCAAATTATGGTCCAATTCAATTCTAAACTTCAGTTCAACATTCCCAACACCAATCTAGACCAAATCCAAGTCCAATTTGATTGGCATTTGAATCCAATTTCACTTTTGACCTTAAAGCCCAATTTGGACCCATGACCCAAACTTAGCTCAAACTCACCCAATTCAACTCTAATTAACCCCAAATATTTTCTAAACCTTCCCTAACATCCCCACAAAAAAAACACTAACATGATTTGCTAAAATTTAGACCCAAACCCCACTCAAATTCAACCCAAAGCTAAAAGGCCCAATTTTGACCTAAACCCAAACCTAACCTAAATAAGCCCAAACCCCAAAATCAAAACCCAACCAAAGCCAAAACCTCTTTGAAACACTCCCATAAACATTTCCCAACATTAATTTTAAATCAATTTCAACCCTAGCCCAACATTGGCCCAAGTTAGCCCAATTTGACCTACATTGGCCCATTTACCAAATAAACCCAAATCCAACCCAATTCAAGCCCAAACCACCTCAAATTTATTCCAAATCACTCATGAAACATCCCTAAACCAAACCCAACAATTATTTGGCCCAAGCCTTTACCAAACTTTCATCCTAAAGTCCATTTTAAAATCCAAAAGCCCACTTCCCTAAACCATTTTAAAAGCCCATCTTCACTAAATTTTAAAGGCCCAAAATTCATACAAAGCCCATATGACACTCTTCTTCATCATGACTTCAATTAAAACCATCCATAAAGTTCCAATCAAATATAGATTTATTCTAAATTAAGCTTCATGTTAACCTCTCATACATTTATCAAAAATGCCAAAATCCATTTTCATACAAGTAAGCCAAGCTATGTGCAAGCCATAGGCAAGCCATGAAGCCATGCATGAGCCACATGGAAGCCATGAAAGCCCCTTTACATGTCACCATGCTATCTTGGGCAAATGGAGGAGGCCATTTCCATATTCCCTTAAGGTGATTAACCATTTCCATGTCTCCCCTAAACCATGTTTAATCCTAATTGTACTTGGATTGTGACTTGACCCCACTAATCAAGCTGAGCCAAATCACTTTCTCTTCAGCCTAAACCAAGTCTTGGGTGGTGCACCTAGCCCAAAAGGATGGGTTGACCCAAATCAAGACAAAATGTCCTTTCCCCCATACCATTTTAATTCAAGCCCTTTACACATGTCCATGGCCAATTGACTGCACAAACCTCCAGCCCCGACCCACCCGACCCCGAGGGTGACCCATGCCCGCCGGCCACCACTCCGGGCCGCCGGAAAACGCCATGGCCGAGACATGGGAAGGAGCCAAGCATTGAAATTCTCCCTTGCCGAGTTGCCCCATGCCCAGTGGCCATTTCAGCTGTTCTTCCCTTGCCAAGAGCAGCTGATCCCAGTCCCTAACTCCCCCTGGGAGAGCCTCCAGCCTCTCCTATTTAAACACCACCCCTCTCGGCCATGAAGGAGGTGCTGAACCAAACTTAAGGAAACTATGCCAAAATCATTCCAGACCACTCTCCACACATAGAGCACTTGATTCCCACTGGATTCCAGCCCCAATTACCTCCAGCTGAGCTCAATTTTGAAAACTTCAGCACAAAAACCAGGACACTTCTTCACAGTGGACCAATCCCCAAATTGATTTATCCTACACCTTCACCGGACCAAGGGAAGAAGTTTACCGAAGCAAAGCCCCTCACTGGGCCAGCCATTGCTTCCAGCTCTCCAAGCTTTGTGATCGGGCTTGGTCGAAATCTTACCTAGACAATTCACTGTGCCAAGGGACTTCATCCGGAGCTTGCTTGGACCCAATCGAAGGTGACACAACTCTCGGATCGAAGCTTCACTTCTCTGAGAAAAGGTATGGACTCACTCTTCTTCCCGAGCTTACAGAGATTCTCCATTTAATTTGAGTCAATTTAAATACATGTTTACCGTATGGATGTGTTTGTCTCCTCAAGATGAATCCATAGAGCATAAGAACACGAAAATCCTTTGAGAATCGAGTGAGAAATTAAGGTTAGAAGGTTGACGGTCACGGGTGCACACCAGTCGTAGACGATGACCAGGAGCCGTCGGATCGAGCGTGTATCGGGTGGGGTCTGGATTGAGCCGGACAGCGTGTTGGTACATGACCCGCGGGGCCCTGGATGGCTGAGTCGGATGGCGGCGCCGAATCAGAAGACGACACGCGGCGCTTCGGAGATGCCTAGGTTGAGTTGGCGCCGCGTGGATAAGTAGGAAATTAGGTCAACTTCCTATTTATTTAATTCCCTAAACTTCAAAAATGCATAACTTTGTGTAGGAAAATCAGAAAAATAAAATAAAAATACCCACTTGCTCAGTGAATAGAGGAGAATAATTTGGAAAAGAAATCATTCAATTTCATTGAGTATTTGATTTTTAATAATTTATTTACTCTCTCGCACATTTTCAATTCTCCATGCATGTATACAATTCACCATGGCATGAGACCATAGGGCTTTTGAAGACTCTGAATTTGGGAACATTCTCTGAATTTTCCAAAGTCAGAGGCCATCCCTATGAAGAGTTATTAATTTTTCAATCCTAGGTTCTTATTCTGAGTGTTTTAATTCTAATCATCAGCATATTGTGAAATAAATTCTAGGAAAATTTGGTGATGTTTATTATGACCAGAGGACCCTAGGAAAAATAGGTTTTGAGTTAACTCACTTGGAATAACCCTAATTGGCTTAAACACCCAAAATGGAGTTCTAATTAATTAGAGCTAATCACACATCAAATTGACTTGAAATCAATTCTCCACTGACCTTTAGGATCAGAGGAACCCACCATAAAAGTTTGAAGTCATATGGACTTGGTTAGCCATATCAAATGGGTTGATTAAGCCATTTAGCCAAAATTAAACTCAAAACATTCATAACTTTCAAAATACTTTTCAAAAATTCACCAAATTGGTTTTGGAGCATCTCTGATATCAGGGGAATTTAAGAAAATTAAAGTTACAATTTTCTAAAAAAGTTGATTTTTTGCATTATTTTAATATTTTAATAATTAAAAAATAATAAAAATCACAAAAATAATAAAATTCACCAAAATGTCATATTTTGAATTTTAATCACTTAGGAACAAATCCCATATTTTTCTTAAGTCTCTATGATGAGATATTAAATTTTAAAGCCCTAAGGTAATTTTAAAATTAAAAAATGTATTTTCTAGCATTTCCACTAAAATAATTCTAATAAATCAAAGAAAAATCAGAAAATTATAAAAATTGGTTCTTTGGTTTCCTTGATATCAGAGAGATTTTTAAAAAATATAAAATTCATTTTTCAACCTTTATTTTATTTTTAAATTAATTAATACTCCAAAACTCAAAATAATTATAATAAAAATAATATAATTCAAAAATCACCAAAATTGGTCCAAGTGGTCCTTTGGTCATTAGGAATGTCCCATAATTTTCTTAAGGACATAAAATTTCCCTTGGTCATGTTATTAAATTTTCCTTGAAAATTCCCATTTTTCACCAAAAATAATTATATAAATAAATTAAATACAGAAAAATCAGATTTTCTCCTCTAATGCCTTGATTGACATATGAGAGAAGTCACATAAAAATTTCAAGTTCACTTAAGCTCAATTTAGTGAGTTATGGAATTATTAAGCTTGAAGGGCAAAATGGTAATTAAAATTTTAACCCTTAATTAAAACTTTAGGCTTAATAAAATGAAAGAGTGAAATATTTGATCCTAATCTGATTTGGACGATTGAAATTTAAATAATTAAGGGTAGAAACCCATCAATCATAATCAAAATAAACCTTAATCAATTGATTAATTAAACTTGGAAGAATAATAAAAAAATTGGAATTATTAAAATAGGGATATTATTAGGAAGTGATTTATTCTTTAATCTAAAAAAAATCCCTAAATTAATCACCTCAATAATATTTAATTCCTAATTAAAATGATAATCCAAACTCAAGATTTAAAATACTAAAAGACTTAATCATTAAATTAAATTAAAATTAAAACATTTAAACTAAATTCAATCAAAATTTCAATTAAATTAATACTTTAACAATTAAATTAAATCATCTTTAAAACATAAAAAATAAAATATTAAATTAAAATTAAAATAAAATTAAATTAAATTAACTTAAATTAAATTAAATTAAATTAAACCACATTAAATTAAATTAAGTTAAATTAAATTAAAGCATGTTAAATTAAATTAAATTAAATAAAAAATAAAATCAAATTAAAATAAAATTTAAATCAAATTAAAATTAAAAATAAAATTAAATTTAAAACTAAACCAAATTAAATTAAATTAAATTAAATTAAATTAAATTAAATTGAATTAAATATAACATCACCTAAGACATAAAGAATTCAAAAGTAAATCTAAAATAACTTGAACACTATTCCAAACTTAAACCCATTAATTGAAATTAAGTTAAATCATAAATCACTTGAACATCCATTTGCCCTCGAAAGCTCTTGTTGTCATAACTCCTAAATGGAGTGTTAAGTGAAGTGTTACTTCATTCATAGTGATATTCAAATGTCCTAGTTCACTCGAGCAAGATAACAAAACTTGAACTCCTTGACGATTAATTCATTTGTATAATTAAATTCTCTTGACTTAAAATAATCCTAGAAATATTGAAAAGATGTTTAAGATTCGTCTTAAGCACTTCCCCAATATGATAGGATATTTATAAGAACAATCGAACTTAATTGTTCTTCGATGAAGAAAATCGTCCTCAAACTAAAATACAAGAACCTAGACGTCATAGGAGGTGACTAGCCATGGGATTAGGAACTTGGTAGAAAACAATAACCCTTCCCTTAGCTTTACCTAGGAACTTGCTTTAAATGATTAAATATCCTAAATCGTGTTTAAGTGTAGCTTGGGATGACGGGAAGACCCTCCAGTACGCTTTTATTTTATCGCAATTTACCTTATTGCAATTTATTTAATCGCATCGCACTTATCTTTCTCGCATGATAAACAATCGTTGCATGAAAACCAAAACTTTTAGGGTAGTCCCTAAAACCGAAACCAAAACTAAATTAAAAGTCATTACAAGATAAAATTCATCGCCACAACATTTCAAAATATAAAACAACTCAAAATTTAATCACAAACGAACAACAAAACTACAACTACAACTAAATTAAAACGTCTTGTTGGATGATCGGAATACCTCTGATGATGTAACCTACGTGTTGCTAACGGATTTCCCACGGTCTAAATGAAAGTGTGGAACTCATTTAGTTGAGTTTAGCAAATTCATCTAGACTAAGTGAATCCGATAAAAATAACGATGCCGAAGGATGGAACCGTGGGATCTTAACCTAGTGTTGTTATAATCAACTTTAAGATTTGTTTTAATTAAAACATAAAAAACACTTGGAATTTAAGATTTCTAAAACAAAACACTTCTCTCATCTCCTGATTTATGACTTCTAAAATTAAACTTCTGCAACAACAAGGAGCTCGAAGCATGGTGGGCAGCACGGCCATCGTCGTTAGCAAAACTGAAATCTAATCAGCAAAACCTTTCTTAGAATTAAATAACCAAACCATAGGAATTCGAGGTAGTTTGCCTAGTGCAACATAAATCCTCAACATTTTGTTAGGCATTTGCATTGCAAATTAAGCCCTAACCGGTCTTAGGACTCCGAGGTAGTTGTCTGATACGACATAAACCCTCATATCTTCGAGGTCTATTTGTATGATCATGTCATACGAATATAAGTCCTAATTAATTAAAATTGGCAAGATTAAAACATTAAATAAACATTAGGATTTTCCTAAATTCAAGCCAAACAATAGGATAGTCGGAAATTACCGAAGTTCGCTTCGAATCCGTAATTTCTCCTACCTTTCTTCCTTTGAATTCCCAAAACAAAATGTTCCAAATTTGATCCATTCCCTATCGAAATTCCAAAATTCAATCCTCGAAAATTTAAACTTTGAAATTCTTGAGAGCGTAACTACCGATTATTATCGAGAGTTTTCTTAGGTGATTCCCGTCACTTAAGATGTAATTAACTATGTGGGCTTGCTCTTATAGGGAATTTTAAGAACCTGTGTAATATAAACCCCGTTTAATTCATTTATATTAAGCTGTGGAACTTGTCGGCTTATAAAATTGGTTCGTGCACCAAACGGATGTCACAAATCTTCTATTTTATTTAATCGAGCCCCATCATCAAGTAGTGTGTCTATTCTTCGGGATAGTATACACAGCTTGTGATGTGGCGCTCATTTATATAAACTATTCTGGGATGTGAGATCAGCTTGATTTCATATCTTAAAATTTTCAAATTTAAAATTATTTTCAAAATCAAATGCTACTTTCTAAATTATATATATATATATATTTAAATTAAATTTAAAATCTAAAATTCGCCGACAACTTCTTTTAAGCGACCCCTTTTTCAAAATAAAATACATAACCTAAAATATGCCGACAACTTCTGGCGACTCCGCTCGGGATAATTCCTCTCTCCATTTTTAATCGCATAGTTCCGCTTTCAAAAATCGGTAGTGTATCCATGTCCCTAGTGGATCAAACTACCCTTCTTTCCGTTGGAATACTATGTTCATTTCTACCTCGAACGAGTATAGCCAACATTCTCTCGGATTTAGGAGCCACCGTTTAGACACCCCTAAACAGAGAGGTTCCGAGATCCTTTTACCTCATTTCTAAGGTGGGGTGGACCTCCAATAGTGTTAGTTTAGGAGTAGTCCTTCGAGTCGAGAAGTCTTGCATAAGACTTTCTTTTCCCTTCCAACTCTGAATCAGATTCTTTACCTTCTCTACACCTTTGAACATTCCTTTCCTAATAAACAAACCCTCTAATGAATGACCCTTTTAACAAATAACTCCTTATAAATACATGAACAAGAATGTGTTCGAACTCTTTTCGATTCCTTTCTTTTCGTCCCGATGAGAAGAAGCATAACTCGGACTCGACAATCGAATCTACCTGCGTAAATGGAAGCCCCAAAGCTAATTTTCTCCTTCACCAACGACTAGACTTCGCCGTTTACAAGGATGAGCCGCCCGACAATGGGATCATCCGGCTTGGACAAGGATTCGAGAACACAAATGTCAAGATCACCGACGTTACCCTTTTCGCACCGACGGACAAAGTATCCGAAACCGAAAGACCTTCGATCGAGTTCAACCTTAAGTCAACTCAAGAGTTTCCTCCCCCGCAAAGGGTTCCAACTCGAGAGGAGTACCGCCGTCCATGAAGGACCGTTATCTCTACCCCCACCGGTCTAGTCGTCTCTCGCACCTACCCCGACCTCCCGCCAAACTGAAGGGGAAGGAAGTTCAAATTTGTAACGAGCATGTTACCGTGGAGGGTACAGATTTCCATGCAAGACCTTCTGTTTTTGAAATTGGGTCCAGCTCAAGGGTTCCACCCCTAACACGGACTCAGAGGAGAAACAGAGGCATGAAGATTGCCAGGAAGGCCAGAGCCGCTCGAAGTCGCTTTCTTGAAGAAATCCCCGAGTACACACCACTACCCGAATACATACCATTGCCCGAATATACACCCCTTTGGAAGGAAGTAGATTCCATACCCTCTCCGCCGCAGCTGACGAGGAAAATGTCCGCAGGATTGCTTCTACATTACCTCGACCCGCATACTATAGCGACAACAAAAAGAAAAGAGCTAGGATTTCACCATTTGCTCGACTGCAAACCCTGATACAAAAGTTAGCAAAGAAAGAAAAATGCCCTATGTCAGAAATTCTAAGAAGGATGGGGCGGGTGCCAGCCAAGTCCCGTCTTGGGCCGCGAGTAGAACCTCGCTATCGCCGCGTAAAAGCCAAATAAGAGAATGAAAGCTAGTCCACCCGTCGTTGTTTCGAGACTACAAATTAGTGGAGGATACCACCTTCCAAAGATTCGACCGATTGCACCATCCGGTCCTAGACCTTCCGTCGCTAGAAGGATGGTATGGCGTCCCACTACCGGACAATTAAGATTAAAACAACAACCTGAGAAGGAAAGTCTCGTCAGGAGACTTGAGTCCGAAGAAAGTGCTACCGCAGTGAAGGGGACTCATGAAAAGGAAACCAGACAGTTATCGCATGACAACTGCAAGGATGTACAGAAAAGACCATTAGAAGATGCTATGGAAAAGCTAAGGACTGATATTCAGCGATTAGCAAGAGAAAGAGAAGAAAAATTCGGAGATGAAGTCGACTCGTCAGAGTTCATGGATGATGAATATGCAAAAATTAACATGGTTGAAACACGAGCTTCGTCAGCTTCACAAGGTGCTCCTGCAGCCGCAGAAAGAGAGGAGCCAGAAGTAATGAGGATGCAGCTTCAAGAGAAAGATGATACGATCTCCCAAATGGCAAAGAGGATAGAAGAGATGGCTGCACCTCTAGCCACTCTCCGCAGTCGTGTTCAACCCCAAAGAGAAACACCCCGTAAGTTATTCACATCAGTAGACGGAGGAAAGGAGATTACATCCGTCAACGGGGATGATCAATTAAAAAGGATGCAACACAAAGCATGATTCCGAAAAGGATATCAAGAGCATGGTGGAACAACAGAAGCGAGAAGCCTTGGCACAATCAAAGAGCGGGACATCCATCTCGGACGGGTAGACCTTACCCCGAAGAATTCGACGTCGTCCAATATCCGAAAGGCTTCGTACCACCTCTCGTTCAAGACCTTTGATGGAACCGGAAACCCTCAGCAAGATGTTGCACATTTTCGTGCCGCTTGTTGCAATGCCGGCGGAAGTGATGCTTTACTCTTCCGACAATTTGTCGCGCACTGTCGTGGATCGCCTTTGATTGGTATGCGGAATTACCAAACGGCTTCGGTGAAGACATTTTCGAATTAGAGAACCTCTTCATCAAGCGATTTGTCGGAGCTTCGACACCACATCACTATAGTGATTTAGTGGTAGAGAAGCGTAGCCGAACGAAACTTTGGTAGACTACATACTTCGATGGAGGAATCTAAGTATGAAGTGTGAGCCACAACTACAAGAACAACATGCGACTCGCATTTTACTTAAGAGCATTCATGGCCCGATAAGACTTCTCCTCAAGGGATTTACTATTAAGACTTTCGAGAAGTTGTTAAGCAAGGCCGGAAGCTTGCAAGAGGAGGCGAAACAATTAAGTTTCACCGACAAACAGACAAACGAAGCCCGTGAAAACTTTTGAAAAGAAGTCCGGATCGTCGCAAATAGCCGATAAAGGCAAGCAACCAATACAAATACCGTCGAACGGCCGCAAAGAAATTCAACGGAATCACCAAGAACCCCGACCCAACTGATCACTCATCTCAACAAGTATGAACAACCACCTCGTCCACAACGTACGTTAAGGGAGCTTCGAGCAGGAGTATCCGTTCAAGAATGAGGCAAAGTGCCGAAAATGTTCCGCAGATCCGATGAAGACTCCGATTTCCAACCGCAGTAGCCTAAGAGACCGTAAGACGTCGACAAGAAAGGTGATCCCAACTTTCGCCCTTACCACCGGATGCTCGGACACAAGATAGAAGATTGCATTACCTTCAAAAGTTGGCTCAACGACAATCTTCGAAAAGGGAATATAACGATCCCGAAGGAATACATGAAGGAACCCCGTAAAGGAGGTTCCGTCAATGTTATCTCGACGGATCTCATTGTTCCGATAGATCCCTATGCGACTGATGATGGATGGACTACCGCTTGGACAAAGTCTTCGAAGAAGATTTTGGATCGCATCCAAACCACTTCGGTGCGAGCCTCAATTCAGAATTCGAAACCTGTCAAGTCGGCACTATCACTTGCGATAGAAGAACCACCTCAACAAGAGACGATTAAAGAAAAGAAGAAAATTGATCAAGAAGAAAAGACCGAGGCTTTTAAGGCTAGACTAGGGGCTACTTATCCTAGGATGGTTGTTTCCGATTCGGGGAGAAATCCCTCGAACCTCCGACTCGTATGATTATTTGCTCACTCCGTGGGATCTTATAATGATAAGGGTTATGGCATCGGCTACGTTTTGATCGTTTCTAACGATTACGTAACTAGCGACAACCAACCTAATCCAGACGTCGATTCCGATACAAGTAACAATTCTCAAATCATACACAATCTCGACGATCACAATGACAAAGAAGACATCCACCAAGGAGGCTACGAGAGTTCAACAAGCAATGAATCTATTTGCGAGTTTCGAGGAGTTCCAAATGCAATAGAGTTAGAGCCTTCGTACTCCGAAGCTAATCCGAAGAACCCGTCATTCCGATTCGAGAGGAAACACCAAAGAAACTCAATACTAGATTCGTAAGAAATTACGAAGTCAACTTAAGAAGTGGAAGAGTTCTACCTCCGAGAATGGGTCCAAAGGACAAAGGAAAGGTGTGGTTGTTCAGAAGAACCAACCCCGACGAAGAAATACCCATTCGGGAAGAAATCGAGACACATGAAAATAAAGTGGACTACAACGTGCTAGCCCATCTTAGGAAACTACCGACCAAATCGAGCATCTACGACGCTCTCATCTTATCAAAGGAGATGAGAGAAGCTCCGATCAAGGCCTTAATTCGATCCGAAATTCGCTTAACTCAAATGACCTGGAGATTCCTTAGATGAGGTTTGCTCGTTAAAGGAACAAGCGAGGTGTTACCTTCACTGACAATGACCTACTACTGGGACAACAGACCACAACCGACCGTTGTACGTTTCGGCTCATAATCGGGAAGTTTACACTCTCCGCAGTATCGGTGGATCCAGGAGCATCAATCAATATAATGAATCTTCGAACGCTAAAGCATACTTGGAAATTGATGCTCGCGAACTCGAAGCGGACAAAATGTTATTAAGAGGATTCAACCGTAAAGGAGAAAGAGCCCTCGGATCAATCACACCGCTAATGAAGACCGGTGACTTAGCAAAGACAACCGCGAAATTTCACATAATCGATTCGTAAACGTCATTCAACGCTCCACCTGGCCGACCATGGATACATGAGAACCGGATGGTACCATCATCTCTACATCGTTGCATCAAATACTACGATGGAGGGGAACAAGTGCATCAAAGGTGACTTACAACCATTCTCCGTACATGAAATTGGAATCCATGAAGATGCAACTTATTACGCACCTCCGAAGAAAACAATCTTCTCCGGAGATACCATAACGAATGAAGCGAAGGAAGTTCGGGACGACGAAGAACTCGAAATTCTAGTCCAACAAGCCACTCACCACTCCCTTACGGCGAGATGGTGAAGGTTTCTCCACAACTCGCATCCGAGGTCGAGGCCGGGGACGAGGTCGTGGCGCAGATGTTAGGACAGCTGGACGGAGGAAACCAGCCATCAATGTTGATTGGGAAGATAGTTCTGAAGAAGAAAAAGAGATCAAGCAAGAAGCAGCGACAATAAGTCGAAAGAAGCCGCAATTCAGGGTATCTCTCGAAGATGAAAAGAACGAGGAATATCAATCGATGTACGAGAAGATTAACCACTATGTACATACTATGACCCTGACCCCGATCCATTCTAATAAGATCGAGGGTATGGTGGTCAAAGAGGTACGTAGCGGCGGTGCAAAGCCCATCAAATTCTACCGTGGTGCTCCTTCCTCCAAAACCGAAAATAATGTACACTTCAAGATGCTACTTCATCGAACTAATGGAATCGCCTTTCGAGTGGTATTCCCCCGTGTCCAAAATTTAATTCAACAGTGGTTTCTTACCTCGACAATGGACAAAAGGTCAATCACAACATTTTGAAAATTTATGGAATAACTCCGGTCGTCCACCTAATTCAAAGCATGGTCTCGGATTCGGCACGATGAGGATCGACCGACGATACCGAATTTTGCTTCGTTGTCACTTGCGAGTCTAATGAAAACCGCATGGAAACTACGAAGAGCTTGAAGATTTACAAATTGGAAACGCTCCACCAAAGTTCGAAGAAGAGATCAAATCTACAATAGATGAATTAACGGAAGTTAACTTAGGTACTAGCGAAGAGCCTAGACCTACCTTTGTTAGCTCCTTACTCAATAAAGAAGACTCCGAAGAAATAATCAAGTTATTAATGGAATTTAAAGACCGTTTTGCTTGGAGCTACGATGAGATGCCAGGATTAGCTCCGCAGGTCGCAATCCATAAGCTAGGAGTGGATCCTACTTCGTTCCAATCGACAAGGTCCCGAAGAATGCGTCTAGAAATCGAACAACAAGTCATACCGAAGTTAAAAAGCTAATAGACGCCAAATTTGTCCGTGAAGAACAATACCCGACTTGGTTAGCCAATGTGGTACCAGCCAGGAAGAAGAATGGTCAGATCAGAATTTGTGTGGATTTCAGAGATTTAAACAAGGCATGTCCAAAAGATGAATTCCCTCTACCGATCCTGCAATTAATGATCGACATTGCTTCAACACATGAAATATTCTCATTCATGGATGGATCTTCGTGATACAACCGGATAAAAATGGCTCCGTAAGATGAAAAACTTACAAGCATTCGTAACGCCGATCGGAGTATATTGCTACACAATGATGCCATTCGGACCGAAGAACGCAGAGCAACCTACCGTAGAGCGATGACAAGAATTTTTGATGATCTCATCCACAATCAAGTCGAATGCTACGTGGATGATGTGGTCATCAAAAGCAAAGTAAAGGAAAACCACCTGTATGATTCGAGAATTGTTTTCGAACGATTAAGACAATTTAACCTTAAGATGAATCCCTTAAAATGCGCCTTCGGCGTCACCTCCGGAAATTCTTAGATTCGTTGTCCGACATCGTGGAATTGAGATCGACCCGGAAAAGATTAAAGCTATCTTAGAAATGCCACCTCCCAAAACCTTAAAACAACTACGATCTTTTCAAGGGAAGTCGGCATATCTTCGACGCTTTATCTCGAACTTGTCGTGAGGTGTCACCTTTCTCGCATTAGCTTAAAAGGACGCCAAATTTATTCGGGAAGAGAAATGCCGTAGGGCCTTCGAGGACATTAAACAATATTTAATGACACCTCCCGTCTTAGCAGCTCCTAGCCTCGTGGTAGACCGTTGATACTTTATACCGCGGCTTTAGACGATTCTCTCGAGCCCCGTTAGCCTGTGTCAATGATGAGGGTAAAGAAAATGCTCTTTACTACCTAAGCCGTCGTTTACTTCCGACGGAAATAAAGTATCCCACAATCGAAAAGCACCGTTTGGCCCCGATCTTCGCCGCTCAAAAGCTCGTGCATTACATGCTTTCTCATAAGGTCAACCCGATCTCGAAATTTAATCCATCACGAATACTCGATGACCCGTCCAACGCTTTCCGCGTACTTGCTGCGTGGTCAATGATATTATCGCAATTCGATATAACTTTCGTGCCTCTTCGTGCCGTAAAGGGACAAGTCCTAGCAGACTTCCTCGCAAAGACACCCTTTGCCTGGCAGAATCTCCTCTCAATGACGACTTGCCGTATGAACAAATAATGAGCTTAGAAGACCCCGATGATCGACGTTGGGAATTATATTTCGACGGAGCATCTTCAAGCACACAAAGACGAAGAATCGCAAGTGATAAGTGCTCTGTGAAGGCAGAATCGACTAATCTTTATAACACCGGAGCGGGGATGTTAAGATACTCCTACCACTTAACGAGCCGTGTACAAACAACGAAGCGGAATATGAAGCTCTCATAACATGACCGGAATTAACTATTCAAATGGGATAACAAACATCAACATCTACGGGGATTCGTAGTTAATCATTCAACGTATCGCCGGACAAGACAGAATTTTAAAGCCAAGACTCGAGCAATACTTCCAAGATGCCATACAGCTGTTGGAACAGCATTCCGAATGCGACGATCTACAAAATTCCCGTAAAAGAAAATGCATTAAGCAGATGCTTTAGCCCGCCTCGCAAAAGAATTTGCCCGCTTACAAGATGAATCAATAGAAGTGTCGGCTCACTGGACGTCGAGTCCTATCACAGCTCGACATGTACACAATACACAAATCGAAAAAGAAGAAGAATCAACTACAACAAAGGATGTAAAAACACGTAAGATCGGCGACGACCATTATCGTACTACCCGCAAACAGAAAACTACCGTACGATAGGTCGTTAGCCCATCGATCAAGAAAAGAACTCCGTCCTACGCATTCATAAACAACACGTTATACGTAAGGTCTTTCGATCAAATGCGGCTAAGGTGCCTAAGCGGGTCCGAGGCCCGTGAAATTGTTAAAGAGGTGCATTCGAGACTCCGTGGCGCTCACCGCCGGGTCCGAAGATGAAAATGAAAATTAAAAGACTAGGGTACTACCGGCCCTCGATGATGACCGACCGCATGAAAATCGCCAAGAGCCGTCACCAATGCCAAGTGCACGGAGTGGTTCTACACCAACCTCCAAATGTGCTACATCCGACAATCGCGTCGCGGCCATTCGAATGTTGGGGCACGTATATAGTGGGTCCAATAGAACCACCATCTTCAAAAGGACATCGCTTCATTCTTGCGGCTACAGATTACTTTTCCAAGGCAGAGGCGGCTCCACTCGTAGAAGTGAAAGCACACCACGTGCTACGCTTTTCAAGAACCAAGTTGTCTACCGTTTCGGAGTGCCGCGCAGATCATCTCGTATAATGGACCGCATTCGAAGCACACAAATCAACAATTTTGTCAGAGACACGTAATCGACCGGCGTATTCAACAATTTATTATCCAAGAGCAAACGGCCCGGCCGAGGCTTTCAATAAAACTCTCGTTCAAATTTTAAAGAAAACTTTGGACGATAATAAGAGAAATTGGCACGAGAAGTTATTAGAAGCCTTATGGGCCTACCGGACAACCTTCGTAACTCCTACTCAAGCGACACCTTACGCTCTAGTGTATGGGTCCGAGGCAAGATGTTACCCTTAGAGGTCCAAACCTTCCTTCACTCGTAATTGCAGCTTGCAAACAAAATCACGACGAAGAGAATGCCAAATTACGACTAGAGGAATCGGAAAGCCCGGAAGGAAAAGACTTGCAATAGCAGCAGAATTTAGAACTATACCAAGCTAAGATGGTTCAAGCCCATGACAGATCGGTCCGCCCAAGAACCTTCAAAGTCGGTGACTTAGTTCTCGTTCTCAAGAGACCTATTCTCGCACACCGCAAGATAGGAGGAAAATTCGAACCCACTCGGGAAGGGCCGTTTGTGGTCGAGGCAAGCCTACTCGGGAGGCTCCTACCAGCTCGTGAATCGCCAAGGAGAAAGACATATGCTTCCGATCAACGGACGATACTTGAAGAAGTATTACGCTACCTCGATGTTTCAAAGGAATGAATTCTTCATCCCTAGAAGCACGGGTGAAGTAATTACTTATGACCGGGTCCGAACCCAAAAATAATAAAAAAAATGTGCTAAAATAAATAAAATCATGATAATAAAGTTTTCCTTGTCCTCTCTTCCAAATCAAAATCTTTTTTCGATCTTCTCCCATTTCATTCCTGTTGAATTTAAAAATATAAAAGGAATAATAAAAAAAAAGAAAGAAAAAAAAACTCTGTCTCTAATAAACATTTTCTTAATGTTCTTGTTCTTAAGATAGCCCTCGATCCTTTTCCTTGTCTTTTCGCAGGAAATGTCGAACCGGCGGTTGGTCCCGAACTTTAGAAATGGCGTAAGCCTCGCACTCGATGAAAAGAGGGTGAAAGATGGAGCGATAATAGAGATCGACTCGTACTTCGCACCAGCAGGCTCGCAATACGAGGAAAGTGACCGGGTCCCAGCCGACCGAGAGGAACTACCCAGCCGACAAGAATGAAAGTGGGTGGCCCAAGCCACCAACCCAAAGAAGAAGAAAAGGAAAACAAACACCGAGGAGGACAAAAGAATCAAGTCCGTAGTCGCTACAGCAGAGGGCGAGCTTGCTCGCCGCCGCGCCCACGTAAATTCGAGAAGTACGAAGAGCTACTCTCACAACGAACTCGCCGAAGAAATAAAAATCGCCGTATCCGCAAGATGTTAACTAAACTAGCAACGGACCGACGCGACGAGGCAATCGCTACTACCAAGTGCATATACTTCAAGGATACCGGCTCGCCGGAACCCGAAGAAAGGAGGCCAGCTCCGAGGATAACGTAAGAGACCAGGGAAATCTCAAGAAGATCAGAAGAAGGAAGGCTACCACGCCACCACATAAAGCCACCAGTAATGCATAACCTTGTTGCAGAAGCAACCCTGGAGGATGTCCCGACGGAGACCATCCCTGAGGAGCCGAGGTATGCAGGAGAACGCGAAGGGATTGAACCATATATCCCACAAGACGTCACCGTGCCTCGCCATTTGCGTATTATTCCGAATACGAGCTAGAAAGAATGCGTAATGTCGAGAAGCAAACTTTTGAATACTTCGAGAGAATTAAAGGCAGGAGGATCAATATACTGAAGGCCTCGAGCTACATACAAACGTGTTCTCGTAATACGAACAACAACAAATCGTGGACCGCATCCGGATTTGAAAAGAATGGGTCGAGCAGGGCCGCCTAAGAGAAAACACTTACTCGAACCCCGAAGATGGATGCCGTGGAAAGGGAGAATTACAATACAATGTGGATGCCGCTACAACTTCGCAGAAGACAGAAGGGAAACCCACCGGGAATACTCCGTCATGGCAAGGTAGATCCAATGCCATTATGTCATCAAAAGGATGGTAAAGAGAATGATAACATGGAGGGTACCGCCAGCAGATCGCATACCCAACAGCTTGCATCATTAACATTTACAAGCAAGGGTGACCGCATACCCCCGCACATAGATCACCACGACTTTGTCGACCTTTCCGCACAGCTTCTTTTCGAACGAATGTAATATCATGTTCGGATCCGACCTCCGGATAGCAGCCCGAGTGAGTTCCGAGGGCCAGTAAAGATACCATTACCGGTAGGTTCCGTCATGATACTAAAGGGCAACGGAGCGTATGTCGCTAAACATCGCATACCGGGAGTACCAATGAAGCGGATCTCGCTACTTTCGAAGGATGGATGACAGGAAAGCACCTTACCACTTCCAACCGTACCCGGAGCTAGAGAGCCTCCGGCCTTACGAGCCGCGAGTTACATGGAAAATATCACACCTCCAACGTACATCCATACGGCATCCTTGCCAAGGATGGCTTGGAAGGTGATGTTATCGACCATGTACCTCACTATTCGTACATGGATTTTCGACGGATGCCTTTTTGGATGGATCGACAAAGATCATACATAGTCCGTTTCGAGTCTATATGGATTGTATGAGGTGTATTCCAAATCGAGTTGTATGATGTATCTTCAACATGATTGGAATGAAAGTGACCATGTCACATTTTTGGCCTTCACCTCTTTTGTGCAAGTTGCCTGGGAAACGCCATTAAAGTTAAATGAACTTCGAACAAAGAACAGAAAAGAAACAAAAAGAATAAGAAGAAAACTTTCCTTTAAAATCTAAAAAAAAATAATGAACACCAAATTCACATGGACATTAAATGAACGATAAAGCAAATTTGAATCGTTAAAGGACAAACAAAATGAACACAAATTTCAAATCAAATTCAAATTCGATTTTCCAGATCTCAAATCAAATCTTAATCAAATTCAAATTCGATTTTCCAGATTTCAAATCAAATCTCAATCAAATTCAAATTTCGATCTCAAATCAAATCTCAATCAAATTCGATTTTCCGATCTCAAATCAAATCTCAATCAAATTCAAATTCGACCTTCAGATCTCAACAAATGTCATCAATCAAACTCAATCTTCCGAATCGAAAATCCAATCCGTTCTACTCTCTCCTTGTCCGGGATGGAAGCTGTCGATTCCATCGAGATGGAGCCACGAGGTTTTCGATTCGAATCGATGGCGAGGAATTGTATCCAATCCAAACCAAAGAACTTTCGATCAACTCTTTTGAATGGGATATGTAGCATCTACATATTCCCTCCTAATCTATTTCTTTCCATGAAAGTCTTTTACAACTTTCATGAAATTCTCAAAACACCAAAATTCCATACTTTTCAAATCAACACTACAAATCTTCGCAAAATCGATTACCATCAAATTCAAATTTTTGGGGTCGAGGATTTTACATCCGAGACCGCATTGCTTTAGGATTCTTTCCCTATCGCAATGAAATACATCAAATTCAAATTTTTGGGCCGAGGATTTTACATCCGAGATCGTATCGCTTTAGGTTCTTTCCCTATCGCAATGAAATACATCAAAATCGAACTTTTGGGTTAAGGATTTCACATCCGAGACCGCATCGCTTTAGGGTTCTTTCCCTATCGCAATGAAATACATCAAAATCAAACTTTTGGGGCCGAGGATTTTACATCCGAGACCGCATTGCTTTAGGTTCTTTCCCTATCGCAATGAAATACATCAAAATCGAACTTTTGGGGTCGAGGATTTTACATCCGAGATCGCATCGCTTTAGGTTCTTTCCCTATCGCAATGAAATACATCAAAATCAAACTTTTGGGGTTAAGGATTTCACATCCGAGACCGCATCGCTTTAGGATTCTTTCCCTATCGCAATGAAATACATCAAAATCAAACATTCGGGGTCGAGGATTTTACATCCGAGACCGCATCGCTTTAGGATTCTTTCCCTATCGCAATGAAATACATCAAAATCAAATTTTTGGGTCGAGGATTTTACATCCGATACCGCATTGCTTTAGGATTCTTTCCCTATCGTAATGAAATACATCAAATTCAAACTTTTGGGGTCGAGGATTTTACATCCGAGACCGCATTGCTTTAGGATTCTTCCCCTATCGCAATGAAATACATCAAAATCAAATTCTTGAGGTTAAGGGTTTTACATCCGATACCGCATTGCTTTAGGTTCTTTCCCTATCGCAATGAAATATATCAAAATCAAACTCTTGAGGTTAAGGATTTTATATCCAATACCGCATTGCTCTGAGATCTCTTCTCATTGTAATGAGTCAATCCAATCAATTTAATTTTCTTTTGAGGTTGAATATGTTACATCTAAAACCACAAAATTCCAATTTTCATTTCAAGTTCAAATCCCTTCAAATTAATTTTAACAAAACTTCAATCTAAATTGAAACTCAAACTAAAATCTGAGCTCACACATCAAAACTTAAACTGAAACAAAATGAAATCTAAATCGAAATTCCCCGGATCATGTGATTCGGGATTTACCTCCTTTTCCTTTTCCCCGACGAGAGTTCGAGGATCTCCGAGCCTCGAGATACACTCGACACTCCCCACGTGAAACTCTTCTACTTTGTCCTAAGTTTGTCACTGGACATCCGTGTTGGTTTTATTGATTGCTTCGTCAACGCCAATACGCGCGGTGTGCTCGAGTTAAGCACACCACACCTATCGGGGGTCCATTTGTTGACCTCATTTTTGATGAGGTCTTCTCTTCTTTTTTTTTAGTACTTAGGATCTAGCTTCAGCTTTTCCTTCGACTATCCTAGAGGATTAGAATCGGGACCCACCACTTAGAAATTCAAACCACTTCTTAACTCCCCGCAAACTCCACAAACTCGATTGTAGACCCCTAATCACCTGAGAGGGTCGAGATCAAATGTGGAAGTTTAAAGGATGAGTTCCTATAGGACTCTTCGGCCTTAGGATCGCCTCTGGCGGCCCTGGCCTCAGTGAAAGGGCTGACTTACACACACACACTACACTTATACACTACACTTTCACGCACCTCCTAAAACCACACCTATACCCAACTTGACCTCCTGACTCATGAAGGTGATTCACATGGATGGTCCTTAACCCCTAAGCCCTCGCTAAGAGGGTTAGAACAACATAAATGAATGCCTCAAATGAGTCCCTTCATGGCTCATGTGGGCTTGATATGGCTTCATGGCTCAACCAAAATGATTTCATTCCACTTACATTTACCCAATCTTCAATTTCCTAAATTTTCAATTTTTGACCCCCGGGACCCTACACCTCGCCTAGCCTACCCAAAATCCTTGAAATTGCCTAAATTTTCCAAAATTCTCCAAATCACCCAAAATTCCTCAAAACCAATCCCAAACATTCTCACATTACTCAAATTGATCATTCATAGCCAAAAGTACCAAAAATTCCAAAAAAACCTCCCAATACCCTCCAAATACCCAAAATGCCCCTCTTAGCCAAAAAATCCAAAAATTCAGAAAATTCCCAGAAAATTCCAGAAAATTCCAAATATTCCCAATTTCATTTTGTCCAACTACACCATGGGCCAATTTTGTCAATTTACCCCACTTTTGTCAAAATTCCCAATTTGACCCATTTTAACCCAAAGTGAACCCAATGTCAAACCAAACCTACCCAATTGACCCAAATTCTGGTCCAATTCAATTCTAAACTTCAATTCAACATCCCCAACACCAATCTAGACCAAATCCAAGTCCAATTTGATTGGCATTTGAATCCAATTTCACTTTTGACCTTAAAGCCCAATTTGGACCCATGACCCAAACTTAGCTCAAACTCACCCAATTCAACTCCAATTAACCCCAAATCTTTTCTAAACCTTCCCTAACATCCCCACAAACAAAAAACTAACATGATTTTCCCAAAATTTAGACCCAAACCCCACTCAAATTCAACCCAAAGCTAAAAGGCCCAATTTCGACCTAAACCCAAACCTAACCCAAATAAGCCCAAACCCCAAAATCAAAACCCAACCAAAGCCAAAACCTCTTTGAAACACTCCCATAAACATTTCCCAACATTAATTTTACATCAATTTCAACCCTAGCCCAACATTGGCCCAAGTTAGCCCAATTTGACCTACATTGGCCCATTTACCAAATAAACCCAAATCCAACCCAATTCAAGCCCAAACCACCTCAAATTTATTCAAAATCACTCATGAAACATCCCTAAACCAAACCCAACAATTATTTGGCCCAAGACTTTACCAAACTTTCATCCTAAAGTCCATTTTAAAATCCAAAAGCCCACTTCCCTAAACCATTTTAAAAGCCCATCTTCACTAAATTTTAAAGGCCCAAAATTCATACAAAGCCCATATGACACTCTTCTTCATCATGACTTCAATTAAAACCATCCCTAAAGTTCCAATCAAATATAAATTTATTCTAAATCAAGCTTCATGTTAACCTCTCATACATTTATCAAAAATGCCAAAATCCATTTTCATACAAGTAAGCCATGCTATGTAAGCCATAGCAAGCCATGTGCAAGCCATGAAGCCATGCATGAGCCACATGGAAGCCATGAAAGCCCCTTTACATGTCACCATGCTATCTTGGGCAAATGGAGGAGGTCCTTTCCATATTCCCTTAAGGTGATTAAACATTTCCATGTCTCCCCTAAACCATGTTTAATCCTAATCGTACTTGGATCGTGACTTGACCCCACTAATCAAGCCGAGCCAAATCACTTTATCTTCAACCTAAACCAAGTCTTGGGTGGTGCACCTAGCCCAAAAGGATGGGTTGACCCAAATCAAGCCAAAATGGCCTCTCCCCCATACCATTTTAATCCAAGCCCTTTACACATGTCCATGGCCAATTGACTGCACAAACCTCCAGCCCTGACCCACCTGACCCTGAGGGTGACCCATGCCTGCCGGCCAGCCACCTGGGCCACCGGAAAACGCCATGACCGAGACATGGGAAGGAGCCAAGCATTGAAATTCTCCCTTGTTGAGTTGCCCCATGCCCAGTGGCCATTTCAGCTGTTCTTCCCTCGCAAAGAGCAATCGATCCCGGCCCTAACTTCCCTCGGAGAGCCTCCAGCCTCTCCTATTTAAACACCACCCCTCTCGGCCATGAAGGAGGTGTTGAACCAACCTTAAGGAAACTCGCCAAAATCATTCCGTACCACTCTCCACACATGCAGCACTTGATTCCCACCGGATTCCAGCCCCAATTCCTCCAAGCTCGAGCTCAATTTTGAGTTCAAACTTCAAGACAAAAACCAGGACACTTCTTCACAAAGGACCAATCCCCAAATTTATCGATCCTACACCTT
The DNA here is from genome assembly GCA_022702705.1 of Papilionanthe hookeriana x Papilionanthe teres. Lineage (NCBI taxonomy): Eukaryota > Viridiplantae > Streptophyta > Magnoliopsida > Asparagales > Orchidaceae > Papilionanthe > Papilionanthe hookeriana x Papilionanthe teres. The sequence continues at coordinate 40,710,085 of CM040426.1, read as the reverse complement.
CACCGTACCAAGGGAAGAAGTTTACCAGCAAAAGCCCCTCACTGTGCCAGCCCATCGCTTCCACCTCCAAGCTTTGTGGATCGGGCTTGGTCGAAATCTTACCTGGACAATTCACTGTGCCAAGGGACTTCATCCGGAGCTTGCTCGGACCCAATCGAAGGTAACACAACTCTCGCATCGAAGCTTCACTTCTCCGAGCAAAGGTATGGACTCACTCTTCTTCCCGAGCTTACAGAGATTCTCCATTTAATTCGAGTCAATTTAAATACATGTTTACCGTATGGATGTGTTCGTCTCCTCAAGACGAATCCATAGAGCATAAGAACACGAAAATCCGTCGAGAATCGAGTGAGAAATTAAGGTTAGAAGGTCGACGGTACACGGTGCACACCGGCCGTAGACGATGACCGTGAGCCGTCGGATCGAGCGTGTATCGAGCGTGGACGGTCCGGATCGAGCCGGACAACGCGCTGGTACGTGACCCGCGGGGCCCCGGATCGCCGAGTCTGGATGGCGGCGCCGAATCGAAGACGACACGCGGCGCTTCGAAGATGCCTAGGTCGAGTCGGCGCCGCGTGGATAAGTAGGAAATTAGGTTATTTTCCTATTTATTTAATTCCCTAAACTTCAAAAATGCATAACTTTGTGTAGGAAAATCGGAAAAATAAAATAAAAATACCCTCTCGCTCAGCTGAATAGAGGAGATTAATGTGGAAAAGAAATCATTCAATTTCATCGAGTATTTGATTTTTAATAATTTATTTATTCTCTCGCACATTTTCAATTCTCCATGCATGTATACAATTCACCATACGAGCATGATCGAAGCCTCTGAATTGGGAACATTCCCCGAATTTTCCAAAGTCGTAGGCCATCCCTATGAAGAGTTATTAATTTTTCAATCCTAGTGTTCTTATTCCGAGTATTTTAATTCTAATCATCAACATATTGTGAAATAAATTCTAGGAAAATTTGGTGATGTTTATTATGCCCGTAGGACCCTAGGAAAAATAGGTTTTGAGTTAACTCACTTGAATAACCCTAATCGGCTTAAACACCCAAAATGGAGTTCTAATTAATTAGAGCTAATCACACATCAAATTGACTTGAAATCAATTCTCCACTGACCTTTAGGATTAGAGGAACCCACCATAAAAGTTCGAAGTCAATCGGACTTGGTTAGCCTCTATCAAATGGGTCGATTAAGCCATTTAGCCAAAATTAAACTCAAAAAATTCATAACTTTCAAAATCCTCTTCAAAAATTCACCAAATTGGTTTTGGAGCATCTCTGATATCAGGGGAATTTAAGAAAATTAAAGTTGCAATTTTCTAAAAAGTTGATTTTTTGCATTATTTTAATATTTTAATAATTAAAAAATAATAAAAATCACAAAAATAATAAAATTCACCAAAATGTCATATTTTGAATTTTAATCACTTAGGAATAAATCCCATATTTTTCTTAAGTCTCTATGATGAGATATTAAATTTTAAAGCCCTAAGGTAATTTTAAAATTAAAAAATGTATTTTCTAGCATTTCCACTAAAATAATTCTAATAAATCAAAGAAAAATCAGAAAATTATAAAAATTAGTTCTCTAGTTTCCTTGATATCAGAGAGATTTTTCAAAAATATAAAATTCATTTTTCAACCTTTATTTTATTTTTAAATTAATTAATACTCCAAAACTCAAAATAATTATAATAAAAATAATATAATTCAAAAAATCACCAAAATTGGTCCAAGTGGTCCTCTGGTCATTAGGAATGTCCCATAATTTTCTTAAGGACATAAAATTTCCCTTGGTCATGTTATTAAATTTTCCTTGAAAATTCCCATTTTTCACCAAAAATAATTATATAAATAAATTAAATACAGAAAAATCAGATTTTCTCCTCTAATGCCTTGATTGACATATGAGAGAAGTCACATAAAAATTTCAAGTTCACTTAAGCTCAATTTAGTGAGTTATGGAATTATTAAGCTTGAAGGGCAAAATTGTAATTAAAATTTTAACCCTTAATTAAAACTTTTGGCTTAATAAAATGAAAGAGTAAAATATTTGATTCTAATCTGATTTGGATGATTGAAATTTAAATAATTAAGGGTAGAAACCCATCAATCATAATCAAAATAAACCTTAATCAATCGATTAATTAAACTTGGAAGAATAATAAAAAAATTGAATTATTAAAATAGGGATATTATTAGGAAGTGATTTATTCTTTAATCTAAAAAAATCCCTAAATTAATCACCTCAATAATATTTAATTCCTAATTAAAATGATAATCCAAACTCAAGATTTAAAATACTAAAAGACTTAATCATTAAATTAAATTAAAATTAAAACATTTAAACTAAATTCAATCAAAATTTCAATTAAATTAATACTTTAACAATTAAATTAAATCATCTTTAAAACATAAAAAATAAAATATTAAATTAAAATTAAAATAAAATTAAATTAAATTAACTTAAATTAAATTAAATTAAATTAAACCACATTAAATTAAATTAAGTTAAATTAAATTAAAGCATGTTAAATTAAATTAAATTAAATAAAAAATAAAATCAAATTAAAATAAAATTTAAATCAAATTAAAATTAAAAATAAAATTAAATTTAAAACTAAACCAAATTAAATTAAATTAAATTAAATTAAATTAAATTAAATTGAATTAAATATAACATCACCTAAGACATAAAGAATTCAAAAGTAAATCTAAAATAACTCGAACACTATTCCAAACTTAAACCCATTAATTGAAATTAAGTTAAATCATAAATCACTTGAACATCCATTTGCCCTCGAAAGCTCTTTGTTGTCATAACTCCTAAATGGAGTGTTAAGTGAAGTGTTACTTCATTCATAGGATATTCAAATGTCCTAGTTCACCGAGCAAGATAACAAAACTCGAACTCCTGGACGATTAATTCATTTGTATAATTAAATTCTCTTGACTTAAAATAATCCTAGAAATATCGAAAAGATGTTTAAGATTCGTCTTAAGCACTTCCCCAATATGATAGGATATTTATAAGAGCAATTGAACTTAATTGTTCTTTGATGAAGAAAATCGTTCTCAAACTAAAATACAAGAACCTAGACGTCATAGGAGGCGACTAGCTATAGTGATTAGGAACTCGGTAGAAAACCATAACCCTTCCCTTACCTTTACCTAGAACTTGCTTTAAATGATTAAATATCCTAAATCGTGTTTAAGTATAGCTCGGATGACGGGAAGACCCTCCGTGTACGCTTTTATTTTATCAGTAATTTACCTTATTGGAATTTATTTAATCGCATCGCACTTATCTTTCTTGCATGATAAACAACTGTTGCATGAAAACCAAAACTTTTAGGTAGTCCCTAAAACTGAAACCAAAACTAAATTAAAAGTCATTACAAGATAAAATTCATCGCCACAACATTTCAAAATTTAAAACAACTCAAAATTTAATCACAAACGAACAACAAAACTACAACTACAACTAAATTAAAACGTCTTGTTGGATGATCGGAATACCTCGGATGATGTAACCTACGTGTTGCTAACGGGATTTCCCACTGTCTAAATGAAAGTGTGGAACTCATTTAGTTGAGTTTAGCAAATTCATCTCGGACTAAGTGAATCCGATAAAAATAACGATGCCGAAGGATGGAACCGCGGATCTTAACCGGTGTTGTTATAATCAACTTTAAGATTTGTTTTAATTAAAACATAAAAAACACTTGGACTTTAAGATTTCTAAAACAAAACACTTCTCTCCTCTCCCGATTTATGACTTCTAAAATTAAACCTCTCGCAACAACAAGGAGCTCGAAGCATGGTGGGCAGCACGGCCATCGTCGTCAGCAAAACTGAAATCTACATCAGCAAAACCTTTCTTAGAATTAAATAACCAAACCATAGGACTTAGAGGTAGTTTGCCTAGTGCAACATAAATCCTCAACATTTTTTTAGGCATTTGCATTGCAAATTAAGCCCTAACCGGTCTTAGGACTCCGAGGTAGTTGTCTGATACGACATAAACCCTCATATCTTCGAGGCTATTTGTATGATCATGTCATACGAATATAAGTCCTAATTAATTAAAATTGGCAAGATTAAAACATTAAATAAACATTAGGATTTTCCTCAATTCAAGCCAAACAATAGGATAGTCGGGAAATTACCGAAGTTCGCTTCGAATCCGTAATTTCTCCTACCTTTCTTCCTTTCGAATTCCCAAAACAAAATGTTCCAAATTTGATCCATTCCCTATTGAAATTCCAAAATTCAATCCCTCGAAAATTTAAACTTTGAAATTCTTGAGAGCGTAACTACCGATTATTATCGAGAGTTTTCTTAGGTGATTCCCGTCACTTAAGATGTAATTAACTATGTGGGCTTGCCCTTATAGGAATTTTAAGAACCTGAGTAATATAAACCCTATTTAATTCATTTATATTAAGCTGGGAACTCTGTCGCTTATAAAATTGGTTCACGGACCAAACGGATGTCACAAATCTTCTAGTTTATTTAATCGAGCCCCATCATCAAGTAGTGTGTCTATTCTTCGGGATAGATACACGACTTGTGATGTGGCGCTCATTTATATAAACTATTCTGGGATGTGAGATCGGCTTGATTTCATATCTTAAATTTTTCAAATTTAAAATTATTTTCAAAATCAAATGCTACTTTCTAAATTATATATATATATATATTTAAATTAAATTTAAAATCTAAAATTCGCCGACAACTTCTGTTAGGCGACCCCCTTTTCAAAATAAAATACATAACCTAAAATATGCCGACAATTATGCATGATATGAATTTGATAGGATGTTGTAGTAGTAAGTATATTCAACCTTTACTTTTTCTTCCTGTTACATTTTTTGGAATTAATTGCAAAATATTTTTGAAATTTAAGTTTGGGGGGAAGAAAAATGTTAACTCTTATTTGTTCTCAATTGATATATTTTCAAAAATTATTAGCATAACTTCTGGCAATTGAACCTCGCTTGAGATAACTAAAACTTTTTATTTTAGTTGAACATTATGGAAGGATTAGATGAAAGTTTTTAGTAATAAAGGTTAATTTTAAGGGTAAGATATTTGGTCTGAAAGAATTTGATTATAGGTTACTATTTAAAGTAAAGAAAACTGTATTTTTGAAATGTTAAGAGACTTAAAGTATTGTGTGTTAAGAAGAGATTGTGACTTTATAATGAATAATAAAGCTCATACCTAATTATAAAGTAAGGATGTGTTTCAAGTTTGAACTTTAGAAAGAGGAGAGTGAAGTTCAAAATCATTACAGACTCTCTAGATATAGTAATCCTCATTAAAAAAAAAGAGGAAAAAAAAGAGAAAAAGAAAAGAGAATGAAAAAAAAGGGGATTGAAAATGATCCCAAAAGAAAAGAAAAAAAAAAGAAAGAAAGAAAAATATTTATGAGGAGAAGCTTGAGGAGATGCCTAATCAAAATCGGCTTCACTTGAGTCACCCTAAAGGGAGAACTTGATTTCATTTCTAAATTTATATTTAAAGTATCGGCCTACATTCTAATAAAGTTTGCATGAACTTCTTTTTCACATAATCTTTTAAGGCATTCTTAATGTAACAAATTATGGTTTATCTTGAAATAAATAGAAGACTAGAACCCTTAGACTTGATTGCTAAATATTCTTATACTTGTAGTGTTAACCTGAGTTACTGAATTTCTTTCTAAAAGTCTAACCAATATATTCTTTTAAATGAAAAGTTTTAGTGTCTTACAGGTGAAAAGTACATTGCCTTGAGTTATATTTTTATGTAGTAAAAGTGTTACTTGAGGACAAGTAATAGTTAAGTTTGGGGGATTTTGACACGCCTAAAATATATACGCTTTTTGTTATATAATTTTACTCATTTTTTATGATATTACACTTTAAAGGAAGGTATTTTGTATGTTTTTTGGTTTTAGGTACAAGAAATGGTGATTTGAGCAAAAGGAAACAAAAATGGTGCAATTTGGAGCAAAAACGAGCAAGAAATGAAATTCTGCCCTGACACCTTTCGATAAGTCTTTTGATGCTTAATCTCTTTTACACTTCTTGCATATTTTTGAATGAGATTACACTTTAAAGAAAGGTTGTTTTTATGCTTATTTTGTAGGGCTATCTGTTACGAACGCAACGCAACTGAAATGGGGCAAAACGGAGCTAAAACGGAGCAAAACGGTGGAGCCGCGCAGCAGCCTGCTCGCCGACGGTGAGATCGATCTCGCCGACGGCGAGATTTTCTCGAGACCACCAAAAAATGGCCGAAAAGCTCGCCGACAGCGAGCTCGAACCCGCCGACAGCGGCCCGGACGACCATGAACCGACTTTTGGCGGTTTTGGGCCAATATTCGACGTATTTGGACGCTTTTTCGAAGGGGTGCTTAAGGAGACTCTTGGAAATTCATCCACACTCTTTAAAAATGGCTAATTTATGTTAGAAAGAGAAGAGAAACAATAGAGGAAAGGAGAGAAAAACTTAGAGGAATGTATAGGATTCTTAGATTAAGAGTAGAAATGTAGATTTCTACCCCTTTGGAGAGATTGGAGAGGAGATTTTGAGAGAATTTGTAAGAGATTTCACTAGCATTGTATGGATCGCGGGGAGACTTTATGGGAGAGATCTTCATCTTTCTTTCAAAGGGAAAAAGCTAAGTATTGTTCTTCATTATCTTATGATTTTGTAAACACTTGCGTAGTGCATTTGCTTTGGTTAAATGAAGTTTCCGTTGTGTTTTCTTCATGCTTTGTGACGTATCTCTCTTACTCTTTCTTCTTCTTTGAAAATAGTGGCATAAGAAGATTATGCCATTGTTTTCTTTTTGTTTTTCTTTTGTAATGAGTAGAAATCATGTTTAGGATTTTGTGATGCATGATAGAAGTGAATTTAATAATAAATGTGATGGTTTTTACTTGCACTTAATTTACATTGCAATAAGGGCCCATTGTAGTGTTAAAATTCGTTGTAATCGCGTTAAGTCCCGAAGGGGCATATGTAATTCTCAACAAAGTGGAACCACATTCAAATTCCATGGATGGTGAAGTTCATGGGGATTGAATGCAAATAAATAGGGAAATATAATTATCGGGCGTAGAATTGAAGATTTTAGAGTGACAAGCTAAAATCCTCAATTCGGTCCTATCGTTTCGGGTGCTGAAGTGTAGATTGTTAGCCCTCGAGCGAGGGGAACGTGGGAGCTCCAAAGTGAGAGCCGGTATCCTCCCAGCTTCAGCCATAGATTCGGCAACTAAGCATAGGATTAGTCAATGTTCTTTATGCCTCGGACCAAAGGGTAAAGAATAGGATTGCTCCTATTCGGCACATACAATATTTAATGCATCTCAATCCTATACATTATCTATTTCATTACATAAGAATAAGTAGTTTTTAATATCTCAAAATTCTCCAAACCAACTCATCCAAAAAGGGTAATCTTTAGAATTATTATTTGCATTTAGTTATAGTTATTATCTTACATTTAACACTTGCATTTAGGAATAGTTGCTAGATAAAACACAATTTTAATTGACATTCCAAACTAAGGACTATTAGTAGTAGACTAGAATTTGATTAAAGACTTCTTACTTCACTTCCTCGGGATCGATACTCGGGATTTTTAAAGAAAACTCTATATTACTTGAAACGATACATATACTTGCGTAGTACCCCTAGTGTGTAAAATATTTTCTAATTTTTATATCATTTAAGATTTTTCACACTAGCCGCTATTTATAAATCGGGTCAAGTTTTTTGCCATCTTTTAGAAGTTAATTTACTGCGTAATTGCGGGTCGGGTCAAACAGCTATTAAAAATATTGAAACTCAACTTGGACATATCGCTATCGCGCTTAATAATAGAATACCTGGAACATTTCCTAGTAATGTGAAAATAAATCCCGAAGACAAAGGAAATGAACAAATTAAAGCGATACAATTACGAAGTGGAAAAGAATTAGAACCTCGAATTCGTAAAGAACTCGGAAAGTCAAAAAGAGGAAGTGGAAATCGAAAAGGAAAAGAATCAACAAGATCCAAACTTAGAAAATCCTTTAATACCAATGAAAATTTCTATTGAAAAACCTCCACCACCATTTCCTCAACGACTAAATCAACATAAAAAAGATAAACAGTTTGCTAAATTCCTTGAAATTCTAAAAAAATTAACAATAAATATTCCTTTCGTAGAAGCTTTTGAACGTATGCCAAACTATGTAAAATTCATGAAAGATATTCTAAATAAAAAAAGAAAATTTACCGATAATGAAATGGTCACACTTAGTGAAGAGTGTAGTGCTATTATTCGAAAAAGCTTCCGAAAAATTAAAAGATCCCGAGTAGTTTCACTATACCCCGCACTATCGGAGAAAAATTCTATGGAAAAGCTTTGTGTGACTTAGGAGCAAGCATCAATCTAATGCCTCTATCAATTTTTAAGATATTAGGATTGGGAGAAATTTCACCTACTTCAGTAACCCTTCGCTAGTCGATCGTTCGTTACATATCCTAAGGGAGTTATCGAAGATGTTTTAGTAAAAGTGGATAAATTTATCTTCCCCGTAGATTTTATTGTTTTAGATATGGAAGAAGATAAAGAAATTTCTATCATCTTAGGAAGACCATTTTTAGCCACTGGGAAAGCTATGATTGATGTTCAGAAAGGAGAATTAACTATGAGAGTAAATGACCAAAAAGTTACTTTTAATATTGCTAAATCAATGAAATATCTTGTGCTAGAAAAAGATGATGAGTGTTTTCGAATGGAAGTACTTGATCATTTACAAAAAGAACATTTTAAGGAATATTATGAAGAAAAATTAGAAAAAGAAAATACTGAATTAATTGAAAAAGTCGATATAAATGTAGAACTAGATTATATTCAAGAGAAATTTGAATTTTTGGATAATACGTAAAACACTCGAAAAAAATATAGTACCATCGATTATTAAACCTCCCGAACTCGAGTTAAAAATGTTACCTAATCATTCGAAATATGCTTACTTAGGTAATTCTTCAACTCTACCAGCTATTATTTCATCTGAATTAAATGAATCTCAAGAACAAAAACTTTTGGATACCTTAAAAAAATATAAGAAAATTTTTAGGTGGACTTTAGCAGATATTAAAGGAATTAGTCCTTCAATCTGTATGCACAGAATTATTTTAGATAATGAACATAAGCCTAAAGTAGATCCCCAAAGGAGATTAAACCCGATAATGAAAGAAGTAGTCAAGAAAGAAATTTTAAAATGGTTAGATAATGGTATTATATATCCTATTTCTGACAGTGCTTGGGTAAGCCCAATTCACTGTATGCCTAAGAAAGGAGGAGTGACCGTAAAAGCTAATGAAAATAATGATCTTATCTTTATAAGACAAGTTACTGGATGGCGAATATGTATCGATTATAGAAAATTAAACGCAACCTACCAGGAAAGATCACTTCCTTTACCATTTCTAGACTCGGATGTTAGATAGATTAGCTGGACATAAGTATTTTTGTTTCTTAGATGGATACACCGGTTATCATCAAATACAAATTGCTCATGAGGATCAAGAGAAAACTACATTTACTAGTCCTTATGGAACTTTCGCTTTTCGAAGGATGCCTTTTGGATTATGTAATGCACCTGCAACATTCCATAGATGTATGATGTCTATATTTAGTAAGTTAATTGATAATGGAATAGAAGTATTTATGGATGATTTCTCTGTATTTGGAACATCATTTGACACATGCTTAAATCATTTTGAAAAAATATTTGAAGTATGTGAAAAAACTAATTTAGTTCTTAATTGGGAGAAATGTCAATTTATGGTCAGCAAGCGGCATTGTATTAGGAGATAAAATTTCGGAAAAAGGCATGGAAGTAGACTCCGTAAAAATTCAAGTTATAGCTAAATTACCACCTCCAACTACGGTAAAGGGGTAAGAAGTTTTCTGGACATGCTGGATTCTACGTACGTTATATAAAAGATTTTTCAAAAATTACTAAACCTCTATGCCAACTTTCGAAAAGGACAAGAAATTTGAATTTACAACTCGAATGCCCGAATGCTTTCGAATTATTAAAAGATAAATTAATTACAACACCTATAATAGTTTCACCTAATCGGGAGAAACCAATCGAACTTATGTGTGATGCTAGTGATTATGCTATAGGAGCAGCTTCGGGCAAAAATATGATAAGATTTTCAAAGTTATATATTATGCTAGTAAAACTCTAAATGATGCCGAAATAAATTATACAATTATCGAAAGAGAATTATTAGCAGTTGTATATGCTTTTAATAAATTTCGGCATTATCTAATAGAAACTAAATGTATTGTGCATACTGATCACTCCTCTATTAAGTATTTAATGCAAAAGAAGGATTCTAAACCAAGATTAATTAGATGGATGTTATTAATGCAAGAATTTGATTTTGAGATCGTTAATAAAAAGGGAACTGATAAACAAATTGCTGATCATTTATCAAGATTAGAATATTGACCCGACCCGCAATTACGCAGTAAATTAACTTCCAAAAGATGGCCAAAAACTTGATCTGATTTATAAATAGCGGCTACTGTGCAAAATCTTAAATGATATAAAAATTAGAAAATATTTTACACACACTAGGGGTACTACGCAAGTATACGTATCGCTTCAAGTAATATAGAGTTTTCTTTAAAAACCCTAGTATCAATCCCACGAGGAAGTGAAGTAAGAGGTCTTTAGTTAAATTCTAGTCTACTACTAATAGTCCCTAGTTTAGAATGTCGATTAAAATTGTGTTTTATATAGCAACTACTCCTAAATACAAGAGTTAAATGTAATAGTAACTATAACTAAATGCAAATAATAATTCTAAAGATAACCCTTTTGGATGAGTTGGTTTGGAGAATTTTGAGATATTAAAAACTACTATTCTTATGTAATGAAATAGATAATGTATAGGAATGAGATGCATTAAATATTGTATGTGCCAAATAGGAACAATCATATTCTTTACCCTTTGGTCCAGGCATAAAGAACTTTGACTAATCCTATGCTTGGTTACTGAATCCGTGGCTAGGCTGGGAGGATACCGACTCTCACTTCGGAGCTCCCACGTTCCCCTCGCCCGAGGGCTAACATCTCCGCTTCAAGCACCCAAACGATAGACCGAACCGAGGATTTTAGCCCGTCACTCTAAAATCTCCAATTCTACGCCCGATTAATATTATTTCCTATTTATTCGCATTCAATTCCCATGAACTTCACCATCCATGGAATTTGAATGTGGTTCCACTTTGTTGAGAATTACACCGCCCTTTCGGGTCGATGCAAATACAACGAATTTTAACACTACAATGGGCCCTTATTGCAATGTAAATGAAGTGCAAGTAAAAATCATCACATTTGTAATTAAATTTACTTCTACCATGCATCACAAAATCCTAAACATGATTTCTACTCATTGCAAAAGAAAAGTAAAAAGAAAACAATGTCATACCACTATTTCCAAAGAAGAAGAAAGAGTAAGAGAGATGCATCACAAAGCACGAAGAAAACATAAAGGAAACTTCATTTAACAAAAACAAATCCACTAAATAAATGTTTACAAAATTATAAGATAATGAAGAACAATACTTAGCTTTTTCCCTTGAAAGAAAGATGAAGATCTCTCCCATAAAGTCTCTCACGATCCATGCAATGCTAGCGAAATCCCTTACAAATTCTCTCAAAATCTCCTCTCCAATCTCTCCAAAAGGGTAGAAATCTACATTTCTACTCTTAATCTAAGAATCCTAAGCATTCATCTAAGTTTTTTTCTCATTTCCTCTATTGTTTTTTTTCCATTTCTAACATATATTCGCCATTTTAAAGAGTATGGACGAATTTTGAAGAGTTTCCTTAAGCACCCCTTCGAAAAAGCGTCCAAATACGTCGAATATTGGCCCAAAACTGCCAAATATCGATTCATGGTCATTCGGGCCGCTGTTGGTCTCGGGAAAATCTCACCGTCGGCAAGATCGATCTCGCCGTCGGCGAGCAGGCTGCTGCGTGGTGTTGACCTCATTTTTGATGAGGTCTTCTCTTCTTCTCTTTAGTACTTAGGATCTAGCCTTAGGCTTTTCCTTTGACTATCTTAGAGGACTAGAATTGGGACCCACCTTTTAGAAATTCAAACCACTTCTTAACTCCCCGCAAACTCCACAAACTCGACTATAGACCCCTAATCACCTAGAGGGTCGAAATCAAATGCGGAAGTTTAAAGGATGAGTTCCTATAGGACTCTTCGGCCTTAGGATCGCCCCGGTGGCCTCGGTCCGGTGAAGGGTCGACTCGCACACACACTACACTTTCACACACCTCCTAAAAACACACCCATACCCGACTTGACCTCCCGACTCATGTAGGTGATTCACATGGATGGTCCTTAACCCCTAAGCCCTCGCAAGCAGGTTAGGAACAACATAGTGAATGCCTCAAAATGAGTCCCTTCATGGCTCATGTGGGCTTGATATGGCTTCATGGCTCAACAAAAGATGATTTCATTTCACTTACATCCACTCAATCTTCAATTTCCCAAATTTTCAATTTTCGACCCCCGAACCCAACACCCGCCAACCTACCCAAAGCCCTGAATAGCCCAAATTTCTCAAAAATTTCCAAATCACCCAAATTTCTCCAAAATCAATCTCAAACATTTCCACATCACTCAAATTGATCATCCATACCCAAAAATACCAAAAATTCCAAGAAAAACCTCCCAATACCCTCCAAATACCCAAAATACCCCTTTTGACCCAAAAATCCAAAAATTCAAAAATTCCCAGAAAATTCCAGAAAATCCCAAATATTCCCAATTTCATTTTGTTCAACTACACCATGGGCCAATTTTGTCAATTTACCCCACTTTTATCAAAACCCCCAATTTGACTCATTTTAACCCAAAGTAAACCCAATGTCAAACCTAACCTACCCAATTGACCCAAATTCTGGTCCAATTCAATTCTAAACTTCAATTCAACATCCCCAACACCAATCTAGACCAAATACAAGCCCAATTTGATTGGCATCGGGATCCAATTTCACTTTTGGCCCTAAAGCCTAATTTGGACCTATGACCCAAACCTAACCCAAACTCACCCAATTCAACTCCAATTAACCCCAAATCTTTTCTAAACCTTCCTTGACATCCCCATAAACAAAACACTAACATGATTTGCCCAAAACTTTGATCCAAACCCCACTCAAATTTAACCCAAAGCTAAAAGGCCCATTTTCGACCTAAACCCAAACCTAGCCCAAATAAGCCCAAATCCCCAAAGTCAAAACCTAACCAAAGCCAAAACCTCTTTGAAACACTCCCATAAACATTTCCCAACATTAATTTTACATCAATTTCAACTCTAGCCCAACATTGGCCCAAGTTAGCCCAATTCGACCCACCTTAGCCCACTTACCAATTAAACCCAAATTCAAACCAATTCAAACCCAAATCACCTCAAACTTGTTTCAAACCACTCATGAAGCATCCCTAAACCAAACTCAACAATTATTTGGCCCAAGCCTTTACCAAAATCTCATCCCAAAATCCATTTTAAATTTAAAAGCCCACTTCCCTAAACCTCCCTAAAAGCCCATTTCCACCAAATATAAAAGCCCAAATTTGGCCCTAAAGCCCACATGACATTTCCATTTGCCATCCATTTAATCAAAGCCATTCCCTAAGTTATAATTCCATCATCAAACAATTCCAAATCAAGCCCCATACAAATTCACACCAAAATATCCAAAATTCTTAAAACCCATTTTTATGAAATCGACCCAACCTTTTCCCAAGCCAAATGGAGCCATGAAGCCATGCATGAGCCACATGTGAGCCATGAAAGCCTCGGACACTTCACCATACCCAAAATGGCAAGAGGAGGGGACCCTTTAATGATTCTCTTAAGAGTAATTAACCACTCCCATGTCTCCCCTAACTCTTGCTTAAGCTTAATCGTACTTGGATCGTGACTCGACCCCACTAATCAAGCCGATCCAAGTGACTTTCCCTTCACCCAAATCGGCCTTGGAGGGTGAACCTAACCCAAAACCAAGGGTTGACCCATTTAGACCCAAAAACTAGCCCTTTCCCATTCCACTTTGATTCAAACCCTTTACACATGGCCAATGCTAATCGATCGCACAAGCCTCCAGCCCCGACCCACCCGACCTCGAGGGTGACCCATGCTCGGCCGGCCGCCCACCCGCCGCCGGAAAACGCCATGCCCGAGACCTCGGGAGTGAGCCAACATTGAAATTCTCCCTCGCCGAGCCGCCCCATGCCTAGTGGTCACCATGGCCGTTCTTCTCCTCACCGGAGCAAACTCGATCCCAAGCCCTAACTCTCCCCGGGAGGCCCTCCACCCTCTCCTATTTAAACCCCTCACCCTCACGGCCATGAAAAGGAGAGTTGCAAAACCTCGCCAAAACTCGCCAAAATTGTTCCGCACCCCTCCTCATACACAGAGCACTTGATCCCCAGCGAGATCCCCCCGCCATTTCTTCTCTCGCGAGCTCAATTTCGCAGTCGAAATTCAAGCCCAAAACCAGGACACTCCTCCACAGCCGAGCCAATCCCCAAATCGATTGTCTCTACACCTTCACCGTACCAAGGGAAGGTGTCCACCAAGAAAAGCCCCATCTCCAGAGCCACCCAGCTTGCTCCGCACTCCAAGCTTTGTGATCACTCGTGGTCGAAGTCCAACCTGCACAATTCACTGCACTCAGAGACTTCATCCGGAGCTTGCCAGATCCAATCGAAGGTGCAACAACTCTCGCATCGAAGCTTCACTTCTCCGAGCAAAGGTATGAATTCATTCTTCTTCCCGAGCTTACAGAGATTCTCCATTTCATTTGAGTAAATTTCAATGCATGTTTACCGTATGGATGTGTTCGTCTCTTCAAGACGAATCCATGTGAGCATAAGAACACGAAAATCCATCGAGAATCGAGCGAGAAATTAGTGGTTGGAAGGTTAACGGTCATGGGTGCACACCGGCCGTAGACGATGACCGTGAGCCGTTGGATCGCGCGTGTATCGAGCGGACGGATCGATCGCGCCGACCGCAGAACGTTACGCGAACCGCGGGTCCCGGACGCGCCGACTCGATGGCGGCGCCCAATCACAGCGCGCGACACGTACCGCTTCGGAGAGGCTAAGGCTGACGCGGCGCCGACTCGGATAAATAGAAAAATAGGGTATTTTCTGATTTATTTAATTCCCCGAACTTTGAAAATTCATATCTTTGTGTAGAAAAATCCTAAAAATAAAATAAAAATACCCTCTCGCTCAAATGAACGGAGGAGAATAATGTGGAAAAGAAATTAATTAATTTTGTTTAGTATTTTATTTTTAATTAATTATTTACTCCCTGCATTGTTTCAATTCTCCATGCATTCACACAATTCACCATGGCATGAGACTATAGGGCTTTGAAGCCTCCGAACTTAGGGACATTCCCTGAATTTTCCAAGGTCGTAGGCCATCTCTCGTGAAAAGTTATTGATTTTTCAAATGCATGTTGTTGTTTCAAGTATTTTAATTTCAAAAATTAGCATGTTGTGAAATAAATTCTAGGAAAATTTGGTGATGTTCCTTATGACCAGAGAACCCTAGGAAAAATAGGATTTGAGTTAATTCACTCGCATTAACCCTAATCGGCTTAAACACCCAAAATAAGTTTCTAATTAATTAGAGTTAACCATAGATCAAATTGACTTGAAATCAATTCTCCACTGACCTTTAGGATCAGAGGAACCCATCATAAAAATTTGAGATCAATTGGACTTGGTTAGCCCCACTAATCGGGTTAATTAAGCCACTTAGTCATTTTAAATTTTAAAAATTCATAACTTTCAAAATATCTTTCAAAAATTCACCAAATTGGTTTTGGAGTCTCTCTGATATCAGGGAGTTTAAGAAAATTAAAATTTCAATTTTCTAAAAAAGTTGATTTTTAATATTATTTTAATATTTTTAATAATTAAAAAATAATAAAAATCACAAAAATAATAAAATTCACCAAAATGTTATATTTTAAATTTTAATCACTTAGGAACAAACCCCATATTTTTCCTAGGTCTATTTAGTGAGATATTAAATTTTAAAGCCCTAAGGTAATTTTTAAAATTAAAAAATGTATTTTCTAGCATTTTCACTAAAATAATTATAATAAATCAAAGAAAAATCAGAAAATTGTAAAGTTTGGTTCTCTGGAATCCTTGATATCAGAGAGAATTTTAAAAATTATAAAATTTATTTTTCAACATTTATTTTATTTTTAAATTAATTAATACTCCAGAACTTAAAATAATTCTAATAAATAAAATATAATTCAAAAAATTACAAAATTTGGTCCAAATGGTCCTCTGGTCATTAGGAATGTCCCCTAATTTTCTTAAGGACAGAAACTTTCCCTTGGTCATGTTATTGAATTTTCCTTGGAAATTTCTATTTTCTACAAAAAATAATTATATAAATAAATTAAATACAGAAAAATCACATTTTTTCCTCTCATGTCTTCATTGACACATAAGTGAAGTCACATAAAAATTTCAAGTTCATTTGAGTTCAATTTAGTGAATTATGAAGTTA
Source organism: Papilionanthe hookeriana x Papilionanthe teres (assembly GCA_022702705.1). Taxonomy (NCBI): domain Eukaryota; kingdom Viridiplantae; phylum Streptophyta; class Magnoliopsida; order Asparagales; family Orchidaceae; genus Papilionanthe; species Papilionanthe hookeriana x Papilionanthe teres. The sequence goes on along the minus strand of CM040426.1, from coordinate 40,693,441 downwards.
TTAGGCTTAAAGGGCAAAATGGTAATTAAAATTTTAACCCTTAATTAAAACTTTAGGTTTAATAAAATTTTTAACAAATAAAATATCTGATCCTAATCTGATTTGGATGATTTAAATTTAAACAATTAAAGGATAGAAACCTACTAAACAATTTAAAAATAATTAAAATAAACCTTAATTAAATAATTAATCGAATTCGAAGAATAATAAAATCGGAATTATTAAAATAAGGGATATTATTAGGAAGAGATTTATTCTTTAATTTAAAAATCCCTAAATTAATCATCTCATTAATATTCAACTCTTAATTAAAATGATAACTCAAATTTAAAATATTAAAAGACTTAATCATTAAACTAAAATTAAATCATTAAACTCTTTCAAAAATTTTCAATTAAATTAAATTAAATTAAGATTAAAAGTTGAATTAAATTAAATTAAAATTAAATTAAATTAAATAAACAAATTAAATTAAATTAAATGAATTAAATACATTAAATTAAATAAATAAAATTAAATTAAATTAAATTAAATTAAAATTAAATTAAATTAAATTAAAAAATTAAATCAAATAAATTAAATTGAATTAAATTAAATCAAATCAAACTAAATTAAATTAAATAAATTAAATTAAAGTAAATTAAATTAAATTAAATTAAGTTAAATTAAATAACCTTACTTAAGACATGAAGAAATAAATCTAAAATAACTTCAACACTATTCCAAACTTAAATCATTAATTCAACTTAAATTAATCACAAATCATTAAATATCATTTTGCCCTTAGGAGCTTTAGTTATCATAACTCCTAAACGTAACATTAAAATGAAATGTTACTTCACTTATAGGACATTCAAATGTCCTAGCTTCACTCGAGCAAGTTAACAAAACTCGAAAACCTCTGACGATCGATTCATTTACACAATTAAATTCATTTCGACTTAAAACAATCCTAGAAATATCGAAAAGATGTTTAAGATTCTTCTTAAGCACTTCCTCAATATGATAGGATATTTACAAGAACAATCGAACTTAATTGTTCTTCGATGAAGAAAATCGTCTTCAAACCAAAAACACAAAGAACCTAGACGTCATAGAGAAACGACTAACCGTAGGATTAGGAATTTGGTAGAAAACCATAAACCTTTCCCTTAGCTTTACCTAGGAACTTGCTTAAATATTCTAACCGTGTTTTAAGTGCAACTTGGGATGACTGGAGGATCCTCCAGTGTACGCTTTTATTTTATCGCAATTTATTTTATCGCAATTTATTTAATCGCATCGCACTTATTTCTCGTACGATAAAACAACAGCTTGCATGAAAACCGACACCTTTAGGACGTAAACCAAAACCGAAACCCAAAATTAAAATAAAAGACACTACAAGATAAAATTCACCTCCACAACATTTCAAAATATAAGACAACTCAAAATTTAATCACAAACGGAACACAAAACTACAACTACAACAAAATTAAAACGTCTCATCGAATGATCTGGAATACCTCGGATGATGTAACCCACGTGTTGCTAACGGGATTTCCCACTGCCTAAATGAAAGTGCGGAACTCATTTAGCTGAGTTTAGCAAATTCATCCGGACTAAGTGAATTCGATGAAAATAACGGTGCTGGATGACGGAACCGCGGGATCTTAATCGTGCTCGTTTAATCAACTTTAAGATCTGTTTTAATTAAAACACAAAAAAAAACACTTGGAAATTAAGACTTCTCTAAACCGTAACACTTCTCTCATCTCGATTTATGATTTCTAAAACTAAACCTCTCGCAACAACAAGGAGCTCTGAGCATGGTAGGCAAGACGGCCATCGTCGTCAGCAAAACTCGAACCTACATCAACAAAACTTTCCTAGAATTAAAACAACAAAGCCATAGGACTTCGAGGTAGTTTCGCCTAGTGCAACATAAATCCTCAACTCTTCGTTAGTGCATTTGCATTGCAAATTAAGCCCTAACCGGTCTTAGGATTCCGAGGTAGTCGTCCGATACGACATAAACCCTCATATCTTCTGTGCAATTTGTATGATTCTATCATATAAATATAAGCCCTAATTAACTAAAATCGGCAAGATTAAAACATTAAATAAACATTAGGACTTTCCTAAATCCAAGCCAAACAATAGGATAGTCGGGAGATTACCGAAGTTCGCTTCGAATCCGTGATCTCTCCTACTTTTCTCCCTTTGAATTCCCAAAATAAAAATGTTCTAAATTTGATCCATTCCCTATTGAAATTTCCAAAATTCAATCCTTTTGAAAACTTAAACTTCGAAATTCTCGAGAGCAGAATTATTGATTATTATCGAGAGTTTTCTTAGGTGATTCCCGTCACTTAAGATGTAATTAACTATATGGGCTTGCCCTTATAGGGAACTTTAAGAACCCGAGTAATATAAACCCCGTTTAATAGCTTCATATTAAGCTGTGGAATTTGTCGGCTTATAAAATTGGTTCGCAGTACCAAACGGATGTCACAAACCTTTCTAGTTTATTTAATCGAGCCCCATTATCAAGCAAGGTGTGTCTATTCTTCGGGATAGTATACACTGGCTCATGGTGCGGCGCTCGTTTATATAAACTATTCGGGATGTGAGATCAGCTTGATTTCATATCTTAAAATTTTCAAATTTAAAATTATTTTCAAAATCAAATACTACTTTTCAAATTATTTATTTAAATTAAATTAAAATTCGCCGACAATTTCTGTAGGCGACCCCCTTTTCAAAATAAAACACACCAACCTAAAAATATGCCGACATATTTCTGGCGACTCCGCTGGGGAGAATTCCTCTCTCCATTCTAATCAGACAATTCTGCTTTCAAAAATCGGTAGTGCATCCATGCCCCTTATGGATCAAACTACCCTTCTTTCCGTTGGGATACTATGTTCATTTCCACCTCGAACAAGTATAACCAACATTCTCTCGGATTTAGGAGCCACCGTTTAGACACCCCTAAACGAGAGGTTCCGAGATCCTTTTACCTCATTTCCGAGGTGGGTGGACCCCCAATAGGTGTTAGTTTAGGAGTGATCCTTCGGGTCGAGAAGTCTTGCTTAAGACTCTCTTTTTCCTCCGATTCGCATTCCTTACCTTCTCTACACCTTTCAACACTCCGTTCTAAATAAACAAACCCTTTAATAAGTGATTCCTTTTTATAAATACATGAACATGAATGAGTTCGGACTCTTTTCAATTCCTTTCTTTTCGTCCTAAAGAAAAGAAGCATAACTCGGGACCGACAACTAGAATCTACCCCGTGAAATGGAAGCCCCGAAACCGATTTTCTCCTTCACCAATGGATCGGACCTCGCCGTCTATAAGGATGAGCCGCCCGACAATGGAATCATCCGATTTGGACAAGGATTTGAAAACACGAACGTCAAGATCACCGACGTCTCCCTTTTCGCACCGATGAACAAGGTATCCGAAGCCGAAGAGCCGCCGCTCGAGTTCAACCTTAGGTCAACCCAAGAATTCCCTCCTCTCGCAAAGGATCCCGACAAAGAGGAATACCGTTGCCCGCAGAGGACCGTTCTCTCTACCCCCACCGGTCTAGTCGTTTCGCACCCGCCCCGACTTTCGCCAAATCAAAGGGGAAAGAAATCCAAGATTATGATGGACCCGTTACCGTGGAGGGTACGCATCTTCCCGTAAGACCTTCTGTTTTCGAAATCGGGTCCAGCTCAAGGATTCCGTCACTAACAAAGACCCAGCAGAAGAAACGAAATAGAAGGATCGCTAAAGAAGCTGTGGCCGCCGAAATTGCTTTCCTAGAAGAAATTCCGTAATCGCGTAATATACACCGCCGCCCGAATACATACCACCGTTGGGAGGAAGCAGGTTTCATCCCCTCTCCGCCGCAGAAGATGAAGAAAATATTCGCAAGATTGCCGCCAAATTACCACAGACTCGCATATTACAACGAAAGCCGCAAGAGAAGAACTAGAACTACGCCGTTTGCTCGACCGCAAACTTTGGTAGAAAAGTTAGCGAAGAAGGAAAACCGCCCCGTATCGAAATTCTACGAAGGATGGGCGGGTGCCGCTCAAATCCCGTCTCGGGCCCCGAGTAGAACCCGCCATCATGACGTAAAAGCCAAGTAAAAGAATGAAGGCTAGTCCGCCTATTGTCGTCTCGAGATTACAGATCAGGGAGGATACCACCTTCCAAAGCATTTCGGCCGATGTACCATCCGGTCCTAGCACCTTCGCCGCCGAAGGATGGTATGGCGTCCCACTACCGGCAGCTGAGATCGAAACAACGAACTCGAGAAAGAAAGTCTCGCCAGGAGGCTCGAATCAAGAAAGTGCTACCGCGATGAAGGGGACTCGTGAGAAGGGGACCCGCAACTATCGCACGACAACAACGAAGACACACAGAAAGCCCCGCTAGAAGATGCCATGGAAAAGCCGAGAACCGATATCCGACGGTTGGCAAAAGAAAGAGAGGAAAAGTTCGGAGACGAGATTGATTCATCGGAATTCATGGACGACGAATACGCGTAAATCAACATGGTCGAGACACGAGCTTCATCGCCTCGCAAGGTGCTCCTGCAGCACTGCAGAAGAGAGGAGCCAGAACTGATGAGAAGGCAACTTCAGGAGAAAGACGACACGATCGCTCAAATGGCGAAAAGGATGGAAGAGATGGCCGTAGCTCTGGCCACTCTCCAGAGTCAAGTACAACCACAAAGGGAAACACCCCCGGAGGTTATTCACATCAGTAGACGGAGGAAAGGAGATTACGTCCGTCAATGGGGATGATCACCGAAAAGGATACAACACAAAGTATGATTCCCGAAAAGGATATCAAGAACTTGGTGGAACAAAGAAAGCGAGAAGCCTTAGTACTATCAAAGAGCGGAACATCCATTCGGACGGGCAGACCTTACCCCGAAGAATTCGACGCCGTCCAATACCCGAAAGGCTTCGTACCACCTCTCGTTCAAGACCTTCGACGGAACCGGGAACCCCGACAAGATGTGGCACACTTTCGTGCCGCTTGTTGCAATGCCGGCGGGAGCGATGCATTACTCTTCCGATAGCTCGTCGCCAGTCCGTCGTGAATCGCCTTCGACCGGTATGCGTAATTACCAAACTGGTTCGAGCAAAGACATTCTCGCAGCTAGAGAACCTCTTCATCAAGCGATTCGCCGGAGCTCAACACCACATCACTATAGGTGATTTAGTGGTAGAGAAACAAAAGCCGAATGAAACTTTGGTGGATTACATACTCCGATGGAGGAACTTAAGTATGAAGTGTGAACCACAACTGCAAGAACAAGATGCAATCGGCATTTTACTAAAAAGCATTCACGGCCCGATAAGCACTTCTCCTCAAGGGATTCACTATTAAGACTTTCGAGAAGTTGTTAAGCAAGGCCGGAAGCTTGCAAGAAGAGGCGAAGCAATTAAGTTTCACCGACAAGACGGATAAACAAAAGCCTCAGTAAAGACTTTTGAAAAGAGATCCGGATCGTCGCAGCGAGCTGACAAAGGCAAGCAACCGATGCAAATACCACCGTAACGGCCGCAACAACCACAACAGTACTACCAAGAACCCCGGCCCAGCCTATCAATCATCTCCGCAAGATGAACAACCGCCTCGTCCGCAACGTACATTAAGAGAGCTTTTGAGCAGAGAATATCCGTTCAAGAATGAAGCAAAGGCTAAAAATGTTCCGTAAGTCCGATGAAGACTCCGGATTTCCAACCGCGAGCCTAAAAGACCGAAGAGGTCAACAAGAAAGGTGATCCCAACTTTCGCCCTTACCACCGGATGCTTCGGGCACAAGATAGAAGATTGCATTACCTTCAAAAGTCGGCTCAATGACAACTCGCGGAAAGGGAATATAACGATCCCGAAGGAGTACTACGAAGGAACCCCGTAAAGGAGGTTCCGTCAATGTTATCTCGACCGATCCCATCATTCCGATAGATCCCTATACAACCGACGATGGATGGACTACCGCTCGGACGAGGTCTTCGAAAAGATTTTAGACAAGCATCCGTACCGCTTCGTACGAGCTTCAATTCGTAGTTTGAAACCCGTTAAGCCGGTACTATCACTTGCGATGAAGAACCACCTCAACAGAGACGATCGAAGAGAAGAAGAAAATCGACGAAGAAAAGAAGACCGAGGCACCTAAGGCTGGACTAGGGGCCGCTTATCCTAGATAGTTGTTTCCGATTCGGGGAGAAATCCCTCGAACCCTCGACTCGTATGATTATCCGCTCACTTCGGTGGGATCATATAATGATAAGGGTGATGGCGTTGGCTACGTTTTGACCGTTTCTAACGATTACGTAACTAACGATAATCCGGATATCGATTTCGATACCAACGACAATTCTCAAATCATACACAATCTAGACAAGCAAAATAATGAAGAAGACATCCATCAAGGAGGCTATGAGAGTTCAACAAGCAACGAATCTATCTGCGAGTTTCGAGGAGCTCCAAATCACGATAGAAGTTAGAGCCTTCGGACTCGAAGCTAATCCGGAAGAGCCCGTCATTCCGATTCAAGATGAGACACCGGCAAGCTCAACAATAGATTCGAAGAAATTACGAAGTCAACTTAAGGAGTGGAAAAGTTCTACCTCCGAGAATGGGTCCAAAAGACAAAGGAAAGCGTGTGGTTGTTCGAGAAGAACCAACCCCAGCAGAAGAAACACCCATTCGAGAAGAAGCGAGACACATGAAAACAAAGTGGACTACAACGTGCTAGCCCATCTTAGGAAACTACCAACCAAACTAAGCATCTATGACGCTCTCATCTTATCAAAGGAGATGAGAGAAGTTCGATCAAGGCCTTACTCGATCCGGAAATTTGCTTAAGCTCAAATGGCCGGAGAGTCCTTAGATGAGGTTTGCTCGTTAAAGGAACAACGAGGTGTTACCTTCACGGACGACGACCTACTACTTGGAACAGCAGATCACAACCGACCGTTGTACATTTCGGCTACAATCGGAAAATTTACACTCTCCGCAGTATTGGTGGATCCAGGAGCATCAATCAATATAATGAATCTTCGAACGCTAAGCATACTTGGAAATTGATGCTCGCGAGCTCGAGGCGGACAAAATGTTATTAAGAGGATTCAACCGTAAAGGAGAAAGAGCCCTCGGCTCAATAACGCTACCGATGAAGACCGGTGACTTAGCAAAGACAACCGCGAAATTTCACATAATCGATTCGAAACATCGTTCAACGCTCTACCGGGCCGACCATGGATACATGAAAACAGGATGGTACCATCATCTCTACATCGTTGCATCAAGTACTACGATGGAGGGGAACAAGGCATCAAAGGTGACTTACAACCATTCTCCGTACATGAAATTGGAATCCACGAGGATGCAGCTTTATTATGCACCACCGAAGAAAACGATCTTCTCCGTAGATACCATAACAAATGAAGCAAAGAAAGTTCGGGACAACGAAGAACCCGAAGTTCTAGTCCAACAGCCACTCACCACTCCCTTACGGCGAGATGGTGAAGGTTTCTCCACAACTCGCATCCGAGGTCGAGGCCGGGACGAGGTCGTGGTAGAGACGTTAGGACGATCGGACGCAGGAAACCAACCATTAATGTCAATCGGGAAGATAGTTCCGAAGAAGAAAAGAAATCAAACAAGAAGCAAGCGACAATAAGTCGAAAGAAGCCGCAATTCAAAATCCCTATCGAAGATGAAAGAAATGAAGAATATAAATCGATGTACGAGAAGATTAACCACTATGTACATACTATGACCCTGACCCCGATCCATTCTAATAAGATCGAGGGTATGGAGGTCAAAGAGGTACGTAGCGGTGGTGCAAAACCAATCAAATTCTACCGTGGTGCTTCTTCCTCCAAAACCGAAAATAATGTACAACTCAAGATGCTACTTCATCGAATTAATGGAATTGCCTTTCGAGTGGTACTCTCCCCGTGTTCAAAATTTAATTCAACGTGGTTTCTTACCTCGACAAGTGGACAAAAGGTCAATCACAACGTTTTGAAAATTTATGGAATAACTCCGGCCGTCCACCCAACTCAAAACATGGTCTCGGATTTGGCACAAGAGGATCGACCGACGATACCGAATTTTGCTTGGTTGTCACCTGCGGATCTAATGAAAACCGCATGGAAACTACGAAGAACTCGAAGATTTACAAATTGGAGACGCTCCACCGAATTCGAAGAAGAAATCAAATCTACAATAGATGAGTTAATAGAAGTTAACTTAGGTACTAGCGAAGAGCCTAGACCTACCTTTGTTAGCTCTTTACTCAATAAAGAAGACTCCAAAGAAATAATCAAGTTATTAATGGAATTCAAAGACCGTTTTGCTTGGAGCTACGATGAGATGCCGTGTTTAGCTCCGCAGGTCGCAATCCATAAACTAGAGTGGACCCTACTTCGTTCCAGCCGTACAAGGTCCCGAAGAATGCGTCTAGAAATCGAACAACAAGTCATAGCCGAAGTTAAAAAGCTAATAGACGCTAAATTTGTCCGCGAAGAACAATACCCGACTTGGTTAGCCAACGTGGTACCGACCGTGAAGAAGAATGGTCGATCGAGATTTGTGTGGATTTCGTAGATTTAAACAAGGCATGTCCAAAAGATGAATTTCCTCTACCGATCCCGCAATTAATGATCGACATCGCTTCAACACACGAAATATTCTCATTTATGGATGGATCTTCGTGATACAACCAAATAAAAATGGCTCCGTAAGATGAAAAACTTACAAGCATTCGTAACGCCGATCGGAGTATTTTGCTACACAAAGGATGCCATTCGGATCAAGAACGCAGAGCAACCTACCGCAGAGCAATGACAAGAATTTTTGATGATCTCATCCATAATCAAGTCGAATGCTACGTGGACGATGTGGTCATCAAAAGTAAAGTAAAGGACAACCACTTGTATGATTTGAGAATTGTTTTCGAACGATTAAGACAATTTAACCTTAAGATGAATCCTTTAAAATGCGCCTTCGGCGTCACCTCCGGTAAATTCTTAGGATTCGTTGTCCGACATCGTGGAATTGAAATCGACCCGGAGAAGATTAAAGCCATCTTAGAAATGCCGCCTCCCAAAACCTTAAAACAACTACGATCTTTTCAAGGAAGCCGGCATATCTTCGACGCTTTATCTCGAACTTGTCGTGTAGGTGTCACCTTTCTCGGCACTAGTTAAAAAGGACGCCAAATTTATTTGGGAAGAGAAATGCCGTAGGGCCTTCGAGGACATTAAACAATACTTAATGACACCTCCCGTCTTAGCAGCCCTGGCCTCGGTAGACCGCTAATACTTTATACCGCGGCTTTAGACGACTCTCTCTGAGCCCCGTTAGCCTGTGTCAATGATGAGGGTAAAGAAAATGCTCTTTATTACCTAAGCCGTCGTCTATCGCCAACGGAAATAAGGTATCCCGCAATTGAAAAGCATTGTTTGGCCCCCGATCTTCGCCGCTCAAAAGCTCGTGCATTACATGCTTTCTCATAAGGTCAACCCGATCTCGAAGTTTAATCCATCGCAATACTTCGATGACTCGTCCAACGCTTTCCGACGGACTTGCCGATGGTCAATGATATTATTGCAATTCGATATAACTTTCGTGCCTCTTCGTGCCGTAAAGGGACAAGCCCTAGCAGACTTTCTCGCAAAGACACCCTTTGCCGGCAGAATCTCCTCTCAATGACGATCTCGCCGATGAACAAATAATGAACCTAGAAGACCTCGATGATCGACATTGGGAATTATATTTCGACGGAGCATCTTCAGCAGCACAAAGACGAAGAATCGCAAGTGATAGTTCCCAGTAAGGCAGAATCGGGCTAATCTTTATAACACCGGAGCGGGGGATGTTAAGATACTCCTACCACTTGACGTAACCATGTACAAACAACAAAGCCAAATACAAAGCTCTCATAATCAGGATCGGAATCGACTATCCAAATGGGTATAACGGATATCAATATTTATGGAGTTTCGCAGCTGATCATTCAACAGTGTCACGGACAAGTACAAAATTCTAAAGCCAAGACTCGAGCAGTACTTTCAATATGCAATGAAATTGCTGGAATGGATTCCGAATGTAACAATCTACAAGATTTCCAGAAGAGAAAATGCGCTCATAGATGCATTAGCCTGCCTTGCAAAATAATTTGTCTGCTTACAGGATGAGTCAGTTGAAATGTCGGCTCAGTGACGACGAGTCCTCTCACAAACTCGACAGCGATAAAATACACAAATTAGAAAAAGAGCAAGAAACAATATGCAGTATAACGTAAAAATGCGTAAGATTGGTGGCAGCCATTAATAGATTACCTGCAAACAGGAAATTTACCGGACGATAAGTCGTTAGCCCATCAGATTAAGAAAAGAACTCTGTCTTACGCATTAATAAACAATACGTTATACAGAAGGTCTTTTGATCAGATGTGGCTAAGGTGCCTAAGCGGGTCCGAAGCTCGTGAAGTTGTTAAAGAAGTGCACTCGAGACTCGAGGCACTCACCACCAAGTTCGAAAATGAAAATGAAGATCAAAAGACTAGGGTACTACTGGCCCTCGATGATGAACGATTGCATGAAGATCACCAACAGTTGCCACCAGTGCCAAGTGCATGGAGTGGTTCTACACCAACCTCCGAATATGCTACATCCGACAATCCTTTCGTGGCCATTTAAAAGTTGGGGCAAAGTTATCGTGGCTCCAATAGAACCGCCTTCCTCAAGAGGACATCATTTCATCCTAGCAGCGAAGGATTACTTTTCGAAATAGGTAGAAGCGGTACCGCTCGTAGAAGTGAAAGCACATAACGTGCTGCAAGCTTCTTTAAAAATCAAGTCGTCTACCATTTCGGGGTACCGCGCATAATTATTTCGTATAATGGGTCCGCGTTCGAAGCACGCAAGGTCAACAATTTTGTCGTGAGACACGGAATCGACCGGCGATATTCAACAATTTACTACCCAAGAGCAAACGGCCTAGCCGAGGCTTTTAATAAAACTCTCGTTCAAATTTTAAAGAAGACTTTAGACGACAATAAGAGAAATTGGCACGAGAAGTTGTTAGAAGCCTTATGGGCTTACCGGACAACCTTCAGAACTCCTACGCAAGCTACACCTTACGCTCCGGTGTATGGGTCCGAGGCAAGGTTACCTTTAGAGGTTCAGCCTCCCTTCACTCGTAATTGCAGCTTGCAAATAAAATCACAACAGAAGAGAACGCCAAATTACGACTCGAAGAATTAGAGAGCCTGGAAGGGAAAAGACTTGCAGCACAACAGAATCTAGAACTATACCAAGCTAGGATGGTTCAAGCCCATGATAAACTGGTCCGCCCAAGAACCTTTAAAGTTGGTGACTTAGTTCTCGTTTCAAAAGACCTATCCTCGCACACCGCAAGATAGGGGAAAATTTGAACCCACTTGGGAAGGACCATTCGTAGTCAAGCAGCCTACTCGAGAGGTTCCTACCAGCCTAGTGAATTGCCAAGGAGAACGACATATGCTTCCGATCAATGGACGATACTTGAAAAAGTACTACGCTACCTGATGTTTCGAAGGAATGAACTTTCCATCCCTAGAAGCACGGGTGAAGTGATTACTTATGACTGGGTCCGAACCCAAAAAATAACAAAAATGTGCTAAAATAAATAAAATCCTGATAATAAAATTTTCCTTGTTTTCTTTTCCAAATCAAAATCTCTTACCTGATCTTATCCCACTTCATTCCCGTTAAGTTTGAAAATATAAAAATAATAATAAAACAAAATGTCTTTAATAAACATTTTTCGATGTTCTTGTTCTTAAGTACAGCCCTCGATCCTTTTCCTTGTCTTTTCGCAGGGAAATGTCGAGCGGGCGGTTGGTCTTGAACTTTAAGAATGGCGTAAGCCTCGCACTCGATGAAAAGAGGGTGAAAGATGGAGCGATAATCGAGATCGACTCGCATTTCGCACCAGCAGGCCTACGCGACGAGGAAAATGACCGGGTCCCGGCTGACCGAGAAGAACCGCCCGACATACAGATGATGAAAGTGGGTGGCCCAAGCCACCAATCCAAAGAACAAGAAAAGAAAGACAAATATTGAAGAAGATAAGAAAATGAAGTTTGTAGTCGCTACGACAGAGGGCAGGCTTGTCGCCGCCGCGCCCACAGAGATTCAAGAAGTTCGGAGAGCTACTCTCACAAAGAACGCAACGAAGAAATAAGAATCGCCGTATCCGTAAGATGTTGACAAAACTAGCCGCGGATCGCATGACGAGGCAGCTTGCTAATGTCGCTGCATACACTTCAAGGACACCAGCTCACCAAGAACCAGAAGAAAGGAGGCCAGCTCCTAGGATGACAGAAAGAACCAGAGAAATCTCACAAAGACCAGAAGAAGGAAGGTTACCACGCCACCGGATAGAACCACCAGTGATGCATGACCTTGTTGCAGAAGCAACCCCGGGGGATGTCCCGACAGACATCATCCCTGAGGAGCCGAGGTATGCAGGAGAACGTGAAGGGATCGAACCTTATATCCCACAATATGTCACAAGGCCTCGCCATCTGCAGATCATTCCGGAATACGAGCTGGAGAGAATGCAAAATGTTGAAAATAAAACCTTTGAATACTTTGAAAGGATTCGAGGCAGAAGAATCAATATACTGGAGGGCCTCGAATTACATACAGATGTATTCTCGTAGTATGAGCAAGAAGAAATCGTGGATTGCATCCGGATTTGAAAAGACCGGGCCGAGCGAGCCGCCTAAGGGAAAACACATACTCGAGCCCCGGAGATGGATGCCGTGGAAAGGAAGAATCACAATACAATGTGGATGTCGTTACAACTTTGCCGAGGACAGAAGGGAAACCCGCCGGAATACTCCGTCATGGGCAAGTGGACCCGATGCCATTAGTCATCAAGAGAATGGTAAAGAGATTGATAACATGGAGGGTACCGCCGCCAGACCGCATACCCAATAGCCGCATCATCAACATCTACAAGCAGGGTGACCGTATACCCCCACACATCGATCACCATGACTTTGTCGACCTTCTCGCACGCCTCTTTTCCGAGCGAGTGTAACATCATGTTCGGATCCGACCTCCGGATAGCAGGCCCGTGTGAGTTTCGAGGGCCGTAAAGATACCACTACCGGTAGGTTCCGTCATGATACCGAAGGGTAACGGAGCAGTATATCGCCAAGCATTGCATACCGTGAGTACCAGATGAAGCGGATCTCGCTTACGTTCGGGAGGATGGACGACGTAAAGATACCTTACCATTTCCGACTCGTACCCGGAGCTAGAGAGCCTCCGACCTTACGAGCCGTGAGTTACATGGAAGATATCACACCTCCAATGTACATCCATACGGCATCCTCGCCAAGGACGGCTTGGAAGGTGATGTTATCGACCATGCATCTCACTATTCGTACATGGACTTTTGACAGATGCTTCTTTAGATGGATCAACAAAGATCATACACAAATCCGTTTCGAGTCTACATGGATTGTATGAGATATATTCCGTATCAAGTCGTACGATGTATCTTCGCATGATTGGAATAAAAGTGACCATGTCACATTTTTGGCCTTCACCTCTTTTGTGCAAATTGGTTGGGAAACGCCGTTAAAGTTAAATGAACTTCGAACAAAGAACAGAAAAGAAAAAAAAAAAAACAGAAGAAAACTTTCGTTAAAAAAAAAGAGGATCTAAAAAAAGATGACAAACACCAAATTCACATGAGCATTAAACAAATAACAAAATAAAATTTGAATCATTAAAGGATAAACAAAATCAACAAGAATGTTAAATCAAATTCTCAATCAAATTTCGAATCCAATCTTTATCAAATTTCAAATTCAATCTTTCCAGATTCCAAATCTCTATCAAATTTCAAATTCAATCTTTCCAGATTCCAAATCTCTATCAAATCTCAAATTCGATCTTTCCAGATCTCACATCAAACCTCAATCAAATTCAAAACTTTGGGTCGAGGATTTTACATCCAAGACTGCACTGCTTTAGGATTTTCTTCCTACTGCACTGAAATACATAAATTCAAACCTTTGGGTCGAGGATTTTACATCCAAGACTGCACTGCTTTAGGATTCTCTTCCTATTGCACTGAAATACATCAATTCAAACTTTTGGGTCGAGGATTTTACATCCAAGACTGCACTGCTTTAGGATTTTCTTCCTACTGCACAGAAATACATAAATTCAAACTTTTGGGTCGAGGATTTTACATCCAAGACCGCACTCGCTTTAGGATTTTCTTCCTACCGCACCGAAATACATCAAATTCAAACTTTTGGGTCGAGGATTTTACATCCAAGACCGCACCGCTTTAGGATTCTCTTCCTACCGCACCGAAATACATCAAATTCAAACTTTTGGGTCGAGGATTTTACATCCAAGACCGCACCGCTTTAGGATTCTATTCCTATCGCACCGAAATACATCAATTCAAACCTTTGGGTCGAGGATTTTACATCCAAGACCGCACTCGCTTTAGGATTTTCTTCCTACCGCACCGAAATACATCAATTCAAACCTTTGGGTCGAGGATTTTACATCCAAGACCGCACCGCTTTAGGATTCTATTCCTACCGCACCGAAATACATCAATTCAAACTTTTGGGTCGAGGATTTTACATCCAAGACCGCACCGCTTTAGGATTCTCTTCCTACCGCACCGAAATACATAAATTCAAACTCCCGAGGTCGAGGATTTTACATCCGAGACCGCACCGCTTTAGGATTCTTCCCCTATCGCACCGAAATACATCAAATCAAACTCTCGAGGTTAAGGATTTTACATCCAATACCGCATTACTCCGAGATCTTTCCTCATTGTAATGATCCAATCCAATCGATTCGATCTTCTTTTGGGTTGAAGATGTTACATCTAAAACTTCAAAATTCCAATTTTCATTTCAAATCAAATCCCTTCAAATCAATTCGACAAACTTCAATCTAAATCGAAACTCCAAATCGAAATCTAAACTCACAACATCATGACTTGAACATGAAACAAAATAAAATCTAAATCGAAATTCTCCCAAATCATGTGATTTGGGATTCACCTCCTTTCCTTTCCTCAGCGAGAGTTCAAGAATCTCCAGCTCCAGAGATATACTCGACACTCCCCACGGAAATTCTTCTACTTCGTCCTAGGTTTGTTACTTGGACATCCGTGTTGGTTCCGTTGATCGCTTCGGTCAACACCAATACGCGCGGTGTGCTCCGTCACCACCACACCTATCGGGGGTCCATTTGTCGACCTCATTTTCGATGAGGTCTTCTCTTCTTCTCTTTAGTACTTAGGATCTAGCTCTCAGGCTTTTCCTTCGACTATCTTAGAGGACTAGAATCGGGACCCACCTTTTAGAAATTCAAACCACTTCTTAACTCCCCGCAAACTCCACAAACTCGACTATAGACCCCTAATCACCTAGAGGGTCGAAATCAAATGCGGAAGTTTAAAGGATGAGTTCCTATAGGACTCTTTCGCCTTAGGATCGCCCCGGGTGGCCCGGTCCGGTGAAGGGTCGACTCGCACACACACTACACTTTCACACACCTCCTAAAAATACACCCATACCCGACTTGACCTCCCGACTCATGTAGGTGATTCACATGGATGGTCCTTAACCCCTAAGCCCTCGGCTAAGAGGGTTAGGAACAACATAGCTGAATGCCTCAAAATGAGTCCCTTCATGGCTCATGTGGGCTTGATATGGCTTCATGGCTCAACAAAAGATGATTTCATTTCACTTACATCCACTCAATCTTCAATTTCCCAAATTTTCAATTTTTGACCCCCGGAACCCAACACCCGCCAACCTACCCAAAGCCCTGAATAGCCCAAATTTCTCAAAAATTTCCAAATCACCCAAATTTCTCCAAAATCAATCTCAAACATTTCCACATCACTCAAATTGATCATCCATACCCAAAAATACCAAAAATTCCAAGAAAAACCTCCCAATACCCTCCAAATACCCAAAATACCCCTTTTGACCCAAAAATCCAAAAATTCAAAAATTCTCAGAAAATTCCAGAAAATCCCAAATATTCCCAATTTCATTTTGTTCAACTACACCATGGGCCAATTTTGTCAATTTACCCCACTTTTATCAAAACCCCCAATTTGACTCATTTTAACCCAAAGTAAACCCAATGTCAAACCTAACCTACCCAATTGACCCAAATTCTGGTCCAATTCAATTCTAAACTTCAATTCAACATCCCCAACACCAATCTAGACCAAATACAAGCCCAATTTGATTGGCATTGGGATCCAATTTCACTTTTGGCCCTAAAGCCTAATTTGGACCTATGACCCAAACCTAACCCAAACTCACCCAATTCAACTCCAATTAACCCCAAATCTTTTCTAAACCTTCCTTGACATCCCCATAAACAAAACACTAACATGATTTGCCCAAAACTTTGATCCAAACCCCACTCAAATTTAACCCAAAGCTAAAAGGCCCATTTTTGACCTAAACCCAAACCTAGCCCAAATAAGCCCAAATCCCCAAAGTCAAAACCTAACCAAAGCCAAAACCTCTTTGAAACACTCCCATAAACATTTCCCAACATTAATTTTACATCAATTTCAACTCTAGCCCAACATTGGCCCAAGTTAGCCCAATTCGACCCACCTTAGCCCACTTACCAATTAAACCCAAATTCAAACCAATTCAAACCCAAATCACCTCAAACTTGTTTCAAACCACTCATGAAGCATCCCTAAACCAAACTCAACAATTATTTGGCCCAAGCCTTTACCAAAATCTCATCCCAAAATCCATTTTAAATTTAAAAGCCCACTTCCCTAAACCTCCCTAAAAGCCCATTTCCACCAAATATAAAAGCCCAAATTTGGCCCTAAAGCCCACATGACATTTCCATTTGCCATCCATTTAATCAAAGCCATTCCCTAAGTTATAATTCCATCATCAAACAATTCCAAATCAAGCCCCATACAAATTCACACCAAAATATCCAAAATTCTTAAAACCCATTTTTATGAAATCGACCCAACCTTTTCCCAAGCCAAATGGAGCCATGAAGCCATGCATGAGCCACATGTGAGCCATGAAAGCCTTGGACACTTCACCATACCCAAAATGGCAAGAGGAGGGGACCCTTTAATGATTCTCTTAAGAGTAATTAACCACTCCCATGTCTCCCCTAACTCTTGCTTAAGCTTAATCGTACTTGGATCGTGACTCGACCCCACTAATCAAGCCGATCCAAGTGACTTTCCCTTCAACCAAATTGGCCTTGGAGGGTGAACCTAACCCAAAACCAAGGGTTGACCCATTTAGACCCAAAAACTAGCCCTTTCCCATTCCACTTCGATTCAAACCCTTTACACATGGCCAATCGCTAATCGACCGCACAAGCCTCCGCCCGACCCACCCGACCTCGAGGGTGACCCATGCTCGGCCGGCCGGCCACCCGCCGCCGGAAAACGCCATGCCCGAGACCTCGGGAGTGAGCCAACATCGAAATTCTCCCTTGCTGAGCTGCCCCATGCCTAGTGGTCACCATGGCTGTTCTTCTCCTCACCAGAGCAGCTGATCCCAAGCCCTAACTCTCCCTGGGAGGCCCTCCACCCTCTCCTATTTAAACCCCTCACCCTCACGGCCATGAAAAGGAGAGTTGCAAAAACCTTGCCAAAACTCTGCCAAAATTGTTCCAGACCCCTCCTCATACACAGAGCACTTGATCCCCAGTGAGATCCCCCTGCCATTTCTTCTCTGTGAGCTCAATTTCGTAGTCGAAATTCAAGCCCAAAACCGAGACACTCCTCCACAGCGAGCCAATCCCCAAATTGATTGTCTCTACACCTTCACTGCACCAAGGGAAGGTGTCCACCAGTAAAAGCCCCATCTCCGAGCCACCCGGCTTGCTCCGTACTCCAAGCTTTGTGATCGACCGTGGTCGAAGTCCAACCTGGACAATTCACTGCACCAGGAGACTTCATCCTGAGCTTGCCAGGATCCAATCGAAGGTGCAACAACTCTCGCATCGAAGCTTCACTTCTCCGAGCAAAGGTATGAATTCATTCTTCTTCCCGAGCTTACAGAGATTCTCCATTTCATTTGAGTAAATTTCAATGCATGTTTACCGTATGGATGTGTTCGTCTCTTCAAGACGAATCCATAGAGCATAAGAACACGAAAATCCATTGAGAATCGAGTGAGAAATTAGGGTTGGAAGGTTAACGGTCATGGGTGCACACCAGCCGTAGACGATGACCGTGAGCCGTTGGATCGCGCGTGTATCGAGCGGACGGATCGGATTGCGCCGGACCGGAGAACGTTACGTGAACCGCGGGTCCCGGACGGCCGACTCGGATGGCGGCGCCCAATCGCGGCGCGACACGTACCGCTTCGGAGAGGCTAAGGTCGACGCGGCGCCGACTCGGATAAATAGAAAAATAGGGTATTTTCCGATTTATTTAATTCCCCGAACTTTGAAAATTCATATCTTTGTGTAGAAAAATCCTAAAAATAAAATAAAAATACCCTCTCGCTCAGCTGAACGGAGGAGAATAATGTGGAAAAGAAATTAATTAATTTTGTCCAAGTATTTTATTTTTAATTAATTATTTACTCCCTGCATTGTTTCAATTCTCCATGCATTCACACAATTCACCATGGCATGAGACTATAGGGCTTTTGAAGCCTCTGAACTTAGGGACATTCCCTGAATTTTCCAAGGTCGAGGCCATCTCTCGTGAAAAGTTATTGATTTTTCAAATGCATGTTGCTCGTTTCAAGTATTTTAATTTCAAAAATTAGCATGTTGTGAAATAAATTCTAGGAAAATTTGGTGATGTTCCTTATGACCGGAGAACCCTAGGAAAAATAGGATTTGAGTTAATTCACTCGCATTAACCCTAATCGGTTTAAACACCCAAAATAGGTTTCTAATTAATTAGAGTTAACCATAGATCAAATTGACTTGAAATCAATTCTCCACTGACCTTTAGGATCAGAGGAACCCATCATAAAAATTTGAGATCAATTGGACTTGGTTAGCCCCACTAATTGGGTTAATTAAGCCACTTAGTCATTTTAAATTTTAAAAATTCATAACTTTCAAAATATCTTTCAAAAATTCACCAAATTGGTTTTGGAGTCTCTCTGATATCAGGGGAGTTTAAGAAAATTAAAATTTCAATTTTCTAAAAAGTTGATTTTTAATATTATTTTAATATTTTTAATAATTAAAAAATAATAAAAATCACAAAAATAATAAAATTCACCAAAATGTTATATTTTAAATTTTAATCACTTAGGAACAAACCCCATATTTTTCCTAGGTCTATTTAGTGAGATATTAAATTTTAAAGCCCTAAGGTAATTTTTAAAATTAAAAAATGTATTTTCTAGCATTTTCACTAAAATAATTATAATAAATCAAAGAAAAATCAGAAAATTGTAAAGTTTGGTTCTCTGGAATCCTTGATATTAGAGAGAATTTTAAAAATTATAAAATTTATTTTTCAACATTTATTTTATTTTTAAATTAATTAATACTCCAGAACTTAAAATAATTCTAATAAATAAAATATAATTCAAAAAATTACAAAATTTGGTCCAAATGGTCCTCTGGTCATTAGGAATGTCCCCTAATTTTCTTAAGGACAGAAACTTTCCCTTGGTCATGTTATTGAATTTTCCTTGGAAATTTCTATTTTCTACAAAAAATAATTATATAAATAAATTAAATACAGAAAAATCACATTTTCTCCTCTCATGTCTTCATTGACACATAAGTGAAGTCACATAAAAATTTCAAGTTCATTTGAGTTCAATTTAGTGAATTATGAAGTTATTAGAGCTTAAAGGGCAAAATGGTAATTAAAATTTTAACCCTTAATTAAAACTTTAGGTTTAATAAAATTTTTAACAAATAAAATATCTGATCCTAATCTGATTTGGATGATTGAAATTTAAACAATTAAAGGATAGAAACCTACTAAACAATTTAAAAATAATTAAAATAAACCTTAATTAAATAATTAATTGAATTTGGAAGAATAATAAAATTGGAATTATTAAAATAAGGGATATTATTAGGAAGAGATTTATTCTTTAATTTAAAAATCCCTAAATTAATCATCTCATTAATATTCAACTCTTAATTAAAATGATAACTCAAATTTAAAATATTAAAAGACTTAATCATTAAACTAAAATTAAATCATTAAACTCTTTCAAAAATTTTCAATTAAATTAAATTAAATTAAGATTAAAAGTTGAATTAAATTAAATTAAATAAACAAATTAAATTAAATTAAATGAATTAAATACATTAAATTAAATAAATAAAATTAAATTAAATTAAATTAAATTAAAATTAAATTAAATTAAATTAAAAAATTAAATCAAATAAATTGAATTAAATTAAATTAAATCAAATCAAACTAAATTAAATTAAATAAATTAAATTAAAGTAAATTAAATTAAATTAAATTAAGTTAAATTAAATAACCTTACTTAAGACATGAAGAAATAAATCTAAAATAACTTGAACACTATTCCAAACTTAAATCATTAATTTGAACTTAAATTTGAATCACAAATCATTAAATATCATTTTGCCCTTAGGAGCTTTAGTTATCATAACTCCTAAACGTAACATTAAAATGAAATGTTACTTCACTTATAGGACATTCAAATGTCCTAGTTCACCGAGCAAGTTAACAAAACTTGAAAACCTCTGACGATCGATTCATTTACACAATTAAATTCATTCTGACTTAAAACAATCCTAGAAATATCGAAAAGATGTTTAAGATTCTTCTTAAGCACTTCCTCAATATGATAGGATATTTACAAGAACAATCGAACTTAATTGTTCTTCGATGAAGAAAATCGTCTTCAAACCAAAAACACAAAGAACCTGAGACGTCATAGGAAACGACTAGCCGTAGGATTAGGAATTTGGTAGAAAACCATAAACCTTTCCCTTAGCTTTACCTAGGAACTTGCTTAAATATTCTAACCGTGTTTTAAGTGCAGCTTGGGATGACGGGAGGATCCTCCAGGTACGCTTTTATTTTATTGCAATTTATTTTATTGCAATTTATTTAATCGCATCGCACTTATTTCTCTTGCATGATAAAACAACAGTTGCATGAAAACCGACACCTTTAGGACAGAAACCAAAACTGAAACCCAAAATTAAAATAAAAGACACTACAAGATAAAATTCACCTCCACAACATTTCAAAATATAAGACAACTCAAAATTTAATCACAAACAGAACACAAAACTACAACTACAACAAAATTAAAACGTCTCATCGAATGATCGGAATACCTCGGATGATGTAACCCACGTGTTGCTAACGGGATTTCCCACGGTCTAAATGAAAGTGCGGAACTCATTTAGTTGAGTTTAGCAAATTCATCCGGACTAAGTGAATTCGATGAAAATAACGGTGCCGGGATGACGGAACCGTGGGATCTTAATCGGTTCCGTTTAATCAACTTTAAGATCCGTTTTAATTAAAACACAAAAAAAAACACTTGGAAATTAAGACTTCTCTAAACCGAACACTTCTCTCATCTCTTGATTTATGATTTCTAAAACTAAACCTCTCGCAACAACAAGGAGCTCGGAGCATGGTGGGCAAGACGGCCATCGTCGTCGCAAGAAACTTGAACCTACATCAACAAAACTTTCCTAGGATTAAAACAACAAAGCCATAGGACTTCGAGGTAGTTTGCCTAGTGCAACATAAATCCTCAACTCTTCGTTAGGCATTTGCATTGCAAATTAAGCCCTAACCGGTCTTAGGATTCCGAGGTAGTCGTCCGATACGACATAAACCCTCATATCTTCTGTGCAATTTGTATGATTCTATCATATAAATATAAGCCCTAATTAACTAAAATTGGCAAGATTAAAACATTAAATAAACATTAGGACTTTCCTAAATCCAAGCCAAACAATAGGATAGTCGGGAGATTACCGAAGTTCGCTTCGAATCCGTGATCTCTCCTACTTTTCTCCCTTTGAATTCCCAAAATAAAAATGTTCTAAATTTGATCCATTCCCTATTGAAATTTCCAAAATTCAATCCTTTTGAAAACTTAAACTTTGAAATTCTTGAGAGCAGAATTATTGATTATTATCGAGAGTTTTCTTAGGTGATTCCCGTCACTTAAGATGTAATTAACTATAGGGGCTTGCCCTTATAGGGAACTTTAAGAACCCAGGTAATATAAACCCCGTTTAATAGCTTCATATTAAGCAGGGAATTTGTCGGCTTATAAAATTGGTTCGCGGACCAAACGGATGTCACAAACCTTTCTAGTTTATTTAATCGAGCCCCATTATCAAGCAAGTGTGTCTATTCTTCGGGATAGATACACTGGCTCATGGTGCGGCGCTCGTTTATATAAACTATTCGGGATGTGAGATCAGTTTGATTTCATATCTTAAAATTTTCAAATTTAAAATTATTTTCAAAATCAAATACTACTTTTCAAATTATTTATTTAAATTTAAAATATAAAATTCGCCGACAATTTCTGTAGGCGACCCCCTTTTCAAAATAAAACACACCAACCTAAAAATATGCCGACACGTGGCTCCACGGTTTCGCTCCGTTTGGCTCCGTTTCAACTTCGTTTCGCCCCATTTCAGTTGCATTGCGTTCGTAACAGATAGCCCTACAAAATAAGCATAAAAATAACCTTTCTTTAAAGTATAATCTCATTCAAAAATATGCAATAAGTGTAAAAGAGATTAAGCATCAAAAGACTTATCGAAAGGTGTCGTGCGTAATTTCATTTCTTGCTCGTTTTGCTCCAAATTGCACCGTTTTTGCTTCCTTTTGCTCCAATCACCATTTCTTGTACCTAAAACCAAAAAACATACAAAATACCTTCCTTTAAAGTGTAATATCATAAAAAATAAGTAAAATGATATAGCAAAAAGCGTATATATTTTAGGCGTGTCAAATATCATGAATTATCTGATACTTATAATGAAATTATAGACAGTTTTTCTGATGAACAACTTTATAATGTAATACCTTGGTATGCTGATATAGTAAATTATATTGTAAGTGACATTTTACCACCTATGTTAACTTTGCAACAACAGAAAAAATTCATTCATGATACTAAAACATACTTTTGGGATGAACCATACTTATATAAGCAATGTAAGGATTTAATTATTAGAAGATGCGTGCCTTATGAAGAAACTGAACCAATTATTCAAAAATGTCATGATTCTGATTTTGGAGGACATTTTGGGACTGATAAAATTGCGTATAAAATTCTACAATCTGGATTCTATTGGCCTACTCTATTTAGAGATGTATACAGATATATAAAAATCTGCGATAAATGCCAAAAAGTAGGAAATATATCAAGGAAAAATGAAATGCCTCTGAATTTTATATTAGAAGTTGAAATTTTTGATGTTTGGGGATTAGATTTCATGGGACCTTTTATTCCTTCATTTGGAAACTCATATATATTAGTAGATGTTGATTATGTTTCCAAATGGATCAAGCACAAGCTTTACCTAGGTGTGATGCTAAAAGTGTTTCAAAATTCTTAATGAAAAATATTTTTACTAGATTTGGAATGCCGAGAGTGATTATCATTGACGGAGGAACTCATTTTAGAAACAAATATATTCACAAACTAGTAGAAAAATATAATATTATTCATAAGATATCAACTGCTTATCATCCACAAACTAGTGGATTAGCTGAAATTTCTAATCGAGAGATAAAGCGTATTTTAGAATGGTCTGTAAACCCTAATAGATTGAACTGGTCTATAAGACTAGACATCGCATTACGGTGCATACAGGATCGCTTATAAAACTCGATCGGAATGACTCCTTGCAGCTTATATATGGAAAAACTTGCCACTTACCAGATTGAGTTAGAACATAAAGCATATTGGGCAATTAAAGAATTTAATTATAATATGAAAGAAGTCCGGTGAGAAGAGATTATCGCAATTAAATGAATTAGAAGAATTAAGGAATGAATCATATGATAATGATAGGATTTATAAAGAAAGGATGAAATTATGGCATGATCGGAAGATTAATCGCAGAAATTTTGAACTAGGACAAGAAGTTTTGCTATATAATACTAGATTGAAATTATTTCCCGAGAAATTGAAATCTCGATGGTTAGGACCTTTCACTATAACTCAAATATTTTCATATGGAACTATAGAAATCGAAGATCCAAAAACAGGACATAGATTTAAGGTAAACGGACATAGATTAAAACCATATTTCGAAGGTAGAAGACCAAATTTTAAAGAGGTTTTACTGCTTAGTCGACCTGATTACTAACTGAAATTAGGTCGAGCTGACGACGTTAAACCAAGCGCTTCATGGAAGGCAACCCATAGTAGTATTTTATTTTAATTATATACAAATTAGTGAGTCTGTATTATTAAAACAAATCTTACTACTCAATTTTTTAATTAGAATCATCACAAATTTGAACCTATATGATGAGATCAGAAAATATTCGGACCAGAGCAAAATTGGGCAATTTTACGAAATCTCGCCGACGACGAGGTCGATTCTCGCCGACAGCGAGAATGACGCCTAATTACATTTCAGTTCATTAACGAGCTCGCCGACGGCGAGAAACTGCCCGCCGACAGCGAGATCGCGTGCCATATTTTAAATTAGTTTTATAACTAGCTCGCCGACGGTGAGAAACTTCCCGCCGACGGCGAGGCAGTTGAAAAATGGTTCTCTTAAGTTCTATGTGCGGTTTTGGACGGTTCTAAAGCCATTTCTTTGTAGAAAACCATCCCAAATTCATTTTTTACACTGTTTCTTCCTAAGAAACGACTAGAGACCATTCCTTTCAATCCAAAATGGCCACCAAACTCTTAGAAACCACAAAAACTGGAGTTTTTAACCGAAGAAAATTCGTCAGTTCGGAGGCGCAGCGTATTTTCAACAAAGTTTTGATGAAGAAGCGACTTATTAAAGAAAGGGGATTTGTCAACAGAGGAGTAGAAAATTCCACCACAAAAATTGAAGAAATGATCGCGCAGCGGCATTGGGAGGTATTTTGCTATACGACATCCGCTGTAGTTATTCCTGTAGTTAAAGAGTTTTACTCTAATCTACATGCGATCAACAATGGAAGTGTCTACGTCGGAGGAAGATGGGTAACATTTACTCCTTCAAGGGTAAATGAATTATTTTCTATAGAGAATACCCCTGTCTGTCATTATTCAAACTTTGTTCCTTCAAGATACAATATGAACGAGATTTATAGATACCTGACTGACGAACCTGATGATTGGGAATTGTGCGAAGACGGGTATGTTAGTTTTTCTGCATCACTTCTTAACCCTGTCTCGAAGCATTGGCATTTCTTTATATCATCAAAATTATTACCCACTATGAGGGTAAACAAGGTTTCAAAGGAATGTGCTATATTAAATTACTGTATTCAAATTGGACTACCTATCGATGTTGGATCAATTATAGTAAAATCTGCATTGGGATTAATTGTGCATGGATCAGTTCATGGACTTGGACACCCATCGACTATATTTGCTTTATGCAGTCAGTACCAAGTTTCTTATGAGGCTTGGGAAAAGGTACTTTTACCATGGAAACCACTCGATCCTACGGATATGTTTCCAACTTTGGATAACAATGATGAGATTACCATTATTTCGATAGAGCATCACGGAACAATCCTTTAGCAAGGCCTCTTATCGATAAAACAAATTTCATTCTGAAAAAGATTAAAGGATTAGAGAAAGAGTTGCAAAACGTGATGAATTCAATCGATAATATCTCTGATATGTTTGATCACATTGACTGGAGGATGAAGGAGCACTTTGATCATACTCGGACATATGGAGGCCAGCTTTATTCATTTATCGAGACGTAAAGGGTGGATCGATGAAGAATCTACTGCAGAATTCCCTTTCAGGCCTTTCTACAATCTATTTATGCATCCGCGTCACATCAGAAATATCAGAGAGGATGTTAGTTCAGACACTGAGGAGTAGTAAAGATTTCTATCTTATGTTATATTTGTGTGTGTTGATTTGGATTTAGGTTTTATTATGATTTGAATTTTAATTTGATCATCTCAGATTTGATGAAATTATATGTATTTGTTATGTCTCAGCATTTAGTGTATAGTGGTTTGGATTGCGATGCTGAGTATTATGGATTTGGACATTTAAGTTAAGTATGTTGTTAGTTTGTAGTGTGAAGTTTGTAAGTCTCATGGATTTCATATATAAAGTTATGTTGTTTGTGTTGTGTGAACTTTTTGTGAGTATAAGTATCTAATCTTCATACTAATTATTAAATTAAGTGATCGGAAGATTGATTAAGGGCAAATCGAGGTTGAAAATGATTGACGAATTTCAAAAATTTAAAATTTTGGGATCTTGCTGACGGTGAGAATTATCCCGCTGACAGCGAGAACGATCTCGCTGACGGCGGATTTTTCCCAAAACTTTTGCCTCTGTCAATTTAATTAGCTCACCGACAATGAGAAAAATCTCGCCGACAGCGAGATCGCAAAAAGTCTTATATTTGACCAGTCAACCGACACTATTCATCATCCCCTTCCTCAAAACTTGGAAAAAAACCGACCTAGGGCTTGTGAGATCTTGGATTTGAGGCGATTTCAACACTTTTTGACACCGGATTTCATCTTCCCTTGGTAAGAGCTTCACTCCTATGCAAAAATTTTTGATTTTCACCATGGATTTCTTCTACATTGGGAAATTTTAAAAAAATTTGAAATGTGGAGAAAATACTTGGAAGAAATTCATGGAGATCGATTTAAATGGATTTTAGTTGTTATAAGAAGCCTTTTTAGTAATATTTGAGAGTTTAGTTAAGATTTTTTGCAAATTTCACAGATCGAAAATGGCTCCACGACAAAAGCGACGGTTGGATTACGACGAAACCCGATTTGTGAATGCAAAAGCACAATCAAGATATTTTCACAACATTCAATCAAGAAAATGCATTCAAGATCGAGTTTTTAAGAATCCAGGAGGAGAGGTGGAGCGAGTAATAAAGGAACGAGGATGGGAGAATTTTTGTTATGTTTCATACAGAGCAGCTGTGGAGGTAGTTAAGGAGTTCTATGCTAATTTGACTACAACTGAAGATGCGCCAGTAAAGGTTAGAGGATTTTTTGTGGAATTGAGCGCTGCAAGAATAAATGCTTATTATGAGGTACGAGACACCTACACCAGTGAGTACGAGACTTTTGGGACGATGGAAGGACCACTGGAAGAGGTGATCGACTTTCTCACTGATGGGAAAGGCATCTGGAAGATCAAGCAGCGGGAAAGGGTAAATTTTCCTCTTTCTATGATAAATGCAACTTCAAAAGCCTGACACTATTTTATTTGTTCTACTTTGTTACCTACTTACCACCATAGTGAGGTAACAAGAGATAGAGCAGTTCTGAATTTGTGTATTCAGAACCAAAAAAGTATTAATGTGGGAAATGTAATTTATAAAAATATATTAGCCACCTCAAGAAGTGAAAGTGGAGGAGGACTAGGACATCCTGGTCTTATCTATGCACTCTGTCAATTATCTGGGGTAGAGGCAAGAGATGATGAGGAATGGGTTGAGCCTATGAAACCCATTACTCTGGCTAATATTAAGAAATATGAATCCCACGAAGGATGGAGATCTGGGACAAGGGATTATGTACCTTCTTCAAGTAAAGATATACCCTCTACTAGTTATGAACCCCCTCAGTACACCACTCCTACCCTTCAAGATCTGATGAATGAGCTGACCCTAAGTAGAAAGAGTTTTGAACAATTTGGAGAGAATATGGAAAAAAAATTTAAGCATATAGACCACAGGATTGATGGGTTGGAAAGAAGACATGATTATGATAGTGAATATCTCCAGCGGCATTCAGAGTACGAAATTGCATATTATGAGGCTGAACGTCGATATAGGAGTGGTGATTTAGATGTTGTCTTTCCTGAGTGCCCCCGCTACACACAGTATCAGCCTACTCAGCCTTCTCAGCCTGGAGATCAGGGAGATGATATAGCCTGGGATTTTGATGCGGAAGATTAGATTTGTTTAGTTTGTTTAGATTAATTGTTATTTTAAAAACTTTATTGTTCTGTTTGTATTATTCTGTACTTTTTGTGGACTGTGGATTTGGTGTGTTTGTGTGTTTGCTTATGCTGTAATGTTAGACTTTTTATGAGTGTTAAGTTAGTTTGCAATTTTTAAATAGGATGTTAGTTTTTCTTTAATGTGTTGTTTAAGTTTTTATAAGTTATGAACTTTTAATATGTTTAGATTGTTTTAACATGTTTAAAGTAGGTTAGTTGATTGTATATGTAGTAATAGATTAAGTTTTCATTTGTTGTGTTTTATACTTATTAAAAATTTCTTATCCTAGCACTTTCTTTTAAATACTATATATGTGGAAGAATACTAATAGTACAGGTTCTTTAAATAATGAAAAAGCCTGCAAAAAATTCAAGGAAAAGAAATACCTAAAGCTCAAAGGTATGATTCATTGTATATTTTCCTTTTCACCATTTAGAAATAGATAGAAAAATTTAAGTTTGGGGGAGGAAAAATACAAATTTAATTATTAAATTATTCTCAATTTCTATTTTCAAAAATTATTATCAAATGATTTTTTATAGTAATTTTTCAATTCAATAAACATGAATTACTTTAATTAATTATTATAGAAAGTTAAATAAAATGTTTCTAGTAATTCAATTATTTAATAGAATAAGATATTTGGTTAAAAGAAATAAGAATATAGTAAACTATTTAAAGTAAGGGAAACTATATTCTAAAATTGAAATTCTTAAGTATTTAGATGAAAAAGAAGAGATTGAAACTCAATGAAGTAAAAGTGCTATGAAATACATATAAGCAAAGAAATATTTTAAGTTTCAAATTTAGGAAGAGAAAGTTGAAGTTCAAAATTATTAACGAGTTATCCAGATACAGTAATCCTCACTTGAAAAAGAAAAAAAGAGAAGGATTGAAAATCAATCCAAAAAGAAGAAAAGAGAAAAAAGAAAAGAAAAATATAAGTGAGGAGAAGCTTGAGGAGATGCCTTATCAAAAATTGGCTTCAATGGAATCAACCTAAAGGGTAAAACTCAAATATATTTTTAAAACTTATATATATGGATTAGTATTTTACTAAATAGTGTTTTCTTAAACTTCCTATCATCTAAATATCTTAAAAAATTTATTCTTTTAAATATAGTCTTTCCTGAAATAAATAGAGAGCTAGAAATCTTATATCTGATAACTAAATAATCTTATATCTATAAAATTAATTTAATTACTTAAAAATATTTCTATTTAACTTTACTATAGTATTATTTAAATTAAATTCATAGTTGATTTGAATTAAAAATTCTATTACAAAAATCATTGTTTTTATTAAGTATAAAAATTACTTGAGGACAAGTAATAATTAAGTTTGGGGGATTTTGATCACAGAAAAATATATTAAGAAATTCATACATATTTTTTATGAAATTGCACTTTAAAGAAAGGTATTTTCTTTATTTTATTACAGGAATGAAGATTTATAAGTGATAGAAGCAAAAAGCATGAAATGGAGCAATTTTGGATCAAAAAAGGAAGAAATTCATGCAAAATGAACTAAGCCCCGACGGCGAGATCATGAGGAGAATTTTTGAAGGATTTATAACTACCTCGCCGACAGCGAGCCCGAGCCCTCTGACGGCGAGATCGCGCGGTTTGGAGACCTTCTAGAAGCCCCGCCGACGGCGAGGTCGTTTCTCGCCGACAGCGAGATTAGTCAAAATGCCAGATACATTGAACCTGGACGATTTTTGAAGAGGTGCTTAAGTACCCCTTGGACCTTTGTCTACCTCTATAAATAGAGGACGAATTTTAGTCTTTTGTGTGTCTATTTTGTGTCTTCTGTGAGTCAATTTTAGAGAGTCTTAGTGTCTACTTGGTTTTAGTAAGTGTAATTAGTGAGTTAGAAGTGTGTTGTACTAGAAGAAAAAGTCAAAGGAACTTCAAGGAGTCTGCTTGGGGGGGAAATAGAGATAAATATCTTTGTTTATTGTTGTTAACTTTAAATGAAATCCATGCTTTGTTTAATTCCCATGCATTCTGAGTAGTTTTCTTAGTCTTTCTCCTTGTTTATGAAATTATGTGAATTGATGAAATTAAATAAAAGTGCCTAATATATTAAAATAAATTGTGATAATTTTTACTTAAAACTTAATTTACTTTTCAATCCGCCTATTGATTTGTTAAAATATGTTGAATTATCAACTATAGTAAAGATTACATCCAATATTCAGGGAAGTCAAAAGCCTTGGAAGGAGGATGCAAATAAATAGGAAAATATTATTTATCGGACGTAGAATTGGACATTTTAGTGTGACGACTAAAATATTCAATTTGGTCCTATTGTTTGAGAGCCGAAGTGTAGATGTCGGCCCTCGAGTGAGGGGAACGTGGGAGCTCAAGTGGCAGCCTAATATCCTCCCGACTCTAGCCACGGATTCGATAATCAAGCATAGGATTAGTCAATGTTCTTTGCACCTGGACCAAAGGGTAAAGAATAGGAATGCTCATATTTGTCACAATACAATAAAAAATTCTATTTGAATTCATCATTCACTTAATTTTCTAAAAACAAGGAGAAGGATACTTTTTCTGAAATCTTTAAATCAACTTTATTTGAAGCATTAGTTTACTTTAGTTCGCTTTAGTTAAGTATTCTAAATTTCCGTATACTATATTAGTAAGTAATTCCTTTAAATTTAGCTGTTACAAATTTAGTAAAACTTCCCTGTGGGATCGATAACTAGGACTCCACTAGAGCTCTGTATTACTTGATACGATACGTATACTTGCGTAGAATCCACATTATACATTCCATCATAAAATCAAATATATATATATTAAAGCGGGATCAAGTTTTTGGTGCCGTTGCTATTTTTGCAAACATAAAAAGTGGGTCAGCACTCAGTACCCCCGGTATACTCCGTAAATGCCCTAGAAGTACTCCCGTCAAAGGATCTGCCAAAAACCCGCAAGTACGCCCAGAATAACCCCTCAGTACACGGCGAGTATTCCAGAGGTAATCTTGGACGGAAACCCGCGTTAACAGTACAGTTACCCCTCCAGGACTTCTGAAATACTCCCCCAATCCCAACTAAGTACTCTTGGAATTATCACCTACACTACTCACGTAATACACACTCAGTACCCCAGGAGTACTCCCTCAGTGCCCTCGATGTACTCCCAAAAATTTCGCCCACCGAAGCCCCGCAGGCACGCCCGAAATAACCCCTCAGTACATCGAGAGTATCCCAGATATAATCCTCGTGGCCATGCTGATGTTTATTTATGAGATATTTTCAGCTTATTTATGGCTTATTTCAACTTTTCGCATTAAAACACCCAAAACACGTGTTATTTATGAATATTCCTGGATTATCTGTAGTAATTAATTATGCGAAGGTAACTAACAGAAGTTATTAATTTTGCTCATGTTTATCAGAGATTCACTAAGTTAATTGTTATTTGTATTTTATTTTAAAATTATGGAAATGTTAGCAAAGGGAAGTTATTATTTGTGCGATGATAGTGAAGTCATTATTTCTGCTCATGTTTAGCAGACAATCACTAAAATCAGTGTGAACGAACACAACATCACAAATATTTATCACAATATACAGTAACTTAAACTAATGTCCAATCAATGTAAATCTACATATATTTACCCCAAAATCACAGATATTTATGACCAATGATATTTATCCCAATACATAAACAATCGTCCAGTCAATGTAAATCTACAAATTTCGTAGGTAAGCTTTCCCCTAAATCGCAGCATATCATCCTACCAATTCAACTTCGACTTCCAATTGAACTTAGCCTTCTACATACAAATAGACCGCAGTCAACACTGTTATTCTATCTGGGAAGGCCTTTGGGTGAGGAAATTTTCCATTTTGTCGGGTCAGAAGGGAAGACTTTTCCAGTGTTATTCAGTAGATGTTTAATCTGCAAAGATTCTATTAGTACAGACAATGAAAGAATTGCTTAAAGAGTAAAAGATTTCAGCCTCAATTTGCTTACAACATCACGACTGACAACAACATGCATTTTTTTGGGCAAAGAATCAAAAAAATCTCCACTTGCAGGTATGAGGATTCCCCACTAGTAGAGTCCAGTGTCCATTATGAATTATTGGAATCAAAATCAAATCTGCACTTTCCAAAGAATCAACTGTGACATGACCAACACTTCTTTTCATATTATGGACTCTGTAAGCCTGAATAACATAAGAAAAGCACAATGACTTCATAAGTTCTATCACCATTTTTTATGAAATGATGGGAGCTTGGATTTGTACCCAATGTACGGGAGATACATAAAGGTAGGGCTTGTACAACTCGGGTGACTGGGAGCACCTGATTTTCATTAGCATTGCAAACATGTCTGCGTGATCAGGTCCCAATTCTTCATTTTTCCACAGTGCTTCCACTTCCTTTCAATCTATCTAAATGAAACCCTGCTCAATTAACATATCATCCCTGCATTTCAATGAAAGTGCTTAGTTAGATGTAAGTACAAGACACACACGAGAAAAAGAACACTAACATGGAGCATGTATGTGGCACATTGATGCATGTAGTTGGTCAAGTAGAGTTAAATACCTGGCCCTATATTTATTGAAACATGCATCAATAACCTGTTGCATGTGTGCAGGAATGAGATCTCGGGTAGGGAAATCAACAACTGGATGATCATCAACCAATGGTGCTGGAACTGCTTCAGTATGGGGTGACCTTCGTATAAAACAAGTGCATTCTGGACATCTTCCTCCACAGCTATATCATCAGCAACAGCCGTTATGTTGAACTCATTTTTGGTGAGGTCTAATTTTCTCTTCCCTAGTTCTAAGGATCTAGCCATAGGATTTCCTTTGACTATTTTAGAGGACTAGAAATGGAACCCACCATTTAGAAATTCAAGCCACTTCCTAGCTCTACCTGAAATTCTACATAGATGGTCACAAACCTCCAAGCTACTTGGAAGGTTAAGACCAATGAGTGGGAAGACAAGGATGAGTTCCTATATGATGAACAGACCTTAGGATTAACCCTGAGTGGTCTGGTGATGGTTAGGTTTGCACACACCACTTTTGCACATATTCCAAACCTTAACCACCTATACCCAATCTAAACTCTTGACTCTTTGAAAGACTCATATGGATGAGCCTAAACCCCTGACTCCCGGCTATGAGGGTTAGGAACAACATGCTGAGTGTTCAAAATGAGTCCTCTTATGACTCTTATGTGTTTGAAATAGGCTTCATGGCTTGCTTACCCATCTTGATCTAATTTTCATAAAATTACCAAAATACTCCTCTGGTCCTATTTTTTAGGTCCAATTTCTCAGAATTTCCTGGAGTCACCCATCAGTCCTAAAAATGATACCAAAATGTCATTCCTAGCCCAAAATTTCAAAAATTCCAAAAAAAAAATCCCAAAAATCTTCCAAATATTCCTAATTTCATTTTCTTCAACTACCACATGACCCAATTTTGTCAATGTCACCCAATTTAATCAAAAACCCAAATTTACATCTATGGGCCCAATTTAATCAAACCCAAGCCTAATGTAAACCCAATTGACCCCAATCTCCTTCAATTTCAATTCTAAACTCAAATTCATCATGCCCAAACCTGGTTGGACCAAATTTCAAACTTAACTTGACCCATATTTGAACCCAATTTAAAATCAATCCTAAAATTCTCAATTTTGACCAATTAACCCAAATCCACCCAATTAAGCCCAATGTCAACTAATTTTTCCCAAATTGAATTCTAAACTTCTCATAACATTCCTATAAATCAAATGCAACATTCAATTGCCACCAATTTCAACTCAAGCTCCACCCAAACCCAACCAAACCCAAAAGCCCCAATTTTGGCCCAAATGTGGCACATGCCCAAATTTTACTAAATAAACCATTCAATTCAATTCAAAATCACCCCAAATCTGTTCTAAACTCCTTATAACATGTTTCTACAGCAAATACAATATTTTATTGATCCAATTTTTGACCTGAATCCAACCCAAACTCAAACCCAAATCCACTTCAATTTAAAAGCCCAAATTCAAGCTCATAATCCTAAATCACTTCAATTAGCCCAAACCCATTTAATCATCCTTTTATCATCCATTCAATTAAATCATCCCATAAGTTTCAATTTCATGATCAAATTAAACCAAATTTGGCCTCATGACAAGCTTTACAAAAATACCACTTAAATCAAAATTACCCTTTCATGAAATTTGACCAAGCCATCCCCAAGCCATAGGTGAGCCATGAAGTCATGGATGAGCCATATGCAAGCCATGAGAGCCATGGACTTGTCATCACTCCATAAATGGCAAAAGGAAGAGAGCCTTTAATCCCCATTAAAAAGTCATTAACCTTACCCATGCTCCACCCTAACCCAAAATTAATCTAAATAAACTTGATGGAGACTTCACCACACCATTTTAGCTGAACCCATGTCCTCTTCTCAGCCCAAATATCAGAACTTGGTGGGTGCACCCAACCCCAAACCATGCATTGACCCAATTGAGCTCAAAATCCCCCTTCTCTCATTCTATTTAATTCACCCTCTTTACACATGGAAAGATCAAATTGATTGCACTATAACCAAGTCCTGATCCCCCAGACCTGATGGTGACCCATGACACGGCCGGCCGGCCACCACCTCGCTGGAAATCACCATGCCAAAAAGGTTACCAAGGGAAAAACTCAAAATTGATCCCATCAAATGTGGCCAAACTTAATTGGATGCTTGGGCACTTCTTCCCTCCACCTAAGCGAGTGAGCACACCCATTGATTTGCCCTGAGCTCCACCATGGCATCCTCTATTTAAACTCCACCTCCATGGACATAAGGGGAGATGCAAATTTACCTTGGGGAGACTCTGCCAAATTGTTCCTAGGCTTCTCCTAGCACTTCTAAGCTCAACTCAACCATTTCTAAGCCTTCTCCTCCACTATTCAAACCTGATTTTGAAGCTGAATATTAGGGCCAAAATAGGACGCCCATCAAAGCTCCACCAAATTCAAATTAAACTTACGCACACTCTCCTCACATCAAGAGAAGAAGTTCCCCCATAAAAGCCCCATCACCAAACCACTTTAGGATAGACATTGGTGAACTCCCTAGATCTGATTTCATTGAAGACAAACCTAGGCAATTCACTAGAGTAAGAGGCTTCATCCGTGGGATCTTGAGACTCCTACAAAGCATCTCCAAGCATCCAATCAAAGCCTCAACTCTTGGACATAGGTTTTTAAATTTTTCCTCCAACCAAGCTTATTTTAATTTTCCATGACAATTTACTTGATTTAAATGCATCACCACCGTATGAATGTGTTCTACTAAGTTAGACGATCATTTAAAAAAAATGCACTCAGTTTCGTTAAGAATCGAGAGAGATATCAAGGTTTTAAGGTGGACGGTTCCGGGAGAAAACCCAAGATGAGCGGAAGCCGTCCGATCGTGTGTGTATCAGCGGAAGGCCGAGATCGTGTTGGACGGGCATTCAGTTCATAAATGTGCCGCCCAGCTAAAAGCGACAGCCAACCTGCCAGCTAATAGGAGTGCGCCACGTGTCTTCCCGCTCGTTTGTACGAGGATGACGTGGCAAGTAGGAAAATAAGCCTTTTTTATTTAAATAAATACCTAAATTTCAAAAAATCATAACTTTGCCTAGAAAACTCCAAAAAATAAAATAAAAATACCTTCTTGCTCATTGAACCGAGGAGAATAATGTGGTACAAAATTAAAATATTTTGCCAAATATTTTATTTTTAATTAATTAAATATTGTTTTATTTCTTTTAATTCTTCATGCATGTAGACATCTCACCATGACTTGAAAATTTAGTATGTTGTTCTCTCTATCATTAGGGATCTTCCCTGATTTTTCCAAAGTGAGAGGAGATTTCTATGAAGAGATCTTTATTTTCAAGTTTAGGGTCATTTTCTTAGATAAATCCACAAAAAATTGTGTAAGTTTTTTATGGCCCGAGGACCTTAGAAAAATTATAAATTAGTTTACATTATCAAAAATAACTCTAATTGGACCAAAAACTTAAAACTGAAATTAAATTAATTTGCACTAAATACACATTAAAATTACATGAAAATAACTCTCCACTGTAATTTAATGATAATAGAACCTTCAATAAAAAATTCAAATCAATTGGAGTTAATTAACCCACTCAAATGAATTAATTAAGTGAAAATGACATTTTTGACATTAAAAAATTCATAAAAATTAAAATACAACTAAAAAATTCACCAAATTGATTTTGGGAGTTCTCTGTGATCAGAGGAGTCTAAGAAAAATAAAATTAAATTTTTCATAAAAAATTCATTTTTAATCATTTTTTGAATATTTTAATTATTAAAAAATTAAAAAATATCACAAAATATTAAAATTCACTAAAATGTCAAATTTGGTCTCCTAATCACCTGGGAATCATTCAAATATTTTTTCTAAGTCTCTAAGTGAAGATATTATTTTTTAAAGGCTTAAGGTAATTTTTGGAATTAAAAATGAATTTTCCTAGCTTCCCACTAAAGTAATTCTAATAATTCGAAGAAAACTTAAAAAAAATATAAAATTTATTTTTCTAGATTCCCTGACCTCAGAGAGATTTAATAAAAATATAAAACTTAATTTTTCATTTAAAATGTATTTTATATTTAATTAATACTCCATAAATTAAAATAATTCTAATAATTAAATTAAAACTAAAAAAATCATTAAAATTTGTCCAAGTGGTCTTCTGGTCAGTAGAAACCTCCAGTAATTTTTCTAAGGACAGAAACTTTAGCTTGGTCATGTTATTGAATTTTCATTAAGAAACTCTTATTTTCCACTTAAATAATTATATAAATTAAATAAACCGGAAAAATCATATTTTCTCCTCTAATGTCTTAATTGACACATGAGAAAGGTGACATAAAAATTTTAAAGTCATTTGGATTTAATCAAATGAGTTATGAGGTAAACAAGCCTAAGAAGGCATAAAGGTAATTAAAGAACTCTAGCCTTAACTAATATTTAGGCTTAACCAAAGGTAAACGGGAAACATATAATCTTAGTTGTCTCTTGGATAATTGAAATATAAGGTTAAAATTAGAAACCCGCTAATCACCATTAATCTTAAAAAAAAGGAATTTTAATTATTTAAATCGTTAAACTTTGGAAGATAATTAAAAAACATTAAAGGTGTTAGGGTTAAGGGACATAACATAGGAAGACTTTGATTCATTAATTTAAGCCCCTAACCAATGAATTAATTAAATAATCCCCATTAGTTAAACTCAAAATTGAAATGAAATTAATTGAAAGAATTTAAAATATTATAATTAATTTGAAATGTTTTAAAATATTATAATTAATTTGAAATGTTTTACAGTATCATAATTAATTTGAAAAGTTTTAAATATTATAATTAATTTGAAAAATTTTAAACATTGTAATTAATTTGAAAAATTTTATAATTAATTTGAAAATTTTAAATATTATAATTAATTTTTTTAAAAAACCAAATTGAATCATTTTAAAACATTATTAATTAAACTTAAATTAAATTAGCTAAGTTTTTTTTTTGAACTAATTTGCCCCTAAAAGCTCTCATGCTTGTAACTCTTAGATGAAATGTCAAATGACATGTCACCCCTCTCAAAGGATATTCAGACATCTCAGTTCACTGAGCAAGAACTAAGTCACTCTTAAACCTTAATTAAATTTGAATGATTAATTGATCGACACGATGAAGTTCATTTGGACTCAAAATGATTCCAGAAGTATCAGAAAGATGTTCAGGATACGTCCTAAGCACTTTCCCGATCTGATGGAGCATTTTAGAAGAACAATTGAATTTCATTGTTCTTTGATGAAAAATATCATCTTTAACACACTTTAAGGACCGGCTAAATCACCACTTAGGACTGGAAAGGCACACTTTACACCTACTTTTCCTATTTTATGGCATGCTTTAAATTCCTGCAATATAATATATGTGCATTGCAAAGCTAAACTTTTAGGCGAGGGAGACGAGACGACTCGCCAGGTACACATTTATTTATTGCAATTTGTGTTGCTTTACTTAAATGCCTTTATTGCTTTTGCATATTATACTTGTGATAAATTGCCAAAATGATAGAACCCAACATGCTAAACAACTCAAATTTTAATCACAAATAAAATAAAACAGCAATCATAACTAAATTAAAACGTCTCGTTGGATGATCGGGAATCTCTCAGAGGAGGTAACCTACGTGTTGCTAACGAGGTTTCTGACGGTCTAAGTGAAAGTGTGGAACTCATTCAGTTGAGTTTAATAAATTCATTTGGACTAAGTGAATCCAATGAAAATAGTGGTGCCGGGATGATGGAACCGTGGGATCTTAACCGGTTCCGCTTAATCAATTTTAATATTTCCCCTAATAAAACTTAAGACATTGAATTTGACACACTAGAAAGCTTGACCTCTGAACCATGACACTTATCTCATCTCTTGATTGTCACTTCTTAAACTAAACTCTCTGCAACAACAAGGAGCTTGGAGCAAGCACAGTGGGTAGCACGACCATCTTCAACAGCAAAACTAATCTTCTTCAGCTTAACTTTCTTTAGAAATAAATAAACAATCATAGGACTTCGAGGTAGTTTTCCTAGTGCAACTAAATCCTCACTTTAGCTTTAGGCATTTGCATAATTATGTTATGCAATCTAAGCGCTAACTCGTCTTAGGATTCCAAGGTAGTCGTTCATTACGACATAAACCTCCTATTTTCCAGGCCATTTGTATGATTGTGTCATACAAATATAAGTCCTAATTAACTAAAATTGGCAAGATTGGAACAATAAATAATTCTTTCAAATCGAAGCCAAATCATAGGATAGTTGGGAAGTCATCGAAGTTCGCTTTGAATCTGTGATATCCCCTACCATTCTTCCTTTGGATTTCTAAAATAATTGTTTCTAATTTGATCAATTCCCTTTTAAATTTCCAATGTCCAATTTTGAAAAACTAAACTTTGACATTCTTGAAAGCAGAACCACTTATCTTAATCGAGAGTTTTCTTAAGTGACTCCTGTCATTTAAGATATAATTAACTATAGGGGCTTGCCCTTATAGGGGACTTTAAACCCAGGTAATATAAACCCTATTTAATTCTTTATATTAAATAGGAGAACTTGTCGGCTTATAAAATCGGTTCGCAGGCCAAACGAATGTCATAACTTTCACAATTTATTTAATCGAGTCTCATTATTAAGCAATGTGTATATCCCTCGGGATAGATGCATGGCTTACGATGCGGTACTCGTTTATTTAAACTATTAAAGATATGAAATCAGTTAGAATTTCATATTTTAAAGCTAAAAATTATATTTCCAAATACTATTTTCAAAAAGCTATACAACATTTATTAAGTTAAATCTAAGTTATTTTTATATTAAATTAAATATAAATTATTTTCAAAACAACAATTAAATAAATTTTAAAACGGCCGATAATTTCTGGCTACTCCGCTGAGGACTAGTTTCTCTCTCCATTTTGATCAGATGGTTTTGCTTTCATAAATCGGTAGTGAGTCAATGTCCCTTGTGGACCAAACTACTATTCTTTCTGTTGGCATACCTCGCTCATTTCTGTCTTGAGCGAGTATCGTCAACTCCTTTTTGAATTATGGAGCCACTGTTTAGAATTCCCTAAACAGAGAGGTTCTGGAATCCTTCCACCTTCCAAAAATGTGGTGGACCCCTAATAGGTGTGTTAGAATATGAACGGTTTATTGAAGTAGGTTTGATGTCAATTCAACCTCCTCTAAATCTCGGACCGGGTCCGACACTTCATTCCTCTTTGGGCTTGACTTGTTGCAAACATGTCAAACTGAAATTTCACTCTAACAACATTCTAATAGACTCTAAACAAAAAAAAATTGTTAAAATTTCAAATCAAAATAAAACTTCTCAAAACACATTAAATATACAACAATAAAACAAAATGCAAATATTTGGAATAAAAAAATTCACATGAATAAATTTAAGAGGATGCCCAGTTTACAGGACAAGTGCGTTAACTTGAGTATTACCGCTGAAATTACAAGGCAAAGGATGTCACTGACTTCTGAATACTCTTCAAATGATGGAGAAATTTCGTCATCAAAGATGATCTACACATCCACCGAAGGACTATCCCGCGACGAAGCTGCCAACAAGTTCAAATGCCATGGATTGACAATCAAAATGGATATGAGAAGGATAATGAGTAGTAGATCTCGACCCTCCCACCACAAAACATTAAAAGAGACAATAATTCGATGATGGCTCGTGGGTTCCAATCCTCCCACCACAGTAAAAAATAATAATAATAAAATGTATATAATACGCCCAAGGATGTTCAAAGTTCAACAGACAGACAATAAAGAAGGGGTGATACACGATAAAGCTTCAACATTTTAATAAGAATATGACTTCAGGTGAGAATGAAATTAGGTATTCAGACTTTGTCCTAAGTAGATTTGAAAATAAAGCAGTGTGGTTGAAATACGAGTAATTGATTCAGGATATCAAGAGCCTTTTAATTTTTTGACATGTGACTGGGTCCAGACTTTCGAATAAGTTATAATATCTCAGGATTCATATTAAGGAACATTTCAAAATTATTGATTAGTGGTTTTTCGACATTCAAAATCTTTAAAAAAATATGTCTTACCAAATACAATAATTCTCAGAAAACAAAAGGAGGAAAAAAAATTGAAGATTCAACTAAGGAGAATCTTGAGGTGAGCACAAAATCAAAAATTGGTGTCCCAATTCTGACATTTAAAATCATTAACATGTGCTCCACAGGATATAGTAATCCTCAATGGAAGAGAACATAAAAGAGAACAAAAAAAGGGACGAAAAGCTCAATAAAAAAAGAGAGAAAACAAGAAGGCTCCCTGAGAAGAAGCTTGAGGCAAGCATATAATAAAAAATTAGTGTCTTAATCCTCCCCCGATTAATAAAAATTGAAAAGCTACCTTACGAAAATTCCTCTGATTTTATGCTTTGAAAAGAGTCAAGTGATTTTATGTCTTTTGGTCGTTCATTAATTGGCTCAAAAATATCTTTAGACAGTGAAAAATATTTTAATCACAAGAGCAGAAATTCTAAAATTTACTTAGGTCCAAAAAGAAAGAATTAAAGAAAAGGCTATGTTGTTAGCAATTAATGGAAATTCAAGCTTGAAGTCATATCCTTTAGTTCCCAACAAATACAACTCCAGCGTCAATTTGAAGTGCATCAGAACGAATTCCAAAGAAAATTTGTACAATCCTTTCAAATCAGTGACAAAGCAAAAGACGATCGCCACTACGAAACTACAAGGTTACAACATCTTCGGCTGTGGTGTCCGTAGAAATAACATATCTTTATAGGCACTTGAAAAAAAATAATGTATATATATATATATATAATTTCAATAGTACCTTGAAGAGTGGGTTATTTTCTATACTTGTCTTCAGTAAGTGAATGATACCTCAAGAAGTACTGTGCATCATGCTGTTTCAAAGACAGCCTCGTTCTAAGAAGCACAGATGCTGCACTTACTTGTAGCTGGGTCCAAATCCTAAAAAGAATATATATACAACAAAAGAAAACCATAAAACATAAGTGAATACAATAAAATTTCACAGCAAATAAACAATAATAAATTTCCCAATGAATGAAATAACAAATAAATAAATAACAAAAAAGAATGAATCCATAAAAATTAAGCAAAATAAAAATGTGTATACAAAACAAAATTAAATTCAAACCGAAATGAAACAAAATCAAATCAAAACGAAACTCAAAGCAAAACAAAATTTAAATCAAAAGAAAATCTAACCATTAAAACAAAGAAAACCAGAAAACAAATCATAAATCTGAATTTATCTCCTGACTCGGTACTAAGTTGAGTTTCCTCAGCCCAGGGCTGCTGTCAATTTCCTTTCAATTCTCTCCCTCGTTTGAGAAAGGATCAACTGATTCTATTGACATGGAGCCGCGAGTTTCGATTGGTTCTGTTGGCGTGGAATCACATCCTTTCCCAAACAAGCACATTTTCGGTCAACTCTTTGAGTGGGATATGAAACACTCTCATATTCCCTCTCAATCTGTTTCCTTCAACGAAAATCTTTCAAGTGTCAAATTTTAGAGATTGAGGATCATAGCATCTGATACTGCATTGCTTTAGGATTCCTCCCTATCGCAATGATTCAATTTCAATAAATCAAATTTTAGAGGTTGAGGATCACAACATCCGATACCGCATTGCTTTAGGTTCCTTTCCTATTGTAATGGTTCAAATCCAGAAAATCAAATTTTAGAGGTTAAGGATCACAACATCTGATACCGCATTATTTTAGGATCATTTCCTATCGCAATGATTCGAATAAAAATTTTTGAGGTCAGTACCCGAATTCTGATTCTCATCTTGAGACTGGTACCCAAATTCCAGTCCTCAACTCAGAATCAGAATCTCGAGATAGGTATGAGATCACCTTAAATGGAGTAAGGGATCTTATTCTCTTCTTTTCACCACAAATTTTCATGTCATTTCCACCAAATTCTCCGCACTTATCAAATTCAAAATTCTCTGCAAAATTAAAATCCCAGATCAAAACTCAGAATTTACACTCAAATTCTCTCTAGAATTGTAATCCAAAATTTCCACAGAATCAATCCCAGAATCAACCTTAAAATCAATCTTGAAATCAATCTCAAATCAAAATTCAGTCACAATCAAAACTCAAACCAAAATGCAAAATTCATCAAAATAAAGCGAATCAAAACTCAAACCAAATTCTTCGCACTCATCTCATCCACCTCTTCCACACCTTCCTCAGGAAGAATAGTTACCTGCGTATAAACAGTGTCTGTCATGTCAGGCATATCTGTCAAAATTTGCTTTTCAGACGTGGAGTCAGCTTTATTTGCCTCGTCGGAGGTCTGCAAAGAATCATGTATATGTTGTACTAGATAATCTAATTTAGACTTAGGAGGACTTTCAATTTCCTCTTGTGATATCCCCTTCTTGCTATATATTAGTGACACCCGAGAAATAAATTTTCTTTTTCTTCTCGTGCCTGTGGGCTTCACATATTCCCCATCGCCTTTATCTAATATTTCATTTATTTCGTGAATGTCAGTCTTGACCTCTCCAATCATGAACTCAAAATCATTTAGACGACTATTTATAAAATCTTTGAAATCAAATATAAATTTCTATTGTTTTTTGCAGCATTTGCACAATATCGTCTCTTTCCATGTTGCTCTATGCAAACATCTCTGAATGTCTCGGTGGAGGAATACCTTCACTGGGGACCAGCGGAATACCAAGATAAGAATCAGGGAACAGTAGTGGGGAGTAAGCTTGGAGTTGTGGGATTGGACGAGAGATTAAGTCACTTTGAGGCGCAAGTAAAACGTGCTCCTCATATTTCAAATTGGCAAAATAATCCAAAACCTGCAATTAGATGCAAACTTAAGCACAGCTGAAGTAAAACTGAATATTTCCACAATCAATAGAACAAGCTACAAGAACCATAAACTCTAAACAGGAAATATATAACTGACCTCAGTAGTGGTAAGCCTCCTAAAGGCAAGATGAATGTTGGTAGGGCTTAAGCCAGCATTTCTTGTCCACCTCAGCATCCGAGGCTTGGCCTCGGGAACCGCAGAGAGTACCAAAGAGGTACGCTCATAAAACCACAGCTACGCAAACACATATAATACAAGAAATTAATATGAGGACAATAGAATAAATAAAGTTTACAAAATATTGGATAATACTCTCACCGTTAAAAGGAAGATGAATCCATTTAGGTAGCCCAATGGCTGACCCCATCTTTATTTTAATAGCCCATGCATTGACTTGCTCAATCAGGTGGTCACATATAGTTGTCAGCCAATTAAATGAACTAAAAGAATCCAGATCGTCAACATAATTTGAAAGCTCTTTGGGCACACCAAAATTGATTGACAGGAAAAATAAATTTGATAGCAAGAACTTAATAAAGAATTTTTCAAAAGCAGTGGATGACTCTCCCAGCAACACCTTAAGCAGTTCAGTCTTCGTCTTCCTGCCATCCATAATGCTAGGGGGTTGCTGCTTCCAGCTTGCAGTTGGTCCTCTGTTGGGCATTCCAATCAACAAAGCAACCTGATCTGCAGCAATACTAACCTCCTTTCTGCTGAATCTGAAAAGCAAATGATCAATATCCCAACAATTCAATATGTGCATGGTTAGGACGTGATCTTGAGTATATGGAGGAGTTCAAAGAAATGATGCACGTTCATTTCTCTCAGTCTTCTCCAGTTTTCCTCGGATACAGTTGGCCGAATCTTCGCTAGTACATCTCTAAATGTTGAAGAGCGGTATCTGCAATTGATACCCTTCTTATTCATCAACCTATATGAGTACAAGACAATTAATTAACAAACCCTGGATTAAAATTACCAAAATATAACCGAAGAATAACCCTATAGTAAATCTAAATAACCATACAAAAACCATAAATAATCCATGAATACCCCTGCAATAAACCAATAATAAGCCTACACTAACCGATAAGAATAAAAATACAAAAAACTCTAACCCTTGAAACACCCAATACTTGCCTGACAATAACTCCCAGGAAACACCAATACTCTATCAAAGATGAACTCATTAGGTACACTAGCAAAACCCAAAT
The DNA here is from genome assembly GCA_022702705.1 of Papilionanthe hookeriana x Papilionanthe teres. NCBI lineage: Eukaryota > Viridiplantae > Streptophyta > Magnoliopsida > Asparagales > Orchidaceae > Papilionanthe > Papilionanthe hookeriana x Papilionanthe teres. The sequence goes on along the minus strand of CM040426.1, from coordinate 40,648,559 downwards.
GTAACCCCAAAAATAAACAGCTAATTGCTGCCTCTGTAAATCCACAACAAATTGCATACCCCCACTATAACCCAATAAAAAGCAAGTAAATAAATCTTCAATAACCAAATAATAACTCGATAATAAACTAATAATAATCCAGAAGAAATCGTAAACTGAATCGAGTAGTCAGAATAACCTAAAAATGAACTCCCAGATAAACCCTAATAACCCAATAATAATAGAATAAGTTAAAAATAACCTAAGATATAGCCTCTCACATCAACCCGCAATAACCCAATAATAACCCCACAATAACTGCCACCCTAAAATACCTACAACTAATAATATCCTCAGAATAAGCTACAAATAACCTAACAATAACCATCAAATCATCCCGCAATAATCGAATAATATCCCCACAATAACTCCCACCCTAAAATACCTAAAACCAAGAATAACCTCAGAATAACATCTTAGATAAACCCGCAATAACCCAATAATAACAGGAAAATAACTCCCACACTCAAATGCCTATAACAAAGATTAACCTCGTAATAAGCTAAATATAACCTAATAATAACCTCTCAACAACCCTCAATAACCCGATAATAACTCGATAATAACCCCTGCCCTAAACCCAAAATAAAATGACCTTAACACATAAATAACCCATTAATAACCCAATAATAACCTTGCATAACCAGGATACACTACATAACCCAGAATAACTCAAACATAACCCAATAATAACCCACGAATTAACTGCTAATACATGCTGTTTTAGAACAAAACTTAACCTTAGAATAACTCAAGAGTAAGCCAAAAATAACGGAATGAAACAATCAATTATACAAGGATAGCTTCTCAACATCATTGGTCCTCCTCTTCGCTTTCTTATTCTTCCTTTCTTTCTTCTTCTTCACCTGTTCCTCCTCAAGTTTGATGCCCTCTTCCGCCCTAATAAACTCTTCCAACTGCGTATTCTGCAGATGATCCAATGCGTTTTCTCCGCAACTTTTCCAAATGCATATTTTTGGGGTCCTCCATCTCCATCTCCATTTTCTTACTCCGACGCCATTCTCCTTCGAACCCTACCACAGTAGCGAAACCCCACTGGAATGATGCTTGGAAGTGTTTAAAGCCGGTCTCAAGGAAGCCGAAAGGGTTATACGCCAGCTGTATTTCTCGTCCCTCTAAAAGTTAGGATACTCCGTAAGGTGGAATAGCAACGGGCCGGGTCGGGCCAAATTAAATTTCTGTTTTTTTTTCTAAAATTACGGTTTCTTAAATTTTTTGGGCCGTGGCACTCGCCATTGTAGGTGGCGGGTTTTAATTAGACTCTGGACGCTTCTCTGCGTCCGGGGTCCAGACCGAAAATTTTCGCAAATATGAGAGTTTTGAAATCCTTTGTTCGCTTCTTTCTTACTATTTTAGTCGGCAACAAATTGTTAATGAGTTTAATGGAGGTGTTATTTTTGTATTTTTTTTTTTGGATGCTGTAAATACAAATAAGAAAATTTAGGTGCGAAACATGTAAAATATGAAGTTTTGACTACTATATATATATAACTACCCCTAAAAAATCATTGGGATTGTATATCTTCTAATAAAATTCTAAAATCATATTCGGAGCAAACTCTCAAATTAAAAGTAAAACTTTGAGGGAAGCTCTTTGAGAATGTTGACACTGAAATGGATCAAAATATTCTAATTCAATTTTTTCCCTATTTAAAAATATCCGCAATTGAAATTTGGCCCGGTTCTTCGACCGGGCGGGATTATCCTCTAGCGAATAAAGGAAAGATTTTTATCATATTTCGTATTTATTTTCCTTTGGAAAGGAGCCGTTGAATATAGACGTTAATATATTCAAAAACCAGAAACGGAGCCTCACCCTCACAAAGAATTGTTTGATTCTCTTCTTCCTCTCAGGAGCGAGGAAGGGAAGAAAAACGGCAGAATTCAGTTTCCTGCGATCAACAATCTCGATCTTCTAAGCACAAGGATCTTGCTCTTCTTCATCTTTTTAATCTGTTTTATTTTTCGCAGGATTTTTCTGAATTTTAGGTTTTCAATTGAATTGCATTATTATTTCTTCTTCTTCCTTTATTATTATTTTTTCTTTTGTTTTAACAAATGGATGCAGGATCTTTCGGTTCTTCTTTCTTCTCTTTCACTGAAAAGCGTCGGCCAAGATGTCGCAAATCCTTCGGGAATGTTGGATCCACTGTGTACATCCCTCCTCTCCGCAGTTCTTCCTCCAATCCACCTTCTTACTGGCAAAGCGTAAGAATTCAGTCTCTATGAAATAACAAATTTTTTTAATTTTTTTTACATATTTTTGTACCAATTCTTCTTATGCCGATGAAGTTTATAAATTGTTGCAGTTTCTTTGTTTCATGAATGTTTTGTTGCTTAGTATTACATGTTATTCTGATCTGTTTAAATTTAAGTTTTATTGTTCTTGCTTGACATCAGGGAGACAGGTTCATACCAGATAGATCTGCAATGGATTTTGATGTCGCCCGGTACTTGTTAACGCAACCCAGAAAGGAGAAGGAGAACGATGGAGTTGTTTCACCTGCAAAAGTGGCCTATCGTAAGCTGCTCGCTGAGACACTTCTGAATAACAGAACCAGAATATTGGCTTTCAGCAGAAAGCCTCCAGCTTCAAATGATTCAATGCTCTCAGCAATTTCTGAAGTTTCTTCTTCCAACCAAAGCAACAATTCTAAACGCAAAAGATACATTCCACAGGCAAAAACTCTTCTTCCTCTCTTTGCTTTTGTTCAATGTTTGATTTATCTTTTTTTACACATATGCTTATATTGATTAGAATTGTTTTTGTTTTTCATTTTGTAAATATGGCAGTCTGCAGAGAGAACATTAGATGCTCCAGATCTGGTGGATGACTTCTATCTGAATCTGCTTGATTGGGGAAGCAGAAATATCTTGTCAATTGCGCTCGGAAACATTGTATATCTGTGGAATGCTTCTAAAAGTTCGACTTCTGAGCTTGTGACTGTCAACAATGATCTTGGTCCGGTTACCAGTGTCAGCTGGGCTCCTGATGGGCGCCACATTGCCATTGGATTGAACAACTCCTGTGTTCAATTGTGGGACTCAAACTCAGATAAATTGGTATGTAGAATTTTGTTCAATCTTAAAATTCTCAATTCATTTTTATTTCATACATACAAACCATATCAATCCTGTATTTTTTTTGTTCAATGCAGTTGAGAACGCTGAATGAAATCCATAGTTCTCGCGTCGGATCTCTTGCCTGGAACAACAATATCCTCACTACTGGTGGAATGGATGGAAAGATTGTAAACAATGATGTGAGGATAAGAAACCATGCAGTCAAAAGCTACAGAGGTCACCAGCAAGAAGTATGTGGCTTGAAATGGTCAGAATCTGGGAAGCAACTAGCAAGTGGTGGCAATGACAACTTGCTTCACATATGGGAGCAATCCATGGCTGCCTCCACCTCAACCTCAGCTCGGAATCAAAACCAATGGCTTCATAGATTTGAGGCCCACAATGCTGCAGTAAAGGCCTTGGCTTGGTGCCCATTTCAGAGCAATCTGCTTGCATCAGGCGGAGGCGAAAGTGATAAATGCATAAAGTTCTGGAACACCGTAACTGGTGCTTGCTTGAACTCGGTAGAAACAGATTCCCAGATTTGTGGGCTGCTATGGAACAAAAATGAGCGTGAGCTTCTGAGTGCTCATGGTTTCATTCAGAACCAGCTCACACTGTGGAAGTATCCATCCATGGCTAAGCTTGCTGAGCTCCGTGGCCATACTTCTAGAGTTCTATATATGGCTCCGGTAAGTATTACTGCTATTTTGGAGGCTTAAAAAAAGAAGTTTTGTTGTTGTGTTAACTGAAGCATTGGAGTTGCAGAGCCCAGATGGCTGCACGGTGGCGACGGCTGCTGGGGATGAAACGCTGAGGTTTTGGAATGTGTTCGGGAGACCAGAAGTGGATAAACCTGCTGCTAAGAAACCATATTCAGAACCGTTTGCTAATTACAGCCGCATCAGATGAGAAGGAAGATGAACCAAATCGTAAGTATGTATGATCATTAGTATATTTTAAAGCTCAGTGGAAGTTAATCAACTGTGAAAGCAGAAATTTTGACTATATATATATATATTTTTTCTTGTCTTTTTGCAGATTTTGGTGAAATTCCTTTGATGCACTGATTCCTTTGAAGAAGTTTGGAGATAATGGAAGCTAAATTTTTAATAAATATTTTTAAATTTAAATTAATATTATTAACTTAATTTTTAAAAAAATTTAACAATATAGGCTATATATATCTTTCTTATATGGCATAATTTGTAGAGTGATGTGGCAGAAATCTTGATACTTAGGCAAGGTATCTAATTTGATTTTTTAAATATTGAATAAGAAGAAAATATTGAATTTTTTAAAAAGATTAATTTCTAAAGAAAAAGTAAAATGATGACAATTTTTTATTTGAGTAAAAATTGAATAAAATTTGAGTAGAATTTTTTAATAAGATTTACTTAAAATTTTATTTCTCATTTAAATCTAATTTCTAAAAAAATAAAAAATAAATTAAGTATGAATTTTTTTTTATTTTTCATTTAAATTTCATTTCTAAAAAACAATTATTATAATAAGATCAACATTATATATATATATATATATATATATATATATATATATATATATATATATATATATATATATATATATTAACACAAAAATACCCACCCAACCTTTATTTATCTTCTTATTTCTAAAAATTCAACTGTATTTACTTAATTTCTCTTCACAATCCCCATCAAATTAAATATCTACTTTTCCTCTTCATTAATAACCTTTTCATTGAAAACTTTAATATTTATATTTAAATTTAATTTAAAAAATTGAATTAAAATTAAATTAACATTCTTAAGAAAAATTTTATTCGCAATAATTGTTCCTACTTGTCAAGTTTTTTATCACATCACTTTATTATTTATATATATATATATATATATATATATATATATATATATATATATATATATATATATATATATATATATATATATATAGCTTTATGTAATATTAGATGATGCGGCTCAAGAAACCTGGTTGAGTATGCGCATATTTCCTCTATTTTTTATTTTATTTATTTATTTATTTTGGCTTGAGCTCTGCCAAATCTTTTGATGTGTTTTAATGTAAATGTGCATATTGTAATGCAATTTCTGATTGTTTTGCTCATATCTTTTTTATTTTTATTTATTGTTGGGGGTAATTACATACAGAGCACCCTAAACTTGCTATTTACAAATCAACCATTCTCTTTCATCTATTTTTCAAATTCTTACTCAAATATCAAAATTCAAATGTTTATTAGTTGCTAAATTAGTATACTGTTAATGTCAATCAGAAGCTTAATTTAAGTTTTATGGTGAGGCAATATATAACATAAATAAATTAATAATTAGGAGAGAAAATGAATAATACATTATTTATAACAATATTACGATTTTTTGGGATAAGTTCATACATATCACCCGAAATATTGGTATAATTTTTTTTTTTTGTGGGCAAACACATGTTAGCACTAGGGCTGTAAACGAGCCGAGCTTGAGCGAGCTCAGGCTTGGCTCGTGTTCGGCTCGTTCGAAATTAGCTCGGCTCGTGTTCGGCTCGTGTTCAAAATGGCTCGTGAAAGGTGTGTTCGTGTTCGGCTCGAATTAAATAGTCTTGTTCGTGTTCGGCTCGTGTTCGGCTCGAAATTGGCTCGTTAAAATTAATTGGAAAAATATATGTCCAGCGCGGATTCGAACACAGACCAAATGAATGGAAACGAAGCATAACCACGCTTACCACACAAACAGTTATGATTTAAACTTAAATATAAATATATATAATATATTAATATATAATAATATATATAATAAATTATTATATAAATAATTATATGATTATTTTTTTATTTCGAGCCAATTTGAGCCGAACACGAGCGAACAACACGATTGTTTGTGTTCGGCTCGTTAACATTTCGAGCTTAAAAATTTGTTCGTGTTCGGCTCGTTAGGCTTAACGAACGAGCCGAACACGAGCTACTTAACGAGCCGAACACGAGTCGTTCGCGAACAACGAGCCAAATTACCAGCCCTAGTTAGCACCATCCAAGCAGCGGACGACAAGCGTAGCACCTTTCGACTTTCGTGGGGTAGCTGCAGCTTCTCTTCGAAGTCGAAGATCGGCAGGAAAGAGAAGAACAAAAGATGTGATGGCGTTAAGGCAGGTGTCGGGAGAGGGCATGCATGTAAAAGTTAAAAGGGAAGCTGCTAGTAAAAGCCGACTGCAGGAGGGATCCGGTGGCCCGCGTTCCACTGCGCGTCGAAACCGCCGCGATAAAATCGTTGCCCCAAACGATCAAGATTCACGGGGAAACACCACGCCGCGCAAAAAAATCTTTCCCAAACGGACCCTACCTCTGTTAATCTTTCTTATAATTTCTTAGGTCTAATTTTAGCAAACCCTAACAAGTGAAAATAATGCCACTCATGTCTTTAGAACATAGGTGAATCTTGAAAAGGGAGTTTGTTAGGTATGGCTCATATCTAGGGAGTTGGAGTTTCTTGGTGAAGAGGTGTGACTCCTGGTGAAAAGGAGTGTCTCTTAGAAATTAGTGGGTTGGGGGAGCGAGGGCGTGTTTGTAATTTATTCATGGGTTTTTTCTATAAATAGATGTGTAAACCTATGGGTATGTAACTCCTCTGAAATAGTGCATTCGCCGGCTTGCTCCCGAGGACGTAGGCAATTCTTTGCCGAACCTCGTTAAATCTCTTTGTGTGTTCTTCTGATTTGTGTCGATTTCTGTTTTCTTCGACGATTATTCATAACAACTGGTATCAGAGCCTCGTTCGTGGGAATAGGAGGAGATCGACGCAGAAGATCGAAGAAGAAAAGAAGATTTGGCTTCGAGGTTTGAAGAATTGCGGTGTTCTAGGTAAGGGAGTTTGGCGTGGAGCGGCAGTTCCCGGTGAGGCTTCATTTCTGATCCGCAAGCGGAGTTCCGAGAGTTCGTAGAAGGCAACGGAAATCGGGAGGGAATCTGTCCTTCCTGGGAGTTCCACCGGAAGTTTTGCGTCGTTGTCGCAATCAGGAAGAAGGAACGGTTGGCGCTGACAGTTCACGGCAGCAAGGGTTCGTCGCAGCAGGGAGTTCGCGAACTTGATAAGAGAGCAGGTGTTTGTGGCTTTAATCGCGACAGAGGGAGCCTCTCTCAGTCCCGTGCCGCTTGGCTCAGGCAGGTATTGGCGAACAGGGCAAAAGTTCACACCTGGGGAAGCAGTTGGCGGCAGTTTTCGGGACTGTGAGGAGCAGTTTGGTGGTTTGAGGTGAGCAGTTGGCGAGGAGGCTCCAGCGCGAAGTAGTTTCGCGACGCGACCAGGCTTCGGAAGTTCACGCGACGCAGGCAGATCGGGCGTCGCGGACAGAGGCGACGCTTCTTCGCGCGCAGGCCGGAGTCCGGCTCGCCGGAAGCAAGGCGGCGGTCGGGCGGTTCGCGGGCCGAAGAAATTTGGCGGGAGCAGTTGGCGGTCGCGAACAGCCGCGACGGTTGGCGGTCCCTCCTCATTATTCCAAGCCACATAGGAGGAATTAATTCTCCAGGGAGAATATTCCCCCAAGAAATTAGGGAATTTATTTTCTGGGAGAGGAGGAATTCTGAGGAATTTGAGGGAATCTTTGCGGAGAAGAAATTTTCTGGTGCAGAGAAGAAAATTTTCTGTTTAATTCCTGGAAGAGCTGCCAACGGAAAAAGCTGTACGAAGGAAATTTTTTTTTAAATTCCTGCGGAGGAGTTCGGTCGGTTCAATAATCCGCGAGAAACAGAGGCTGTCCACAACGAATAGAAGCCTCGTTTTGCGGGAAATTGATGTGTTCAATTAGTTAAATTCGTCGGTTCGTCGTAGGAGATTTTGCGACAGGTGGAGTTCGGCGGGTGCAGGTGGCTAGTAGACACGATTATTTCGTGAACAGGAGTTTCGTGGAGGTTTTCCTCGAACAGGTGCGAAGGGATTCGTGGCTCACAGAAACAGCAATTGACCGAGGTATTGGTACGAACAGGAATTGTGCTTCTGTGGAAAATTTGATTCACGAATCACGGGAGAATCGCGGGAAAGTTGCTGCATTTTACAGGGAAAATTTCAGGTTTCTTTGAATTTATTTGCGGAGTATTTTCTTTTGTTTTTTCGAAGCAAGACAAGAAAATACGGTGCATGATTAAATTCGGATGGCAATGTCTGGTGCAAAATTTAAGATAGTGAAGTTCGATAGAACCGAGAACTTCGGATTGTGGCAAACAAGGGTAAAAGATTTGTTGGCACAACAGGGAATTTTGAAGGCTTTGCGGGCTACGAAACCTGATAATATGGAAGATGAAGATTGGGAAGAGTTACAACTTCGAGTGGCAGGTACCATACGTTTATGTCTGGCAGATGAGATTATGTATCATGTTATGAATTTGAAATCTCCAGGAGAAGTATAGAAGAAATTGGAATCTCAATTTATATCCAAATTTCTCACGAATAAACTGTATCTGAAGCAAAGGCTGTATGGGCTGAAGATGCAGGCAGGCACTGATTTGGCTCAGCACTTGAATGTCTTTAATCAAATAATCACAGATCTGGCACGGCTTGATGTGAGTTTTGAGGATGAAGACCGAGCAATGATTCTTTTGTGTTCGTTGCCTACTTCTTATGAATATCTGGTGATTACTCTTACATATGGGAAAGAAACAATTAAAATTGATGAGATTACTGCAGCATTGTTGGCTCACAACCAGCGGAAGCAGAATGTAGAGGAAAGCTCTCATGGTAATTGTTTATATGCTAAGGGTAATCAAGATCGTGAAAGTAAGGAGGAGAAGGAGAATTTTGGAAGGCAAAATTCCAGGTCAAAGCCTAAAGGCAAGAAGATTCGTTGCTTTAAGTGCAAGGAACAGGGACATATGAGGAGAGATTGTCCAATGCTCAAGAAGAAGACTCGTGATGTATCTTCCAGGGCTGCGAATATGGTGCAGTGATACAGATTATAGTGATAGTGATGCGCTTTCAGTTACGACATCTCAGTTAAAGGATGGATGGATTCTTGATTCAGGATGTTCTCATCACATAACACTGAACATGGAGTGGTTTTCTTCATACAGGTTATCTGATTCTGGTTCAGTCTATTTGGGTGATAATAAACATTACAATATTGCTGGTATTGGTACAGTCAGAATTAAGATGTATGATGACACTGTTAGAACATTATGTGATGTCAGGCATGTTCCAGAGTTGAAGAAGAATTTGATTTCCTTGGGCACTCTACACATAAATGGTTTCATTCCTAAGGCAGATGAGGATAGGGAAACTATCAGAATTGTTAAGGGTGCACTGACTGTGATGAAAGGGAATATCACTGCAGGTAACGTCTATAAACTGTTGGGGAGTACAGTTGCAGGTGGAGATCGCTCTATTGGAACATATAATGGAAATGCAACATGAACTTTGACCAAGTCAGGTTAGATGGTTTGGTGGCCCAACCCACTTTGGTGTAAGAAACTTCATGATCTATTTCTCCTAAAGGGCTGGATATTGGCAAGGTGGAGATTTCTCCTAAGGGGCTAGATATTCACAAAGGTGGAGATTGTTAGATGTATTTTCTCCTAAGGGGCTGAATATTTGCTAAGGTGGAGATTTGTTTGGTAGGCACATATATCGGGTGAAGCATTTCTCCTGGTGCTGGATATTTGCCAAGGTGGAGAATTGTTAGGTATGGCTCATATCTAGGGAGTTAGAGTTTCTTGGTGAAGAGGTGTGACTCCTGGTGAAAAGGAGTGTCCCTTGGAAATTAGTGGGTTGGGGGGAGCGAGGGCGTATTTGTAATTTATTCATGGTTTTTTCTATAAATAGATGTGTAAACCTATGGGTATGTAACTCCTCTGAAATAGTGCATTCGTCGGCTTGCTCCCGAGGACGTAGGCAATTCTTTGCCGAACCTCGTTAAATCTCTTTGTGTGTTCTTCTGATTTGTGTTTTTCTGTTTTCTCCGACGATTATTCATAAAAATACTTTCTTAGGTCTAATTTTAGCAAACCCTAACAAGTGAAAATAATGCCACTCATCTCTTTAGAATATAGGTGAATATGACTACTTAAAATGAATCCTATTTTTCCTTTGAATATGAAAATTTGAATTGATTCCGCTTATAGCTATTGGCAAATTGTTGAATTTGAAATCATGTCTTGATATTATTCTTTAAGCTAAATTTTAAGATACAAATACTTTGAATGCTTCAAGGCTCACTTTGATGTAAAGAAATCGTCTATTAATGATTTTTATACATAAGAACAAGAATAGCATATATAAATGTTTAAAATTTATCTTAAAACATGGTGGACGCAAATACACCTACTATATAACAAAATTGCTCATAAAATTTGGAGTCAACTCAATATATTAGTGGGAGCCTTCAAAGCCTTTCCTTGTTTCTTAAGCACTAGAAATATGATTGAATGCAATAGCATTAATTTGAATCCCTATTTGGTAGCCCTCTTCATATTGTCTGGGATGTTGATTTTTAGCTTTTGGGCAACTTTATGGTTCTAAGGATAACATATCAAGTATAATTGCAAAAATAAATAGAAAATATCAAATCTTATTTGTTTGGAGGGGTAGAAATTAAAACAAATTATTTTCATTATATAAGTTTCATTATGCTTCAAATAATATACTATAACTAAGATTTTATAGGGTCTCCTCATCAAAGTGATAGATGCATTCTCATATGCCAAATGTTTTTAATTTATATATATTTTCATTTGCCAAATTTTTCTAATCTCATCATGTTATATTAATTTCATTATCATGTTAAAAAATATATTTTTTAAGAAAAAGTTTAGTCATAATATCAATTTGTATAAAAATATTAAAAAAATATTTTATAACAAATACTTCGCTTTCTTTCAATAAAAAAACAATGATATTTTAAATCAAAAATGCTAGGAAAAAATTGAAAAACATGATTAATTTATGTAATTGATTAGTAGTAAAAAATTAATTGACAATGTAGAGGGCTCATGAAATATTCTAAACAATATACATGAGGTAAATGCTTAATTAAATTACTTGAAAGAAATGTACAAAAATAAGCTAATCAACAATTGGTAACACCATAAATAGCAAATCCTCCAACAATTCCATCCACTTGAGTGTGGCGACTTGTTCATGCTACCAAGACCAACTTAAGAACAATGTCGAGACGGAAGGCTTAAGGGAGGAGGCTAGTGGATCCATGGTTTTGTGGCCTAAGTGCTTTGACATTATAACATAATTAGGAATGTCATGTGGAGTTGTGTGATTAATGATGGCTACTAACAAACTTCTTTTTGTTGGAGTTTCTATATATCTTTTTCCTTAGAAAATGAAGACTTTTTTTTGTAATTGTTGTTTATAGAAGATCTTTCCATAATATTGAAAAGAAAATTCATTCTAGTTTGTGTTTAGGTAATTGGTTAGCCTATTTTTATGTTATGTGTTTTATCTTTTGTTTTAGTTTTTAACTCATTTGTATTGAGGAGATGAATTATTTTTCTAACAATTAGAATTGTCTTATCCATTTTTTTTATCCCAGTTCTGAAATTAGTAACATTCTTTTCTAATATGCATGACATTGTGGATTATGGTTGAATTTTTTTATTATATTATTTCACTCTAATGCAACATATAAATGAAATCATTTTAGTAGGTGTTTTCACATAGAGTCCCTTCAACTAATTAATGCTTCTTCTGCCAAAATTAATAAGAAAAGGAAGCAATTTTATTGGAGCTTAAAGCCAAAATGGGTAGCAGATTTACTTCATATTCTATGAGAATATGAGAATGCTACTATGAGAAGTGCTCAAGGATATAAATATGCTATCTACCAAGGCATTGCACAATAATTAAAAAAAATAATAAGTTGGAATACATGTAACAGCTCAGCAGTGTAAAAAATCAACTCCGACATCAGAGGAGTATTTGGGGTCATATTCAACAGCTTGAAAAAAATAGGTTTATCGTGGGATGAGGTTAAAAAAATTATTTTGATGGCTAATGAGTAGTATGTCACAGATTCAGGTATTTCCTTGGATCAATAATCATTGTCTTGGTATTCCTTAAAAAAATGATTAATTAATCTTTTTTTTTTAATTCTAAGCCTTCCCAAAAGATGCTACTTATTTGAATGTGTCAAGTGCAAATTATATAGAGTTGGAAAATGTTTGTGGTGAAGGTTACACTACTGGAGGCTAGGCTAAATCTAGGAATTCTAACATTCCAATTGGGACACAATAAATTAACTTGGAAGGCGATGACCTTTTAGATTTTATTGAGACTGATGCTGTTGCAACACAAGATACTAATATTTTAGGTAATATTGAAGAAGTTACCATAGGAAGGATAATGTCATCATCTTCAAAGGAAGGTGTACTGCAAAAGAAGAAGAAAGTGTCTATGGTTGATCAAACTCTCTGTTAGTACATTGTTATGATGATAGATAGTGTTGGTAAGGTTGCTACTGTAAACGAAAACACAACAATAAATATTAAGGAAAATTATTTACATAACTTATGGCAGAGCTTTCAAACATTCCTGGTTATTCCCAGGAAGAGATTGATGTTATATATGAAAACTTATCGAAGAATCCTAACAATGATTTGTTCATTGCTTTCAAGACGTGTGCAATCCAAAGCTCGATGAAAGAGGAAGAAATTAGATAAATTGGTTTGATGAGTCAATTTTATTAGTGGATTAGTTACTTTAGCTAGTTTCATTTTGATCTCGATGGTTGTTTTGATGTTTATAATTCCATATTTTTAGGTTTTAAATGAGTTTATGTCATAGGAATAAGAAATCAGAATAGTTTTCTTTATTTTTCCTTATTGGTTCTACCATTTGTTCTGGCATAGTCAAGCTTAATATGATTATTCCATTTAAAGTTAAAAGTTTGTCAACTTCATCTTTGTTACATTCTCACTATGTCAAGCCTTTATATTATTTTTTATTGTTGAAATCTTTTAACACCATATTATATGTACAATTAATTGAGCCCAGTAATGGTTTCAACTGAGAGAAAGAAAGCTGAATATGAATCCAATTTTCAACCTTTTTTGCGTTTAACACCATACTGTATATACCTAAATAAGAAAATTTTGAAATGTAAAAAGATAGGAATTGAATGATCTTTCTTGTGTTTTTATTAGAATGTTGTGATACTATTCATATTTTGAATGTAAAGTTTGTGTGTTAGACATGTAAATACTCGAATTTTGAATGTAAATTCAAGTAGTGGATATGTAGATACATAGGAATTGAATGATATGTGTGGATATTTTTCTTGTGTTACATAGTACTGATGTTCTTTGTTATGTCGATTTGCTGATTATGCTTCAGTCTAGTGCATTCTCTGGGATGGGTGTGACTGATCACTGCAAAGACACATTCTAAAGGCTACCGCATAATGTGTGTCCATTTGTTCTTTAAGAGAATGTTTATAAAACTATTGTTGTGCTGAATCTGTTAATGTTGATTGGTTAATATTACAAATTTGGGATTAAAATTATTGGTTTTATTTTCATTTATCTGCCTTTTCTTGTATTTGAATGCCTCTCAACAATCACACAAGATCAATTGTGCAAATCAGTTACTCTACACACGAATGTATTTTCTAACTTTAAATTGTCCAGAGATATTTTTCAATGCTTTCGTCTACTAATATAATACAGTTTTCTCCATTTTTTTAAAGGAAATATAGTATTGTAGTTTCTTGCTGAATAATGTAAACAAGTGCATCTAGTTGATAAAGGTCTAGTTAAGCTTCTATGTTGCTCTGCCTCGCTGCTGATTTTGAGTCTCATCCATTATTATAATGCCTCAGCTTTACTAATATTTGATAATTGCATTTATTCCCCAAATATGTGACCCAAAGCAGAATATAATGAGAAGCAGTAATGATTTTTGAGCAAGAAATGTTCACCGGTTCGTTAAGCACTTTAACTATGGATGAAGTGTGAAAATTAAATACACGGCACACAATTCTTATGGATTTACATCTCACACCTAAAGTTTCATTTTTACACAAATAACACTTGAACTATGGATGAACTGATGGGTGCTATTTTTACGTTGGTGATTGTAAATATGAAAGTTTTGGTGTGAGATAGGTAGATCTATAAGAATTGGGTGCTATGTATGTAAATACCCCAATTATAAAATATTTTAGAAATAAAAATGAATATTTAAATATTAAATAAATAATATTATAAAAATTATATAGCTAATTCATGAAAAATAAAAATTGTGTTCCATTTACACAATCAAACAGCTCATAAGTATTCATAAATCATAATATTTTTACTTTACTCTCCATGCATCTAACCAAACAGAAAAAAATAATTAACTTGTGTTTACTTTACAAACAATCAAATAATTTCATAATATCTAGAATACATTGTAATTAGATTACGCTGCAAACAATTTATATTGAACTTCATCCTAATTCACTCAACCAAAGAACACCTTAATCTTTTGGAATTAATTGTTCTTCAGTCTTCATTACTATCATCAATTAATATTATTTAATACCAATATTTTAATAAAATAAATCTAAATACTTAGTACAAACTTTAACATCATTTACCTCACAGTTTTTCTTTCCCAGTTATCGAATCCCCGATCTCAATTTAAAATATTCCTTATTCAATGCTTCCTGATTTTTAATCAGCATAATATATATATATATATATATATATATATATATATATATATATATATATATATATATATATATTACGAATTTAATATAATTTCAATTAAATATATAAAAGTCTAATTTAAATAACCACGCTTACATTTACTTCCTTTCTCCTGCGTGAAATCAAATTCATAAACCTTAGAATCAATTGATCTTAACTCTTGATTTTTGCCATAATATGATCTCATATTAATACTTAACAAAGTCGATTAATTAGGTTAATTGAAAACCTAATATTAAACCCTTACCTCCCTCTTCACTGCCGTCAAATCTCTACTCTTTCTCAATCACAATGCTGAATAGCATTCCCCCTACTTCATGAGTTTAATTAACAAGACTCTCTTATTAAAGCTTTAAATACAAACTAAATTAATATCTCGATAAAAAATCTACTAAAACAAAATCCCTTTAACTTTAATTGCTCAGTTCAGCCTCCTTGCTACAAAATAAAACCACTCGGTTTGGCTTTTCCTGCACGCCAAAAACTCCACAAAACCTCTTCCTCGCACGTGAGCCCCTTTCCTGTAAGTCAAGTCTCTTGATTCCTCCTCACTGCCTTTTCCTTTGATCGACTTGGATACCGACTCCTATTCGATGCCGCTCAAACCTGCACTGGAGTGCATGCAAGACTTGATTCTCCCCTTCCCGCACGATGCCTTGTTCCCACATTGGCTCTTGCAAGTGTTTCGACCCACTAGATTATTCTCCTAAGTTTCTTCATTTGAAGGCCAACACACTATTGGCTCAATTTAACTATTTCAGACGAGCACTTCATTCCCACAAGCTAGAGGGCTCAGTCTTGTTCCTCAACTGCTCACGACGTCGCTCATACCCAAAGCAACAGGTCTCAAGACTTGTTGGGCTTAGACTATGGCTCTTCCCCTCCGGTACCATACCGCTCAACGCCCCTTCTCTTCCTTCCACTGAGGCTAGCAGTGTTATCTTATTTCATACAAAATGCTCATAAGTTTTCTTCCTCACTCTGTCTCTCTAATTCTACACTCGCTTCACTTTTACTTAATGAAATGGAACTTCTCTTCTCCTAATAAATAAAACTGAAAAGGCCGTTACCATCATTTTGATTTTTACCTTCTAATACTTAGTGTTATGCATGTAAATATGAATGTTTAGGTGTTAGATATGTAAATACATAAGACTTGTACGGTATGCCTGTGAATGGCCAATACAAAAATTAGCCAATTCTAAGCAAGCTCCAGAAACAGAACAAAATGAGACTGGAAATAATTTAAACAGCAAAAAAGAACAAAATGGCTTAAGCTTAGCTCAACCATACATAAAACTGCAGAATGCAAATGACTGGAAATAATTTAAACAGCATTACATTGTAGTTTTTAAGGCAGCACACAACATTTATATGCCGACTTACAGGCAGCCCTATATGCATGAAACCCCAAATATATGCATACGGACCATTCTGATGAGAAGAACAATCAGGACAAAAACCAAAACCCTGAGCACCCAAACAAACAATGCTCCTTTACAAATAAAAGAATGACTGTAACGCTGCAAAAATCACCCCAGCAAACTAGCAGTAGTAATCATCAAACAGCAAGCAATACTGACAGCGACCAAGACAGCATATATCTCAACCCCCTCAAATAAGCAGAAAGTGAAGAAAACAATAAAAAATAATAATAACAACGAGGTATTTGAGACTAGAAGAGATCAACCTTCCTTTTCTGCATGTCCTGCTTCCATTTTGGCTGCAGATAAAATGCATCTTTTGTCATTCCAAGAACAGTCTGGAATTCCACTTCAGATAAATAAGCCTGGACAAGAGAAAATGGCAATCTCAATTAGGTTCTGAGATTATGGGAAGCACAAATTAGATAAAAGCCCAAAGGCACGCACCTCTCTCCTTTTGTAGTCGATACCAGTGACTGGGTTACTGGATTTGGCTTTCAGTCGTTCATAACTGAAGTTTTTTTCCCCATTTTTATTATCTGCAAATGAGTCCTGGTTAACCTCTGTAACTGCGCCATTGCTTTCTGATTCAAATCCATCCACTTCATTTTCGACCTTTACTGCAGAAACTTCAACAGGATCCTCCGTCTCAGAAGTTGCTGTCTCTATCTTAAATGATTCTGTAATTGAGGAAAAAGAATAAAAAATTCTCAACTTAGTTGAGATGATGAAATTTCCATCCATGCACACCTTAAAATCTTAGTTGTCACAAGGCTAAAATTTTGTTCTTAGAATGAAAATTGATTGTAATAAATATTTAAGGAACATAATAACCATAAGAGATGGGTAGCCACTCAGAAAGGATTGCAAATAAACAAAAAAAAAAGCATATAAAACTAAAAAGCAAGAAAAGAAAAAATAGCCCCTCAACTATTTGAGGATACCATTTTAATCCCAAGATTATGCATGTGCTTAATTTAGTTTATTAAAACGTCAAATATGATTCAAAATGGTCTCTCTATTGAGTTATTTTGTATCAGACTTAAAAAGTCGAGAGAAAAAATTGTACATGCTGAAAAGTCCGGAACGAGGACAAGCCCTCATAAATTGTCTAGAGATCATTTGGGCCTTTTTCTTAAAATGAAAAAAACATTATCTCTATCAAGAGAGGGATAGCAGTGATATCAATGCATAAACAGCAAGTATGACCTATTCTCCTATTAGGCGCTATGATGTAAAATGCAGGTTTAAGTTAATAAAGCTACAGAAATGCATATGAAGGCAATAAACTGAAAATGTGACACCTGACAAACAGATCTACAGTTTTACAAATCAAAGTTGGATGTTTGTATGTGGGAGAGGGTTGAGGTTAGGGGTTTTGAATAGGTGCAACATACAAAATACTCGATCAAGGAAATTAGAACATAGAAAACTTAATGAAAAGCTTACCGGATGCAGTTGAATCAAGGGAAGAGGCTCTGCTATGTCGATGCGTAGAACCTTCAGATTGTGCCTTCTTCTGTTCAGCTGTTAGAACAGATGACAAAGCAGCAACAGCAGCTGCTCTTTGTGAACCACCCTTACCGGAACGGATTGGTTTGGGGCCAGGAGCTACAGATTTGGATGACGGATTAAAAGCAGAAGATAGTGCGGCTAAAGCTGATGCCCTCTGAGTGGGCCCACTTTGATTTGTACTGTTGGACTTCTCGTTAGACTGCAGCAGCGAAAGAAGTCAAATAACACCCAACTAGTTATCACATTTGGCTCAGAACATAAGCATAGCCAGACACGCAAGAAAATGAAAAAGAACCTATAGCAATTTTCCGTTGAGATTTTGATTACCGAAGTGATCATCACAACAATAAAAAAGATGCTATAAACATTGAGAAGATGTTTAAGATAAAAAAAAGAAAAAACATACAATATGCAAATTTATGGAACGTCGTGAAGAATTCCAACCCCCACCCCACTTCTTTTTGCATGTTCTTGAATATTTAGAGCTGATAACAATGTATGAAACTTGCTACATAATATGAAATTTAATAAACAACAACAACAACAACAACAAAGCCTTAATCCCACTAAGTGGGGTCGGCTACATGAATCCTTTTTCTCCATTGCGTCCTATTAAGTGTCAAATTTTCGTTTAATTCATGAAATTTAATAAACATTAAAAAAAATTGATTTGCATCCACTAGATGCTCTTCTAGTCACCATTGTCCTATTATCACTTTTCTTGGATTATTTCACAGAAAGCCTTCCCTCCTAAGCAAAAACATATATATCAGTTAGCTCCAACTTGTTATTTAAAAAAAACAATAGATGACCCAAAGCTTTGGCATAGATATCCAGTTATTCAAATTGAAACCATGAGTACCAATCTTCTTCAAAATGATGATCAATTGACGATTAATCTCAATATTTTAGCCATCCCTAAAAATGGGATTTTTAGAAATATACAAAGCGGCATTATAGTTATATTACAGTATCATAAATTGTGTAATGTGACAACCATATCCTCCAAAAAAAGTTCACTCACATCATTTTGCATCAAGGGAGCATATTCAACCTCTAAACTGAATTTGGACACAATAATTTGCATCATACTTTTCCAAGTAATCAGTGTACCACCAATATATATGTGTGCGCGCGCGCGCATATGTATGTATGTACACACACACATACCCACCCACACACACAGACACACATACATACATGCATGCATGCATGCATGCATACATACATACAATAGTCAGAGGCCAATTGAGCTAACGGAATTTGCATATGCGAATGAATCAACAATCATGTGCTCAGGTTTTAGTATATAACATGTAATAAGAAACACTTTTTTTAAAAAAATTAAATTAAATTAATTAAACAAAACAAAAAAACATCGTTGGTAACGATACCTACTGTGAAGGGATTGTTTGAGCGAAAGACATGCACCGCTCATAGGAGCATCAAGATAATTTTTCCTCGTCTCCTCGGGTTACGGAAGACGTACGCAGCACTGCGTATGTCTTCCAATAGGAAGTGGCCACGCACGCTTAGGGGGTCCCACCGTCTTTAAATCAATAAATAAATACAACTTTACCGCATGTGCCCCGACAACCCGGCCCGCGACCGTAACCCGCTTATAACCCCGCTGTACCCCTCCAATACACCCCGCGTTAGGGCTAGAGTAACGCGCTTGTAATCCCGTTGTAACCCACGCGTAACCTCCCCCATTGAAGCAGCGGTACCGCGGAAATACCTTCGATGTAACCGACGTGTAACCTCGTTGCTGCGGCACCTCAAATAACCTTCGTGTAACCTCCATGTAACCTCGTCGCCGCGGTAGCCCCTTAATAACCGCGTTGTAACCTTTGTGTAACCTCCCTATAACCTACTAAAACGAGAGGAAATTTGCTTATAACCGATTAATCCGTTGTAAAAATTGGAAGCTACGGTAAGAAATCATTTTCGAAAAAAAAGGGATTCGCGCACCGCTAGGTTCTCCTCTTCAAGATTATGACACTAGGGTTTCGCATTGCTTCTGTGAAGAAAGATTAAAATAGAAGAGATTAGGAACGCCGGGTTGGAAGAGACCAATATTGCTGAGTTTGAAGAGGCGGATAAGCCGGAATGTGAAGAGTCAAAGAAAATGGCGATAGGCGGACGCAAGAAGCCCAAACATGTTTCTAGGTATTTTTTAGGTTTTGCTTTTGAATCCATGATGCTTGGTTTTGGTGCTATCATTTGGTTATGGTGGTATTTTTAGGTCTTGTTTTTTTATTGTGAACACATTATATGCCACTGTCAATACATTATAAACATTTGTGAAAAATAAAAATTGATGTTTCTAAAAAAGAAATTAGATTTTGGACATTATAAACATTTGTGAAAAATGCAATTTAATTGATATGAATTAATTTTGTTAAAAGTTTTGCAGGTTTTTTACTTTTAAAGACTTGAGTGTTTCTTATTCGGATTTGTATTTGATGTGAAGTACTATGTTGAATTGCTGATGTCGTCCATCTGTCGTAAGAAAAGTCTTCGATAATGTCCGACCATCAATCCACGAGGCAACATGGAATGAATTGGAAGCCATGAGTTTGGTTCATTTTTTTGAACTCCCTCCATATCCTCGTAATCATATGCTGACAATACACATAATTAACTGTTGGGATATTGATCGAAGGGCATTCAACTTGGGAAAGAAAGAGCTCAAATTTGATTCAGACAAAGTTGCACTCTTGATAGACATGCCCAATAGAGGCGTACCTGCACACTAGAGTGATGCTTCATCTAGTAGCATTGATGCGAGACAAACAAAGACCACACTATTGAATTTTTCACCAGGGGAGTCCTCTCATCATTTTTTGCAATTATTAATTAAATTTTTAATGTCCAATTTACTTTTTCTCTCAAAAAAATTTAGAGTGTCCAAAAAAATATCTTCTATTTGCGAGGATGTAAAAACTTTAGCTCGTATAATTTGTCTGCTACATTATGTCGATCTCTGACAAAACAACTTAATGTCAGTGTCTTGAAAATAAGGACAGATGAGCCACTGGGATATTTAACTGATTTTATTTTCCTTCTAACGGTTTGTTTTCTGCTCATAATTATTAATAGCTTGTTCGCTAATTCTAAACATATCTATGAATTATTTTTTCATGTTTCACGCAGCTCTGGTTTTATGAGCACGCGTTCTTGGTCCTCCTAGCAGTGCCTGAGGAATGCTGAGGTGGCCGACAAAAGTGAGGTGAAATACTGCAAAAATTCAACTAGCCTTTGAGAGACTCAGACTTGTCGAGGTGAGTTATTTATTTATTTAATCCCCATAAAGTATTATTATGCTTACGTGATACTTTTAATTGACCTTCATTGTATGCAATGCTTTGTAGATTTATGACTATTCTTTTCAATTGAAAAACAGTGAACATCGTTTACTTGGCCATCCACTTGAACAACCATCTAGTCTTGAGAAGCCTCTCACACAACAGGATACTTAATCCAGACCACATTCGCCAACGTTCGTAGAAGTTATTGCTACAGTTTCTTACCATATTGGTCCTCAATCAACACATGGTGATAAATATTCACAAAGTAATCCTCGTATTGGTTTTGAAGAAATACATAAATTGCTTAAAGATCATCATAAACTATTTTTTAACTTTCAAGGCTCAGTTTACACTCGTCTGACAAATTTAGAAAATACAAATACAGAGTTGAATGTGAAGTAATTGATTTAAAGAAATAAATAAAACAATCATGTGTGGAATTTCCAAGGAAATGGGGCAAAAGAGACCCCACAAGGAAGCTTAATTCAAAGGATTAAGGCAAGTGAATGCAGAAGAAAAAGGCTTCTCAGTTCCTCATTTATGGTTTTCGAACGGAATAAGAAGAAAAAATCAACACAGGAGGCGGCTGATGTAAAAAGTGCGGAATCATCATATAATAAAATTCTCGTTTTCTGAACTACGAATTATCAATATTTACTAATCAGAGCAAAATTCAATTAACAACATCCAATAAATAACAGGTTGAAGCTGTAAATAAGGGGAAAGCAGACGAAGTTGAGCAACAACAATCCAACAAAGATGAGCCTGAAGCTGTAGATAAGGGGGAATCGACAGTTGCACAACAAACTATAACTGACGACATTAGTTCTGATCCACCAACCGTACCTATTAAGGAAGCTGAAGATGTTGAGCAAACACAATCTCTCCCAAAAGCGGCTGAATCTGATGACAAAGAGGAAGAGAGGACTAAGTTGACAGACATTATATTGATAAGCACTACTCTGATAAGGTTAAAAAGTTTTGTTCAGGTTCTCACACTCTAAACTTTAATATTCCCACTATATATTATTAGTTGCTTGTCTTATACGTCCGTCCAACCGCACCGGTGGTCAATTTTCCCGCTAGACAACAAATTTCAGATTATATGCGGGAAACAATTGATTTCTACTATAGCAAATTCACTGACTTGTTAGTGTACCATGTTTTTTTTTCTTATATTTCTATATTACTTTTATATTCATTGTTGTAAACATTATATATTTGAAATGCAGAGGTGACTTTGTAATTGATATGGGATGCGTCGTTGACTCGACAGTATCTTGATAAACTACTCACGAACGGTTGGTTAAGAAACGAACAAGTTCACGGTTTTGCTATGTTGATGGAAAATAAGAGACGCAAAGCCCCCCAATTGTATAGATTGTACTAATATGTGTCTCAATGGGTAAAATTTAAAATTCATGTGTTTTAGAGTACACCTAAATACATCTAACATGGTCATTAGTTCTTATGTGACATTTTTCTTTTTATGCAGCTGTATAAAGTAGTAGGCAATGTTAAAAGATTTGTTCAACACATTGCGAAGGAAACTACTAAGAATGTGAAGTTACTTCAACTACCAATAATCCATAATCAGCATTGGGCACAGCTAGTTGGGGCATTGAAGAAGCGCAAGTGAAGATTATATGACTCCTTACCCAACATAATGCATTTGGGGATCAGTGTCGACTTTGTAAGGACGTGGATAAATTCATTGTCTTATTTTATTGTACACAATGTTTATTACTTAATCCATTGTCTTATTCTATTTGTGATTCATTTGTAAATTTAAATGTGCAGATTACATATTTTCTTAGGGATGCAGGGGAAGCGTTCACGGCTGATCTGAGTAAGTGACAAGTTGTAATGGTCAGAAGTATTCCGGTGCAGGGCAATAGTTATGACTGTGATGTTTTCGTTTGTAAATATATGAAAACACTTGTACAGAAGAATAGAGGCGATTGGAAAGACAAAATGAGATGACAGGAATCTACGACATTATTCAGAGCTGAAATAGAACATGAGATTTGCAAATTCGCATTGTCACGAACATAATTCGGTTGTATTGATTATAAATTCATGTGACTAAAAATTTATCATTTTTAACCTTTTAATCAAATAATATCTTTCTTCCAGAATTACTCTTGCGACTGCTTGAATTGTCATGCAGGTTTAAGTGTAAGATCTACAGTTTTCAAACACTTGAGTGTCAACTGTTCCACCAACAGAAGTTACTGAAAATAATTCAGCCCACTTCTTTGTATTTAATCCAGCCCACTTCTTTGTATTTAGTAAAACCCACTTCTTATAGTTCATGTTATTTTAAATGAAGTCATTTGCTTATAATGCAGGTGATTGCTGCTTATCTGCTTGCTGCCCTTGGTGCCAACCTTGTAAACCTTCCTACAATGTGCAGAAGGTGATTGCTGCTCGTTTTGTCTTTTTTTTTAGTGTTGTAATAATCAATTTTCAATTAGTGTAAATCATTGGAAATGCTCAACAGTAATTGAAATTCACATATTAATTAGTACTGAATTAACATATTTATTAGGGTTGAATTCAATGTTAGGAAATTGTGATAAAGTTGAATCAATGCTAATTTCCTTGTGCACATTCATAGATGACTGAATTTTTTGCAGTTGATTGAGGTAAGATACGTGAGACAAATCAATCAGGTATGCCTTGATGTTTTCAAAAGATTTTTTCTACAAGAACCATATGTAAAAAACTTATGTAAAAAAATAGTTTTTTTTATGTTTTGTTGATTTGTTTTTTCTTGGGTATGATATCATTGCAGAGCTGCAGTCCTTCTACTATTCCTTCCTCTGAGGCTGATAAGCTTGAATCAACCTAAATGTTGCACAGTTTTTCCCACCAGCTACAAGACTTTGGTTATAGTTTTACTGATAGATTACAGTTTTAGGAAGTTGTTTTATTTTATTCCAATTGTACTCAATGGTTGTAAAAAATTTATTTCAATTGTTATTGAATGGTTGTATGGAGATTGAATGGTTGTAAAGATTTTATTTCCACTTTTATTGAATGGATGCTATTTCGTTCAAAAAAAATTGCTTTTGAATTTTTTTTCTTTCAAGATTTACATACATACCACTCTATTCCTGTTTATTTACATATCTAAACGAGTTCGTAGTGCATCTTATATGTTTTTTGGAAAGACAACTTTTTTGTTGTTGGTTTGTTGAGGTACAGGGACTATAATATTTAATGTAGAATGTTCGGCATCAAAATTGGAAATTAGCTATAAGGACAGGTAAACCATTAATTTAAAGAAAAAGAAAATTAGATGGAAAAAAAAATTCTTAATCGACACAACCCTTTGAATATGTTCCAACGACTTATTTTTTATTAATCTAAGTTTTTGAAGTCGGCTATAGGAAGCACTAAGACAAGGATCCTTTAGGGTTTTTATTATTATTATTTTTTTAAGAGATATAAATGTATCCCAAATCTTCATTAGGGGAGCCCAAATCCTATAAAGATATAAGCGACACAAGGTTAATTAAGTAAATCCTATAAAGATATAAGCGACACAAGGTTAATTAAGTGGGCCACAACGTATCTAAGTAAGATCTAGAGAAATTCATCTTAGTTGCATTCATTAAAATTGGAGGTAGAGATCTCTTGGTTAAAAATCAAAGAGCATTTTTTTAAGTTTTTTTGCTAGTGTGCTTTATGGCAATACCTTTAAGCAAAACTAAGAACTACAGAAGCTTTTACATTGCCTAGCTTAAAGTCTAGCAAACCTTGAAGAATGATATTATATTTTTCTTATATTTACCTGCCTGATGAACATAATTTGAATTTTCTAATACATTTGAACCATAGGGTTGCTAAAAAAATGGTCATCGATGTTTTCAATTATAAAATTAGATGGGGGAACCTAAACGACAAAAAAAATATATATTTTTATGAGTAAAATTCAAAATTCCAATATTTGAGATGTACATGAAGAAGCAAATGCTATGTGGGACAAAGTAACAAACACAATTAAACATGTAGTAAAAGATGTATTTGGAGAATCAAAAGATAAAATTTCTATAAATAAAAATAGTTGGTGAAATATTAATGTGCAAGAAAAGATAAACTATAAGAAGTTACGTTATAAAAATTGGTGTAATTGTAAAAACTTAGATAACTGGAAAAAAATATCAAACGGCCTGCAGGGAGTCTAAAAAATCAATATGAGAAGCTAAAAATTCTGCTTTCAGTGATTTTTATAATATGTTAGATACTAAGGAGAGTGAAAAATATATGTATAAACTAGCCAAACAAAGAGAAAAGAAAAGTAAAGATTTAACTCAGGTAAAATGTATTAAAGATGAAAATCAAAAAGTGCTTTTCTTAGAAAAAAATATTCAACATAGGTGGGTGAGTTATTTTGATAAACTTTTTAATGAATTTTCTGAAAATACGATTGACCTTGGTGATCTTAGTATTGTTAATAATAATAAAACGTTTCATTTTTACCATCGCATTAGTAAAAAAGAAGTTGAGGAGGCTTTAAATAAAACCAAGGGTGAAAAGTCTGTAGGACCCAATGATATCCCAATTGGAGTGTGGAAATATTTAGGAGATTTAGAAGTTTCTTGGCTTATTTAACTCTTTAATATTATTTTAAAAACTAAAAAGATGCCTGAGGAGTGGAGGAAGAGTATTTTGGTCACCATTTTTAAGAATAAAAGTGATGCACAAGAGTGTGCTAATTATAGAGGTATTAAATTGATGTGTCATACTTTAAAATTACGGGAGAGGGTAATTGAACATAGGTTAAGACATATTACAAAGATTCTCATAATCAATTTGGATTTATGTCGAGCAGGTCTACTATGGAAGCTATACATTTATTGAGAGGTTTGATGGAGAAGTTCAGAGATAACAAAGAGGATCTAAATTTGATTTTTATGAAAAACTTACGATAAGGTTTCAAAATATATTCTTTGGAGAGTTCTCGAGAAGAAATGTGTTGATATGACTTATATTCAAGTCATTAAAGATATGTATGCTAGAGTTGTTACTTGTGTTCGAACTGAAGGAGGATTGACAAAATATTTTCCCATTTCTGTTGGATTACATCAGGGATCAGCTTTAAGCCCATATCTTTTCGCTTTAGTTATGGATGGTCTTACTAGACATTTACAAGAGAATGTACCTTGGTGCATGCTTTTTGCTGATGTCCTTCTAGTAGAGAACACTGAGAAAAAGCCCAGGAAAAAGTTGAAGAACTAAAGCTGAATACATGGAATGTAATTTTAGTGGTAGTAGCACTAGTGATAGAAGTGTAACTTTGGGTGATCAAATTATGAAAAGGTGTGAATGATTTAGATATCTCGGATTTGTTGTTCAAAGCGATGGTGATATAGATGGGGATGTTAATAGTAGAATTCAAGCTAGTTGGTTGAAGTGGAGGAATGCTTCGGGCCTTTTGTGTGATAGAAAAGTTCCGCTTAAACTGAAAGGAAAATTTTATAAGATGATGTTGAGATCTAATGCTCTATGGCGCCAAATGTTGGCCTTTAAAAGTGAAGCATAATACTAAGTTAAGTGTTGCTGAGATGAGAATAATTAGGTGGATGTGTGGCTTTACACTTAGAGACAAGATGCAAAATGAATATAATCGTGATAGGGATGGTGTAGCTCCTGTGACGGACAAAATTAGAGAGAGTCGTCTTAGATGGTTTGGTCACATTAATCGTAGACCATTTGATGATCCGATTAGGAGAGTAGATGTTTTAGATTCAACTTATGTTAAGAAAGACAGAGGTAAACCTAGGAAGACTTGGGCTTATTGTTAAATGAAAATATGACACTAAATAAGACACAATGGAGAAAAAGGATTCATGTAGCTGACCCCACATAGTGGGACAAAGGCTTTGTTGTTGTTATTGTTGTTGTTGATGTTTTCAACTATAAGAAGAAAAGTAAGCAAATTAGGAGTGTCGGAACTATTATTCATGCCTGCAAATGAGAAGCAGATCATTTTCTGGTATTAATAGCTAGGGTAGACTCAAAAAGGCTTGGATTCCAAGGAAAAGCTAATTTTGATTTCAAATGTGGTGCACACACCTGATCTAAAATGGGAGGAGATCAACCCATATTGTTTGAAGCCATAAATTGATCATTTAGAACATCTTTTAAATCCTGGTGTTCCATTTCCTCAATTTAGATGAGCCTTAAGAATATAAAGAGTACTGGTACCGAAAATCTTTGCAAAAGAGCAATAGTAGAGAATACCTTCAGCTAAAAGACACAAGACAATTAACTAATCGACACCTTTTCCAATGGAACAGTAATGTTCATTTCAACTAGATATGTAGCCACAAACGACCAAGAAAGATGAGCCATAACAACATCCACTTGCAACGGTTTACTAGAAAAACATTTCAGAGCGTACAAGGTAGATTAGTTAAAGTACAGTAAACAAAGCCTAGGAAAAACAACCAAGAGAGAGGTGATAGGTAGCTCTTTAAATGATTCAAAGTGCAGAGAAAATTTTAAGATGTAGATCTGATAGTCAATCATATAATAGGAAGATTGTAAAAAAAGAAAAGAAATTAGTGTAATCTGATTCTAAAAATAATCTTATAATAATATTACATCAATAAGCTCAATAAACAGTTCATCATCCAAGTGAAAATTTGTCAAAAATTTGTGATTAATCTCCCCCTATAATAGCCAAAAAAAAAAAAAAAATCCATGATAAAGAAAGACAGTGGACTTGATAACGGAGAAATTTCAACTTCTATATAAAAAAGTACAAATTTTTGTGATAAGTGGATGGCCGCTAAATCGCTTATATTAAAGAGGGTATGACTTCTACTGACAGAGAAAAGGAAATAATTTGCTGGAGTAGTTAATTATCTAAAGCCGTCATACCCCAAAGAACATTATTAAAGAACCACAAAGTGCGATCAATAGGAGAAACAACCATAGAAGCTCTGCAAACAAAAAGATTAGCCAGAGAAGAAGCATGGGCCATCCATACGTGTGAAGGTGAAGGATCTACCCAAATAGGTGGCTGAGCCATGACTCAAGAGGCATCTGGTGCAGAGAGAAGAGTGTGATTGCCTATATAAATGACTCAATAGCATCTATGGAAACAAAGAAGCAAAGAGTAGAGATTGTGAATGCTATAATGTAGGAGCCAAGCAAAGACATAGTAAATGAGACAATAGCTAAATCGACAGGGATGCCATATATAATGAAGACAATAGATCGGTCCGACATAACGGCCACCAAGATAGGAGTAATGAAAGGGAGCTCCACTAATGGAACCTCCATTGATAGAGGACAAAGTGAAAGAAGCTACACGATAGTACCAAGAAGATAAAGCAAGAGCCTACACGGACGACCAGGGCTTAGTAGACACGTGGTCGTCAACAAGTGAAAGTAAGGGAACAATTTTGAGCAATACCATGCACGAGAATTTGTTGGAGTTGTTAAATACTAAAATCGTCATACCCCAAAGAATATACTAAAGAACCACAAAGTGCGATCAATAGGAGAAACAACCATAGGAGCTCTGCAAACAAAAAGATTAGCCAGAGAAGAAGCATGGGCAATCCATTAATGTGGAGATGAAGGATCTACCCAAATAGGTGGCTGGGCCATGACTCAAGAGGCATCTGGTGCAGAGAGAAAGAGTGTGATTGCCTACATAAATGAGTCAATAGCGTCTATGGAAACAAAGAAGCAAGGGGTAGAGATTGTGAATGCTATAATGTAGGAGCCAAGCAAAGACATAGTAAATGAGACAATAGCTAAATCGACAGAGATGCCATATATAATGAAGAAGATAGATCGGTCCGACATAACGACCACCAAGATAGGAGTAATGAAAGGGAGCTCCACTATGGAACCTCCATTGATAGACGGCAAAGTGATAGTAGCTACACGATAGTACCAAGAAGATAAAGCAAGAGCCTACACAGACAACTAGGGCTTAGTAGACACATGGTCGTCAACAAGTGAAAGTGAGGGAACCAATTCGAGTAATACCATGCACGAGAATTTGCTGGAGTAGTTAAATATCTCAAGTCGTCATACCCCAAATTTGATCTTCCATGTCTATTTTAACTTGAGTTTATGTTAATTTTAAAATTTTGTAAGGTGTTTATGATGTATTTTGCAGGATATAGATAAGAAGGTTGATGAAAGATCAAAAGGTGGAGAATTAGTGCCAAGTGTCGGAGCAATGCCCAGAAGCTAGCTAAGCAGTGCCCAAGCACTAGCCAGGCAATGCCAAGGCGCCCGAGCAAGTTTCGAACCAGCCAAAACAAAGAAGTCAGGAAATATGCAGCAAATTGGTGGCACCTAGGAGCCATGGTCCAGCGCGTTTCGATCGTTTTGATATTTACAACATATTGTCACAAAAGGGAAATTATAAGGGCTTACCAAAAAGATTTCGAGGTAGTTCTGCCATATTTAGACTTAGGAAACCATGTGGAAGTGTGGAAAAACTTGTAGTGTGTGTGCTGAGAGAGAATAACAAAGATAATTTGAGACAACTGTTCTGTCCTAAGTGAGAAGAGGAGTGGACGCAGTTCAAGGGTGTACTCTTTTTGATTTTTCATTCTAAACTTTTGTATTTTATTTGCTTTGATTAATAAAATATATTTTGTGATGTTTCAAAGCATGTTTAGTCACTAATTTGCATTTCTCCTATGATTTGGTGATAAAAAGATATAGGTTTACTTTTTGTGAATGTGACTTGTGAGAAACTTGTTGAGATAAAGCTTTAATCTTTCGATCTTCATTTACTTTCAACCTAGTCAGTTGATTCATTAAGACTTATTGTGACTTTAAGTTCCTAAAGAAATCCTTGTAGAACAACTTGGTTAAAACTTATTAACTTAGAATAATATGAAAATTGCTCTTAGATTAGTGCGGCCCTTCTGGGAAATATGAATTCTATGTTATCAGTAGATTTAAGAAACTAAACTTGTTTGATCTCCAAACTTTCTTATTGCTACCGAAGCTTAAGAAAGAGATTTGTTCCTAATCGTCAATTGTAACTTTGTCACTTCCTTAACTCCAGTATTTTATGATCCAAATCGGGATACTCATTAGACAACCTCATATATTTCACTTAGGATTTTTACTCTATGTAAAAATTAGGATTAGAAACTTTAAATTCACCTAATTTCGGATCACTTAGGCTAAACTTAAAACCAATAGACTAAAACTTTTCTTGATTTGGAGGTTTACTCGTTCCTTGTGAGATCGATACACAGACTTGGTTCCGTATACTACGAGGGCATCACATATATTTACGTGCATTGCAAGGTACATAATAGCATTTTGGTCTGTATTATGTACAAAGTAGTAGCATAGCAAGTTGAGTGGAGAGCTACAGTGGAAAGGAAGATTAGAGACATCTGAGCATTAAATAGGATGTTTAGACTAAATATTTTTAGAGTACGTATAGGATGCAATCCTTAGGTTCGGATGTCTATCCATAAAACGGGATAATTATTTATAAATGAATTACTTAAAAGCAATCTAAACCATTTGAGTGCTATCAATTTTGTAATACGGTAATCAGATTCATGAAGTAACTTCATTGTGAACATACCACGTATGCTACAAGATATGGATCCATCTTGAGATCAAAAAATAGTATCATATACCATATCAAAGTAGCTCACCAAGGAAAACCTATCAAAACAATTTCTTGACACGAATTGTATGAAAGAAATATTCTAATATGAGGCAAGACCACTCCAAATACACTACAGTATGAGTCATTCTTCTATGAGGACATACGGAAACTAAAATCAAGTAGATTACTAGATGACTGCCTTCAGTAACTAGATAGATACCGATAGAATCAACCAGCAACTTTGTCACTTATATTTAAAGTCTCTTTATAACACGTCAAGATTAGAATGGTTATTTTTTAGTAAGCACAAATGATTAAATTATTAACAAAAATTGTAATATGTCACAGAATTTTAGAAATAAAGTTATTTGTAAAAGGTAAAGTTACCTCCGAAGCTTGAAAAGCAGATCCAAACAGCAAAGCAAGCTTCTTCTCAAAAGAATTTCCATGAGCCTATTTCATATTAGAAAGTAATTAAAACTCAACTACAACAACATAGGCAGCGCATGGGAAAGTATAGGCATAAAAAAGCATAACATCAACATGAATGAAAAATATAAAAAATGATTTTCTCATTGAAAAGCAAATCTAAGAAGTTATTAATCATTGGCCACCCCTTGGATACAAAGCATTTGAAAATTAGATTTTTTTTTTTTTTCTTTACTGTGGTTTAGTAAATCTAATGTTGGCAAATTTCTGGGAATACAGAAGTTGATGAACCAAAGTCCAGTTTACAGTTGATACAAATAATCATATTTAAGAAAATTAAGCATCAAACCTCTGTGTAGCTATGCTATTAAATGGGCTGATTTAGAAGATGAGACCCTTTCTAACAAAAGAACTTGAATTTCTATCAATTTTGAAGGTATGGAAGGAAAGCCCATCAACTAATGTGCAAAAAGAAAGCTTACTAAGAAATGAATATATTAAAATTGTTAATGAAGGCATGAAAAAATCATGAAGAATAAAGTAAAGTCCTCCCAAGAAATTCTCAGTCCCGTTCCTGTAACCAATTTATTTAACAATTTAATTCTCAAATGACACGCTCAAGTACACTCAATTAATTTGGAAAGAAAGAAAATGTTGTGCTTTCTTAGCAGGATGGGACAACAAGACCAACTAATAACTTGCAATAAAGGAAAACACAAGATTCTCCCAGAAAGAGAAAAAATTGAGTTCAGGGTTTGCAGAACATACAACTGCCTTTGTGCTATCCCAGGAGAAATACGCAGTAAAGAAGCATGGCTCATTACCCTCAGTGACTTTGTAAAGGGGCACATCAGGAGATAGCCCATCTAGGCGCACTGCAAGATCTATGTATTTCTGAAAACAACAACTATTAATTGAATATTATAAAAGAGTATCACTGCCATTAAATTTCAAAAATGTGCAACTCAAGGTCAAGACCTGGCCTATGTCAAATGCTTTCTGTTTTTCCTTTGATTCAACAGAATAACCAATCCAAACAAAAATTTCTACATACGTGCAAAGTATCAACATATCTTCCGTAAGTAGATCATCTTGCGAGAAGTTGAACACTTCAGTGACCTGCAAGGGGAGTAGCACGGTGCACCTCAAGAACAAGGATGGAGTACAGTGCACAAGGAGCTAATAAAATGTAAGGAAAATAAGCCAACCTCTATCTTTCCTGGAAAGCCCTCACACCAGAATTAAGCGAAGATGAAAACATTAGGTACAAGAAGAATCACAGAAACCATTATGAATTAATCCTGACAGTAAGATTGAAAAGGTATTAACAAATATAGCCAAGGGATGAGCTTACCCTGGTTGAATGAAAAGGTATACAGATGAGGATCTCTAACAATATCTGGTATGACTCTTTTGCTTGAGAAACTTTGTTTTCCTCCAAGCGCATACCAGAAAGCAGAGCTCTCTGTTCCTTCCTTAGCATGTTTCAGTGAAACCCCAGGCTGCATGAATAAGTAGATCAGAAATTAGAACATTGGAGACATACAAGTTGTGGGCACATTTTAAAAAAAAAAAAAAAATACTAGGCCAATATCTTTGGAATATCTCATTCAGAGGAATCAACAACACTTATTAAATCATAGCAGGCCCTATGCATATTAGGGCTGATAAAAATAACCAAAAATCTGAAATAGTTCGACTTTTATAGAATAAAATAAAATTGAACGTAATATAGCTCAGTTTCAAGCAACGATGGCTGGCATTGAATTCATTTCAAGTTAATTTCAAGTTTTCTTGACGAAATTCAGATTGAGGTAGCTGAAAATCAATATATTTATACTGAGTCTATATATAGTACAAATGAACCTCTGTTGGTTCATTAGTGAATGTTTATAATATCTCCAAGAGGACATGGTTTCAATGCCTGCTTCGAAAACCGATTTTCATTTAATTCTCAAGTCAATTCAGAATTGATTTTGAGCCCACTGTATGAATTGCTCAAATGGTAATATTTGACTTCAAGTAAACTTTGAGTCAGGCTAAACTCACATGGACTAGACTATTAGCAGTCACTGCGCATCATCTCAAATACCAGAATACGAAAGTCCTTACACAACTTGGACCACCATTTGGTAATTTCCATTGAAATGAATATTATACAGGGCAAAGCCTATACTGGATATTTGAAATGCAGTGAGCAGGACAAAGGCAAGAGAATGATAACTGAGTTGTTGACAGGCTTATGAAGGTATATATAATAAATGAAAAAGTGAAACCTTTTCCCACTTATATGCAGTATAATTATAAATAATAATAATATCATAAATAAAAAATAACTTAAATTATAATTAAAAAAATTAACTGTTAACGATACCTGCACAACAAGTGTCCTTCGAGCGATACCGCGCTGCTCATGGGAGTGTTAAGACAAGGATTTTTTCTAGTCTCCTTTCATTCGAACCCAGTGAGAGAGCGAGGTAGAGGAGGAAGAAAAAAAGGAGGTAGCTGAAGAAGCAGCAGCTACAGTAAAGGTAGAAGAAAAAGGAAGAGACGAGCGACTCACCTGCAGCAATCATCTCCTTCCATTTTTGCGAAGGAATCGAAAGTAAGATAACTCGAGAGGGTTCGCCGAGTGCTTCGAGCATCAAAGGAAAGGAGAAAGAAGAAGAAGCTCGTTTGGCTACCTAGAGTGCTCTAGCGGCTCACCCAAGCCTTTCACTTTGTCGTCGGCGATCCTTCAGCCGTGCGAAGCCTTCCTCGAGCAAATCGAGAAAGAAGGGGAGGGATTGTTGCCCTCGAGGCCATCCGACAGTGCGTCGTCTGCTATGCTCCGTTCCTTGCATGTAGGGATGGCTACGGGACGTTCCTACACCGCCGCTCTTGCTGGCGACAACTCTACTTGCCCTCCTATTTCATATCTGTTCTCGCAGCGATACCACGACACTTCAGCGTTGGGCGTTGACACCAGATTTCTTAAAAAAACGTCCGGTAAAAATGGTAATCCTGTAATCTTTCTCTCTGAAGTTGAGATCTCCACCTTAGCTTCATCCTGCCGATTAGTCCTAGTTGATAAATTCCTCTATGGAATCCCTAAACTTGATGTAATCAGAAAAGAGTTTGAGCAAATGCGTCTGAAAGGGAGTGGAAGATTGGTAAACTTGACGGTAGACACATTCTTATCCAATTAGAGTGCTCTAGAGTGCTCGTTTGGCTACCTAGAGTGCTCTAGCGGCTCACCCAAGCCTTTCACTTGTGTCGTCGGCAATCCTTCAGCCGTGTGAAGCCTTCCTCGAGCAAATCGAGAAAGAAGGGGAGCGATTGTTGCCCTTGAGGCCATCCGACACTACGTCTTCTGCTCTGCTCCGTTCCTTGCATGTAGGGATGGCCACGGGACGTTCCTACACCGCCGCTCTTGCTGGCGACAACTCCACTCGCCCTCCTATTTCATGTATGTTCCCACATCGATACCATGACACTTCAGCGTTGGGCGTTGACACCAGATTTCTTAAAAAAACGTCCGGTAAAAATGGTATTCATGTAATCTTTCTCTCTGAAGTTGAGATCTCCACCTTAGCTTCATCCTGCCGATTGGTCCTAGTTGGTAAATTCCTCTATGGAATCCCTAAACTTGATGTAATCCGAAAAGAGTTTGAGCAAATGCATCTGAAAAGGAGTGGAAGATTGGTAAACTTGACGGTAGACACATTCTTATCCAATTATTAGATGATGAAGATCATGCTCATTTGTTTGCGAGAAAACTCATTCAAATAGATAACCGAGTGATGAAAGTTTTAAATTGAAGATTCGATTTTGATCCTTTCACTGAACCTCCCACCATTCCTGTATGACTACATTTCCTAGGTCTGAAGTTTCATCTCTTAAATCATGAGCTCCTCTATTCTTTAGCTATGGTCTACAATAAACCCCTCAAAACTGATATTCCTACAATTAATCTGAGTCGGCCTTCGGAAGCCAGGGTTTTGATTGAACGAGACATTATCTTTTTTGGGTGAGATATGGATTGTCTCACAACACCAGTGTATTTGGCAGCGGGTGGAACTCGAACAGTTCCCACTTTACTGCACCCACTGCCGGATGTTTGGACATTCTTACTCTCAATGTCACTATTTGCACCCTCATTTAAAACCTCAGAGCAAAAATGGTACTGGACCCCCTGCTCTCCCTCCCACTCCCCTTTAAATACCATTTTTCCCGTAACTACCACCTACCCCCTTACTACCGAAGACCCCCCACCCCGATAATACTATTTCTATTGTTGTGAATGACGTGTTGTCGGATGGTTTAGCTGGGTAATCTACCGCCTCAAAAATCTTTGAAAACAATGCTGAAAGAACTTTACTTTCATAGGACAATGTTCGGTCTGATCATCAGGAGAGCTTTGAAGCTCCTCATCTTCCTCAGAAAGCTTCGGATGAAGAGGAGACATTTCATATTTCACCTACCCCAGAACCTATCTTTAATGCAACAATTGACCATCTTTCTACTGCAGCTCTACCACCTCATCAGACTGAGCAAGTTGTTATTGTTAGTCAAACGCAGGGGGCTCACCAGCCTATACTGCCTAACAATCTTGAGACCAATCCACTGATCAGATGAGTCAGTCTTCCGATGAAGAATGACAGGTTTACACATCCAAGAAAAAGAAGAATGGAGGCCTAATCGAACTCAGGAACTTAGTGAATGATACTTTGGTTACTTTGGGTATTGGAAGTAAACTTAACCATTTGTTAGCTGGCTCCATTCCTAGAACCAGAGGCAGATGTAAAGCTAAATTGAGTCATTCTCAAGCTACCTGCATCTCCATGTGTTTGTTAGATTTTTGGCGCAAAGGTTACATATCTACGATTAATCCTGATTTTTAGGTATACATGTTTTTTTTTTGGGACCTTAGTGTGTGTTGCATACCAGGTGATTAAGGTGTCATTAATTGGGCCCTCTCATCCAACCTATCTGTACATTTCCTTTTTAATATATTAGCCATTGGGTTTTTTTTTTTTTGAAATGTATATCCAGTTAGCTCATACATACACACATATATGGATAGTTATATCTTTTTATAGGTAAATAAAGAACTTATAAAAATAATAATATAAAATTTAAAAGCAATAGGAGAGAAGATTAACATTGAACAAGAAGTTAATCACATAAATTGTTATTAAGGTGCACCTAAGTATTAGATTGGACTGAGGAAAATGATAACAGACAAAATTATTGAGGTTGGTAATATATTTTTTATTTTATAATGATTCTGTTTATTTACATATATTTTTACTCTTTCCCAACTTTTATTTTAAAATGCAAAAGTCCATGTTTCATTTTAAATGTTAAATACAAGTTTTCTTTTAAATGTTAAATGCAAGATAAAAAAATATGATATATGTATGCACATGGGAGTCACCCCTGGATGATACTAACAAGAGAATGTATTGTACCCGTACACGAAATAGAAATGATAATGAAAAAGGCTACCTACCTGTATGGTAGATTGGGAAATGTTAAACGTATATTTTCATAAAGTATACGTTTAAATGGTAACTCCCAATTATTAAAAGTATAACTAAAAAAAATGAAAGGAAATGCAATTTATTTTCTTTACTATTTTCTTTTACTACACAGCTTTTACTGTTACCACACTTTTACAAAAATGTTTTCAAAATGAGTACAATTATAATTTAGAAATATTTACACACTTAATAGTTTGCTAACAATTTTACAGGAAAACCAATTGTAGATTAGATGGACCCCGGGAAGTACGTGTACAGGCGCTGAGGAGTCCAAGATGATAGGTATTGCAATTTAGTTTATTTTCTGTTTGAATATAAATTTTCAATCATGAATAGTCTATTGTAAATATAAGTTTTTAAACTAGAATGACTTCTTTGTGTATTATATTTCTACTTTTGTGATGAAATAAAACTGTTAAATAAGTTTCCTCCGTCCAATCATCAGTACCCACCTTGGTAATTCAAAGCTCACCGAACCGGGTAATGACATGCAAATCTTCAAATTAATTTCACCAGACATTTTAATTATTGAATCATATCCCATTTTACTATAAGAAATGATTTGGGATTTATCCATTTCCAATGCATTTATTGGCAACTTCACCTTACTAAATATATAAAAGAGGGTGAAATGAGCTGATTTAGAGGTTATTTAGTTGTTTTTCAATTTTGCAATTTTAAAACTCAGTGGAACAGATCAAATGTATAAGTACTTTGCAATGTATATCCCTCAAGTTTAAAAATAGTTGTTGTAATGGGACCAATAAATTTCTCCGAAAAATGATTAAAAGACTAAATAATTTCTGGCCAGTTGTGAAATATTGATGCTTCACTGAGTGCTTCAGTTGGTAAGAATATCTTAAAATTTCTGGAAATATTCATCAGGGCAGCATGTTATTGCATTTATTTTACAATTTTAACAAGAACAGGATTTGATTTTAGGAACGGGCAGCAAATTAAGTTCTAAATACTATTCAACTGAAGACTTTATGTGAAAGTAAGCATTAGTTAATGGAAAAAAAGTTAGTTTGCTTCAACATAAGCTTTTCAAAAGCACATGCAATAACGTTCTGAACTCCGGTATCCTAAGTATGAATCTAATATACAGTCTGCCTACAAAAAGGGTGTAGGGAGATTAAGACTAAGGATATAAAGATTAAGAACAAAAAGGGTGTAGGGAGATTAAGACTAAGGATATAAAGATTAAGAACTTCTGATGATTGTTGACCTCACTTCTGTCGAAGTCTAGTTTTCTCCTTAGAATTTAGGTTCTAGCCTTAGAGTCTTTCCTTTGACTATCTTAGAACCTTAGCAATGAGACCTGTCTCATTTTAGAAGTTTTGAAACCACTTCGTTACTCTTTTTAGAGTCTTGCATGTAATTTTGTACTTCTAGCACGTAGAAGGTTGGAACTAATGTGAGGAACTCAAAGGAGTCCCCATAGGACCTTTGAGCCATAAGATTGCCTCGCACACATTTTGCATCACCACGTGCACAAATTCCACAATTCGCGGCTTCGACTCCTTTAATTATTGCATGACTGATCGAAACTGAAGTCAAATTTTTCAGAATGATCGACAGCGAGCCAGAATTTCTAGAAGAATCGAATTCGATGCACTTTTGACCCGATCGTTGACGAGGTTGACCGATCGACCTTGGATGACGAAACGGACTACGCCAACAAGTCCGGAACGTCGAATTTACTTAGGAAGGACATACACTTTGTCGGGGTTCCGAGCGCGAGTACACGACATGAGGTTCGACGCGTTTAATTAAATTAAATTAGCCTAATACGATTTTTTGTCCTCTTATTAAACCCCTTCCCCCGCACATTCGCCTAGCCCTAACTCACGCACCTCGCGCCTTTCTTTCCCTCTCCCGCAAGATCGTGTGTGCCCTGGCTCTTTCTCTGGGTTAGGGCGAGCTTCTCCTCCCTCATGTCGCCTCGTCCCGGGGCGAAGCCCTAGCCCTGTCTCTTCATGAGACGTCCTCTCCACGCGAGGGGGATTGACCTGTCGTGACACTCTGTTCGAGCCCTTCCTTCCCGATGTCGTGGGCTTTCCTCTTTGGTCTTACGCTCCTGGCCAGCTTGTCTCCCGTGGCACGAATGGGGAAAAGCCTCTCCTTCCCGATGCCTTCTACGCCCTTCTCGAGTCTTCTCCTTTTTTGTCGCTCCCTGCTGCGACCTTGGCTCTCGTCTTTTGCATTCGGTTCACCCTTGGGTGAGTTTAGGTGAGCTCTTCCCCTCTCCTTGTGCTATAAAATCCCCACTTGGTGTAGGGTTTTGGGTTGGCCGAATTTCTTGGAGAAGGGGGAGGTGCAGCCGAATTATTGTGGCTTGCTCGGTTTCCTGTCTACTTGATATTCTTGCCGGGTTGCTCGGTGTCCTTGTCGGTTGCTCGGTCTCCTCACTTGTCCACTTGATTCGCTTGTTTGGTTACTTGTTTCATCACTGAGGTATATACTTCCCTTGTTTTATGGCTTGGCATGCTTGTTGGCTGAGAAGTTCTTTTGGTGGCAAAGTTTAATTAGCTAGCCTCTTTTCCTCATCTTGTTGCAAGCTCTATAATCTCTCATCTTGTTGAAAATGACATCAACTATATGTGGCTTTGGTTTTAGGTGTTAAATAGAGGTTTTACATCACGTGCTATGCTTTCTTTACTAATGCTTCTTTGGATTTAATATGTTTCACTTGGAGGCTTGGGGGTTTGCATCTTTATGAGGTGCACATGCATGAATGTGATCTCCTTCTTCCCAGTTCTATTGCACGATTTTATGCATGTTAACAATGTGATGTATTGTTTGGAGCCTTGAGATGGCTTATTTTGTTCTTTACCAAAAAAAAAAGGGTGGAGAAGGTTAAGTGGAGTTTCATGCTAGCACAACTAGTGAGCACTTTAAAACTTCACGACCATTTAGTTGTTCTCAATTTTTATTATTTCAAGTTGAGGCATGTTGAGCACACTTAGGGATGTTTTAAATTTCTTTATTGGCATGGCTCAGGTGTTATTTTGGGGTTCTCTTGGCTCCATACTTGCACTCTACCTTGCAGTTTGGCTGAGATTTGGAGGGGCTAAATCTCATATGCATTGCTTTATAAGTGTTGGTGCTCCTCTTTTACCCATGTTCTTTGTGTCTTTGGAATGTTGATATGCACATTTGGAAGCTTTTTATTTATTAGCTGTTTTTATGAAGTTTGAAGTGTTATTCAATGGTTCCAAATGTGACTGTGAACTAAAACTTGTTGGATCGGGAGGGCCTTGAAAGGCTCTTTTTGTAGGCTTGGAGTTGGAGGCCCTTAGCTCTCTACTTGGGTCACGACTTTGTAATATTTGGGGGAGACTTTGGGTGATGAGGCTTTGTGTTGAGAGGATTATTTGAGAAGCACCTATTGTGATCCATGCTTATTTTTATTTTATTATTGTACCGTTGCATAAAATAGCTTGCACTTTGTTGGAAAATATACAAAAGTGGGGAAGGAGTGGGAAAGCTTAACGTGATTTGGGCCTCATTTGTACCTTGTTGGGCTCGGCTTTGCCTTGTGGTGGGCTCAGTTTTGTGCCTTATGATGGCTCGGTTTTGGCCTGTTGGTTAGGCTCAGTTTTGCCTTGTGGTGAGCTCGGTTTTGTGCCTTGATGTGGCCCTATTTTGGGTATGTTGTAGGCTCGGATTTAGCCTTGCTGGACTCGGTTTTGTGGCATGTTGGGTCTCGATTTGCTGACCTTGAATGACTGCGGTTTTGGCTTTTGTCTGAACCCTGTTTGTGGCATGTTGGGCCTAGTTTTGGAGATTCATATGGCTACTGTTTCGAGCCATTAAGGTTTGGTTTTGCCCTCAGGTTGGCACTATTCTGGTCGTCTACTAGGCTCGGTTTTACATGTGAGGTGGCCCTATTTTGAGCATTTTGTTGGCACCGTTTTGGCTTGGCTCTAGCTTTTGTCGAGCCCTGTTTTAGTGCGAGGGGTGATTTAGTTTCGGCTTGGTTGGGCATTACTTCTAATGTGGTGTGTGGCTAATGCTAGCTTTGATGGGAACTTTTGGGCATGTTGAGGCTCGGTCGTGGCCATGTTAGTGTTTTGGCTTTGAGTTTACATGTCTTAGTCCGGGGTAGGGGATAACTTAGAAGTTAGGCAGTTTCGGGTTACCGTGTCTTGAAGTTCTTTGTTGCACTCTTTGGAATTCTTTGATATATTGTATTTTGGAGTCTCTGTTGAGTCATGTGCAGTCACTAGGGTTCCGCCATCGGGGCATCCTGGGGAGTCAGAGTCAATCATTCCAGAAGAGGGATCGTGTCTCTTCCGGGAGTTTCGGTATGTCTGCCTTTCTGAGAGGTGCGGAGTCCTCGAGTCTTAGGCTTTGTGAGGATTGTCGGGGCATTATTTTGAGGGGCTTTAGTTGAGTCTCTCGAGTTAGTGACGTCGGGGGTCTGGGGTTATTCGTTTTATTCGGTTTTGACGATCGATTCACCTTTCCTTTTCCATTTTTTTAGGTGGATCGTTTCCTCCTCTCTCTCCCCCATTTTTATTCTTCTTCTTTCTTTTCTTTCTTGCCTCTTAACTAGGTTTCTGCACTTATGTGCGAGGCATAAGTGTGCACGTATAGTCTTTTGCTATACGTGAGCCATCAAGCAAGGCTGTAAGTAGGATGTTTCGTGGTTTGGCCAAGTGATGAAAAAACTACCTAGGCATGCGTGAGAGGTCCTAGCACAATCCTGACTCAGTGACCTTACGAGAATGAATGATCGACAATATCACATCTCTAACACTTAGTAAAGGGGTATCCCTCGCTTCTACAGGTAGTTGGAAGTTCCAGCCTGTTAATATGACTGATCCAATCACTTTTTAAGTAAAAAAAATCTCTTTTAAATAGTGATAAATCAAAATTTCTTCTCAAAAAAAATGAAATGAAATTTTTTCTAAACACATTTTTTATAAAAAAAGAAAAATTCACGGGTCAGTCGTTTGAACCAGGTTAGGAGTTTCCTTCTTCTATAACTGTTAGACTGAAAACATTTTACTTAGTGTTGGATCACACATGAATGGTAATTTGTTAGGGCCCTAGAGTCTTGATTTGACCCAGGATCCTGATTCTAAGTCCTCCCCACCATCATGCTTACGATCTTCTTCAAGCTCTCCTAGCGTTTTATACCATTTTCTTTAAATTTTCACGGGACGTCTGTGAGTTTTTTCAGGTTTTTCTATGCTTTTCACGATTCCTCTCGACTTTCCTCGAGTTTTCTTTTCGTTTTGTCATTTATTCTTTTGTATATGGATAGATGTTAGCTAAGCTCATTACTATATTCGCAGGAAATAGCAGGTCCGTCAGACATACAGATTCCTTTCATGTTTACAGCAGTTTACTTTCTTGCATATACTACTGCTTTCCTTTACCGTACTTCACTGCTGCTTTTACTTTCTTGCACATTCTACTTCTTTCCTTTATCGTACCTTACTGCATTTATTTCCGTTATGCACTTTACTGCTTTTCTTTTCCTTACTGCAAGTTATTACTGTTTTTCCTTTTTGCGCTATATATTGCATTCTTTTATTGCATTTTCTTTTATTTATGCACATCATACCTTTTAGAGTAAGAGGCCAGTAGTATAGTTTCATAGAAGGTGTCCAAAAATAAATCACTGACTCAACAATTGCATGTCCACATTAAACTTTAAACTTGAACCTCACTACTGCTACAACATTGAGCATGGAGCCAAATTTTGAGGGCAGTACAACGAATATGCAGCGGATAGAGGAACATAATCTACAACACCAAACAAGTCTACTCTAGCTAAACCTTCATTTAGTTTAAATATCGAGCCATAGGACTTCGAGGTAGTCAGCTTAGTGCGACATAAATCCTCACCTCATCTTTTAGGCTTTTGTACAGCCTGTTGTGCAATCTAAGCCCTAACTCGCCTTAGGATTCCAAGATCGTCATTCGGTACAACATAAATTCTCCTATCTTCTAGGTTATTTGCATAACCGGATATTATGCAAGTGTAATTCCTATAATTAATAATTGGCAGAACTGAAATCTAAATAAATTTGCTTCCAAAATTTAAAGCCTAACAATAGGATAGTTTGGGAAGTATCTGAGATTCTCCTCGGGAAATGTGAATCCTCTACTCTTCTTTCCTTTGATTTCTGAAAATAATTGTTCCCGTTTGGTCTTCTAGGCTTTCATACACACTACCTTAAAAAACTATCCTTTGAATTTATGAAGATAGATACCTCTGATCATAATCGAGAGTTCTCTCAGGTGACTTCGATCATTTGAAGAGTAATTGACTATAGGAGCTTGCCTCTATAGGGAGCTTTAAGAACCCAGGTAATATAAACTTTATCTAATTTTTAATATTAGGTAGGGGAACTTGTCGGTCGAAATAAAATATTCACAGACCATAACAGATATTATAAA
Organism: Papilionanthe hookeriana x Papilionanthe teres; assembly: GCA_022702705.1. NCBI lineage: Eukaryota > Viridiplantae > Streptophyta > Magnoliopsida > Asparagales > Orchidaceae > Papilionanthe > Papilionanthe hookeriana x Papilionanthe teres. The sequence goes on along the minus strand of CM040426.1, from coordinate 40,605,516 downwards.
TTTTGTAGTTTATTTGATCGACCTATATCATCAAGTAGTGTCTATTCCTCGGGATAGATGTGTTGCTTGCGATATTGTGCTCGTTTATTTGAACTGTTAAATGCATGAAATCCATCCATTCTCATTTTTCAAATTTAAAATATTACTTTCAAAATCAGTATATATATATATTAAATTAAACCAAAACTCTATTTTATAAAACTACATTTTATATTTTCCAAAATCATCATTTTAACGACCGACAATGATCTAATGTTATTTGTTCTTTTCCTACCACTACATTTTTCTCTTTTAAACCTCAATTATCTCACTGACTGGAATAAAAGCTACCACCAGTTATCATAGCCACTCATTCTCTTAAGTTGGCATTTTTTTAGTGTCAACACGATTCCACATCTAAAAGTATTTTGATTGTTGAAAAAAACTAACCTCACTTCCTACCAAGCATAACAACAATAACAACAACTATTCTTTATCACCGTAAGTGAGGTCGGCTATATGAACACTTATTCTCCATTGTGTCCTTTTGAGTGTCATGTTTTCATTTAATTTTAATAAGTTAAGATCATTTTTTATACAATATTTTCAAGTCTTTTTAAGTCTACCTCTGCCTTTCTTAACATAAGTCGAATCTAAAACATCTATTCTCCTAACCGGATCATCAGATGGTCAATGTTTAATGTGATCGAACCATCTAAGACAACTCTCTTTAATCTTGTCTGCCACTAGAGCTACACCAACCCTTTCACAGATTGGTTCGTTTTGCATTTTCGCTCCAAGTGTAAAGCTACTCATCTAAGCATTCTCATCTTAACATAACTTAACTTTGTTTTATGCTTCTTTTTATAGGCCAACATTCAGCGCCATAAAACTTGCAAGATTCACCACCATCTTTTCCTTTTAAGTCTAAGAGGTACTTTTCTATCATAGAATAGGGCCCGATGCATTCCTCTACTTCAACCAAACAGCCTTAATTATACTAATAATATCCCAATTTCTATCATCATCACTTTGAACAATAGATCTGAGATATCTTAAACGTTCACAACATTTAATGATTTGATCACCCATAGTTATAACTCTATCACTAGAACTACTACTACCAAAATTACATTTCATATATTCAATTTTAGATCAACTCAAACAAAAGCCTTTAGACTCTAATGCAAACCTCCATAATTCAAGTTTTTTGTGAAATCTTTCTCTAGTCTTATCCACAAGAAGGATATAATCAACAAAGAACTTACACCAATACACTTCCTCCTATAAATGCCCAGTAAGAACATCCATAACTAAAGCAAAAAAGATTTGGGATTAAAGCTAATCCCTGATATAATCCAACTGAAATAGGAAAATACTTGGTCAATCTTCCTTCTGTTAGACCACCAGTAAAAGGTCTAGTACACATATCTTTAATGATTTGAGTATAAGTCTATAACTCTCCAAAGAAATATCTTGAAACCTTATCGTAAGCTTTTTCTAAATCAATAAAAATCATATGTAGATCCTCCTTAATCTCTTTGTACTTCTCCATCAAACCTCATAATAAATGTATAGTTTCCGTAATAGACTTGAATCCAAACTAATTTGAGAAATCTTTGTATCACATATTAACTTATGTACAATTACCATCTCCCATAATTTTAAAGTAAGATATATTAACTTAATTCCTCTATACTTTGCACACTCTTGTGCATCTTCATTATTCTTAAAGATAGGGATCAAAATATTCTTCCTCCAATCCTCAGGCATCTTTTTTGTTTTTGAAATAATATTAAAGAATTTAGTAAGCCAAGAATCTAAAATCTCCTAAATATTTCCACACTTCAATTATCATAGCATCAGTTCCTATTGATTTTCCACTCTTAATTTTCTTAAAGCCTCCTCAACTTTCTTTTTACTAATGTGGGGGGAAAAATAAAAAACTTCTATTATTATTAACGAATTAAGATCACTGAGGTTTATCATATTTTCAGAAACTTTGTTAAAAAGTTTATCGAAAAATGCCATCACCTATACTGAATATCTTCTTCTACGAAAAACACTTTTTTTACTTTCATCTTTAAAACACTTGACTTGATTAAATCTTTACTTTATTTTCTCTTTGTTTGGCTAATTTATAAATATATTTTTCATCCTCTTTAATATTCTAAAACAAAATTCTTACAGTCACAAAATATTTTGTGACTTCCCATGAGTCGCCTTATATTTTTTTTTTAGTTCTCTATGTATTTAAATTATTTTTATAATGCTTCTTATATTTTATTTTTTCTAGCACATTATTAGTACACGAACAACTATTTTTATCGATAGAAGACTTTTCCTTTTGATTCTCCAAATATATATTTTTGTCACTTATTTAATAATACTTGTTAGTTTATCCCACATAGAATTAACTTCTTTGTGAACATCACAAATCTTGAAGTTTACCTATCAAAGAATTTCATTTGTGTCATTTAGGCGAACTCATCTAATTCTACGACAATTTTTCATCATATTATTTATCTTACAACTCTTTATCTAAAATCTAAAACTAATAATTGATGTTGAGTATTTAAAATTTCAGTTGGAATAACCTTATAATCTTTACATTCTCGACGATCACTTTGTCTCGTAAGAAAATAATCAATTGTGTTTTATTAGATCCATTCTTATAAGTAATAATATGCTTATTTATTTTCTTAAAAAAAAATATTAGCAATAATAAAATCAAGCTAAAACAAAATCTAATAATGGTGTACCTTCTTCGTTAACCACTTCAAAACCGTAGCCATCATGAACATTTCTAAAATCTTCTATCACTCGATCAACATGTCCATTAAAATCTCCTCCAATAAAAATTCTTTCTTTGAGAAGTAACATTTGCATTAATATTTCTCTGTCATTACAAAAATTTTTCTTTTGAGCTTGTAGCTAAACCTACTTGAGGAGTATAATCACTTATAACAAAAATCTTAGTAACAACAACAATTTTATAGTTATAATTCTATCTCCAATTTTATTAATTTTTACAACGTTATCTTTCAAACTTTTATCTATAATTACACCTACACTATTTCTAGTGCGACTCTTACTTGAATATCAAAGTTTAGAACCTAAGTTATAAATCTCCTTGGTTTTTTCTCCAACCCATTCTATTTCTTGAATGCATAAGATGCTTATCTTTCAATGCATAAGATACTTACAACCAAACATAAGGTAACTTAATTTTCAACCAGTTAACATGAAGGATAATAATATAAAGTTTGTGACCTTAAACACAATCTAGCTCCTAAAAACACTCAAGGGAGTAGTGATGGGCATACATAAACATAATATCATGTTATTTGTCACCATAATCTAAATCACAATCACTAGAGAGGAGAAATACAAATACAAAATGTTTTGAATATGAAATATGTAAATCATAGATAAAGCATTTATCTCCTCTAGTTGTTTAATTGACCGGGGAAGTAAAAACCACAAAAGCATGCAGAGAAAGAAATTATGCCAGCATCATGCTGGCTGATGTTTGCACATAACTTACCTTGAGGAACTCTGCGATCTTTGTGGCCCACTGATGTTGCTCAAAGGTGCTTGAATTCCCTTGCCAAATGAAAAGTGAATTTCCAGATTGCAAAAGAAAACAATCATGGGAATTCAAAGACGCAGCAACCTGAACAATGAACGACAAAACAGAGCGCCTTCATTAAAATCAGACCATAATAATTTTTAACATGAAGCTACAAAATAAAAATTGGTAAATAGAAAATAGAAAACAAAAAGAATAAATTAAAAATTTAATTGAGCTTCAATATTCAGCCCTAAAATGGGTTTTAAGGTTAAGACACCAAAATAATAATACAAGATGACATTTGAAGAGAGGAGAAATGATTTGAATTTTTGTGCTTTTTCATTGGTGGTCTTGCCCCTTGATTTATATAGTAAGATTCTATATTACAATTGATAATTTATTCCTATAGAAACGATAAATTACATTACAAATAAATAAAGATATTCTATAGTTTTACATTTACATTAATTTCCTTGAAAATCTGAGAGGAATTTTGGCACCTTAAGGCCCACGGATTGCCAATGATGGATGGCAAGAACAATCAATTTTGTAATCCTACAAATTTGTTCCTACAAATTGTTTAGTTGGACACTACCAACTCAAGGTATATAGTAGATATTTTCCATACCAAAATTGGAGGTGATATTCTAGAAAGTGTCAATTGATAAATATGTATTTGATATGGTCATATTGAATTGGATCTTGTGCGGTGATGATGATTGATTTATTGTTACAATATGACTCTATAGTATCTTCTAATTTTATTCTTAAGTTTTTAAATATACTTTTGATCCACAATAATTCACAGATACCGTGGGTCATTACACGGAATTCAACTTCAATACTATATCTAGCAACTAATGATTGCTTCTTGCTTTTCCAAACAATTAGATTTTCAATTAGACATATGCAAAGTACAGTAGTAGATTTTCTATCCATAAAAAAATTCTATCCAATCGGCACAGTGTGTGCTTCTAAACTAAGCATTCAATTTCTTTTGCATAAGATTCCTTTTCCTAAAGTGAGTTTGAGGAATTGAAGAAATATGCACATTTCCTGTAGATGCATTTCTGTACGATTATGTCTAAACTGAATTACAAAACCTACAACACAGGCTATATCTACTTTAGTATGGCAAGGGTAGATGAGCATCTCAATTACTTCTTGATACCTCTATTATCAACTTATGAGAAATTACCAGCCTTTCCAATCCTATGAAAGTAAACAATTAGAACTTCTGGGGGCTTCCAACATGCTATACCTATCTCATTTAAGAGATCAAGGATGTACATTTGTTGAGAGATGAATAACCCAACCTTCCAATGAGCCATTTAAATTCTAAAAAAACATTTAAGTCTTTCAAAATCTTTCACATCAAATTCTTTCGCTTATTAGTCGTTCAATTTTCTTATTTCATCAAGATCATCTCCTATTAAAATATTTCATTCACATACATTGTAAAGACTGTAATTTTGCCATCAATTGATTTCTTTATGAATAGTCTCATTACCGAGGCTTTATTTGAATTTTACCGTCTCCATGGCTTTGGTAAACCTCCCAAATCATGCTCTTAAGAATTATTTGAACCTGCATAGATATTTTTTCATCCTTCATATATAGTACAATAATCTTGAAATCTGGTCGAGGTTCCATAAAGGCTCTTTCATCTAGCAGTTCGCCATGCAATAATGCATCATTTACATCCAACTATGGTAAAGATCAATTAACGTTAGCTGTCAAGGATAAAACGAATCTGATATATTTAGCTTTGTGACAAGTGCAAAAATTTCTCCATTATCCACTATAGTTCCAAGTGTAGCCTTTTGTCACAAGTATTTATACGTTTCAAGTGCCATTTGCATTGTATTTGACAATCTATACCCACTTAACTCCAATTTTCTTCCTTTCTGAGAATAATACTACCTACCATGTTTGCTTCTCTTGAGGGCTATCACAATCATTGCCTTTTTCATCATTTATTCTAAAGTTTTTGATTAGTTGTTATAATCTTGACATTGTTGGACTTAGTAAGAAAGGCTTTCTGGGAGAAGAAAATACTGCAAAGTGAAATTATGATGGATATTTTATGTTTGGCGTATAGGGGTGCCTATCATTTGGTCAAAATAAAAAATCAAACCAAAATGAAATCATTTGGTTTATTCAATTTGACTCTAAAAAATTGGTTTTTTTATTTTTTTTATTTTTATAGTCAGTTTTCTATTTTGAATTCAAATCGATTTTGATTTTCGTTAAAACAAATAAACAAAGAGTCGAATATATTATGATTGAAAAATTAAATTCACTGGAAAAAGAAATAAATTGAGCACATAACATGCATAATTTAAGATAAAATAAATTTTATAATTTAAGAAAAAAATGGTTAGATACAAAAGAAATCTTAAATTTGTGGTTTTGAAGAAGGACCTTAAATAATTTAGGCCCTATTCCAAATTTGGGTTTGCTCAAAATTGAATTAACTAAACCAAATCATATTTTAGTTTGGTTCGAATTGATTTTAGCAATGTTTGATCAATTTGATTTTTATATTTTTTAATTTTGATTTCAATCGACTTAACAAATTTGCGAACCGATATATCCAAACTAAATGATTGCACATTCCTATGGTTCATGTTTAGGCATCGTTTCTAAAATAATAGGAATACTAATATCATGATGCATTTGAAAGGGAAACTATCATTACCTTTATTGCGTCGAGACTAATCTTGCAAAAAATCATCATGATGCGAGACCGTTTTTCACTATTCCTTCATCAAGACCGAATTGGTCCAGACTTGGGAAGACCTGCGTATAACAAGGTCGACCGACCTCGCAAAAGGCTAGGTCGGTCCCCCTTTAGGCCAGTTCAACCAGCCTTGTGTCTCGCGTCCTGCGTCCAGCACACATCCTAGCCTCTTTGTTAGTCTCTTAGGGTTGGGGGAGATTTAACTTCATTCATCGAAACTTCCGGTCCTTCGTCTTGTACTTTGAGCAACATCGAGATCTCACTAGCGACTGCATCACCCTCCAAGGAGCAAACATGCTCCTCAATTCAATCTTCTGGGAGTTTACTATTGAACAGAGCTGATTTTGTTGCACCTATCGTTGAATACTCGCAGGGTCACCCACAGTAACCAGATTTGAAGTGGGGTAACCTGAACCTTCTGGTGGTGGCGTTGGTGGTACGGTGTCGATCCAGAGACCTTGAAATACCCTCTGCCTGTCCCGTGTCTAGAGAGGATGTCTCAATCCTATCATCCTCTGTCATCACTAAAATTGGTCCCACTAATGCAGCTCTGCCGGTAAGAGCTCATGTGATCTAAAGCTCTGCCGAAGGAAGTAGAATGTTGCACTTCCCATCCTTAGTAAAAAAATACATGTTTATGAACCCGTCGTTTTGTCCTACGGTCAAATTACCATGCTCTTCCCAACAAAAATTAGTAGGCATCCATAGAGATCACGTCGTGCCACATTTGGTTCTGCAGTTGGCCCTCAATCAGAAACTCTACGAAGCATCTCGGGATGATGTTGACCCAATTCTCCTTCTTCAGCCACGTAAGTGAATAGGCTAGGAATGACTCTGAGTTAGGAGGTCCAATTTATCAACCATCTGTGTAGATGCCACATTCTTACTATTCCCTCCTTCGATGATCTCTTATCAACATCGGTCTGTAGGACCTGTCGAACTACGAGCGTTTCTACTTCATTTGGTGAAAGATGATATATTTCACCCTGGTCCTCAGTTGTCTCCTTGTTACTAACTTCCTCTAGGGTGCCCTGATCTGTGAGGGTGACTAGGCCAATGAGATAGCTAGAGGCTATGCAACCATAGCTGTGGCACCTGAAACACTTTTTGTCTGGTACTTTTATTGACGGAACTACCTTTCTCCTGTTTCTTCTCATTGTAAGCTGGCTTGTCACTTGTTCGAGCTTGCTAGTTCCTCCCAAAGTAACTTTGTCGATCAAGATAACTATAGGCGACTACCTGACTGAAGACTGCCGCATGAAGAACGACTGTTCCTACTTTGTTCACGTTATCTTTCCACCTTCAAGGTTAATGTCTGAACATCTCCCAGTAACGAATAAGACTACATTTGCATCACGTTGCTGATAGTTGGTTTCAGGCACCCCAGATAACGGGCTATGGTATGCTCCTCTGACTCGAACAAATCACACCTTATCTGCAATTGATCAAATTGTTTCGTGAACTTCTCTACTGACATATCTCTCTGATGCAGATCGTGGAGCCTCAGAAACATATCCTAACGATAATGGGGTGAGAGATATTTCCTCTGCTTCCCTTTCTTCATTTCTCCCACCTTGTAATCTTATCATTGGATTTCTTTTTCCTTTGTCTCCGCAAGTTCTCCCAAAACAAAGAGACGTTTGTCTTCAACTTGATAACAACTAATTTGACACTCTTAATCTTTGGCACATCCTTATACTCGAAGATTCGTTCAACAGATTGCAGCCAATCAATAAAGTCTTCAAGATCCATACCTCAATCAAACTCTGATAGATCCACTTTGATGTCGAAGTCTCGTTGCCCTCCAATTGACATCTCTTCTCCGAAATTCTCCCTATGAAGAGGATTCAGATACCCCTCATTAGGCCTCATCTGATACTGGATTCCGAAACGTTGCAGCCTGTCTTCATCATTGTTGAAATTCTCCATATGGATAGGAGTCAGATCCTCCTCTCTTCCTCCCCTTTGACTCTCTAGATCTCAGTCAAGGGTAACCTCTCCTTAGGTCATCTCATCAACCTATGCAATTATTTGTTGAATATGACAAAGCTCTCCTCATATCTCTTCCCAGATAGGCTCAGGCATATATCTTCTAGGTGGCATTGTTAAGGTTTGGGATTTGTGGAAGTGAAAAAGATACGTGATGTTAGGAAAGAAAATTTTTGTTTTACGACGGATGTTAGGAAACCCTAGGATAGGACTAGAGTTAAACTGGCTGTGATAATCAATGATACGGGAACTAGTTAGAAAAGCAGTGGAAACGAAAGCAAACTTTTATTAGCGTTGAATTAGGATTACAACACAACTCAAACTATAAAGGAAAACACAACGTAACGATTAAAGAAACATTTCAAAGAGTGGGTCTCAAGGAATTTGAAAGAGATTGTAATTTTTCTTCCTATAACTCCATTTTATTACAAGGGGTCAACATAAGATGATTCATGGATGAACCATTTTTTGTAGAGGAAACAAGATGAGGCTTGATTAAAATATTCCCCTCCATTATCAAACCTAATACATTCAATAATAGCTCCAAAATAGTTAAGGCTTCATTTATGAAAAATGGGGAAGGTTATACCTTCCTAAATAGTCCCCTAATCCTTCCCCTTTCCCACTCTTAGCATTAGGATGCTAACCAGCCATAGGTCGTCCGACTCATCTTTCTTGCACACCCACCCCTCTAAGTTGGATTAATGCACGTGTGGATGGAGCTCTTCTACATTCCTATCAAACAAACATTTGGGCTATACATCAGAAATGAGAATGGGAGCCTTGTGTTGGATAAGGGGACAAAACTTCAACACAGGAATAGCGCAAATATGAAAGCTAAAGCCATACTTCTCATTGAGCCGTGGATAATTGGGAAAAACTTTGCGTACGTAAAGCGTAAACAGCGCTGCGTACGTCATCCAATTGGAGGCTGCCACTTATGTATAAACTCCATGTAACCTACCTGTTACCTACAAAAATAAGGAAACAAGGAGATTACAAGGGATGAAACACGAAAATACCCCCCATGTAACCTCCATGTAACCGGTAAAGCATACGCAATGCTGCGTACATTTTATGTACGCAAATTTTTTTCAGGTTAATTGAGGGCGAAGGGCTTAACATCGAGGGTAACAATAAGAGCGTGATCAACTTCTTCAGGAGATTTATGCAAAGTAATGTGTGGCAAACCAACCTAAACGCAAATCCAACCTTCGCATTTTTGTTGCAGTTTTAAACTAGTTATCTCAACATGTAACGAGAGACCAATTGAGCAACTAATTGTCGTGCCCAACTAGCCCTCCAAAGTGAGTTCACTAAAAAACATGTAAATGAGCAACATGCTTTTTTGCTTTCATTTCTGAGGATAGGTAACCTTTGTAAATGCCTAAGAGCATAATTTTGTACACCTTGTAAAATTTTTTTATCTAATAATGCAAAATGCATAATTTCAAGGGGAAAGATTATACTCACATCAATTTTATTTATGAGAAAAAGATATATTACGTGTGGGCAATCATTTATGAAAGTAACAAACCACCTAACTCCGTTAATATCCGAGTGTAAAATGATGCCTACAAACCAGTATAGATTAAGGGAAAAATAATGAGATTTTTTTAGTAGCTTGTAAATCCCGATTTGTATATCAATTAAAAAAAATATAATAAACTGAGTAAGTTGATTCAAAGGAACCTATGAGCCAATTTTGTCTTATAGGGGAGACAAAGTAGGGCGAGTAGAAGCGAGTGAACCACCGAGGGAAGAAGCAAGAGAGAGAATAGGTGTCAGAGCGTTATGGAGAGAAATCGATAGCACAACTATATATATAGCAAGTATGGCGGCATCGAGAGCTCTCCTAGGGTTTCGCCATGACGGTTCCCCGGTGATGTTTCGTTAACTCCATTTTCCTCGGCTTCGTCGAGCACAACGACAAGTGTCGGACTCCTTTTTCCTCAGCTTTGTTGAGCACAACGACAAGTGTCGGACTCCTTTTTCCTCAGTTTCGTCGAGCACAACGACAAGAGTTGGCATTGTCTTCACCGTCCGGTTCGCGCACGACGAAGAAGGTGACGGGAATGTCTTCCTTCCTCCTCGCTCTCGAAGCGTCGACGATTTCTCGTCGGATCATGGGAGGCGGGAAGGGGGAGAGTTTGTGCTCGTTTCCTTCAGCTCCTTTCTTGGTCCAGCTCGATAGAAACGCCACGACTTCGCTCGTCTGTTGCTGTGCTCAGTTTCCATTGTGGCAGAGCGCCAGCTGCCCCTGTTCCTGAAGTGTCTGAAGCACACCTATGGCTTCAGGACGTTCCTACGCTGCCGCCCTCTACGGTGGAGCGGCCCCTGGCTCTCTCGCTCGTTCTTGTTACTTTCCTCAATCTTTTCATGACGCTTTGGAGTTTGGAGGGGATCATCAGTTTATTAGAAAGCTTGGCCGTAAGAACGGTAAACCTGCTCTTTTTCTCACGGATGAAGAAAACATCCTTGTCTCGTCTTGCCGCTTTGCTCTTGTGGGTAAGTTCTTATATGGACATCCAAAATGGAGATCATTAGAAAGGAGTTTGAGTTGATGAAACTTACTGGTAGCTGAAAAGTCGGACGGTTGGATGGGAGACATGTCCCATCCAACTGTCCAACGATGCTGATTACACACAGGTTTTTACTAGAAAAGTCATAAAGATTGATAATCGTTTCATGAAGGTACTCAAATGAATTTGTTGAATTCGATCCGAAAGCTGAATCTCCCATAATCCCTGTTTGGCTTGAAATATTATCATTTCCACGATGAAATTGTCTACAATCTCGCTACGGGCTTTGGCAAACCTCTTAGAGTTGATAATTCCACTCCAAGCCGCACTAGACCTTCTGATGCATGTGTTCTTGTGGAACGAGATGTTACAAAGTTCTAGCCTAATGAAGTTTGGATAGGCTCTAATCATACGGGGTATTGGCAGAAGGTAATTATGAGGCCTCATCCAAACTACTGTACTCATTGTTGTATGTTTGGACACAATTCTGTTGTTTGTTATAGATTGCATCCTCAGTTAAAGCCTGCAGTTACTCAAGGACCTCTTATTTCCCGGCCACCTACCACCTCTGATCCATTAGCTGCACCTGTGAATGAGCATCTCGAATCACCATCGCCCACCCCTCTTCAAGTTTGCCCCCCTGTCCATGATGCAGCTGACACTAAGAACTTGACCGAGGAGGTTCAGCCCCCCCAATCCAAAGAATTGACCTCTGTCTTGCCTTTTGCTTCTTCTGCTCATAAGACATCCGATAATACTTTTTCTTTCATTCCCCCATCTTCTGCTCCCCTGCTTTTATCCGATGAAGAACCCCTACCCATTGAGAAGGGGGAGGAGGTGGCTCCTCTTATTTCTCATCCAGCTATTGATCCACTTACTGATGACCCGAATTCTCAGGGGGAGGATGTGGCTCCTCCTATTTCTCCTCGAGCCTTTGATCCAGTTACTGTTGCCACTAAGGTTTTGGAGTCTGAACGAATTATTCAAAAATTCAGCAGGAAGAGAGGAGACCCCCAAGTAATGATAAATTGTCCTACACAAACACTGGAACCCATCGCTGCACCTACCTTTTCTTCTATAGATCAGATGGACCAGTCCTCAGAAGAAATATGGCAAGTATATAATTCTCGGCGGAACAAGAAGCCTGGGGGTACGCTTGGAGACTTAATGGATGATACCTCAGTCACTCTTGGCACTGGAACAACACTTAAGAGTTTGCTTTCTAGATCCGCTACAAGAACCAGAGGAAGAGGAATGGCTAGGCGACGTCGTCTTTAGACACTGTTATTTGCATTTCTCTTTTTGTGCCTTTTGTATCCATTGTGTTTGAGCTTTCTGCATTTCGTATCGTATGGGTAAGGCTTCATCTATTGGACCCTATTCTAAAACTTTCTTTTGTATCCTCTTTATTTCAATAAAATAGGCCCTAGGGCATTTTCTATATATATATATATATATATATATATATATATATATATATATAGAAAAGCTCATGGGCCAATTCATTGAAATAAAACACTGATACAAGAGTTGTTGGAAAACCCCGTAGTTGGGGCATCACCCAAGAGCACAAAAAACAAAAATAACAAAGGCACTCTGAAACAGAGTGTAAACAGGAAAGATAATAGAAATCACACAAAAGTATAAGAAAGGAAAGTGGAAATGTAAGTCTTCCACTTTCACAAGTAGTAGCTAATGGCGTACGAGCCTTCCTCTGCGAGGACGTGGAGCGGTTTGAGCAAGTAAACTTTTAAGTGCTTGACCCATTCCATGGGGAGCCAAAGTATCATCAATTAAACCTTGAAACTTAGAGGTACCCCCTATCTTTCTCTTTCTCCGGGAAATGTAAACTTGTCATTGTCGTTCTTCTTCTTCCTTATCTTCTTTTTCTTCTTCTTCGGTCTCATCTTCTTCTTCATCATCTTCGACAGTTTCTGAGGGCTAGGTAGCATTTTATAGCACCTTGTTGTGTATTAGGAACTACAGTTCCATCTCTCTCAATATGCACTTCTGCACCGATAGGAGAAACATTAGTGATAACCGCGACACTAGGAGCCACCTCCTCCCCCTGAAAATGTGTCTTCCGTAAGTGGGTGGAGAGCTGGATGAGAAAGAGGAGGAGAAACCACATCTTCCCCTCCCTCCCCCCTCTGAAGGAGAGATGGTTCTGAAGTATGATCTGTAGTCGTAGGAACTGAAAGAGCAGAATGCAAGACAAAGGTCAATTCTTTGGATTGAGGAGGAATATAATTGAGAGCAGCATCAGTTGCATCAATAGGATTTGGGATGAAATGAACATCATGTGGATCAACTACGAGTACCGGTGGGGCCTCCAGGATTCCAGACTGGATTTCAGTGATCCGTGGGACATCGGCAGAAGAGTTAAGTGGCTTTAAATTTTCAGGCTGATGCTCAGAGAGCCGTGAGACGTTCGTGGTTAAAAGAGGTAGCACTTCAGCAGGGACAACAGGAGGAAGGGGTGGGAGACCGAACCAATATTGTTTCCCAACGAAGGAGCTTGCAGCTTTAAGTTTGGATGTAGCTTATAACAAGCAATAAGCTATGACCAAACATGGAACGATGCGAGCGATAAGGAGGGTGAGGACCCATCACCCGCGATTGCCGATACCCGGTATGCCCGAGCCCGATCAAACCTCATCGGGTATGGCTCGGTAACATCACGTTCAACCGGAAACGAGTCATCCGATGGATGGGTGTTTTCTAAGGTTGGATTATCCACTACGAGCGGTTTCCCAAATCCTTTGGCAAGTGAGAAGAGAATCTCGTAGTTGAAGTGATGATATTTAAGCCGGGAAACTTAACCCATGCTTGGTATAATAGGAGATTCAGCCTTTAGATCAAAATCCACTGTCCATTTGAGAACCTTCATGAATCTGTTGTCAATTTTTATCATTTTGCGGGAGAAAATAGAAGTGTAGTATAATGGCGTTGGGAGCGAGCGGCTCTGCTAGGGCTTTCGCCCGATGACAATTCCCGACACTGAACTTTTGGCTCCACTCCAGTTTCCGTCGTATCCCACGACAACGACGATTCACATGTTCGATTTCATCATACACGTCGATGAAGGTTTGCTTGCACGTTGCTCTGCCAAATGATGATCCTTCGTGTGCTCGCAAGTAGGCCGGACGATGTCTGTCTGCCTCGACGATGTCTCTGCCACACAACTTTGTCGGTGTCGTCGAGCACGACGACGAAGGTTTTCGCCCAATTCTTGGCTCGCACCTCATTTCGAGGTTTGGTACGTCATCTCCTTGCACTTCATCGATTTCGTCGAGCTCGACGACAAAGTTTCTCGTTAAATTCTTCGGCATCAGCTCGCATGACTCCTTGGCTCGCAGGTTGACGTCTGCTCGCACGTTGCAGACCTTCTCGCACGTTGTAAACCTGCTCGCATTGGCCTCTTCTCTTCCTCACGCAATCACCTGACACTAGCCTAGGGGATGGCCTCCAGGCTTCGTTCCTACGCCGCCACTCTCGCCGGTGATAACCCCGCTCCCGCCCCTCTTTCGAATATGTTCCTGCAGCGATATCACGATGCTTTCGCGCTTGGCGTTGAAACCGGGTTTCTCAAAAAAGCATCCGTAAAAACGGTAAACCTGCAATCTTTCTCACAGAGGCCAAGATCTCGCTACGCCCTGCCAGCTGTTCTTGATAGGTAAATTTTTTTATGAAAACCCTAAACTTGAGCTAATTCGAAATGATTTTGAGCAAATTAAGCTGAAAAGGATTTGAAAGATTGATAAATTGAACGGTCGGCATATTTCACATTGAATTATCAGATGATGAAGACTACGCCCAATTGTTTGCGAGAATACTTCTTCGAATAGACAACCGAGTGATGAAGGTTTTAAAATGGAGGGTAGATTTTGACCCTTATAGCGAACCTCCTACCATTCCTGTTTGGCTGAACTTTACAGGTTTGAAGATCCACCTTTACGATCAAGAGCTCCTCTTCGCCTTAGCTATGGTATATGGTAAAACCCTCAAAACTGATACCCTACAGTGAACCTGACTCGACCTTCTGAAGCATTTAATAGAACGGGATATTACTTTACCTTTTCCGCGAGAGATATGGGTTGGCACACGCATAGCAAACATAACTCGAACAGATACCACTTTACTGCACCCACCGCCATATGTTTGGAATTCAGGACCCAATCTGAGGCTGATTTCACAATGCACCTCGTCGAAAGTAACAAACCATCTAGCAAAATGCATGACCTTGCTAAGTAATTTCGACATTTCGGACGTGTCGGTGCAGTCCGTTTCATCATCCTGGATTGTTCAGACAACCTCGTCGACGATCGGGTCAAAAGTGCATTGAATTCGATTTTCTTAAAATTTCTAGCTCGTGATCGATTGTTTTAAAAACTAATTTTGGTTTTGATTAATTATGACATTTAAAGACGTAGGTGACGTGGATTGCAACATTTAATGTGTTGACAGTTTGAATTGCGAAATTTGTGGTATCGCCGATTTTGGTGGAGTTTATTCGTGCATCGCGTCCTAGCAAAATGTATGTTCTTTTTAAGTAATTTCGACGTTCCGGACATTTCGGTGCAGTCCGTTTCGTCATCCGGAATCGTTCGGACAACCTTGTCGACGATCAGGTCAAAAGTGCATCGAATTAGATTTTCTCAAAATTTCGAGCTCGCGATCGATCGTTTTGGAAATTAATTTTGGTTTTGATTGATTATGACATATTTAAAGACGTAGGTGACGTGGATTGCAAAATTTAACGTGTCGACAACTTGAATTGCGAAATTTGTGCGCGCGAAGATGCGAATTGTGCACAAGGCGACCCTATGACTTAAAGGTCCTATGGGAACTGCTTTTGAGTTCCCTCATGTCAGTTTCAACCTCCTAAGTGTTAGAGGTCAAGAATCGTACAAGTGAAACTCCAAAAAAGGAAAGAAATGGTTCGGACTTCTAAAATGAGGTGGGTACCATTACAAAAATTCTAAGATAATTACAGAGAGAACCCTAAGGCTAGACACTAAATCCTAGGAAGAAAACTAAACCTTACCAAAATTGAGGTCAACATGAGTCCTAGTATTTTTTATATTACAACTCTTTATCTTAAAATCTAGAAATAATAATCGATGTTGAGTACTTAAATCCTCACTTGGAATGACCTTACAATCTTCACATTCTCGACGATCTCTTCTTCTCATAAAAAAATAATCAATTTGTGTTTTATTAGATCTCTTCTTATAAGTAATAATATGCTCATCTTTTTTCTTGAATAAACTATTAGCAATAACAAAATCATACGCTAAAGAAAAATCTAATATGTCTCTGTCTTCTTCATTAATCACTCCAAAAACGTAGCTACCATGAATATTTCTAAAATTTTCTACCACTCTACCGACATGTCCATTTAAATCTCCTCCAATAAAAATTCTTTCTTCAAGAGGTATCATTTGTATTAAATCTTTTAAGTCATTCCGTAATATGAGATCCCTTGCTTATTTGACAGTACACCCGGGAGCCGGTGTAGTGGCCCTTGCACATTTGTCACTGTATTCATGTCATATAGCGTGTCGCTTCCAAGGGACACCCTAGCATTTACACAATGTTCAAAATGATTCATGTCATGATTTTTCAACATGTTTTTACGCTGGATGTCGATTACCTAACGCAACCCTCCATTTTTCACATTCGAGGCTTGAGTGTTTAGAGTTATATTAAATGATCACATTAGATAGTAAAAACCTTTATATAGACTCTTAGATTGATTTACTTAAAGTTTAACTATCATGCATATTATCTTCTTTATCATTATACTACAGTAATTTAGAAGTATGAGTATTCACTGGCTATGATACACTCGATATTGTTTTAAACTAACTTTTCAAGTTTAATTAATTGATTAAAAATGTGATCAGTATAAGAGAAAATATTTATTGAAGACCAAACAACCAGAAATGAGATAGATTTAACTATACTATTTTAATTTATTTTATATGTGGTACTTTCATTTTTTTTAAATGTTAGTTATAGTTGAAAAGGGAATGTAGAAAATTTTAATTCCCACCATTTGACCATCTATATCCACCGTGGTTAATTCCAAGCCTTGTCGGGTCTGACACTAAGGGCTACTTGATAGTAGTAGCTTGAAATAATATGGGTGCCATGCAACTCCCACATGCTCTCTATTTTTCATCTTAAAATTATTGTAGACCATGCTTTTGTACAAGCGCCTTGTAGGAAGTGAGCCAAAAATATGGTATGATGTAACAATCCCAAAATCAAGTTAATAGCATTTGATGCCAATGGAAAAGAAACAAAACAGCATCTATAACATTTGTGAAGTGAAGTAGGCAGAGAGCATAAACATAACAAACGTAAGAAATATCAAAAGGAAACAAAAAACAAAAAGAAACCAGAGTGCCTATGATAAGTTCGTCCAAAAACATTACCCTTTGGGGAAATATAAGTAGGAAAAAAGTAATCACTAGAAGTTAAATAAGAAAATACTAACAATAGAACTGACCATTACAGATATTAACTTATCCTGAAAGAGCAATTGTGTATTAAGTTCTTCAGCCCACTAAGGAGTTCATTATAAATAAATTCTGCCACAAAAAGTCATAACTAGGTTCTTTAATTTAGACTTCTTCCGTTTTCAATGCATGTAAGATCAGCCTATTGACCCGCACATTTCTATGGGGAGTTTCATTCTCCAAAAACTTACATTGCAACTCCAACAGCAATAGTCGTAATCCTTTCAGATGTTACAGCACATAGTTGATATCTTCATGGACCATTGATTACAAATTAAAACCTTATTTTTGTCAAGGATAGGAGTGTAGCATGGTTAAGGGCGATGGAGCAGAGATTGGGTAGAATGTTAATTCCTCCTTAATGTGACACCAGAAGAGAAAAAAAAAAAAAACTAGCAATAAAAACTTTTCAAGTGCCAATATTTATTTATCATGAAAAGAGAAATAGCTTAAATGAAAAGGTACCCAAATCTTCAGCCCACCAAAAGGTTCGTATCAAAATATATTCTGAACCACATGTTACCAATATTCTCACTCGGAACATTTTTGTTTTTACCTTTTCCATCATTCAATGAAAGACAATATCAAAATCAGTTGTAGAAAGTACGATCCATCAAAGACTTCAATCCCAACCATTAAAACACTTGATTTCTTAAGTGACCATTGATTACAATTTGTTGCATTTTTTCGTTCGGTTTCTTTTTTAACCATTTCCATGGGTGATGGGGTGCTGAATTTCTCCATGAATGAGACGCCAAGGTAAATATGAAATATTTCAATGTCTTAAAAGCTCCAACAAGCTGATGAAATTACAAATTTTAAAAAAAATAATAATCATGAAGGCATACCGAATCAACTTGAACTGCTTTATTGTTGTGGACTGAAGTTCCAGACACACAAATTAGTGCAATGCTGTCAGAGCCATAGGTTTCATCATTCATATTTTTCTCTGCTATAGACTTCTTGTAGCCTGTGCTTAGACCTCCCTGGCAAATTTGAGAAATAAAGAAATGACTCAAAAACTGCCATCAAGTTCTCAAGCAGGCACTCTGTCGTAATAAGGTAAATTGTACCTTCAAAACCACCATTGGCTGAAATAGTGCAATGAACTGCGGTGGTTCCTTTCCTTGGAAAATGTGACCCTACAGTGGGGCAAGCCACATTAAGCAAAATATAAAATGAGGCAAAAAAAAATATTCCTGTAATTCCTGCAGACTAATCAAGAAACAGATGAAGAAAATACCTGAACAGGTCTCCCCTTCATGGAATTCCACATTGTATTAGCCAATCGAGCAGCCATCATTTGGTCATCCTAGAGGAAAGAAAAAAAATGATACAACCCAAAAGGGAAATTGTAGAGTTACTTAGAGATCATATAATTTTAAAGTACCAAAGGAAAATTTAGCAAGTGAGAAACAATTTGCAACAATGATATCAGTTTCAAAACAATAAAGAAGTTTATGACATTGAAAATTCAGAATGATGTTAACCTCATGGGAAAAGTATCTTTTGGAATACAACAACAAAGCCTTTAATCCCACTAAGTGGGGTCGACAAGAGTATCTTTTGAAATATTGGAGAAAAAAAAACAAAACATTTTAGAAACTAAAAATTTGTTGAATATATTTATAAAACTGCATTTTAGATAGGATTGTAAAGAACATAAAGCAATATTTTAAATAGCATACTAACAAATTTGATATGGGTATCAACTCTTTTTTGGGAACAACAATCCCAAGATAAGAAACACCTTTAAATTTCTGAAGAAAAACTCAGCAAATAGAGTGAATTTGGACTCCATAAGTACTTTGAGAAGCTCTGTGAGGTCATGCTGTGAAGTGTTGTTAAATATGTTTCCATAATTTACAAGTAAACCAATTACAGAGTTTTACATAAACCAGATTGAGTAAAAACTCAAAATAGTCCCGACTATTAAGAAATGCACAATTTAGTCTCTGAGTGTTAAAATGCTCCAATTCAGTCCCACACTATTAAAAGTTGTTCAAAATTGGTCGTAAAACAAATTTTTCGTTAAATTTAACAGTGCCCTTCAGAAATTAAAGGGCATCTATTCACAATTTGTGAAGGGATTAGCTGAAATATTAAAGCTATCATTCAGGATCCCGAATTTTTTAGCTAGACAAATCAAAAAAATACTTTAAATTTATTTTTAAAAGTAAGTAGTCAGTGTACAGGGATATGCTCCATTTAAATAATTAAAAAATTTATAAACACAAATTGCAAAAGGAGATGAAGGTGGCAGAATCTTCTGGTGGTACCATTCCTGTTTCTATTATTGCACTACATTACAGAAACTGGTCATTTAAAAAAAAATTATTTATTAAATCATATTTTTCGTTATATAGTTCACCGAGTCCTCTAAAATTTGTTACGAATTTTAATATTTCAATAAAATTTTGAAAAATAAAAGTATAATAATATTTACTTCTTGAAATAATTAAATTTTAAATGTTATGCATTAAATTACCATTTTTTTTTCATTCTTTTAAATTTTAGTCAAATTAAAAAAAATAAATTCACTTCATAGTGAATATTTTAATTTGTCTATCCAGTCAATATTTTATGCTTTTATTGAGTATATTACCTATCTACCCGTCAATACGTGAAGGGCACCGTTAAATGTAATTGAAAATTAAATTTATGACTAATTTTGAACAACTTTGTAATAGTTTGGGACTAAATTTGAACATTTTAAAACTCAGGGACTCAATTAGACACTTCTTAAAAGACGGAGGACTAATTTAGGCTTTTTTCTCAAATCAGATCTATGAGTAACAAGTAATAGATACACAAATAAGAGAAGTATACAACGAGCTACAATTATGGGATTACGAGAGATGAATCTATGCACCCCCTATTTTCCATGAAATCAATATAGCAAATTAGTAACCAGACCTACACATAATCTTTAAATTATATATATATATAAATGGCGGCGTCTTCGTCTCCGCTCTGCTAGGGTTTCGCCTCTACGGAGAAATCTAGCTCCTGTTCCACTAATTTCTTCTTCGACTGCTCCTCGTCGCTTTCGTCTGTTTCGTCGTTTCGTCCATGGTCGTGCTTCATCTTCGTCGCGCTTCGTTTATGCTCGTCCTTCATCGTCTCGAAGATGAAGGGCCCACGTTCGTAGTGCTTCAGTTTCGTCGCGCGTCCTCTGCTCGTCCTTCGCCCTGCTCAAAGAAGAAGGGCTTGTGTTGCGTCGTACGTTCGCGTCGTGCCTTCGCGTCGAGCGTTGTCTGCTTCCGCCTCCTCGACTTCGGCTGCTCTTTGAAGGATCATCTCTGGTAGTGATCTTCTCTGCTCTGTTCCTTGCATGTGGCGATGGCCTCGGAACATTCCCACGACGTCGCTCTTACGGGCGATAACCCCTCTCGCGCTCCTACTTCGTGTATGTTCCCGCAGAGATATCATGACACCTTAGCGATGGGACATGACACCAGCTTTCTCAAAAAAGCATCCCGTAAAAACGGCAAGCCTATACGCTGAGATCTCCACCTTAGCTTCATCCTGTCGGTTGGTCTTTGTTAGGAAGTTTCTCTATGGAAACCCTAAACTCGAAGTAATTCAAAAAGAGTTTGAGCAAATGCGTTTGAAAGTGGAATAGAAAATTGAGAAACTAGACGGTAGACATGTTCTTATCTAATTATCAGATGATGAAGACTATGCCCAGTTGTTTGCGAGGACTTGTTCGTATAGAAAATCGTATGATGAAAGTGTTAAAATGGAAGGTCAATTTTGATCCTCTCACTGAACCCCCTATCATTCCAATATGGTTGTGTTTCCCCGGTCTGAAGTTTCATCTCTTCAATCATGAGCTCCTCTATTCCTTAGCTATGGTTTACGGTAAACCCCTTAAAACTGATGTTCCTATAGTTAATCTGAGTAAACCTTCTGAAGCAAGAGTTTTGATTGAACAAGACATTACTCTACCTTTTTTGGGTGAGATATAGATTGTCTTATAGCACCAGGGTTTTTTGGCAGCGGATGGAACTCGTGCAGTTTTCACTGTATTGCACCCACTGTCATATGTTTGGACATTCTCATTCTCAATATCACCATTTGCACCCTCATTTAAAACGTCAAAGTAAAAATACTAGTGAGCCCCCTGCCGGAATTCACACTTGCCCCTCTTCTGTCTCTGAGTGCAACAAAGTAACTACTTAAAAATTGGCAGAAATGCCATCTGGTCTTCCACCCTCCCTCCTCTAAATAACCTCTTACTACCGGAGACCCCCTTTGATAATACTCTTTATGTTTCTGTTGAGGTGTTGCCAAGTGAATATGTTGGGCAACCTACAGCTTCAAACCTTTTTGAAATCACTGCTCATGAAACTTTACCCACACAGGACAATGTTCGATCCGCTCCTCAGGAGGGCGTTGTTGCTCCCCATCCCCAAAAAATCTCATGTGCAGAGGAGACATCTCATATCTCACATACCCTAGAGCCTATCTCTATTGCATTTGTTGGCAATATTTATACTACGCCTCTACTACATATTCAGACGAACAAGTAGTTACTGTTAGTCAGGCAAAAGGGGCTCAAGATGTGCACCAGCCTTTACATACCCAGCAAACTATCGACCAACACACTGATTAGATTAGCTGTCATCGGATGAGGAATGACAGGTCTACACATCCATGAGGAAGAAGAAGAATGGAGGCCTACTCGAGCTCAGGAACTTAATGGATGATACATTGGTTGTTTCTGGCAATGTCACCAAATTTAATAATTTATTAGCTGGCTCCCTTCCTAGAACTAGAGGCATGGCTAAATTGGGTCGCTCTCTAACTACATAATACTAAGAGTTTTGGCAATTTTGGTTTTTAGGTATACATGTATTTTTCTTTTTTTGGGACCATTTGTATATGGTGTATACTGTGTGGGTAGAGTGTCATGTTTGAGTCTTCTCATACAAGCTATCTGTATCTTTTCTTCTTTATTATATTAGTCTTTGGGCTTTTTCTAAAAAAAATGTATGTATATATGTATGTACGTACATAATAGATATGTATGCACATACACAAATATAGATAGATAGATATATAGATATATATATAGAGAGATATATAGATAGATATATACATGTGTGTGTGCGTGCGTGCGCTCGTCTGTGCACGTATGTATGTATATATGTACGTATGTATGTTTGTGTGTGTATGTACATACACATACATACATATATGTGTAGATATATATATGTATGTATCTATGTTTGTGTGTGTGTAGACACACACATACATATATGTATATAGACACACACATATATGCGTGTGTCTAAATGTATATCTATATCTATTTGTCTGTGTATGTATTTGTATATGTATATTTATGTATGTATATTTATAAGTGTATCTATATATATTTGTAAATCAAATTTATTCAAATTTGGTCAACTTATCTAAAACCTTCAAAATAGAGAAAAAGGTCCATGGATAATTATACATATCAATACAAGAAGATGGAAAGAAGGAAGCATCGAGTATCTCTAGATAAGTGAAACAGACAACCCTCCAGAATCCAACTTTTCCTACACATCTTTCTAATATAATACAATTAGCTGGTTGAATAGACGATGACAACTGGAAATTCAGTATTAAGGCTTGATTATGAAGTTAAAATAAACAGATAAAAAAAGAGAATCTACCATGGAAATTTCAAAAAAAAAAAAGAACTCAATGTTTATGCAGAAAATTCAAAACTTGGAGTGCAAAGGTTGCCTGACACGAGAACTGCTGAACAGAAAATAGAAAAACTGAGATTATTTTCACTCCGTATTTGTATAGGTTCCTCTTTTGAAATAAAAAAAAAAAACAAAACAAAGAATTTAGATAATATCTACAAAAAAGCTGAATTATGATCGTGCTGTATTTTAAGATCTCATGATACATTTAAAAGCTTAGTGTCATATTTCCAACTTCCAAGATTAACATATATTTTCATGGAGAAAACAAGGGGTAGATAGCTATGATATTAACACACACCCGGTGGCAAAAGCAACATAGGAGAATAACTTCAAGGCATTTATTTTCTACATTCCTTTCCTTGTCTGATTTACTAAATTAGCAAACCATAAAGTCACCTGAATGCTTTCCTTTCCAATCCAACAGGCTAGGAAATATTCTTCTTTCTTGTCACCAGAATGATATGTGTACAACACAATAAAGCAATCTCCACCATAGAATTTGCCAATCTCTTCTTTTGGAACTCTTGTCTTGGCACTGCCATTGATTCGCCAAACCTGTTACAGAAGTATTCATAAAACTTCCTAGCAAGAACTACCTCAATCAAGTTGCGAGGGTATTTTACCTCAACTTTCCCTCCAGTTTCAAGCAAAGGTGGAACCTCCTCAGTCACAGGAGCATTTTTTGGGCCCCCTTTTACATCAACGCCCTGTTGTTTTAACAGAGCTACCAGAAAAACACAAGAATCAAAAAATAGATAGCTCAATTAAGCATGTGTTTAAAATATATAAAGTACCTGCAACTTTCCCCCTTCCTTCCTCACCACCGCTAATTCCTGTACCGCCCATTGGCCAGGAGTCAAAGTTCGACTTGAATGAATGTGTCTCATAACCCTGAATAATTTGAATTATTCGGGTTGCCTTGGGTCGGTTTTGACTATTAATAAGTTCCTGCAAAAAATAATAGAAAATGGACGATATGTAGTAGGAGTATTGCAAAAGTCTAGTCATCAAAGAAAAGACGTAATGCATTACCTCAGCAGCTTTGCAAGCAGCTTTTCTCTCCTCCAGTTGTGTTACCCGGCCAACCCAAACGTGAATCTCAGCACCAGAATCCAGTAAATAGCATTTATTGTTTTCAAGCATTGCTTTGGAAAGAGTGCCTTCTTCCAACTTTAATTGACCATCATTGATACTACACCAAGGTATCAATGGTAAAAATGCTAACCCATCTTATTATTAGGAAGAGTAAATAAGACAGCTACAAGAGCATACAAAGAACACTGTAACCAGTTTTCCTACTACAAACAATTTTATGGAAGTGAGAACTGAGAAGCTAGTGGCAATCAATAAAAGATTCTCATTTTTTTAACAGAACTAAAAAATTCATGCAAGCTTCGCAAAGTTAAAATGCGTGATTATTATAATGTTTAGAAATGAACAGCAAAAAATAAATAATGATACTGATGCAGCCAGGCATAAACTGTTAGAAACCATGATCCACTTTATCAAGAAAAAAATTTAAAATATGCTGTTAGCAGCCCTGAAGGTATAGGTATTAATCATTATAAAATCAATAAAGTTTCTTTCTCTCTAGATACCTTCACTTCATAAATGAAATTGGATAGCCACAGATTAATACAACATACTATAGGCAAGAAGACTCAGCCTGCTGCAAACTAAAATAGCAGCAAGCAAAGAAACTCATCCGGATTTTACAGCATTTACCGCATAAAAAATGGCTGAAATAGGAGTGCATCAAATTGACATAAATTTTCATCATAATAAAGAACTAAAATGTTCTAGGGAAAAAATAAAATAAAATACCTAGTTTACATGAAAAAACTTAAATGTTATTCCAAGATCTCTAAGAGTTCATCTTCTCTTAATGGCAATTAGAAATTCCTGTTCCATTTTTACATGGGACAATAACTGTAAGAACCAAAAAAATTTCTTACCTTTTTCCCCTACGTGATTTTTTTGGCTTTTCATTTTTTTCCTCCGCTTGTGATCTTTCCTTTATGGTTGCTGATTTCCCGAATCATAACTTCTTTTTTCTTTTCTCCTTGCAGCCTCTTTTTGCCGCCTTCCCGTTTTGACAAGCATCAGTGCTCTATAAGAGCATAGGTAAGGCTCCAACCAATCTCCTCACCCCACTCTCTTTTGATTTCTCCCGGACCATCTCCTTCCTTCCTGACCCCTTGCTCGAAGCACTCGCCTACATCCTTGCTCGGTTTCGACTGAAACCACTGCCTTCATGACCGAACCCCTCTACTATACAGTTGCGAGTGGAACTAGCTTGGCAGGCAACAACGGTTGCAATATACAGAGACCCGAAACTCCCATCCTTCTGCTTCGCTCCTACTCAAAACTATCGATAAAGGTAACCTCGCCTTCCTCACTCTCGTGCTACAGCTTCTCTAAAACCCGTCAATCCATAGGGTTTCTTAACCCGGGATTTAAGATAAAAAGGAGGAGAAACGAGATTTTAGAACAGTAGGATTTGAAATGCATTTTAATTAATATTAATTAAGTTCATAATCTCTCACTTTTAAAAATTATAATGATAATAATACTAATTTAATAACAAAAGTAATAATCATAAAAAAAGGTTGATTTCACCTAATTGAATGAATAAATAAACTGCTTAATCATTTAATAATTCTACTTCTAATTGATGTAGGATTGCTAGTCGAATCATTGAATTCGTAGGAGTATCACGTTTTGTTGCCTCGAGGTAAACAACTACTATTTATTGAAGGATAAACTTATATTTCCTAGTTATGGGCGTTACTCCATGTTAACTATAGTAGATGCATAGATTGTCAGTCATATCCTTGTTATTTCAATTTGAACTTGTCATAAGTGTTAATTGTTGTTCATGATAATACCACTAGCCGTCTTAAATTATTATTGCAAAGTTCTTACATGTTTAGACCTCGTTTGAGGCGAAATTTTTCGCACAGTGCGGTAGAGGGCCGCGCATCTTCATCGTTTGAGTAGAGTTTCGATCGCGGCGGCCGCGCTGACTCGGACCGCGGAGATGGAGATCAATGCTTGCAAGGAAAATCATGTCGGCAAGCAGAAGTATTCAGATACACAAGCTGACAGGAGTTCCCAAAAGAAGCAGCATCAAAATAACATGGCGCATAAGTCAAAAACAAATCCTAGATGCGTTCATTGCGAGAATAGCATTTTGGAACTTATAATTTGCTTGTTCGCAAATGCTTTAATTGCTGCAATACTGAACATAAAACTAAGAATTGTCCCCGTAAAGTTTAAAGTCAACTGCAAGCGATAAGTACCAAGGAAAATAATTTCAAGTATCATCACAATAGTAAGTTGCATAAATCAAATGTAGGACAATTTTAAACACATCAAAGAAAATGTCAAGGAAGCAGAACTATTTTCAGCATCAATAACAGAAGCAACAATTGATGGCGTCTCAACCGTATCAGCAGCATCCTCCTGCATCACAGTACCAGCAACCTCAACAACTACCACTGATGTATCAACAACCCTCCATGGTGCAGCACTAGGCTCAAAGAGATCAAGCTCCAGAGCAACCAGACAGACCATTTCACACTTGGATTTGTTATGACGTCGGAAGAGGCTTGTGAAGCGCTTAATGTGGCGACAAGTATCATCCTTAATTTAAAGCAAACAAGGGTATCATTTGACATTTGGACAACTCATTCATTCATATTAAATAAATTTGCATTTAGTGCATTGATTTCCTCATTACAATTACATTTATCAATCACTCTACCATCTAGTTCACTTGTGTTCGTTACTCAATGTGTTCGTGATTGTGACATTATCATCAATAACAAGCACATACATGATACTCTCATAGTATTCCCACTAGTTGAGTTTGATGAAATCTTAGGTATGGACTGGCTATCCACATTATGCTATTATCGATTGTAGTAAAAGATGGATAATTTTTACATACTTGGGCTCAATTTCTTTATGCTACGAGAGTTAGAGGAGCTATTTCTAGTCTAATTTCAACAATTAGGGCTTATAAGTTGATATCGAAAGGGTGTGTTGGCTATTTAGATCATGTGATAGATTCTGAGAAATCCAGTGTTACCTTGGATAGCTTCTCAGTGGTTTGACAATTTGCCGATGTATTTCTTGAAGATTTGTCTGGCTTACCGCTGAATTGTGAGATCGAGTTCACCATAGACCTACTTCCATAAACCACTCCAATTTCTAAAACATCATATCGAATGGCCACTGTAGAACTTAAAGAGCTCAAAATCTAGTTGCAAGTATTGTTTGATAAATGATTCATCCGACCCAGAGTTTCACCTTGGGGAACACCATTTCTGTTTGTGAAGAAGAAAGATGGAAGCAAGCGATTGTGGATCGACTACAAAGAGTTGAATAAGATGACCGTGAAGAACAAATACACACTACCTCGTAAAGATGATTTGTTCGATCAAGTACAACGTTATTCTGTGTTTTCCATGATCGGCCTCCAATCGGGCTACCAAAAGATGCAGATCAAGGATGAAGATGTCTCAAAAACTGCTTTTCGATCTTGATAGGGGCACTATGAATTTTTTTGTGATGTCATTTGATTTGACTAATGCCCATGCTGCCTTTATGGATTTGATAAACAGTTTTTAAGCCCTACTTGGATCGATTCGTTATCGTCTTCATCAATGAAATTTTGGCCTACTCCAAGAATGAAGAGAAGCATGCCCAAAATCTCAGAGTAGCACTGAATACTATTCGAGAGAATAAACTCAATGTTAAATTATTTAAGTGCGAATTTTTTACTTCAAGAAGTGGCATTTTTAGGACATATTGTTGTTGAAGCTAGAAATTGTGTGGATCCTGCTAAGGTTAAATGGATTGGCCGAAGCCGAGCACTGTCACTAAAATTCATAGTTTCCTTAGATTAGTTGGATACTATCAGAGAATTGTTGAAGATTTTTCTCACATTGTTGTACCTTTGTCAAGGTTGATTCAGAAGGTCTTTAAGTTTGAATGGTCTGAAGCTTGTGAGCAGAGTTTCCAAAATCTCAAGAATTACTTCGTAATAATCCCGATTCTCACCATTCCCTTTGGCACAAATGGATGATCTACAATGATGCTTCACATCAAGGATTGGGATGAGTTCTCATGCAGAATGGCAAGGTTGTAGCTTATGCCTCAAGGCAACTCAAGGTACATGAAAGGAAATATCCTACCCACGATTTGGAACTAGATGCAGTTATTTTTGCACTAAAGATTTGGAGACACTACCTTTATGGCGTTTGTTGTGAAGTCTTCACTGATCATAAAAACTCAAAGTATATTTTCACCCAAAAGGAGTTAAACTTGAGACAAAGATAATGACTCGAGTTGATGTAGCACTATGACTTAGACATTCAATATCACCCTAGTAAGGCAAATGTGGTCACAGATGCATTAAACAGAAAATCTTCTACATATGTAGCTTGGATGGTCACTCGGGAGCAAGAGCACAGAAGATGGAGCGACTGCAGCTCAAGATAATTTTAATGGAAGGTACTTCTAGCATTTATCTTATGTTAAGAAAGTAGACGTTTTAAATACAACTTATGTTAAGAAAGGCAGAGGTAGACCTAGGAAAACTTGGGCTTATTGTATAAAAAATGATCTTAATTTATTAGAATTAAACGAAAATTTGACACTAAATAGGACGCAATGGAGAAAAAGGATTCATGTAGCCGACCCCACTTAGTGGGATTAAGGCGTTGTTGTTGTAGTTGTTGTTTTTGTACTTCTAGCATTTATCAAGTATCAATTCAGCCTACACTTGTGGACCGTGTTCATGCAACTCAGATGATGGACGCAGAGTTACTACAACTTAGCAAGCAAATAAAGAATGGATCAAAGCCTGAGTTTAGTAATGGTCGGGATCACACTTTGAGATTTCAAGATCGACTGTGTGTTCCAGATCAATGACTTCGACATCAGAGACTTCGTGAGACACATTCTACTCCATAATCTGCTCATCTAAAAAGTATTAAGATGTATCAAGATCTTAAAATTTTTTGGTGGTCAAGCAAGAAAAACGTTATAACTGAGTTCGTAGCTAAGTGTTTGACTTGTCAGATGGTTAAGGCGAAACGTCAGAGACTTGATAGTCTATTACAACCCCTTCCCATTCCGTAGTAGAAATGAGAGGAGATTTCCATGGACTTTGTGGTTGGCTGGCCGAGATCGAAGCAAGGTCATGATGTTATTTGATTTGTGGTCGATAGACTATGTCAACCCATTTTTTATCAATCAAGCAGATATATTCAGCGGATAAATTAGTCAAAATCTACATAGACAACATCGTTCGACTTCATGGAATTACAACGGTCATTATAACAGATCGAGATGGAAGATTTACTTCCAGGTTATGAAAACAAGTACAAGAAGCCATGGGCACGAGGCTAGACTTCAATACTGCTTTTCATCCTCAGCCAGATGGACAACCAGAGAGTACCATTCAAACCTTAGAAGATCAACTGAGAACTTGCGTTTTGAACTTCAGAGGTAGCTGGGAAAATTATATTCCGTTGGTAGAGCTTGTTTATAGCAATAGATTTCAAGCTAGTTTCGACATGGAAGCATGCGAAGCACTTCATGGCAGAAAGTGTAGATCCCATTGTGTTAGTTCGAGGTTGGTGAAAGATAAAAATTTGAACCGCAACTAATCGATCAAGCTACCGAGAAAGTTCGTTAGATCTGATATCGACTGCGTGCGGCCCAGGATCGTCAGAATAAGTACTTCGATCCAAAGCATAGAGAGACTGAATTCAAACACGTCTTTATGAAAGTTTCACCTATGCGCGGAGTCACGCAATTTGGCCAAACTGGAAAGCTTCAGGCTCGTTTCATTAGTCCTTTCAAGGTGATCGAGAAAGTCGGTAAAGTTTCACACCGTTTAGCTCTTCCTCCAAGACTTGGGAGAGTACACAATGTCTTTCACATCTCACTACTTCGGCATTATGTGTATGATGATTCTCATATTATTCGATACAAGCCATTGGTAATTCGAGATAACTTGAGTTAAGAAGTATAAGATGTTATCTTGGAGCATGAAATTAGATAGCTTGGTCGCCGATCAATTCCTTTTGTTAGAGTACTTTGGAAGAACCAGCCAGAATGTGAAGCAACCTAGGAGATTGAACAAGAAATGATCGTGAAGTACCTGCAATTGTTTAAGAACTAAAGTATGAATTTAGGGACCAAATTATTCTGAGGGTAGTATGTAAAAACTGAAAATTTTTCTTACATTTTTCCTCTGAGAGATTTTTCTTTTTTTTTCCTCTGCTCACGATCTTTCCTTTATGGTTGTTGATTTCCTGAATCGTAACTTCTATTTTTTCCTTTTCTCCTTGCAACCTTCCCGTTTTGAAAAGCATCAACGCTCTGTAAGAGCATAGGTAAAGCTCCGATCGATCTCATTCCACGCTCTCTCTCGATTTCGCCCGAACCATCTCCCTCCTTTCTGTCCCCTTACTCAAAAACCTCGCCTACATCCTTGCTCGGTTTCGCACAACACTATCGCCTTCATGACCGAACCTCTTTGTGATACAATTGCGAGTGGAACTAGTTTGGAAGGCAACAGCAGGATCGCGGTATACTACAAACCGAAAATCCATCCTCTTCCTTCAGCTTCGCTCTTACTCGAAACTATTGAAGAAGGTAACCTCGTCTTCCTCGCTCCCGCGCCACAACTTCTCTAAATCCCATGAATCCATAGGATTTCTTAAGTCGGGATTTAAGGCAAAACAGAAAAGAAACGGAATTTGAGAACTATAGGATTTGAAACACATTTAGTTAATAATATTAATTAAGTTCATAATTTCTCCCTTTTAAAAATTATAATAACAATAATACTAATTTAATAACAAAAGCAATAAATCATAAAAATAAAGGTTGATTTTACCTAATTGAATGAATAAATAAATTCTTAATCAATTAATAATTCTACTTTTAATTGATATATGATTGCTAGTTGAATCATCAAATTAGTAGAAAAATCATATCTTGCCGCCTCGAGATAAGTAAATGCTATTTATTGGAGGATAAACGTACCATTTCTAGTTAAATGCGTCAGTCCTTGTTAACTGTAGTAGAAGCATAGATTGTCAGTCACGCTCTTATTATTTCTATTTGTACTTGTCATAAGTTTAATTGTAGTTCATGATGATAGCACTACCTGTTTTAAATTATTGCTTCAAAGTTCTTACGTATTTATATTAATTTTGCAGTATGATGTTTGTTTTTCTACAATTGTATGAAGTTGCATACCATATCATGAGCCGACATGAAATGTTATAATTTTAACATGTCATACCTGCAGGAACAATCTGGCATACTTGTGTGTGATGATATGTAGGTTGGTAGAACACCTTTAAATTTTGGATAGCCGAGCCGACGGGCTTAAAGAGTGACGACTCTATAGGAAATCGCAAGATTTCTTTGGGTTGATATTTGACCTTTTCGATTTCAGGGCGCCTATTAAAACCCGACTAAATAAATATAAATGAAAAACATAATAATAAGAAACTTGATTGCATGTTTTCTAATGACATCTGGGCACATTTGGTTTACCACTCAGTTTTCGCTTCATGATGTATAAATGCACGAAGCACTCGTCCTTATTTCTTGTCTATACTACACGTCTCATTTTGCTTGTCGTTTATGTTATAATAGATAGTTGTTATTTACTGAGTTTATCAAACTCATTCTTAATTTTTGCATAACCAGATCCCTTCAGCCACCAGGAGGACCATCTCTACAGGCCCCAACATTTCAGTTTTAATTTCTCAATTTTGGTATTTTCCTTGGTATTTATTTCAAGCTATTGTATTTTCTCTTTATTGGGTTTGGGTAGTTGTTCTATGTCATCATTTCTATTTTGATTCACCTAATTTTCTAGTTTCAGTCCTATTGTAATATTGAACTTTTCTTATTAATAAAATTTTACATTTCTTTATTATTTGCAAGACAAGTCTTCCGTTGAAAATACAAAATAAGTTCAAATCATTTCCTCATGCCCTATGTTGTGGGGGTGTACCGTCTTCCGGTCCAAGGGTGTGAAAACAACTGTGTGATATGTATAAGCAAACTCCACGGCAATATTATTACTAGATATTATGGAATCAAAGAAAATGAATTGAAGTATTGAGAAAGAGGAAAGGGTAAATTTGGATTCAGAATTCAGCATTGTACAGCAAAGTCAACTTTTTATGAAGAATTATCTTGAAACCCATGAATTAAAATGCGGGATGCCTAGTTAAACAGGTTGAATTAAAAACTTCCCTAAAATTTTCGATGTCCGTTGATGATCAAAACAACATGCCAAGAGAACAACTGATACTGCTACTATCTTCACTCTTACACTTAGGCATTGCATTATACGCAAGTTATAAAGTAAAACATCAACAATCAAACAGAAGGCTTGGGCAGTTTTCAATATTATTTTGTTTTCAGAAACAAGGAGTTTATCAGCGAGGATGAGGAGGATTATGACCACTTTCCACTTATCCCGAGAATATAAAAGTCAAAATGAATAATAAATTATCAAGTTACGTTAAACAAAACAACAATAACTAAACTGGGTATTAAGGATGCCCACTACCCCAACCAGAAAAATTAAAATGTAAGAAAACATATGTAATTTAAAGGCATTACGTTTATCTACATTAATTCTTGCAGACAAGAGTTGCAGAGAAACTATAGTCTTGCAGATACTCAGTTTAATAAAGTAAACAGGAAAAATACCTATAAATTTTAGGTGGAGTATTTTCTAAAACAGCATCATCTTCACCTGCTGGCTTTTTACCGATTGGTGCAAAGCCACCAAAGAGGACCCAAAATTCCCCCGAGTCTGATTCTGCTACAAGTTTCCCATCATCTAACAATGTGTTTAAAAGAAAAGATTAGCAATTGTCCGACTTTGCCAATTCAGGCAAAACCGCTAAAGAGACCCAGCCTGACCCGGACCCTGCGGCTACCATCGCATCACCTAGCTTGGTGCTATCTAGGAGTAACAAAATTAGTGAATTTCGTCAGAACTTACCAATAATTGCAACTTGACAGTTTCCTTCATGGTACTTATCCTTTAAATATTGTATCACTTCTAAGGATTTTGCTCTTTCTTGGATATTAGAATTAGCTCCATTAAATTGATATATTTTATTTTCAGTGTCCAAGATGAATACATCATCATGATTCAGTGAAGACCGGGAAAACGGAACCTGCTCAATTAAGAAAATAAAGCCATCATATACAGAAATCATCTTGCTCGTGAAATTAGAAAATATATTAAAAAAAAGGAACTTAAAAACTACTCACTTGCTTCATTCTAACAACTCTTTTTCCCTTGCAAACATAAAGACGGTTTTCAAACTTCTCCTTTTCTGGCGTCTTGAAGCCAGAGGCAACGCCACCCTCAAGAGGAATGATGCATGGCTTGAAATAAGACAAAAACTTGTCAGATTCATGACCCTGAAGCTCCCTGTGTTGAACTGCACGTCCTCCAAGAGCTGCATCCAATTCTACCGTCTTGATTGCTGCTGCTCCAGCTTCATCCTGGAAGTCAATTATCATTCAAAACAACAAGTAATCTCTTAACACCCTTTCTTATGATATCAAAAAGGGTGAAATACCATACTTGGCTAGTGTCTTTCCCGATCCAGTAGTGAATATCATACTGATAAGAACCACCTTTGCCCGAAGTAGTCTGCAATAACATGGACCAGTAACATGAAATAAAAACCAGTTTCTGCAAAAGTAAAATGATGCATTCTCTTTTTATTTCACTCATTACAAACTGCAAAACTAAATCAGAAAAATAGTTGAACCACGATATCTTTCTGCAATGATGCAATGACAAGAAAAGATATTGCTAAAACTCTGTCACTTTCAACATCAAATACGTAAAAATTGCTCAAAAAAAATTATATTATTATTATGAATTATTTTTAATTAACACTGCCGTTGCCGGTTCCAAGCACGAATGTGAAAAGTGAAGGGTTGTGTTAGGTAGTCGACAGCCAGCGTAAAACTTGTCGAAAATAAATCATGACATAAATCCTTTTGATCATTGTGTAAGTGCTAGGCGTCCCCTAGAAGCGACGCGGCTGTATGGGCTGAATACGAGTGGAAAGTGTACAGAGGCCACTACACCGGCGCCCGGGTGTAGTGTCAAGTAAGCGAGGTTCCACATTACGGACGGATGCGGGTAAGAAGTTAGTCCATGATACTTAGTATTAGGATAGGATCTTGGAATATAGGTACTCTTAATGGTAAATTAATGGAATTGGTTGATATTATGATCCATAGAAAAATAAATATCTTATGTATTCAAGAAACTAAATGGGTTGGAGAAAAGCTAAGGAGATTGATAACTTGGGTTTTAAAGCTATAGTATTCTGTAAGAGTCGTACTTAGAAATGGTGTAGGTGTAATTATAGATAAGAGTTTGAAAGATAATGTTGTTAAAATTAATAGAGTTCGAGATAGAATTATAGCGACTTAAGATTATTATCGATACTAAGATTTTTAATATTATAAGTGCTATATGCTCCTCGAGTTGATTTAGATATAGGCTCTAAACATAAATTTTGGAATGATTTAGAAGACTTAATACACTTGATACACCTCGAAGAAAAATTTTTATTGGAGGAGATTTAAATGGACATGTCGGTAGAGTGGTAGAAGATTTCGAAATATTCATAGGTGACTACGATTATTGAGCGATTAATGAAGTAAGCGTAGACGCATTTTAGATTTTCTTTAGCGTATGATATGATTATTACTAATACTTTATTCAAGAAAAAGATGAAGCATCTTATTACTTATAAGAATGGATCTAATAAAATACAACTCGATTATTTTCTTATGAGAAGAAGAGATCGTCGAGATTAGTAAGGATTGTAAGCGTCATTCCAGTGAGAATTAAGTACGAACATCGATTATTAGTTCTAGATTTTAAGACGAAGACTTATAAAATAAAGAATATTAGGATTCAACATCATAAAATAAGATGGGGGCACCTAAAAGACACAAAATAAATTATTTTTATGAGTAAAGTTCAAGATTCAAATATTTGAGATGTCCATGAAGACGCGAATGCTATGTGGGAAAAATTAACTACTACTATTAAACAAGTGGCTAAGGATGTACTTGGAGAATCAAAAGAAAAAATTTCTACAAATAAAAATAGTTGGTGGTGGAATAATAATGTGCAAGAAAAGATAAAATATAAGAAGTTAAGTTATAAAACTTGATTTAAATGTAAAAGCGTAGAGAACTCGAAAAAATATAAAACGGCCCGCAGTGAGTCTAAAAGAATAATCTGTGACGCTAAAAATTCTGCTTTTAGTGATCTTTATAACATGTTATATACTAAGGACGGTGAAAAATATATGTATAAACTAGCCAAACAAAGAGAAAAGAAAAGTAAAGATTTAACTCAAGTAAAGTGTATTAAAGATAAAAAATCATAAAGTGTTTTTCTTAGAAAAAGATATTCAACATAGGTGGGTGAGTTATTTTAATAAATTTTTTAATGAAGATGCTGAAAGTACGATCGACCATAGTGATCTTAATATCGTTAATAATAATAAAACTTTTCATTTTTACCGTCGCATTAGTAAAAAAGAAGTTGACGAGGCTTTAAAGAAAACCAAGGGGGGAAAGTCTGTAGGAACTGATGATATCCCAATTGAAATGTGGAAATGTTTAGGTGATTTTGGGGTTTCCTGGCTTACTAAACTTTTTAATATTATTTTAAAAACTAAAAAGATGCCTGAGGAGTGGAGAAAGAGCATTTTGGTCCCCATTTTTAAGAATAAAGGAGATGCACGAGAGTGTGCAAATTATAGAGGAATTAAATTGATGTGTCATACTTTAAAATTATGGGAGAGGGTAATTGAACATAGGTTAAGACGTATTACGAAGATTTCTCATAATCAATTTGGATTTATGCGGGCGGAGTTTACCATGGAAGCTATACATTTATTGAGAGGTTTGATGGAGAAGTACAGAGATAACAAGGAGGATCTACATTTGATTTTTATTGATTTAGAAAAAGCTTACGATAAGGTTCCTAGAGATGTTCTTTGGAGAGTCCTTGAGAAGAAAGGTATTGATATGACTTATATTCAAGTCATTAAAGATGTGTATGCTAGAGTTGTTACATGTGTTTGAACTGAAGGATGATTGACAAAATATTTTACTATTTCTGTTGGTTTACATCAAGGATCAGCTTTAAGCCCATATCTTTTTGCTTTATTTATGGATGGTCTTATTGGGCATTTACAAGAGGATGTACCTTGGTGTATGCTTTTTGCTGATGATATCCTCCTTGTGGATAAGACGAGAAAAAGTCCAGAAAAAACTTGAATTATGGAGGTCTACTTTGGAGTCTAAAGGTCTTCATTTGAGTAGAACTAAAACTGAATACATGGAATGTAATTTTAGTAATAGTAGGTCTAGTGATAGAAGTGTAACTTTCGGTGATCAAATTATTAAAAGGTGTGAACGATTTAGATATCTCGATTCCATTGTTCAAAGCGATGGTGATATAGATGGGGATGTTAATAGTAGAATTCAGGTTGGTTGGTTGAAGTGGAGGAATGTGTCCGGCGTATTGTGTGATAGAAAAGTACTGCTTAGACTGAAAGGAAAATTTTATAAGATGATGGTGAGACCTTCAATGCTCTATGGTGTTGAATGTTGGCCTTTAAAAGAGAAGCATAATGTTAAGCTAAGTGTTGTCGAGATGAGAATGATTAGGTGGATGAGTGGCTTTACACTTAGAGACAAAATGCGAAATGAATATATCCATAATAGGGTTGGTGTTGCACCAGTAACGGATAAAATTAGAGAGAGTCGCCTTAGATGGTTTGGTCACATTAAACGTCGACCACTTGATGATCCGATTAAGAGAGTAGATGTTTTAAATACAACTTATGTTAGGAAAGGCAGAGGTAGACCTAGGAAACCTTGGGCTTATTGCATAAAAAATGATCTTAATTTATTAGAATTAAACGAAAATTTGTCACTAAATAGGACGCAATGGAGAAAAAGGATTCATGTAGCCGGCCCCACTTAGTGGGATTAAGGCTTTGTTGTTGTTGTTGTTGTTGTATGAATTATTTTTAATTTCTAATCAACCATGTGCCAAGTAATATAATGTATAGCTTACTAAAAAGGACTCTATGAGGTTGTAATTATATTCTAATCCACATTTGGCGTGATTTTGATTGCTGATATTTGTGAATTTCAATAAATAATGCAATTTTATATGTTTATTATGAATTTTTAAGAAGGGATTGAAATTAGTTAATCTAGAAAAAAAGGAAATTTTGGGGATATTACAACTTTAAGTTGACTGAGTCAGTAAAGCCAATCACCATACTTTCCTCCCAATCACCATACTTTCCGATTGATCATTAGCTGGCTAAGGATGACTGATACGGA
The DNA here is from genome assembly GCA_022702705.1 of Papilionanthe hookeriana x Papilionanthe teres. Classification (NCBI taxonomy): domain Eukaryota; kingdom Viridiplantae; phylum Streptophyta; class Magnoliopsida; order Asparagales; family Orchidaceae; genus Papilionanthe; species Papilionanthe hookeriana x Papilionanthe teres. The sequence continues at coordinate 40,568,011 of CM040426.1, read as the reverse complement.
GATTTTCCTCCAAAAGTTGAACCGGCTTGGCCCGAACCGGTTCAGTTGAGAGAGGGGGCTAAACCAGCCCCCGTTCATTAGCCAGAAATTTTCCCCTTCGTAGTTTCATTTCCCACCCCTCCCTCTTCTATTTAGATATGTCTTTTTGTCTTAGGATTCAGCTTATGTTATATTCTGATTTTATTTTGTGAGGACAGCCGCCGGCATCTTATTTCCCCTTCCGAGAGTTTTAACTGACATTTAGGATAGTGTCCCGGCTGTATCCCTGTTCCCGGTGGTGATTATCTTCTCCGACTTCCACCTCCACCTCCCCTCCTAGCCGCATGTTGCTTTTCCCTGCATCCGCATGCTCCCAGCCACACCAACAACCAGGAGTTTTCCCCGCAGCCAGCACATCTTTCCCACTCCCAGTCATGCTATGCCCAGAACTAGCCCCGTCAGCCTTGGCCAGCAAATCTTGCGCAAGTACCCCGCTAGTCAACTCACCTGTTGTTCTGCTGGAGCCACCACCTCTCGTCCACATCCTAGGGGATCTTTTGCATGCCGTTTATTTCCAATTTTGACGAGTCTTTGTTGTAAGCTTTAAATTTTAGTAATAATATTTGTATTTTTCGTGATTTGGACTTCCTCCGATATCAATGAACTTGCACATTTGGCCATGTATTACAGCAGCATTGACGTCAACAACACTGCACGTTGTATGAGCTGGGGTGACTCTGTTTATGCATGGCAGTTATAAGCAATGTCTGAAGTCGACCTTATTTGTGTTTCATAAGTTAAATAGATCGAACATGATGAAAATGACGGGCAACAAACGAGACATCACAAAAATCAAGTTCATATAAATTTGATCATTATTAAAAGCTGCTTAAACAATATCCAGTCATAATATTGACTACACCAACATATCCAGAACATTAAAATTATGCGAGAAGAGGGCTTCCATAATCTACATGACCAAGCACAGTGAATACGAAGAATTGTCAGTGCAACCCAAGCAATTTGTGCTCGCATCGCAATGACCATCTAAATTGCTTAAATGAAGCCTGATCATAAAATAGACTGCACGAGCACATCTGAAACATCAAAATTACCTAGTGAAGATACCCACATTGCCTAACTTTATTGCACTCGACGTAGACACAAAATTGGAAGTGATGAGCAAACTAAGGCACGAGACAACAAGAGAGACTTAAAATAAACCAAAAATGAGAGTGAGGAGGAGTCTCTCTTTCTATATATATTGTATATGTGTATGTGTGTGTATGCATGTATACGTGTATATCCTTACTACCATTTGATTCACCAAATTGGAATAATTAATAATAGTAATAATAAAATATCCTAATATATACTTATACCTATAGCTTCACGCATCATCCGTGTAACTCTTACTTCTCTACGCTCACCCATCAGTTTTATCTTCATATCAGGGCAAGCTTTAGGCCGCTCTTCCTTTCACGCTACAGCACACGTGCAGAGCCCTTGCTTCATGCTCTCATGAGTTAGAAAATGTTTTTAATTAAGGTACAAATTAATAATTTCAAAAATAGCGTCAATTTAATTATCTAGATTGAAGGTTGATATTAACTATTTTACCTTTTTTTCCAATAAAAATTTGATAAAAATATGTTAACAAAAAATATTATCTGAAATCATTTTATTATCAATGGCATAATCAATTTATTAGAAACTATAACATAAAAATTTCTTTAATAATTTTTATACTCAATATACTTAAGACTTAACGATTTTATTAAATGCATATGTATACATATTTTTATTTATAATATTATTTAATAAACGTATCTTTTAAAGGAGATAGATAGCTTAGGTTTTACTTTGGCATGCATGTAGGAGTTGCACTGGAAATGGTGTAGGTGATATTATAGATTAGTGTTTGAAAAATAATATTTTAAAAATTAATAGAGTTAGAGATAGAATTGAAGCCCTAAAGATTGTTGTTGATAATAAAATTTTAATTTTAAAAATGCTTATGCTCACCACAAGTAGGATTAGATATAGATTTAAAAGAAAAATTATGGAATAATCAAGAAGAATTAACACAAATGATATTTCTTGAAGAAATAATTTTTATTGGAGAAGATTTAAATGGACATGTTTAGAATGATAGAAGATTTTAGAAATATTCATGGTGGATACAGTTTTGAAGTGATTAATGAAGGTAAAATCATACTAGATTTTGCTCTAGCATATGATTTCATTATTGCTAATACATTATTTAAGAAAAGAGATGAAAATATTATTACTTATAAGAATTGATCTAATAAAACACCTTATTTTCTTATAAGAAAAAAAGATCACCGAGAGCATAAAGATTGTGAGGTCATCCTAAGTGAAAATTTAAGTACTCAACATCAATTATTAGCTTTGGATTTTAAGATAAAGAGTTTAAGATAAATAATACAATGAAATATTGACATAGAATTAAATGAGAGCACATAAGAGACTGATAAAATTATTTTTATGAGTGAGCTTCAAGATTTTAAGATTAGAAATATTCATGAAGAAATGAATTCTATGTGGGATAAAGAGCAAGCACTATGAAACAAGTGGCAAAAGATATACTTGGAGAATCAAAAGGAAAAATTTTTATAAATAAAAATATATAGTGGTCGAATAATAATGTACAAAAAATGATAAAATATGAGAATTTGCATTACAAAAGTTGTTTTAGATATAAAAGTTTAGATAATTGAGAAAAATATAAGGTGACCTATAAAACATCTAAAAAAATAATTTGTGATGCTAAAAATTCTGCTTTTAATGATCTTTATAATAGATTAGATACCAATGAGGGTGAAAAATATAGGTATGAACTAGTCAAACAAAAAAAATGAGAAAGATTTAATTCAAGTAAACAATATTAAAGATGAAAATCAAAAAATATTTTTCTTAAAGGTGATATTCAACATATGTGGGAGAGCTATTTTGATGAACTTTTCAATGAAGTTTCTGAAAATAAGATCGACCTTAATGATCTTAATATCTTTAGTAATAATAAAAAATTTTATTTTATCGTCGCATTAATAAAAAAGAAGTTGACGAGGCTTTAAAGAGAATTAATGATGGAAAATCAGTAGGACTTAATGATGTCCAATTGAAATGTAGAAATAAGATCGACCTTAATGATCTTAATATCTTTAGTAATAATAAAAATTTTATTTTATCGTCGCATTAATAAAAAAGAAATTGATGAGGCTTTAAAGAGAATTAATGATGGAAAATCAGTAGGACCTGATGATGTTCCAATTGAAATGTAGAAATATTTAGGAGATTTAAGTGTTTATTAGCTTATTAAACTCTTTAATATTAATTTAAAAACTAAAAAGATATCTAAGGAGCGGAGGAAGTGTATTTTGGTCCCTAATTTTACAAAGTGTGCAAATTATAGAGGAAGTAAGTTGATGTGTCATACTTTAAAATTATGAAGAAGATAATTGAACATAGGTTAAGAAGTGATACAAGGATTTCTCATAATCAGTTTGGATTTATGCCTGCAGGTCGACCATGGAAGTTATACATTTATTGAGAGGGTTGATGGAAAAGTACAAAGAGATTAAGGAGGACCTGCATATGATTTTTTATTGATATAGAAAAATCTTACGATAAGATTTCAAGAAAAGTCATTTTGAGAGTTCTAGAGAAGAAATATGTTGATGTGACTTATATTCAATTCATTAAAGATATGTATACTAGAGTTGTTGTATTCTAATAGGAGGAGAATTGACCAAGTATTTTTCTATTTTAGTTAGATTACATCAGAGATCGACTTTAAGCCCATATCTTTATGCTTTAACTATGGATGCTCTTACTACATATTTACAGGAGGATGTCAATGGTGCATGTTTTTTGCTGATGATATCCTTCTTGTGGATAAGACTAGAGAAAGAGTTCAAGAAAATTTTGAATTATGGAGATCTACATTTGAGTTTAAAGCCGTTTGCTTGAGCAGATCAAAAACCGAATACATAGAATGTAATTTTAGTAATAGTAGCTCTAGTGGCAGAGTTGTAACTATGGGTGATCAAATCTTTAAAAGGTGTGAACATTTTAAATATTTCGGGTTTATTGTTCAAAGTGATTGTGATATAGATGTGGATTTATTAGTAGAATTCAAATTGGTTTGTTGAAGCAGAGGAATGAATCGAGTCTATTCTGTGATAGAAAAGTATTGCTTAGACTGAAAGTAAAATTTTATAAGATGATAGTGATGAGACCTATAATTCTTTATGGTGCAGAATGTTGGCCTTTAAAAAGATACCTAAAACAAAGTTAAGTGTTGCTAAGATGAGAATGCTTCGGTGGATGCGTGGCTTAAAACTTAGAAATAGAATGTGAAATGAATATATTTGTGATAAGGGTTGGTGTAGAATTCAAATTGGGGATGTTATTATTAGAATTCAAATTAGTTTGTTGAAGTGGAGGAATGCAATGGGTCTATTATGTAATAGAAAAGTACTGCCTACACTGAAAAGAAAACTTTACAAGATCGTTGTAAGACCTACAATGCTCTATGTCATAGAATGTTGTCTTTTAAAAGATAAGCAAAAAAATAAAGTTAAGTGTTGTTGAGATGAGAATGCTTAAGTGGATGAGTGGCTTGACACTAAGAGACAAAATGCAAAATAAATATATCCGTGATAAAATTGGTGTTGCTCCAATGGCAAACAAGATTAGAGAGAGTTGACTTAGATAATTTGGTCAAATTAAAAGTCGGCCATCCGATGATCTAGTTAGGAGAGTAGATGCTTTGGATTCAACTTATGTTAAGAAATATCGAGATAAATCTAAAAAACTAGGTCTTATCTATCAGAATTAAATGAAAATATGACACACAAAAGGATACAATGGAGAAAAATGATATGTAGCCAACCCCACTTAGTGGGATAAAAGCTTGTTGTTGTTTTATATTTTAAAATTTATAGAAATATAAATTAATTTTTTTATTAATACGGCAAAGCACTAAATACGGGTGACTTAAAAATCCATTATAAATTATAATTAATGACAATTTTTAATTTAAATAAAATATGATCAGGATTAACTAAATTAAATTACTTTTAATAATATCAACTAAAAAATAATTAAAATACTAATTAAAATAAAAAAAGAAAAATACCTTTTTTTAAGATGTTTGAGTAAATCTCAAACTGCCTAATCACTCTTAACTAGCTCACGATGTTTGATTAAAGCTTAAACTTAAATTAAAACTCAAGATAAATTATAAATGAAAATATAATAAATATAAATAAACTAAGACTAAAAATTAATTTATAATTAAAATAATTTTTTTAATATTAAAAATTATTACATTAGCTCAAATTTCCATAAAAATTATAGTATGTTAATTTAATACAAATATACTAATAAAATAAATCCTTTTGACACTGCCGTTGCCGGTCCCAAGCCCGGATGTGAAAAGTGGAGGGTTGCGTTAGGTAGTCGACAGCCAGCGTAAAACTTGTCGAAAAAAATCATGACATGAATCCTTTTGATCATTGTGTAAGTGTTAGGGCGTCCTCGGAAGCGACGCGTGCATATGGCTCGAATACGGTGGAAAGTGTACGAGGCCGCTGCACCGGCGCCCGGGTGTAGTGTCAAGTAAGCAAGGGTTCCCACATTACGGACGGATGTGGGTAAAGAAGTTAGTCCATGATACTAGTATTAGGATATTATCTTGGAATATAGATACTCTCAATGGTAAATTAATGGAATTGGTTGATATTATGATCCATAGAAAGATAAATATCCTATGTATTCAAGAAACTAAATGGGTTGGAGAAAAAGCTAAGGAGATTGATAACTTAGGTTTTAAACTATGGTATTATGGTAAGAGTCGTACTAGAAATGGTGTAGGTGTAATTATAGATAAGAGTTTGAAAGATAATGTTGTTAAAATTAATAGAGTTGGAGATAGAATTATAAAGACTTAAGATTATTATTGATACTTAAGATTTTTAATATTATAAGTCTTTATGCTTTCCTCAAGTTGGTTTAGATATAAGCTCTAAAGATAAATTTGGAATGATTTAGAAGACTTAATACACTTGATACACTCAAGAAAAAATTTTTATTGGAGGAGATTTAAATAGACGTGTCGGTAGAGTGGTAGAAAATTTCGAAATAATCATGGTAGGCTACGGTTATGGAGCGATTAATGAAGAAGGTAGAGCCATTTTAGATTTTGCTTTAGCGTATGATATGATTATTACTAATACTTTATTCAAGAAAAGAGATGAGCATCTTATTACTTATAAGAATGGATCTAATAAAATACAAATTGATTATTTGCTTATGAGAGGAAGAGATCGTCGAGATTGTAAGGATTGTAAGGTCATTTCAAGTGAGCAATTAAGTACCCAACATCGATTATTAGTTCTAGATTTTAAGATGAAGAGTTGTAAAATAAAGAATACTAGGATTCAACATCGTAGAATAAGATTGGGGCACTTAAAAGACACAAATAAAATTATTTTTATGAGTAAAATTCAAGATTTAAATATTTAGGATGTTCATGAAGACGCGAACGTTATGTGGGAAAAATTAACTAATACTATCAAACAAGTGGTAAAGATGTACTTGGAGAATCAAAAGAAAAGTTTATATAAATAAAAATAGTTAGTGGTGGAATAATAATGTGCAAGAAAAGATAAAATATAAGAAGTTATGTTATAAAAATTGGTTTAAATATAAAAATGTAGAGAACTAGGAAAAATTTAAAACGGCCCGCAGCGAGTGTAAAAGAATAATCTGTGACACTAAAAATTCTGCTTTTAGTGATCTTTATAACATATTAGATACTAAGGACGGTGAAAAATATATGTATAAACTAGCGAAACAAAGAGAAAAGAAAAGTAAAGATTTAACTCAAGTAAAGTATATTAAAGATGAAAATCAAAAAGTGTTTTTCTTAGAAAAAGAAATTCAACATAGGTGGGTGAGTTATTTTGATAAACTTTTTAATGATGATGTTGAAAGTACGATCGACCTTAGTGATCTTAATATCGTTAGTAATAATAAAACTTTTCATTTTTACCGTCGCATTAGTAAAAAAGAAGTTGATGAGACTTTAAAGAAAACCAAGGGGGGAAAGTCTGTAGGACCTGATGATATCCCAATTAAAGTGTGGAAATGTTTAGGTGATTTGAGGGTTTCCTGGCTTACTAAACTTTTTAATATTATTTTTAAAACTAAAAAGATGCCCGAGGAGTGGAGAAAGAGCATTTTGGTCCCCATTTTTAAGAATAAAGGAGATGCACAAGAGTGTGCAAATTATAGAGGAATTAAATTGATGTGTCATACTTTAAAATTATGGGAGAGGGTAATTGAACATAGGTTAAGACGTATTACGAAGATTTCTCATAATCAATTTGGATTTATGCCGGGCAGTGTCCGCCATGGAAGCTATACATTTATTGAGAGGTTTGATGGAGAAGTACGAGAGATAATAAGGAGGATCTACATTTGATTTTTATTGATTTAGAAAAAGGTTACGATAAGGTTCCTAGAGATGTTCTTTGGAGAGTCCTTAAGAAGAAAGGTGTTGATATGACTTATATTCAAGTCAATAAAGATATGTATACTAGAGTGTTACATGTGTTCGAACTGAAGGAGGATTGACCAAATATTTTACTATTTTTGTTGGTTTACATCAAGGATCGGCTTTAAGCCCATATCTTTTTGTTTTATTTATGGATGGTCTTATCGGACATTTACAAGAGGATGTACCTTGGTGTATGCTTTTTGCTGATGATATCCTCCTTGTGGATAAGACAAGAGAAAAAGTCCAGGAAAAACTTGAATTATGGAGGTCAACATTGGAGTCTAAAGGTCTTCGTTTGAGTAGAAGTAAAACTGAATACATGGAATGTAATTTTAGTAATAGTAGGTCTAGTGACGAAGTGTAACTTTGGGTGATCAAATTATTAAAAGGTGTGAACGATTTAGATATCTCGGGTCCATTGTTCAAAGCAATGGTGATATAGATGGGGATGTTAATAGTAGAATTCGGAGTTGGTTGGTTGAAGTGGAGGAATGCATCCGGCCTTTTGTGTGATAGAAAAGTACCGCTTAGATTGAAAGGAAAATTTTATAAGATGGTGGTGAGACCTTCAATGCTCTATGGTGTTGAATGTTGGCCTTTAAAAGAGAAGCATAATGTTAAGTTAAGTGTTGCCGAGATGAGAATGATTAGGTGGATGAGTGGCTTTACACTTAGAGACAAAATGCGAAATGAATATATCCGTAATAGGGTTGGAGTTGCACCAGTGACGGATAAAATTAGAGAGAGTCGCCTTAGATGGTTTGGTCACATTAAACGTCGACCACGTGATGATCCGATTAAGAGAGTAGATGTTTTAAATAAAACTTACGTTAAGAAAGGCAGAGGCAGACCTAGGAAAACTTGGGCTTATTGCATAAAAAATGATCTTAATTTATTAGAATTAAACAAAATTTTGACACTAAATAGGACGCAATGGAGAAAAAGGATTCATGTAGCCGACCCCACTTAGTGGGATTAAGGCTTTGTTGTTGTTGTTGTTGTTGCATACTAATAAAATAAAATAAACTAAAAAAATGCAAAAAAGGTTGAGCTAGATGGATTTCTTTTAAATTGAAGTTTAGATATTAGATACTAAAAATATGGGAATTGGGTGGCATGTAAGTAAATGCCTGTTTAATGTGAAGTTTCCGTGGAAGATTTCCCTTCAGTCATCCTTTTGTCCCGCATAAAAAATAAACAGAATATTCTTGCTCTTTAAATGGAGAGACATAACTGCAACACTTGAAAGTTTTAGAATACTACAGTGGCTTTAAGGTTATAATTATGATTATAGTCAATTTTCATTAATTACAAATTATCTATATTTAAAAATGTTGAAGTTTCAAGATTTATATCCTATAAATAGATTAGGAGAATAAATTAAGAATCAATTTGTATTAATTTGTATTAATTTGTACTAATTTGTAATCCCTTAAATCAAGGGAATTAGTTAGATAGTTTCCTTTTCTTCTTTTGTAATCTCCTCTATATAACAACTTGTATTATCAATTCAAGGCAAGGAAAAAAAGAATTAATCTCCTATTCTTCGGTTTCCTTCCACATGGTATCAGAGCCCTAGGATTTCTAAGATGGCTGTTGTCTTCTTACTTCGCGTCGAACGCATCGTCTGCGTCGTCTGCCTTTTTCCGCGTCGTCCGCCTTCCTCTGCTCTACACGCGTCGTCCGCCTTCGCCCTCGCCGAACGCTTCGCGTCGACCGCGTCACTCGCGTCGTCCGCATCCGCGACCGCGTCACCGGCTTCATCCGCATCATCTGTTCGCAGGAATTTTTTTTTCCTGCGATCTCTTTCCCGGAAATAAAGAAGCCAGGAGCATCTCTGCGATCTTTTTCCCGCGGGAATATTTTTTTTCCTGCAGGAGTTTTTTTAGCAGCCTTTATTGCTGCGAACTTCTTTGTCACCATGTCAATGTCAGAAACTATCTCCAGCAATTACAACTCGTCTGAAGAATCCAATACTGTTCAGAAAATTGGAGAGTTGCAGAATATTCGGGCATCCAACAGATTCAACAGGAAGAACTATCTCAAATAGTCCCAAATCGTCCGCACATACCTAAAGGGCAAAGGGAGGCTTAATCACCTCCTTGGAACCGGACCAGAAAAGAGGGATCCAACCTTTGCAGCTTGGGACGAGGAGGATTCCATAATTATGTCCTGGCTATGGGATTCCATAGACCCAACGATCAGTGACACTTGCATATTCTTAAATACCGCTAAGGAAATTTGGGACTATATCAACCGCACATACTCGAAGACCCGTGATGCTGCCCTTGTGTACTAAATCAAGGCGAAAACCGGAGCCACCAAGCAAGGAGACAAATCTGTCACAGAGTACGCAACTCAGTTGCAAAATCTTTGGCAAAAATTGGATCACTATAGGGTAATTGAGATAAATACCCTGATGATGCGGCCACCTTGAAGAAGTTCATTGAGAAGGATCGGATATATGATTTTTTGGTAGGATTGAATTCTGAATTCGATCAGGTGAGGATCCAAATCCTTGGCAAGGAGGATACACCGTCTCTAGAAGAGACAATCTCACTAATCCGAGCAGAAGAAAGTCGGAGGAGTGTCATGCTAGAACCACATACTATGGATGGGTCGACCCTAGTAAGCAAAGACAAATCAAGAGAAGTCGAAGAATGATCTACCTAAACACTCGGCAGTAGAAAACCAAGTGAAGGAGAACAAAGACAATCTTTGGTTTACCTACTGCAAGAAACCAAGGCATACAAGGGAGAAGTGTTGGAAGCTGAATGGTAAACCTCCAAGCCGAGAATGGGGGCAACAAAGGCCTCAAGCGCATGTGGCAGAGCAGCCCAATATTGAGGAAAAGTCAGAAAAGGGGGTTCAACAGTGAAGAAATTGAGAAACTAAGAAGCTTGTTGGGATCTCTTGAGAAAACTTCTGGAACTTGTTCGATGACTCTTTCAGGTAAATCTGTTTGCATGAATGTCTTAGACAAATTTTATACTAACTCTTGGATCATAGACTCCGGTGCTACCGACCATATGACCCCCACATCTCAACTCTTCCATTCCTAGACCCCATGTCCAAGTAACAGGAAAATTATCGTGGTCAATAGTTCTTTAGCTACTGTTGCAGGGATTGGAGATATACATATCACACCTAGCCTTATCTTTAAAAACGTTCTCCATGTACCTAAATTGTCAACAAGCCTTGTATTCATTCAAAAGTTGACTCATGATCTCAAATGCTATGTTGTTTTTTACTCTTCTTATTGTGTTTTTCAGGACCAGGACTCGGGGAGTAGGATTGGACTTGCTAAGGAAAAGAACGATCTTTACCACGTTGAACCATCACAGAAAATTAGGAGAAATTTGTCTTCATCTTTCCTAAGTTCCTCGAACAAAGATGTCATTTGGCTATATCACTTGTGCCTTGGTCATCCTTCTTTTAAAGTTTTAAATATAATGTTCCCTCATTTATTCCAAGGATTAGATATTTCTGAATTTCAATGTGAAATTTGTGAATTGGCTAAACATAGCCGGGTATCTTTTCCTATTAACAATAAAAGAAGTTCTCACCCTTTTCATTTGATTCATAGTGACATATGGGGACCTTCCACTATACCTAACATTTTTGGGGCTCGTTGGTTTGTATCCTTAATTGATGATTGCACCCGGGTTACATGACTCTTTCTTCTTAAAAAAAAAATCTGATGTTAGCACTGTTATACCTAATTTCATTCAAGAGTTCAAAATCAATTTGGGGTTAAAATAAAAAGTTTTAGGACAGAGAATACTAGAGACTACTTCAATCAGATTTTATCACCTTACTTTCAATCACAGGGGATTATCTATGAGTCATCCTGTGTGGAGACACTCCAACAAAATGGGGTAGCTGAAAGAATGAATGGGCATTTACTCAACACCACCCGAGTCTTACTATTTCAAGGGAATGTTTCTAAATCCTATTGGGGAGAAGTCGTTCTTACTCGCCACATATAAGATAAATGACTTCCCTCCCGTGTGTTAGAAAACAAAAGCCCCATAGAAGTCCTTAATAACTTCTACCCTCACTTCAAAACCTCAAATGGCCTCACACCTAGTGGTATTTGGGTGTACCGCCTTGTTTATGTCCACAAACAACATAGAGGGAAGCTAGACCCTAGAGCCATCAAATGTGTTTTCCTCGGTTACTCATCCACTCAAAAGGGATACAAGTGTTACAACCCTCTACTGTAAAATTTTACATCTCTCCGTATGTCACTTTCACTTAAAAATAAACCTTTTTTTCTCCAAGTCCTCTCTTCAGGGGGAGATGTCAATGATGGAAGATAGTACTTGTGAGTCTTTTGAACCACTAAAAAATCCTGACCTTCCACATGTGTCAGCCCGTGTTGTTGAACCGGAATCCCCAGAGCCAAACTCTCCTCATATTCCAGCTGAACCTGAGTCCTCTAAACCAATCACATCTAAGTCACTCGATCCTATCACTCACAATTTTTCAAGATTTTCTAAGGTGTATTCAAGGAGAAAGACCGTTCCTGAACCGACACAATTCCAAGAATCCAATCCAAATTCTGGAAATGAAATCACAGTAAGATCAAAATCACTTTATCCACTATCCCACTATGTCTCTCTTAAGCGCATATCACCAGCTCAAAAAAGGTTCATTGTGAGTTTGAACACCATCACCATCCCTAAAAATGTGTATGAGGCATTGTCAAAAAGGGAATGGAGGGATGCTATGAAAGAGGAAATGGGTGCATTATAAAAGAATAAAACATGAGAGATCGTTGATAAACCAAAAGGAAAGAACATTGTTGATTGCAAGTGGATTTTTACATCAAGTACAAGGCTGATGGATCCCTTGAAAGATATAAAACAAGGTTAGTAGCCAAAGGGTACACTCAGACTTACGGGGTGGACTATCAGGAAACCTTCACTCCAGTAGCAAAAATGAACACTGTGAGAATCCTGTTATCATTGGCTGCTCACTTCAATTGGCAATTGTTACAGTATAATGTGAAGAATGCATTCCTCCATGGTGACCTAAATGAGGAAATCTACATGAACATCCCACCGGGATTTGAAGGGGACACAGGCAACAAGGTGTGCAAGCTGAAAAAGGCACTGTATGGATTAAAACAATATCCTAGAACATGGTTTGGCAGATTTTCAAAAGTCATGAAGGAATCTGGGTATAAACAAAGCCAAGGTGACCACACTCTTTTCATTAAACATTCAGCTGCAGATGGAGTAGACTCGCCTTTTAATCATGTGAAGACATCATAGTGATCGGAAATGATGAAAAGAGAAGTATAAATTAGCACCGAGACCGGTAAAAGAATTCGAAACAAAGGAACCGGGAAATTCAAGTACTCCTCGGTATTGAGGTGGCATATTCCACACAGGGGATCTTCATATCTCAGCAAAAGTACGTGATTGATTTATTGGCAGAAACAGGGAAGACTGGGTGTAAGCCGATCTCTACTCCAATAGATCCAAACTATAAGTTGGGAGAGGCTAAAGAAGAACCAAGTGTGGACAAAAGAATGTACCGTAGGCAGGTCACGCAGACTCATATACCTCGCTTCACACTCGACCGTACATAAGATATTTTGTAAGTTTGATCAGTCAATTCATGCATGATCCAAGAGAACCTCATCTTCAGGCTGCTTACAGGATACTACATTAGTTGAAAGGCAATCTGGGGAAATGAATCTTGTTCAAAAGGAATGACGCTCTTACTCTGGAAGCCTACACCGACGCTGACTATGCTGGCTCCCTAATGGACAGAAGATCAACTACAGAATATTGTACTTTTCTTGGAGGTAAACTAGTGACATGGAGGAGCAAGGAGCAAAATGTAGTGGCAAGGTCATCTACGAAATCAGAATTCAGGGCTATTGCTCAAGGAATATGTGAATTACTGTGGTTGAGAATCATTTTGGATGATTTAAAAGTCCAATGGGAGGGTCCTATGAAGCTCTACTGTGACAACAAGTCAGCTATTAATATAGCTCATAACCCTATACAACATGATAGGACAAAGCATATCGAAATTGATAGACATTTCATCAAAGAAAAACTGGAGGAAGGGTTAGTATGTATGTCTTATGTTCCATCGAGAAACAACTAACACGATGTTCGACAAAGGGTCGAATCAGTTCGAGTTTCCACGATCTTGTATCCAAGCTGTGAATCGAAGACATCTATTCTCACTGAGGGGAGTGTTGAAGTTTTCAGATTTATACCCAGTAAATAGATTAGGAGAATAAATTAAGAATCAATTTGTATTAATTTGTATTAATTTGTATTAATTTGTAATCCCTTAAATCATGAGAATTAGTTAGATAGTTTCCTTTTCTTCTTTTGTAATCTCCTCTATATAACAACTTGTATTATCAATTCAAGGCAAGGAAAAAAAGGATTATTCTCCTGTTCTCTGGTTTCCTTCCACAAAAAATAATATTTTGATTTATCAATGTCAAAGAAATCATTATTCATTTGTTGTTTAAATAAGTCCCCACATAAAGATATTGAGATCGAATGTAGCGGAATTATGATAACTTAAGAGAGTTGATCAGGTCAATGGGGGCACAGGCCACTAGTGCCCCCACTATAGCTCCGCCCATGCCCTCATAGATTCACGCTTCTCTGCCTAGTTTTTCACAAGCCAAACTACCTAGCCACTCTTAGTGCTCCCTCCCTCACCTTAAATAGAACTTCAAAACAACTTAACCCACCTCTTCTATGGATAGGACAACAAACACCTATTGTAGCTCCCAGTTCATGCTACCACAAGGACAATTCTTCGCTTCTCAGATAACTTAAAACCCATTTTCTCGTTTGTGTCAAACCACCTACACAATTCTAAGCCTTAAGTTGCAATAGCTTCTCACCTACTTGCCTTATTCTCTATTCTAGTCGGACATTCACGCACAACTTTGTGAATGTTCCTTTCTGTGTCATTGAACCCGTAGCATCTCCCTAACCTTCTTTGGCCTCCATTTCTACCACATCCAACAACCTTGTTGATGAACTCACCACCCACCACTTCAACGGCCATCATCAAAGATCTCTCATCTCTCTAATATTTATTAACACAAACACACATGATCATATGACTAAATTTGGGAAAAACAAAAGAATAATAGTAACCGAAAAAGTAAAAAAATGTAAAAAAAATGAGAGAAATTCTGAAGTAGTTGTGCACATTCCAATGCATCAGGAGAACTTGCTTAACTTAGTATCCGTGCACATTATTCCAATGTGGAGGCCAAAAACTCTGAAATTAACTACTTAAGCAAGTTAATTCAATGCGGTAGTAAAATTCTTGTATATCTCTTGTGGAGGTATCTTTAGCCTATGTGATATTTTCAGGTGAGTTAGAAGACAAACAGTGATGTGTTACCAAACACCCAACATGCACACGTTATAGCGTAGTGAGAAAGCTTAGCACCTCTGATACAGCCCCCTATGTGGAGATGATGCCGAGAGGATGTCAAATTATGCTATAATCCATGTAAAACAAACAAAATAAATTGAATCTAATGAACTAAAATACAATCAAAATGGTGCAAGCCAATGATAAAATAAGTGTTGAAGTTATAAACGCTCTCGAGCGAACTATTTTGTCAATAGAGCAAGGTCATAAGTTCCAACTTTGCTAGTTCAATCCTCCTCCTTGTAAGGATAAGGATATGAGTTAAGAAGACCGAAGCTCAATTTAGCCAAGTCAAATCCTCCTCTTGATAAAGAATAGGGTTGTCAAGTCCGAGCCCTAATATGCCACCAATCCTCCTCCTCACAAAAACAAATGTAAACAGGATTAATGTTTTTAATAATATATAAGTACTGATTTTAATAAAATGAAAATTATTAATACTTAAAATGTTCTTCAATTAATTCCTCAATGAAGGACATGTCATTGCACATCTTAACCAAAAATATAATTTCAAAATTAAGTTTCAAATGATTTAAAATAATTCTGAATAATAAAAATTATGAACCGAATTCTCTGTAAGACTTGATTCAAAGCTATCAAAATCATTACTAATAGATGTGTTGAAAATGAACTCAATCAAATGGGTTATTCATAAAATCATGTCTTTAAATTACAAAATCGAAAAAAAATTAAATGAAATTTATTACTAAATCTTATAATAAAGTTCATTCGCCCTCTGCATTAGTATGTCAATGATGAAATATTTATAATTAACTAAATCTTACAAAGAATAAATATCATATCAAATATAACATTATATTCACACTAAAACTAACATAAGACAACAAGAAATAGCCTGACTCCTATATCTGTGTGATCTGACCAATTAGCTCCATAAATAAAAAAATTACAATCAAAGCCCTTTGAAACAGTGATCTGCCAAGACGCTTCACTATATTAAAGGTCTGTTTGGGAGGGCATCGGGAGCGCGGTGCAGGGAGCGGCAGAGAAGTTCGACCGATTGGGAGAGCGTCGGGGCAACGGTGTTCCGTATTTTTAGTTGAACGTCGGCTGCAGATAGAGGCTCGCAACCCACGTTCGAGGGTTACCTTTTTTACGGATCGAGCCCCGCTAATTGCTCCCGCACTTGCTCTTGCTCGATGGCATAAATTCGTTTTCCTTCCTCTCCCGAGTTATCCTTTGCACGCTGCCTTTTTCCGCACCGTTCACACAGTGCCTCCCTAATCTTGTTGTTTGCATTAGCCGCACAGAGACGCAATATCCTTTACCAATTTCGTCTCCTATGTGAGCCTTTTAATTGATTGAAGCCCTCTCCTGTTCACGCAAACCAAACACCGAAAGCCTTCGCACGATCCCGCTCCTCCTTGTATAGTTCTGTTTGATCCACTGTTTATACAAAATAGAGCCTTCACGCGATCCCGCTCTATTCTCTTCCTTGAAGCGCCTCCCACGCGATCCTTAATATAATATAATAATTATATATCCTTAATTATTATCCTTAATATCATAATAATATACTAAAAACTAATAAGTAATATATCATAACAATTAAGCCGGACCCGATAAATTCTTGACCCGAGCATCTACCAGAGCCATTTCATTGTTTATTTTGTTTGAATTTAATTTAATTTAATTATTATTATGTATTGTTGTAAAAAGAAGAATGAAGAATGAAGAAAAAGAAAGAGCACTCATTTTCATTTTAAAATGACTTTTTCAAACAGGGGCTAAATGGTCATTTTTCCAGAAACAATCGCTTCTGTAATCGTTTTCACACAATCGCAACAAACGAGACAATCAACTTCTCCGCAAAGAACTCCGAGTAAGCAGCAAATTGTAGCTAAAAAACTGAAAAGCTGCAACTACACCAAACAGACCCTAAGATCATGACTGCAGCCCGTGAATTCATTAATGGCTTTCTGCTCTGAGTTGTGAATTAAAGAGCAAACATGATAGAGCACAAAACCCTCTATAAGCTATGCTCGACTTAGATTTGTACCCTTAGACAAATATCTATCCCAAGTCTAAAAAATTTTCTTGGATGAAACAATCGATGGCTACCAAAAAGGATCACTATGTCAATTTTGCTCGACTACCACCTCTGACTAAGCAAACCAAGGACCATTAGAACCCGCAACAATGGAACCGCGGGATTTTGATTGGATTTATCATCATTCCCCTACAATCCGCTTGCATGCTCACAGTGATAAATTTTATAGTCTAATAACTAAATAACTATACTACACATTGAACAATCAGTTCCCTAATGACTGGAATTAATTGAAAGTATTCCCCCTTTATTAGGAGGGAAAATTAATTAAAGAAGCTTGTGCTTATTAGAAAACTCGAGACGCAGATCTTAATATCCTCACAAAATGAGGGTGAAAGCTCTGAGTAGTGTCCTATTTATTGTCTCATATATCTTCTGAAAACTTGACCTGGAATCCAATGTAAAAGTCTCTCACTCGTTCATTTTTGAAGGTCAAGCACAAACATTTGGAGCCCACACCAAGGTATAAATATAATAAGGTCATTTGTTATAATAGGATTGACATCAACAACAATATAACTTGGTGCATGGCCTTGGGTCAGTGTGTGTCTATAGGCAAGACAGATCCAAACAATATTGCCAAGAATGCCTGCGACAAGGAAAAAAAAAGGTAAAGGTTGACAAACAAAATGGTTTAGGTTATGGTCAGCATAGAGCTATAAATTTTGAATTCCAATGTAACCTCAAAATTTGACTACAAATCTAGTTGAAATAAGAAATAACAACGAAGAATTTGAACCAGAAATGGGTGTCATGGGAAAAAGGAAAATTGATTACAAAAATACTATTAAAAAGGTGAAAAGGAAAAAAGAAACAGAAATTACTCATTTTACCTGCAAAATGATGTATGAATCTCCGGAGTAGAATTTACCATAATTAGTTTTGGGCAAAGGAACCGGCTGAAAGTTCTCAATACGCCAAATCTCAGTACCTCTGTGTCGTGTTAAGTGAAAAAGGGGCATAAAGAACATTCACTAAAAGCTACTTACCAAAAAGTTAAGTATAAGAACAAACTATGATAAATAATTTTTGTATTGTAAGAAATGCTCTGTATGTACACAACAATCAGATGAAGGATACACTCTCTGACCAGCTCCTTGAAATGCAGGCTCAAGAATTTTTGTAGAGCCAGACATTGTGATACTAGCCTTCTCAGGTATCTGCAATAATATTTCAAATTACAGTTGTAAGGATTGTTGTAGAACCCAACATTGTGATACCAGCCTACTCAGGTATCAGCAAATAATATTTCAGATCACAATTGTAACACAAGGCAGATGAACTAAAAAATTAGCATGCATCAAAAACAAATTCCATGTTTCTTATTAAAATGTAAGGTTGTGGTAGGCATCCCTATGGTGAACTTCTCGCAAAATATTTTTCCAACAGCCTTTTGTACTGTAAAGTTGGAATTAAAATAGTGAAATATCATTTTTAAAATAGGAAATACACTTCAAGGACTGCAATAAATGGAGATTAAATATTAAAAAACATATTCATACCACATTTACTACCACCTTGGCCTGAACTTACTAGTAGCCTCAAAGTTTGCCTAGTAAAATCAATTTCAAAAATTAGTTTTTCAACAAATAGTGTGACATCAATCAATGCCTTAAACAGCTTCTATCCTTGGGAGGAAAAAAAAGTTAAATTCATTAGGCATCAGATGCAAACCTATTTTTAATAAACCATGGCCTAATCACACATACAAGGGGGAAATAAATACAAGGAACCTGGTGGAACCAGGATCGAGAAGCTTAAAAATCAAAACATATAGAGTTGCCAGGGAACTTCAAAATCAAAATATATTATAAAAAATAGCAAAGAAGATATTGTAACAGAAGGATGAATGGCTTTTGACTGTTTAATGCAAACATTAAAGAAACAAAAATGGTTGTTGGGTGAGCAGGGCTTTGCCTTATGAGCCATGCATGAGCCGCAGAAAATAATGGTAAAGTATTCTTAAAATCTGTATTTAGAAGATGAAATTAAATTATTATGTTTTTAATTTTGATGATGATTTAATCTTTATCGGGAATAATATTAAATATATGATAACCTATTGTTGGACTAAAAATTGACATGTTTCAGCATCACATATATGATATTTTCCATTATAAATGATTAAACTATCATCAAAATCAATAGCATAATGCTTTTCCAGTCATTTTAAAATTGTCAGTGACCACAATAAAATTGAATGAATTTTAGAATAGTTTACCAAATAAATAATGCAATAAATACCTTTGAATAGAAGTAATCCTACTTCCCATGTTTAATAAGTAACTTCCTGGGTTTTCATTAATACTAAATAAAATGCACATGTAATATAAGTATGACTGCTAAGAAAATTTGGATCAGTAATAAAAAACAAGGCATCTGCATGACTGAACACCATAGCTTCAAAGCAGCCTTATTTTCATTCCAGAACAAATGAAAGTTGTTGAGAATCCTACTTTCTGAACATCAAAAAAAAACAAGACCTGGTTACATCTCTAAGTGAACTCTACAACAACTTCATAGATTTGTTCCATCATCCTAAGGAGAGAGCTAGATTGATTCCTCTGTCAAATCATTTGTTGATTTTTTTATAAATTCAAGTGTTTATCTGTAGGAAGCAGCAATTTTATTTTCTAGTAGCTACAACGAGAGAGCATTTGAATTTCTTGGATATGCATATCAATCACTATGAATTTCTACAAATTTTGGTGAAGAGCTAATGCCTTCTATCAAGAATAAATTTATAAGCTAAGTTGGATTTCTCCCATGCATCATATTTTGGTGACTAACCAAAACAGCAGCAAAACAAACAGCACATCATAGGGTTAACACGAAATGATCATTCTCAAAATTAAAAACAAAGCATAGTAAGTGAGCATAACAATTTCTTAAGACTTCATTTCATAATGTCAGAAAAGCAAAGCATACAAAAGGCTCAAACTTCCACAATGTTGTAATCATATGGAAATATGGGCAGCATTCAATCAAGTATGAACATTTAATTATGTTTAAGTGCCAAATGGTCGAGCAATTCAATGCAAAAAAAAAAATGCTAGATTTGAAAACTGCCACCAACAATGACAATCAAATGCCACAAACAACGAGCATGATGCATTTAAAAAAATAATATTGTGCTTCTATTTCGTTGTCATAAATTCATAACAGAATTGTCCAAAAATTCCAAAATTTATAAATAAAAGCTTCTAGAAAAACCAATCTGAATTAAAAATAGAAGGGTAAAAATTTTCAGATTTCACAGCTTAATTAGAAAGGAATCAAATAAAATACTGATTTCATTTTACATGGATACTTTCAATTACTATGGCCGGCAATTTTGCATAAAGCTTGAAACACATTGAATCAATTCAAAGTTGACTTGATAACTGTCTAGACAATTTACCAGTCAGTTTCTTAAGTATATTTTTCAAATCCTTTTGAATCTGATGTCACAGCTCAAAACATGACTCCAGTCAATTTGAATAATATTTAGCTATATACTTTTGCATTTCCAAATCTTAATCAATATTGCTCAGCAGTTAAGCAGCTTGAAGAAGCGATTAGCACAGAAGTTTCGCTTTCAAGTCTTCTTCACTAGCTTATATTTTTTATTTGTTTGATCTTTTGAAATTTTTCTTAACCATTTGTTCAATATTTACTTGATCCAACAATGAATGTTTTGTTTTGGTTCCTACAAACAAGAAGTGGTTTTATTCATGTGTCACCCTGACCCTTGTATCTCCATACACCAACAATTTGATTGCCAGCAAGAAGAAGATTGGAGATCTATAGACATCTCATCCCTATACAATAGCGTCTCTTTCATTCCTATCTGCCTCCACTTGTAGACCGTCCAGTATAGCATCAATCCAAAAAAATATTCTCATTTCCAATATTTGGCCCCACTAGCTATTTGAACGACCTCTCCAAAGGCAAACCACTAGCCATTCTTTACCTCATTATGACATGGAGCCCAAAAGCTAAAAAAATTCCTCCACACTATCAATTCCCATGTTAATCACATATATCCCATGTCGACCAAAAAATGCCATTTTTGGCTCATAAGCTGTATGAGCAAGAGGAGAAGCTTCATCATCCTAGACTCCTCAGCTAGAAGAATTTGCCTAAGAGCAACAATTGCTGAAGGCGTCATTGATCTCAATTGAGCAACCTAAGCATAGCCATAACCAAACCATCCCTAGTTTAAAGAATGTACAAGGATAAGTTTTTATGAAACTTTGACAAGATTTTTTTTCCTCTGCTTTTATTTTTTTATTTTTTATTTCTTACCTTTCTGTGAAATTGAAAGCGTTTTTTCTATTTTGCAATTTAATTGTAAAATAAAAATTTAGATTTTATTTTATAACTACCTAAGGTTATCACTTCACAATTCACGTATAAATAAGCATATTAATTTAAAGTATTCGATCATTTCAAGCTAATACAAATCACATTTAAATGAACTCAAACATGACTTTGTTAGAATCATAAGTCAACTCAACATTGGCTCAAAATCATTCTATTTCAAGTTGGACTGCACTGCCAAAAATATAACTTAAATTTCAAATCAAGTTCGATTTGTGCTAAACTCAAATACCTTGACTTGACTAGCTCGAACTAGACTCGATATCACCCCTACCAATTAAAAATTGTAGCGCATAAAGATCCTTTGATTTTATGGCTAAGGGAGGGCTTTGATTAATAGCTTTGGTTGCCTATGTTGTGATATGGTGATACACAAATCGACCTTCTTAATCTAAAATTCCACACGAGAAATAAATTTTCTACTAAAGTTTTGAATCTCAAATTAAATTGAATAACGCTTTCCAACTCTTTTCTCATTGGAACCCGAGAATACTTCCACATACATTATTTGGATTAATTCTATAATCAACAAAATATGATTGTGATAACAAAACAACAATAATAGTCGGAGCATTAAAACGGCAAGAAAGCAATGACAATAGCCAACAACAACTAAAAGATCAAAAAGCTAGATGCTACAGCGTGAAAAAATGAATTCAACATAGCGAGTCGATAGTCAATAGATATAAGAGAGTGTAACCAACACAATTAGTAATGCTGCCTAAAAAGAAAAACATTAGTAGCAAAGTTCCAAGTTTCGATTGGAAAATTACACCTATTAGAAGAAAATACAACAATAAGTTTTTATTCCTAAACAAACTCCATACGAAATGAGCTTTATCCACAAGTAACAATAGATAAATTTAATTAAAATAATAATTTCAAAAAAAATTATCTAACCTTAAATTAAAAATTCATCCATATCCTTTTAATATGAATTTTGATCCCAATATCTAGTCTTTGGGGTATTGATCTCCGTCGTAATTTGCTCGCACACTTCTAGTAACAACCGAGTCAATCTCAACAGTGTGATATGAAAATCACGACAATCAATAATTTTAAAGGAAAAATCATATAATTTTAATGAGTGCGGTTTTTTAATAATATAATGGCCCAGTCGTGATTATAGGTGATATTTGATCTCAATATTATATGTACCCAATTAAGAAGATTTCATTCCTATTAAATTAAAGCCCCAAATGAGTGAAAGTTTTTCTCCCAACTTCTCTAGTGTACCGTTTAGCTTTGCTTCATAATTAAAAGTTCCTACCAATATGAAATGTCTCCGTGGATCCATGTCAAAAGGTAATAGTCTTCTATTCCAATAGGATGTCCAGTTCCAAAAATATTTTGTGTTCCAACAATAGAAAATTTATAACAAGTAGGATTTCTTATGACTTACCATCAAAATGCTTAAATTTTTTCACGTTCATCACCAAAAAACATATTTAATTATGCAAACAATTCTAGCTAACAAGCATCGTCACCAAACTTCCAAAATATTTTAAAAAGCCCATACATGATTGGCGTCAACTTATTTCTTTCTCCTTTGAGGCAGTACTTCCTCAAATTTAAACAAATAAGATATCCTACACAGTATGATGGCCATGATATGGTTACGATCATGCCATTCATTGTATCTATGCTCGATTTTTATAGTTACTTCTCTACCAAAATATGAATTTTTTGGTTGCTCTCAAAGGAGAAAGAAATAAGTTGACGCCAATCATGTATGGGCTTTTTAAAATATTTTGTGTTCCAACAATAGAAAATTTATAACAAGTAGGATTTCTTATGACTTACCATCAAAATGCTTAAATTTTTTCACGTTCATCACCAAAAAACATATTTAATTATGCAAACAATTCTAGCTAACAAGCATCGTCACCAAACTTCCAAAATATTTTAAAAAGCCCATACATGATTGGCGTCAACTTATTTCTTTCTCCTTTGAGGCAGTACTTCCTCAAATTTAAACAAATAAGATATCCTACACAGATGATGGCCATGATATGGTTACGATCATGCCATTCATTGTATCTATGCTCGATTTTTATAGTTACTTCTCTACCAAAATATGAATTTTTTGGTTGCTCTCAAAGGAGAAAGAAATAAGTTGACGCCAATCATGTATGGGCTTTTTAAAATATTTTGTGTTCCAACAATAGAAAATTTATAACAAGTAGGATTTCTTATGACTTACCATCAAAATGCTTAAATTTTTTCACGTTCATCACCAAAAAACATATTTAATTATGCAAACAATTCTAGCTAACAAGCATCGTCACCAAACTTCCAAAATATTTTAAAAAGCCCATACATGATTGGCGTCAACTTATTTCTTTCTCCTTTGAGGCAGTACTTCCTCAAATTTAAACAAATAAGATATCTTACACAGATGATGGCCATGATATGGTTACGATCATGCCATTCATTGTATCTATGCTCGATTTTTTATAGTTACTTCTCTACCAAAATATGAATTTTTTGGTTTCTCTCCAGAAAACTCTGAGCACTTTGTTGGTCAACTTCATTTATAGTGGAGGAAATGGAAGTGAAGCCTCAGGGAATGTTTATCAATTACCTAGACATACTTCAAATGGTCCTTCAGACATGGATTGCAAGACTATATTGAAGGTGAATCAAATACATGAGAAGTTATAATCTTAAGTTTTGGGATGCTTGTCAATGTATCTCATAATAAATGCATCATGGTTCTATTCACCACGTAGTTAGCTTAAAAGATGTTGCTCATACTCAATCTAATATCCAACATAGCCTACCAGAACTGCCAAAAGCAACTTAATAAAAGACTATATCTCAAGCAGGCAACAAAAGATGGAAATAAAGATTTCAATAGAACAAGGCTGATGATACCAATCAGCAACGCAACAAAAAAAAAAAAAAGCAACGGGGAATGGAGCATTTGGTAGTTGAAGATAACAAAGAATAGACAAGCAACAGAACTTCAACCTTAAGACTTCTATCATAACTCTTAGAGAGGATCTAACTCTTACCACTTGAGAAGAAACGACAAAAAGGAGTAGAAAATTACTTAGAAGACTATTAATATTCAATTGATTTCATTGCAAAAAAATATTTTTATTTATAAGCATGCATTGTGAAATAAGTTATCATTCTAAACATATCATATTTGTAAATAACAATAGCAAACTAAAGTTCAATTTAAAATATAATTTTACCAAGAATTATGCTAATTTTCAATAAAAAATTTATCCTTATCTTACTATAATTTGAATTTTGTTCCAATGGTTCAACTTTTGAGACCTTAATTTCCCCAGTATTGCATTTGGTTGATAATCTAATCACGTATATAATCTCATAATGGCATCCTCTTCAATCATAATGATGCGATTTGAGAATCACTATCCTTGATAATTTCCATAACGAAATCAATTTGTTAAAAATTTAATGAACATAATATCTTTGATTTGTTCATTATATGATGTCTAAATCATGATCATGGGTGTTTCAATTGATCACCTACTATATCTCATCCCCATATCATATGGGGGTTGAGGATTCAAGCTACAGAAATAATCTATTTCTAAATTTAGATGGAAAACTACAAACATCAACTCATCATTAGATCCTGCATAAAAGAGAGTTCCATGCAATGAGTATATTGACAGGGACATCAAGTAGCGCATCTGCCCATTAGACTTTCTGTTATGGTGTTACCCTTTAGATTTTATGCAGGGAAACTCACAACTTCTACTAATCAATTGATAGTAACTGATAATGGTCCATGCGAAAAATATTTAATCAAGTCAATTTTCAAGTCTTGGAATCACCAAAAAAAGCATGCAGAAAATATTACAAAAGTATGCATTCATGGTAAGGGAAAAACTAAGACTTTGGAGTTCAATAAGATAAAAAAGAATGCCCACCTGCCAGTCCCACAGCCATAGCTACCTTTTTTCCACTTCCAGTTCTAAACAGCTGGTTGAGATTTTAAGATAATTCTTGCAAACAGGAACATGAAAAGTATTCAAGAACAGGGAATAGAGATTTAAGAGGAAGTTATAATAAAAATATAATAAAGAAAGGTATAATATTATAAATATGCAACAATAGTTCAAGACAAAAGGACCTTCAAGAAGAAATTATTCACAGAAAAAAAACTGCTTAAGTCAGCAACAATGAAAGAAACGGGATAACTACAACAAGTTAAACAGAAGGCTCCTAGTGATTGTATTTGGTATGCCCAACTTCTCATGCCAGAAAAAATCCTTGGACCACTATATTGGTTCCAGATTTTAATTATCCAAATAGATATTACAGGAACACCAACTGAGAATGAGTGCAAAAAATACTTGCACTTAGAAAGAATTTTGGTATATGCGCACAAATCATTCAAGTAATGTTTTGGTGTTCTTCCCATTAAAGTCCACTTGAACCACGTGTTAATATAAAATTTAACAAAGTTGATACTAACAGCAAAAAAAAATTAAGATTCCTTCACAACCATCTTGAAAAGAACATGAAAATTAAAAAAAAAAATGCAAGGCTCCACGTGCACTATTGAGAACCCCAAATCAATCTCAACGAATCAAGGAACAAGATGTCACATACCGGAAAAAACATGTCTCCTCCCATGAGTATTACGGTCTCAAGTAAGATAGTAGAGTTTGAAATTGATCATAATACAAACATCAAAAGTGCACAGTAGGATCGGGATCACTTTAGTATATCTTAAAGTAATAAAATTATCAAGGAAAAAACAGCATATAAAATAAAATATCCTAAACTAGTTTGGGATTTCTTCTAAATTCAAGCTGAGATCAATTTAGTCTGCCCCAAATGACATTTGGTGTCTCGCAGTACTTTATGCTAAGTTTGGCTAGACATTCAGAAATTATGCCGCATATCTTAATTCCCGTTGCAACATCTTCACTCCGATTACTTCTCCCATTTCGTACAAAACAATTGCTGATCACCCAAGTGTATAAGCTACTGAATCTTTTTCATACATCAGCCATTTTATCTAGCGTAAGAAATCAACTTGATCTGTAAATAAAATAGACACGCACTACTTTTGGGAGGAAGCCAAAGCTGCAAGGGCTTTGCAAAAGAAAGAAACCGGATGAAAGAATGCGAAAGAAAATATGAGGAAGCCGGCTCCAGATGACGCATTAATTAACACTTTTGTCGCTCATCAACATCAACAAATCTCCGGTTGTGGATCATAATCTATTAAGTGGGGAGAAAAATATAAACAAATCCTCTCACTAGATCCGCGCTAAATAAATATCATACCAACCAACAGCGTCACCAAACAACCTAAGCATGTTAACTTGCCGCAAGAATATATCGATTGTGCCATATCCAGCAATGAAAGTGAATTCATTAAATACACATCTCCTGCAGCGGATCTAGCCTGAAGCAACATGACGTGAGTGGCAAAGAACAATTGTCAAACGACGAGAAAACGAAACCACACTCGCTAACAACCCAACCAACAAAGACATGAACACCTCTTCCAATACGCTAAAGCCACCAATTCGTGTACCATGCAAGACGATCAGCATCAAACAAGACAGATCCAAGCCCAAAAAAGGCCGGCGAACGGGCTCATTAAATGATTCACCAATTCCACTTCCAGAAATCCAAACTCAGACGACATTACAAAGGCAAGGCAATGGTGAATAAAAGAACCGGGTACCTGCAAAGATCCTCCAGAACAGCCGGAAACGAGAGGAAATTGGATCTGAGGTGGGCAGGCGAACAGCGTGAAGGTGGCAAATGATATACTTAAAGCGAATGATATACCACCACCTTTTCCGTTTCCTTTCTCTCTCCCACTTCTGTCAGCTCCCCTTTTTTCCTTTTTCTTGTGCAGATTCCTTTCTTTTTTTCCCTTCGCAATTTAAAGTCTGTATATATATATAAACATTATGAACAATAATAAAAGAGAGAACAGAAAGAACGGAGTCGCAACAAACGGACGGACCGCCCTGCACCGACCACTGACTTACATTGGAACGCCTCGCGCGACTAGCGGCTATGCGCGGGTACTGGCCGGGCCTCTCCAAGGGAAGTGGACATCAGCTCGTGGGCAAGAAACACGGTATTTAATACTTCATGGATCCTGACCGTCAATCAAATCTCGTAACTAATAAGGTTGATTGAAATGCACGAAGCTTCAAACTACCGGTGGTTATGAAAGAAATTTCCCCATTTTTTCTAAAAGCCAAATCATTATTTTGATTCCTCCTTTTATTTAACAAAATCTGTTTAGCTTAATTTTGAGACTGTTTGAATAATCTGAGCTAAAACTGAGGAAAAAAATTATTATGACCTTATATATGTAATTTATCTAAGTAAACATAAATTTCAAAATAAATGCAATGGAATAACAAAAAGAGGCCAACAATATAGAAAACATTTTAGAAGTCGAAATTTCTCTTATACATAAATTGTCATGTATAAAACAACAATTACAAAAACCACAAAAATACCCAGCAAGACTATAATGAGGTTTTGAAGTCCAAACGATCAAGTCTATAAAATAATATTTCACTTGATTACTTTCCGAAGCGAACTCATTTGTATCATCCGCCCAATAAAAATATCTGCAACATTCACGTGTCTTATTTATAGAACAACAATAAAATCTCATCTCATAGTTATATTTTTTTATTAATGTGTACTCAAAACACTATATATCAAAATGGCAGTACATAGCACTCGAAGTACTTGATGATCTCGAACTCATTTTTCTTGTGATTATAATATATTATATCTTTAATTGCAAACTAGACTGGATATAACAATAAAAAAAATTTTGATTTCATAGTAAAAAAGATATATATAGAAAGTACACATCAACTAATCTTCAATACAAAATGCTACGTAAATATAGAAAGTTGGCATATACAAAATCCTCAATACATCTGAAACACTAAAAATCTATAAGGCACTACAAAATACCATATAAATACACTCGATAATTCATCAAAGCATTTGTAATCTATTTCCTTAACTAAATCATGTCTGAACACCCTCCCTTTTGGATGTGTTGAAGTCATTCATACCAAAGTCTTCATCGAACATTGATTGATTGGACAGATGTTAGAATACTACATAGGTATACATGTTGGATCTTCATCTATGACCTTGAAATCAATATGGTTGTGAGATGGATACCTCCATATAAAATCATATAGAGTTGTCGTTGCAACAATTATCTTTACCTTTTCTTTTTTGTAAGGATTATGTTGACATTTGGAGTATAACTCACTTCTTCTTCCGTGCATAAAATGCTCACTCAATAACTCTCTGTAATGACGAGTGTCATTTATTGAACAATTCATTTTGCTCTCTAACCACGTGGCTGTTGTGCTTAAAACCAAGAAGGTGGTACTTCGTGTCGAGGAAGGGCTTTAAGAAATCTCATTGTAACAAATATCTCAAATCGACGAGGTAATATTTTCCTAAATAATAACATCAATACTACGTATCCTCAAATCAAATGCTTAATATATGATCTTGAATGTACTAACATTGTGGAGGCATTGCAAAATTTGTATTCACGTCACCAGGTGATAAATTTGAATATTTGGCTATCATTAGCACTCTCTTACCATCAAACCATCACAAATATAAGATAAATATTGAAATTAAAAACTGCTAAGATATTTTGTGTACCAGCTCCATACCATCTGATATATGCAATCTTCTCATCATTACCAACACGTGCATCGACATGTGTGTCATCAATTGCTCCGATGCAATCGTATTTAAAAAATTCATTAGACCACTATATTTTTTGTAAAATACTAATGCCAAAATAAAATATAAATATCAATACATTGAAGAATGGTATGTATCTTGTATCTTGTATCTGTACAAATTTCTCTCGGTGTTTGCACAAAAGCAGGATTTATGGGTTTCATAATATTGGTTGAAAATTTTACCAAAGAGTTAACCCCAATATTGAAATATCTGTTAATCGTCTCTGTTGAGTGCTAGAATCACTCGGAAACAACACGAATGGACTCATTGTGTGACATAATATGTAATGTGATGGTCAGAACTTCGTTGGGTGTAAGCTGAGATGATCCATACAAACCCTTTCATCCAACAAATTACAGAAAATATTCTCGATATCTAAAGCATAATATGAATTCTGCTTGGATGACCTTCGAGCAGCTTGCAAACCAACTTGCTACCCATAGATGACGATGGCACACAGTTTCTTGCAAAAAATTATCTGATGGTAATTATTCATAAGACTGTTGCGATCAGAATTATTGCTCATCCAACTCTCTATATTTTCCTCTTCATCTGATGGGTTCATCTCGCTATGGTATGCATGTTATAATATATATATATATATATATATATATATATATATATATATATATATATATATATATATATATATATATATATATATATATATATATAAAGTTATGCTAGAAGTGAACATAAAATCTGAGATGACTCATAATTAAAATACAACAACTAGCACAAACTGTAAATACGAAAATCACATAAACATGACACAACGGATTGTTTAGCATAAAACAATAAATTATTACAAACCACAATTCAAATAGTAATAATAAAGAGAAACTTACTGGAGTGGTTGTCTAAAAAATATCAGAGGTAAGGAATCTTTCGTTCCGGCACCAACTTGAAGACGCCTCCCCCTTTTTTGATCCTCTAAAAGTTTTATAATAAATATATACAGTGGCATGTCACCAAATATCTCAAATCAAGAGACTTCATAGCTTGTATCATAGTTGAGTATCCCTGTAGAGCTATGCAAGCATTGGATGTGATAAAAGTGCTGGTCATAACGAGCTATTATATCTGCTCACATAAATGTGTTGCTCAGTCTTCATTTTCCTTTTACCTTTCTAAGTGGAGTGTGCAGGGATATGAATGACTTAATTCATCTCATTCTCTTTGTCGTGTTACTTCCTCAAGAATTTCATTAAAATGAACATATCCGGGCTCATCCAATTTCTATGTAGGTCCTATGTTGTAGCTTGGACATTGGTGCCTGTAGTCACAATATCGAGAAACATGGTACCAAATTTCTCCTCTAGCTTAGGGTTTATGCATAGTCTATTTTTTTTTAACATTGGGTGGGACCTATAATTGATAAAGTTGCATGTTACAGTTCAATAAAATCACAATTCAATGAAACATTTTCTTCTTACTGGAATTTTTTCTCTTCACCACTCCTTTGATGCATCCACTGTTTTCTTAAAATGGTTCTGACCTAATCCAGTAGCCTCTCCCTTCAACTCCTTTCATGAATTTTAATCTTTTTTTCAGTTGATCTTATTTACTCTTCAATTTATTTTTGTCATAAAAACTTCCTATCTTTCATGAATGTTTTGGTAATTCTTTTGTCAACCTTCCTTAATGAAGTGTATGGTTAGTCTATTATTAATTTCTATCTCTCTCAAGCATAAATCAAAGAACATGATTTTTTACTTCCTATCCCAGCAGGTAAACCGAGAAGCTCAACAAGGAAAACCAAGTGACATTCACCATCATAGGGACAACCGGGAAGCCCCTTTGGCACCACCATTTATAACCTCAAAAAGCAAGCACCAAACAACCAAGAGAAGGAAAATCGTGAAGTGTAATAGGTGAAAGACATATGTAATAGGTGAAAGACATAGGTAATAGGTGAAAGACATGGGTAAAACAAAAAGGGCATCAAACCATAACCACAGGGAACAACCAAGAAAGAAAGGAAATTATACATTACATATACAGAGAGGTGGCGAGATGCGGCATCAACAAAGATGAACGGAGGGGAGAAGGGGAAAAGAATCACAAATGTGCCCTAAAGCCACAATGCAAGTCAAATGGAGGGAGAGAGTTCAATAGGCATTACGGTGACATAGAAGTTCATTTAGAGAATTTTAGAGGGGCAGGTTAGTAGTTTCTCGCCGTGATCACACTCTAAACCCAATAATGGAGGCAACCTCAATCGTTCGTGATTTTGCCATTTCAAGAACGTGTGACAACAAAAGTAGGCAAAAAGCGAGCCCCTAAAGAGCCACAGATGCATTTTCAAAATGAAAAATGGCTGAAATGTCCTCTGAAACATCCCTTTTGTTGATAATTTTTCATTTTAGAAGGATTAATGTCTAAATTTTAAATGCTTAGCTTTGGCCTTTCAAAAATACTTTTATAAATTTTTAGAACAAATATGATTCAATTATCCTCCATACAATGACAATGATGTCAGTATTAATCCATTATTCAACCAATATAATTTTATATTTGTTACATTTTGGAAGATTCATAATGATAGAGTAATATTTTAATATCTTAGGGTAATACAAAAATCGAACATACACACAGAGATAATAGAAAGTAGAAGAATGTGACATCAAGATCTTTTACATGGAAAAAAATCCAGGAAAAGGGAAAAAAACACGAAGCCTAACCCAGTTAAAGTAATCCATTATATGATTTAAGTACATAGTTCAACTCTTCTCATGAATTAGAGAATATGTAATAAAGTTGATAATCACAAATGTACAATGCTTGTTCAGCAATAATAGTCAAAATTAGGCTATAACATATGTAATTCTCAGCTAGAATAGTAATAATCAGTCATAAAGGCTATAGTGGAAATTTTTAATAGTAGTAATTATTCATAAAGACTACATTTAGTGGTCGCAATAGTGTTAGTTGGCTATAGAGGTCGTAGTTGAAATCTGCAGTAGTAGTTGGCCACATGGCCCTTAGTTGGGAGCTACAATAGCCTCAATTGGCCATAGAGGACATAGTTGGAAGTTGTTGTAATAGTTGGTCACATAGGTTATAGTTAAGGGCTACAATGAAAGTTTTAGTAGTAGTTGGCAACATAGACCATAGTCGGTGATTGGTCCCCTTTTCACAGAATAGGATTACAGATTTATATTGAACATTACATTTGCTAGTATACAAAATAAGAAAGATACATATGTTAAGTACAATTTTCACATTTTGGCTACAATGATCGTAAGTAGTGGTCATCAGTGGCAGGTGGTTGGCAGCAACAGGTGATGAAAGTTTGAGGTGCTCGAAGGTGGTCACCAACTACAGAGGTTGGAAGTTATCGTCAGATATTGAATAGGTGATATACTTTATGACCTTATTTGTGATATAATGTTAGCAACTAAGAGTCACCGACGGTGGTGAGCAGGGGTAGCCTACTATGGTCAACAATGGCCGACGGGCAGTGATTGACACTGTTTGGCAGCTATGGAGGTTGGAGGTTACTTCTGATATTCAATATGTAAACTTATTTGGGATAAAAATTTAGAAATTAAGGGTATTCAACGATGGCAACCAGGGGCAGCCAAATGTAGTCGGCGATGATCGATGGGAGTAGTTGTTGGTGGTCAACTGCTGAAGAGGCCATAAGTTATTGTTGGGTCTTCAATACAACGTCATACATTACGACTGTATTTGGGATACAACATTATCAAGCAGGGGTATTTGATGGCAATGAGTAAGGGCGACCAGCGGTGGAAATAACGACCAAAATGTGGTGCTCGATGATGATCGGTGGCTACACAAGCTGGAAGTTACCTTCAAGTGATCAATATAAAGTAAGCTCTAGAATTCCTCTTCTCCTCCCCTATTTGTAGCCTCTAGAGTAAGGACATTTTGCTCATTTGGTGAATAATTTCCCCAACCACCT
The DNA here is from genome assembly GCA_022702705.1 of Papilionanthe hookeriana x Papilionanthe teres. Taxonomy (NCBI): domain Eukaryota; kingdom Viridiplantae; phylum Streptophyta; class Magnoliopsida; order Asparagales; family Orchidaceae; genus Papilionanthe; species Papilionanthe hookeriana x Papilionanthe teres. The sequence goes on along the minus strand of CM040426.1, from coordinate 40,534,891 downwards.
TATCGAATGACTCCCATTGATCCTCCTTGATCACACAAGTTTTAAGTTCCCCACTTTGGTCTTATAGCTAGAAGTTATCATCAAGTCATAGGCTCATTGGATTCCTCTCATCAAGATGCTCGATCCGAATATAAATATGTCAAATTTAGAGTTTATTTGACCATTTAATTGACAATCTAAAATCTCTAGGTTTTCTTTAATGGCCTGATATGGGCTTAATTGGACTTAGATCAATTCAATTTGGTATCATCATATTTTTCTTGTCGAGACGATCAACTTAATTATAAACTTGCTGAAATCAGTGCCCTGGAAGATCTTGAATTCGAATCAATAATATTTATTGCTAAAAAAATGTATCGAGATTCATGTTAGATGATATAGATTATTTGATGATGAATTAATATTTAACTTCATATTTTCTTGTTTGGAATTGACATCTACTATGCTATAAACTCATTCATATTCATATGGATTGTCTTGACTTCTTTCTCATGACGACTTTCCTTCCCATGACAGTCTTTCTTCTTATCTTGTCTTTCATTTCACATTATAAGTGTGATAAGAAAAAAATATTGATTATATCTTATTTTTGTATCATTCTTCCATTTATTATAATCAGTTGATTTATATTAATTAAGCAAAAATGCAATCCTAAACTTATCTCAAAGTGAAATTGTTATGGAATTTGAACTGCCTCATACTTAAAGTCCTCTAAGAACTTTAACTTATGTCATACTTGAAATCATCAAAGAACCTAAACTTATCTTAGGCTAATCATTTGATAGCTTGAACGTATCCCATAATTTAAGTCATCAAAGAGCCTGAACTTATCTTTCGTACTTATGTAAGAACCATTATTATTTTAAATTTTTTTAGTAGAACCATACTAGGTTGATTTCCTTCCACCATCTTGAGCCCCTCTTATGATCTCGAATTGAGACTTATGGCATAAAACCATAAGAGAAGAGAGAGTTGGAGACAAAGACAAGAAATATAAGCACAAGATAAAAAAGTGATCAAGTGCAAGAGACAAAATGCCAAGTAATGTACAAGCAAATTGGTGGATATTAAAGTAATTATCTCTATCGTCTCTTAGGGTATGCAACATAAGAGCAAGAAAGCTCTCCCTGTTATGCAAATAGTAGCTTCAACGGCTTTGATTAAGTTGATAAGGGGTTCCAAGAAAGTAGAAGAGAAAATAAATATTTCATATTAATTTTTCTTTCTCCTCCCTCTTGTGACATCACCATCTAATTTATAATATGCTCAACTAGATAAACCCCATTCATAGCTCTCTACAAGCTTGCATTTGGGGCCAATATTATGTATTGTAAATTATATATTCATGTAGGTTTACATCATATAGCTTTAACCTAACTTTAATTTGTCTTTATAATTCAAATACGACTGATCGGGCTTTAATTTAATTGAAAAATCAACATGTTATTTACATATATGGAAAATTTTATTTGGCTATTGTTCTAGTAAACTCTTTAGAATTACTCCTAAACACATTTTGTTGGATTAAAGTCACACTTTTCATTATATAATTTAAATTTATGATTGATAATCTTATATAAAATGGATATGTATGTAAAATGTACGAATAAGCTATGTGATTGATTATTAAATATAAAATTATTAAGGAAATTATATAGTCATGCTATTTGGTATATATTAATTCTAGATTGTTGTAAATTAGACTAAGAATGTGGTTCATAAAGAGAAAAAATGGCTAATCATTAAGGAACAATTTATGACATAGGAATTTCTTAAGTAAAAGCCTGAATTTTCTGAAAGTAAATCAATTTTATTAACATATTTGATTCCAACCACATGATTAAATTGATCAATCATTTTAGTTCTTCACTGTTTTTTTAGCAATACATACGTGAAAGTTCTAGATTATGATTTGACTCCGTGTCTTTTGAAGCAAACTATGCCAAAAAGAGAAAGGTCAATGATATAATAACAATAATGGCCGTCTTTAACGATTAAGGGATAAGTATACAATATCTCAATGTGAGCATTTTTCTTTATACTTATCCTATGTTCTAATTAGTGAAATACTGTACAATGATATATTTTTTTTTATTTAGTATTTCTTATTATCATATTGCTATGATAAATAATTAGAATATCATATTATTTATTAAACTAATTTTATAAATTTTATGCATATTATTTTAATTATTGAAGAATAATTATATCTTATATTAATTATGAACAATGGTGATATATAACATATTGTTATCATAATAATTATAAAGTCTTAATCAAATAATTTATTGTATTATATGTTTATATACATGATGTATGTCATGTTGGAAGAATTCTTGTAAATAAACTAAACAACTTGATAGGTCCTTAGAGCCATTAAATTTTCATGGTTAGTATAAATCTTTTTGGTTCATGCTATCTTAATAGGCCAATTATGAATAAATATAAGTATAAAAGTAATAATATAACTAACAAGTCATTTATGAATGTACAAATATATTATGAATACAAGTAAATATTTTTGCATTTAAACATAATGATCATTAGCTTGCATATATATTTTTATGTACTATACATTATAATAAGCACTATTAGACTATTTTCAATAGATCTTTGCACAATGTTTAAAATTATTTGTATATAACTTCTATTATTACTTCTAGTTTTTAATTAATCGTATCCATATTTTATGCATTACCATTTATATTTTAATTAGTATGTTTCACTTCAAACTCACGACAATTATTTTATAATTTTTAGATTATTAATTATGTATCATATAAATAAGATTAGTCTTATATTTAAGTTATTATCAGAACGTAATAAAAAATTAGAAGATATTTAGCTAAATAGATGATAAATTATTTTACAAATGATTTATTATTGTGATTTAATTCTCTTTATATTTTGGTGGATGTATTAATTGGTGGTGTTAGACTTTGAACTTTTTCTAAACATGCTGGTAAATAAATATTTTGAAAGTATGCTATTATTTATTAGAGGTGGTTCTAAACGTATTAACTCTTCTCATATTTTTTGGGTTTTTATGAGTTTCTTCCATGTTTGATGAGAAAATTATGATAACTTGGAAGTCCTATATGAAACTTCAAACTCCTCCCAATTTTGAATTCATTAGAGAGCCTAAACATAGCTTATATTTGAAGTTGTCGAATACCCAAAAATCATCTTGAATTTTAAGTCACTAAAAAAATTTTAATTTTTATTAGCCATGAATTGATTAGAGAGCCCTACATCTTTTCCTTGAGGTCATCATATACAATGAAGTCATCTCAGGATAGAACTTGTTAAAGAACGAAAACTTGGCTTATATCTTATACAATCTTTAGATCAGAATCTAAACTCTTCTCAGGATTGTAGTTGTGCGAGAATTTGAGCTCGTTCTAAACATAGTAAGTGGATAGTTTATGTTATCATTATTTTTGACATAACATATACATAGAATAATCCCAGCCATCTATGATTATTTAATCAAATATGAGAATACAAAGTGCATATTATTACACAATTGTCCAATTCTCTTCATGTCACCTCTCTTTCTTGAATTTGAATTGCATTAGTTGCGCTACTTTCATTATTATAAACAACCATACATATAGAAAATTTGATTTTCAGATTGTGAGAGTTTTACAAGATATTACATGAGTAAGCTTTTTTCTGAAAAATAATTTGGCCATTTATATTTTTTTGAATAAAATAACTCTTAGCATATGGGATGTTGAGATAGTCCAATAAAGCCCATTTGTATTTTAGTTGGATATCATTTGAGGCGTGTCAAAGGATTGCATAGTTATTATTTAAAGTAATATTGATAAATACGAACATTGATTTATTTGCTATTTTATATATATATATATATATATATATATATATATATATATATATATATATATGAAAGGGAACGATATTTGAGTCTGGCGAGCACCATATACCATTTCTCCTTTGCGCTAGGTCACTTATGGTTGGATGCTTGCACCAATGTGCTGATTATTCAAGAACCCCGCACTTGAGGGGACATACAGTGAACCTCGCCAACCAACAGGCCACGACTTACTGCACACACACACACACACATATCTATACATACATATATATGTATGTAGATATATACACATGTATGTATGTATATACACATATGTATGTATGTATATACACATATATATGTATGTATATATACATGTATATGTATACATACATACATGTATATGCCTATATATATATAGGCATATACATGTATGTATACATACATACATGTATATGCCTATATATATATATACATGTATATGTATACATACATACATGTATATGCCTATATATATATATATATATATATATATATATATATATATATATATATATATATATATATATATATATATATATAGTCCCCTCGGGACAGGGGTTCGATCTCCCGTGGCGCGCTTGAATAATAGCACATGGCAAAGACACCCTTCATAGTGCCCTAGTAGCAAAGAGAATCGGTATTTAGCGCCCACCGGAGTCAAATACCGATTCTTTTGTATCTATATATTTATATATATATATATATATATATATATATATAAATTTTGAAGAAATTAATATTTGACAGAGGCCCAAAAACCGATTTCCCTTTGCGCTCGGGCACCTATGATGAGGTGTCCGCGCCTATGTGTCTAATATTCGAGAACCCCAAGACACTGGGGATCAAACTCATGACCTGAGGGGACTTATAGAGAACCCCGCCAACCAACAGGCTACAACTTGCGACACACACACACACACATACACATATATGTAAATATATAGATACATACATACATACATACACTTATATATATATATATATATTTATATATATATATTAAAAAAAAGCCCTAGGGCCAATTTTATTGAAATAAAAACGGTTACATGAGCTTGCGGAGGGGCCCAAAACATAAAGCCCAACCCCTACGATACAAAACTAACAAAAGGATCCAAAGATCAGTACATAAATAACAATAACAAAGGCTAAGAACTAGATCGCGCTGCTCTCGCTCTGTTTCTAGGAGATCCATTGAGTAAGCTCTTAATTGCTGCTCTATTGCCATTAGTGACCAAGGTATCATCAACTGGTAGAGTATCCCCAGGCTTCTTCTTTCGTCGAGAAGTGTAAACCTGCCAATCCTCTTCATCTTCTTCTTCATCATCTTCTTCTACTTCTTCTTCTTCAGCTTCTTCTTCATCTGTTGTCAGAGTCTGCTGAAACCTACCGGTGGGTGCAGCAGTAGGTTGGATGTTTCTTCTTTTTCTGCTAAATTTTTTGGTGAATCGGTCAGAATCGACAGCTATGATAGCCACCTTGGCGATTTGCACCATAGGAGAAATGGCTACCCTTCCAGCATTTTCAGCAACCACGATGCTAGCCACCGGTGTGGCAATTTGTGCAGTCTGTTGAGGAGTCTCCCCGACAGCCTTGTCAGCCTCAGAAGCTACCCTGTTCCCCTTTTGAACCAGGGTAGAACCAGCACTTTGTTGGTGAATCTCAACGGCAGCTGAAGAAGGCCCAGAAGCCCTTTTCCTTGAGGGAGGATGCAGCCTGTAACAAGTGTCTCTAATGTGCCCAAACATTTTGCAATGCTGGCAAAAAAGAGATCTATACTCTACCACCACCTCCTGCCAAAAACCATCAGCACCATCCGTGATCCAAATTTGATCAACATCTGGGAGGGTAAAATCACTCTCCACCTGAACCCTGACGCCATCAGGTGAAACCATATCATAAGTAGGTGAATTAACTCAGAGAGGGGTGCCAAGAGCTTGACTATGTTATATAAAACTTTCCATTGGTACAAATGAAAGGGGAGTCCCGGAAGCTTGAACAACATAGGAACGATAGGAGGTTCCTTAGATGGGTCAAAATCAGGAGTCCATTTGATAAGCTTCATATAGGTACCCGCAACCAAAACAGATTGTTGCGCAAAGATTCTAGCATAATCTTCTTCCTTTTATATTCTAATAAGTAGATGTCTGCCATCCAAAACTCCCAGCCTCCATCCTCTAATGAGCTTCAGATCCTCAAAGAACTTTCTAACCAGATCCATCTTGGGATGACCAAATTGAAATTTCCCAATTAGCGTAAACTTCACATCCTCAGAGAGAGCCTTCATTTCCTGGGTAGTGAAGATGACCGCAGGCTTCCCATCCTTTACACCTATCAGCCTAATAAAATGTTGCTCTATTTTACCAGCCGCCGCATCATGAAAGGATTGTGGAAAGAAAAGATGATCAGGAACTTTTTTGTGGGACATGTTGTCCCTGCCAACAACTCCGGCAAAAGTAGACTTAGCCCATTGTGCGTAACTCTGCACATTAACGGGGGCAGAAGAAGTTGCTGCCATGAAGGCGGCTCAGAAAAACTAGAGGCGGAGAAAGGCTCATTGTCAAGTTTGCACCAGCGGCACTGTCAAGCTAGGGAATTCAAATCTCTGTTTCCTTCACAGTTTCGAAAGAAGCGGAGAAAGGCCCTGTAGCAACCGAGCCGAACCGCTCGTCGTAGGAATTGCCGCAAAGACCTCGACGAGTTCGGCCGAAACCACAGCAAAGACCGCAGCGGTGGCCCGCGGAGGAAGAAGAAGAAGACGCGGAAAGACACGGTGCACGTTAAGCGGCGACCCGGATGCGAACTCCGGATGAACGAAGCTCGATAGGACGACACGACGCTGCGGACGAAGGGCAGCGACGAAAACGAGACGGAGGAGACGCGATCCGGAGAAAACACGCGGTCGCTAGGGTTTCGCCCCTAGCAGCGCCGAACAGGGACGACGACAGCGCCATGGTATATATGTGTATATTTATATATATATATATATATATATATATATATATATATGTATGTATATATGTATGTATATATATATATGTATGTATATATCCGTATGTATATATCCGTATGTATGTATATGTATGTATGTATGTATATAGATATATCTATATACATACATACATACATACATACATACATACATACGTACGTACATACACACATATATATATACCTATACATACATATACATAACCACTTAATTACCATAATGTAAACACACACACACACACACACACACATATACATACATACATACATACATACATGTATCTACATACATATATATATGTATGTGTATGTATGTGCATGTATGTGTGTATGTGTGTGTGTGTGTGTGTGTATATATATATATACATACATGTATATACATATATATATATATACATACATATACACATCTATATACATACATACATATGTATATACATCTATATATGTATATATATACATATATATATATATATATATATATATATCTACACACACACACACACACATATACATATCTATACATACATACATACCTATACATACATACATACATACCTATACATACATACATACATACATACATATATACATACATATACATACATACAAATATATAGACACACACACACACACACACACATACATGCACGGATACATACATACATACATACATAAATATTATGCATGTATCTCTTTCTCTATATATATCTCTGCACACACACATGTATGTAGATATATATGTATATATATGTGTATATATGTATGTATGTATGTATGTATGTATGTATGTGTCGTAAGCTTTGGCCTGTTGGTGGCGAGGTCATTGTAAGTCCCTTCAGGTCAAGGGACTTACATAGATCAATCATTTTAGTTCTTAACTGTTTTTTTAGCAATATATTAAATACGTGAAAGTTCTAGATTATAATTTGACTCTGTGTCTTTTGAAGAAAACTATGCTAAAAAGAGATAAGTATACACTATCTCAATATGAGCATTTTTCTTTATACTTATTGTATGTTCTAATTAGTGAAATATTGTACAATGATATATTTTTATTTATTTAGTACTTCTTATGATCATATTGTTATAATAAATAATTAGAATATCATATTATTTATTAAACAAATTTTTATAAATTTTATGCATATTATTTTAATTATTGAAGAATAATTATATCTTATATTAATTATGAACAATGGTGATATATAACATATTGTTATCATAATAATTATAAAGTCTTAATCAAATAATTTATTGTATTATATGTTTATATACATGATATATGTCATGTTGGAAGAATTCTTGTAAATAAACTAAACAACTTGATAGGTCCTTAGAGCCATTAAATTTTCATGGTTGGTATAAATCTTTTTGGTTCATGCTATCTTAATAGGCCAATTATGAATAAATATAAGAATAAAAGTAATAATATAACTAACAAGTCATTTATGAATGAACAAATATATTATGAATACAAGTAAATATTTTTGCATTTAAACATAATGATCATTAGCTTGCATATATATTTTTATGTACTATACATTATAATAAGCACTATTAGGCTATTTTAAATAGATCTTTGCACAATGTTTAAAATTATTTGTATATAACTTCCATTATTACTTCTAGTTTTTAATTAATCATATTCATATTTTATGCATTATCATTTATATTTTAATTAGCATGTTTCATTTCAAACTCACGACAATTATTTTATAATTTTTAGATTATTAATTATATATTATCTAGATAAGATTAGTCTTATATTATCATAATGTAATAAAAAATTAGAAGATATTTAGCTAAATAAATGATAAATTATTTTACAAATGATTTATTATTGTGATTTAACTCTCTTTATATTTTGGTGGATGCATTAATTGGTGGTGTTAGACTTAGAACTTTTCCTAAACTTACTGATAAATAAATATTTTTGAAAGTATGTCATTATTTATTAGAGGTGGTTCTAAATGTATTAACTCTTCTCATATTTTTGGGTTCTTATGAGTTTCTTCCATGTTTGATGGTAAAAGAATGATAACTTGGAAGTCCTATATGAAACTTCAAACTCCTCCCAATTTTGAATTCATTAGAGAGCCTAAACATAGCTTATATTTGAAGTTGTCGAATAACAAAAAATTCATCAGAACACTATATTTTTTGTAAAATACTAATGTCAAAATAAATATAAATATCAAAACATTGAAGAATGGTATGTATCTTGTATCTGTACAAATTTCCCTCGGTGTTTGCACAAAAGCAGGATTTATGGGTTTCATAATATTGGTTGAAAATTTTACCAAAGAGTTAACCCCAATATCGAAATATTTGTTTATCTTCTCTGTGGAGTGCTAGAATCACTCGGAAACAACATGAATAGACTCATTGTGTGACATAATATGTAGTGTGATGGTCAGAACTTTGTTGGGTGTAAGGTGAAACGATCCATACAAACCCTTTCATCCAACAAATTACAGAAAATATTCTCGATATCTAAAACATACTATGAATTCTGCTTGGATGACCTTCGAGCAGCTTGCAGACCCACTAGTTACCCATAGATGCAATGGCACACAAAGTTTCTTACAAAAAAAATATCTGATGGTACTTATTAATAAGACAGGGTGTTATGCATGTTAGATAGTAGAAGATAATAAATTTTGTTTCTTCTCCCTCTTGCATCTAATTTTTAATATGCTTAACTAGATAAACCCCATTCATAAATCTCTACAAACTTGCTTTTGGGGTCAATATTATATATTGTAAATTATATATTCATGTAGGTTTACATCATGTAGCTTTAAACTAACTTTAATTTGTCTTTAAAATTCAAATATGACTGATCGGGCTTTAATTTAATTGAAAAATGAACAAGTTATTTACATATTTGGAAAATTTTCTTTGGCTATTGTTCTAGTAAACTTTTTAGGATTAGACCTAAACACATTTTGTTGGATTAAAGTCACAGTTTTCATTAGATAATTTAAATTTATGATTGATAATCTTTTATAAAATGGATATGTATGTAAAATGTACGATTAAATTAATAAGGAAATTTTGTAGTCATGCTATTTGGTATATATTAATTCTAGATTGTTGTAAATTAGACTAAGAATGTGGTTCATAAAGAGAAAAAAGGCCTAAGCATGAAGGAACAATTTATGACATAGGAATTGCTTAAGTAAAAGACTGAATTGTCTGAAAGTAAATCAATTTTATTAACATATTTGATTCCAACCACAGGATTAAATTGATCAATCATTTTAGTTTTTCACTATTCTTTTAGCAATACATACGTGAAAGTTCTAGATTATGATTTGACTCTGTGTCTTTTGAATTCATTAGAGAGCCTAAACATAGTTTATATTTGAAGTTGTCGAATACCCAAAAATCATCTTGATCTTTAAGTCACTAAAAAATTTTAATTTTTGTTAGCCATGAATTGATTAGAGACCGCTACATCTTATCCTTGAGGTCATCATTTACAATGAACTCATCTTATCCTTAGCTTACCCAATGAACTTGTTAAAGAGCTAGAACTTGTCTTATATCTTATACAATCTTTGGATTAGAACCTTATCTCTTCTCAAGATTGTAGTTGTGAGAGAATTTGAACTCGTTCTAAACATAGTCAGTGAATAGTTTATATTATGATTATTTTTTATGCAACATACACATGAGAATAACCTCAACCATCTATGAATATTTAATAAAATATGAGAATACAAATTGCATATTATTACACAACTATCCAATTCTCTTCGTGTCACCTCTTTTTCTAGAAACTTGAATTGCATTAGTTATTATAAACAACCATACATATAGAAAATTTGATATTCAGATTGTGAGAGTTTCAGGAGTAAGCTTTTTTCTGCATAAAAATTTGGCCATTTATAATTTTTGAATTAAACAACTCTTCGCATATGGGATGTCGAGACGGTACAATTAAGCCAATTTGTATTTTATTTCCATATAATTTGATGCGTGTCAAAGGATTGAATAGTTTATTATTTAAAGTAATTTTGGTAAATACGAACATTGATTTATATGCTATGATTAGCAATATCTAACGTCACACATACATACATACATACATACATATATATATACATACATACATACATATATATATATATATATATATATATATATATATATATATATATATATATATATATATATAAATACATACATATATATATATATATATACATACATACATACATACATAATAGATGTATGAATGTATGTATGTATGTATATGGATACATATATATGTATGTATACATACACACACACACACACACACACACACACACACACACACACACACACACACACACGCACGCATACGCACACACACGCATATATATATATATACAAGCTGCATCCTTTCGTCAATCATGATCACGCGTTGCTCATCTTCGTTTTTGTCGATTCTGTCTCTTTCGCCTTCGTCTTCGTCTTCAGCTGCTTGGGCTATCCCGCGAAGGGGCTCGCGTCTCAGGAGCCTGCGTCGTCATCTCTGGAGCACTCGCCTCTGGAGCTTGCTTCGTCGCCTCAAGAGCACGAGTCGTCATCCTTGGAGCTCTCGTCGTCGGCTCTGAGTCTGGAGCTTCTGTCACTGTGGTGCTCCGTTGTTGACTGACGCGGGTCTTCATCTCACTGGTCGCCGCTCTGCCCGACGATTCCTTCTCTCGACTCGCAGGTTGCCTCCGTCTCTCTGCTAGCAGGTTGCCTCTTCCTGCCGCAGTCCCCTCACAGTGGGGGTTTGCAGCTGCAGTTTTTGCGGTTTGCTGCTGCAGACACCACCTCCCTTGCACAAGCTTGACGAGATTTGCGCACCTTGTCAGCGACATTTGTGCAGCCGCAACAATGGCCTCGGGTCGTTCTTACCCTGACGCCCTCGCCGGCAATAACCCCGCCCACGTCCCTTCACGTTCCAACATGTTCCCGTAGAGATTTCATAATGTATTCGCGCAAGGCGTTGAGACTGAGTTTCTCAAAAAAGCATCATGTAAAGACGTCAAACGGTTGTTTCTAATAGGTAAATTTCTCTACGGTAACCCTAAACTCGAATTGATTTGTGTGTGTGTGTACATGCATACATGCATACATGTATATATATATTTATATAGACACACACACACACACACACACACACACACACACATGTATATACATATATACATACATGCATATACATATATCCATTCATATATACATACATATGTCCATATATACATACATATACACATACATATATGCATATATATACATACATATATGCAGACATATATATACATAGATGCAGTGTGTAAGTCTTGGCCTTTTGATTGGCAGGGTTCACGGAAAGTCCCCTCAGGTCGGGGTTCAATCACCCTTAGCATGGGTTCTCGAAGAATAGCACATGGTGCAGGCACCCATCATAGTGCCTTAGCGCAAAGGGAATCGATATTTGGCGCCCACCAAGGTCTAATACCGATTCTTTTAGAATATATATATATATATATATATATATATATATATATATATATATATGTATAATGTATATATATTTGTATGTATGTTTGTATATGTGTGCATCTATGTTTGTAAATGTATGCATATATATAAATACATACATTTACATACATAGATGCACACATATACAAACATACATACATATATATATACATTATACACACACACACACACACACACACACACACACACACACACACACACATATATATATATATATATATATATATATATATATATATATATATATATATATATATATATATATATATATATATAACGACAATAAAGCAAAAATTGGAACGAGAAAATTGCACGCAAAAAAACACTAGAGCGACACAAAGATTTACGTGGTTTGGCAAATTTGCCTACGTCCACGGAGCTGCAGAGGAATTTATTACTTCGAGGAATTACACCGTCGAACGCCTCGACGTATACAAGAAAAACTCTATTTTTCTTCTCTCACTTTCTCTCTTTCTCACTTCCTCTCTCTCTCTTCGAGAACTTGGCTTGGCCCTTGCTTTGCTTGGCTTAGCTCTTCACTTGGCTTGCTCCTCATCCAATAGCCAAAAGAGGCTATTTATAGAATCAAGAAGAGTGGTAGGTGGGAGGTAGGTGAGCGGTATGTGGGGAGGTAGGTGAGCGGTAGATGGAAGGGTAGGTGAGCGGTAGGTGGGATTCTTAATTAGGAAGTTAATTAAATCAATGTGGACCGGGTCTCCACATTACCCAACAATTCTCCCACTTGGAGACTGGGACACTCACTACACCACCTACAGTCTGCATCATCTGCTAACTGTACCAACCTTTTCCTCAAAGATGATATCCTCCACCTCTGCAACTCAAAGCCTCTGTCTTCATGCCAGAAGACCAACTGAAGTCGAGCACAACTTCAGCTTCTCACGAGTAACACCCTCAGTTGACATATCACCGTCAACGTTGCCTTGTACCACCAAGCTCTTTCTTGGGTTGCTCCTGTATCTGCTTACAACTCCCACTGCATGAGCACTATACTCGCCCTCGCCGAAAGCCTCTTTTAACAAGTCCGACCTTGTACCTCTTACTCGCCATCAAGTGCGATCTTCATCTTGTACACCCACTGACGGCAATGCCTTCTTCATTGGTGGAAGTTTTGCCAACTCCCAAGTCTGATTCCCTGGCAGGGAATCCATCTCCTCCTTGGTCAGCTCCCACTTGCTCGAGTTCTCATCTTGCAAGATTTCTTCATAGCTCTGTGGTTCTCCACCATTTGTCTGTACAAGGTCCGGTTTTCCTGCCTTTGGCGCTCTGCCACTTTTCAAGAAATTGACCTTCTTCTGCTTCCCCATAATGCACCTCTGACTCATGTGTCCACGCCTGCAATGCCGCAGATCTCTCGTGCTCTCTGCAACTGTAGTAGCAACAGTGTTGAGTAAACCAGTAGTCATATATAGTGTGTCAGTTTTCTTACCCCGAGCCAGTACTAATGCTCATTTGGTAACCTTCCAGGTGCTATCTGAGAACACTACCGAATAACCTCCCTTATTGAGTTGCCCAGTAGAGATGAGATTTTTCTTCAACTCAGGAACGTCTTTGACTTTTTGCAAAGTCCATTTTCTCTTGTTAGGGAGTGCAATATCAACATCTCCCATCCCCACCATGTTCAGAGCTTTTCCATCAGCCAAATGTACCTTCTCAAAGTTACCTGCAACATAGTTTTGCATTAACTCCTGGTGGGAAGATGTATGGAAGGAAACCCCTGAATCTAGTATCCAGTCATCAACAGAACAGTGAACTGTCAGCAATAGCGCATCCTGTATTTCTTCAGTTACAACATTAGCGCCATCATTCTCCTTTTTCATAAGATTCATACAGTTCCTTTTTATGTGGCCAGCCTTGCCACAATTCCAGCAGGTTATCTGCTGACCAGACTTTGATTTTGATCTTCCTCCATTTGAGTTCCTGTCTTGTGATCTCCCTCTGGAATCAACAATTAGTGTCGAACTCGAACCCGAGGTCTCGCCAGAATCTTTCCTGCGCACCTCTTCAGCCAAAATCAAATCACGAATATCATCATATTTCAGTTTAGATTTACTCGTAGAATCGCTTAACTCGCCATCCTTATGGCTTCCCGAACTATTCGGCAATGAAGCCAACAATATCGACAGCACGTATCTCATCATCAAAATCAATTTCAACAGATGACAATTGATTTGTGATAGTATTGAAATCATTCAGGTGTTGAGCAACAGACACACTTTCCGCCATCTTCAAGTTGAATAACTTTTTCATCAAGTGCACCTTGTTATTCGCCGATGTCTTTTCATACATACCTGATAAAGCCGCCATGAGATCTGCAGTAGTCTTTTCTTTGATAACGTTGTGGGCAACCGATCTCGACAGGGTTAATCGTATAACCCCCAGAACCTGTCGATCCAACAGATTCCATTCCGCCTCGTCCATCTTTTCCGGTCGCTTTCCCAATAACGGAAGATGAAATTCCTTTCCATAGAGGTAGTCATCTATCTGCATCCTCCAGTAAGCAAAATCCGTGCCATTGAATTTCTCGATCCCCGATGTCATCACTTTGTCTCCGCCCATCATTTTTCTTAAGATCTGAACCTAAACCTCTGATACCAGTTGTTGTGAAAAAACGACGACAATATAGCAAAATTGGAACGAGAAAATTGCACGCAAAAAACACTAGAGCTACACAAAGATTTACGTGGTTCGACAAATTTGCCTACGTCCACGGAGCTGCAGAGGAATTTATTACTTCGAGGAATTACACCGTCGAGCGCCTCGACGTATACAAGAAAAACTCTATTTTTCTTCTCTCCCTTCCTCTCTTTCTCTCTTCCTCTCTTTCTCTCTTGGAGAACTTGGCTTGGCCCTTGCTTTGCTTGGCTTAGCTCTTCACTTGGCTTTCTCCTCATCCAATAGCCAAAAGAGGCTATTTATAGAATCAAGAAGAGTGGTAGGTGGGAGGTAGGTGAGCGGTAGGTGGGGAGGTAGGTGAGTGGTAGGTGGAACGATAGGTGAGCGGTAGGTGGGATTCTTAATTAGGAAGTTAATTACATCAATGTGGGCCGGGTCTCCACATTACCCAACAATATGTGTGTGTGCGTGCGCGTCTCTATATATATTGAACTTGAGCAGCCAAAAATTATAGTTGCGACCTTAATCTTCCATCTCTTCAAGACCACAATCCTTCTTAAAACCTTACTACAAATCTTAAGGATATTTCACCCTAGAACACCATTGAACCCGTGGATTCTAACAGGTCTCATCATTCATTCTTTTGATATAATCAACTTAATAACATTTAAGGTCCTTCTTCCAAATAATGCCTTAGTTATCACTTTACCCATAACACATGTCTACTCCGCAACGAGATCCCTAACCATCAACTTCTTGTGTGTATGTGGCCACCCAAACACCACTATTGCTTTAGAATGATTATTTAATTGTGTATGAACTCACCATTCTCTGCTAATTTAACCAACACATCTTTTCATCAACCTTAGGAAGACATAAACAACATCATCATTATAGATAGCTCAGTATTGAATATTTATCTCTTCGGTCATTGTATTATACTTACCGACTAAAAAATATTATTTTCATTCCGACCATGTAAACTAATCTTATTTTATATCTACCGAATCTCTCTCTTGACAATGATTTTGAATGTAGAGATGTGGACATCAAATAGTTTTATGGAAAAATCACATTAAAAAAGAATATAAAATACCCTGTGTTTCTAATCTTCAAAGCATATATATATATATGAATAGATAAAAATCTAAACTAAAAGGAAAAATAAATCTATATGGTAAATTTTTAAAATTGGAGCTTTCATTAAAAGATAAGAGTATTCTTCCATATAGAAAGGCAATGTCTAAGCTTGTTAAACAAAGCAGCACAATCTTTCACAAATGATTTTAACATAAAAGAGAAAAGACCAACATAGTTTCAAAAATATTTGATTGCCATAGATAACAACTATCCTTGACTTGAGTAGATCTTTAAATTATATGAACGTGACTACTTCAACTCAATTTAGCTCATGCTAAAGGGCTTCAACAAAAATAAATATAATTCATTAGGCCATATCAACTTCTCATTATATATTAGCCAGCTTCAGATAAATGATGTATTTCATATCAAAGGCATTCACATTTCAGTTGCACAAACTTAGCTTTGGTGCCCCTGAGTAAGCCTTAATTAAACTAAGGCGGTCAAGATGTTTACTCAAGGCATCATTAATTGATACAGGGCCAATTACTCTTCGAATACGATAGATAACTTGACCATCTTGGGCTAGCTAGGATAAAACTAAATTCTAAAGGGTTAAGATGTCCATTCGATATTGCAGGATCACCAATATAGTCTATGGGTTTGATTAGTGTTCATCTCGAGCAATATAAAATGAGATTATAGTCAAGGAAATTGACTCTCCAAATGTTAGCTAAAAATGTTATAGGTAAGTAATAATCTTTTAAATGAGATCACATTATATATTCTTTCAAAGCTTCTCAAGAAGAGAGCGAAAGCATTATATTAATGCAATTAATGTTTAAATAAAAATATAAATATTTCTCTACTCCAAATTAGATAAATCTTAAGTTGTATATAGAGTCGGAAATTAAGGGTATAATAGTTACGTTAATTAGTTAATACTAACTTATAATAATATTATTTATGAATTAATTACATACATAGCACCTGAACATATCTATTTACAAAATCTAGCACCCATATCATATTTTTGAAACTACCGAATCAATGTATTTACACGTGTCATGATCAAACTATTGAGAAAAAATAAAAAAAAATATGGATTACGATTTTATTATGAATTTTGATATTTGAGTGGGAATTTGATAAATGGATGAAAATGGGTGCTAGAATTGTAAATCACTTGAACTGCATTGTTGAAAAATGTACTAGATGATTTTAGAGATATCTGCATTGTTTATATATGAACAATGATACCGAGCAATTTTGTCAGACAACCTATGCTCCACTTAGGCCGTTGTTTATTTTAAGATAGGATTTCTTGGAGCTACCTGGCCTTTTAGTTAATACCAATCCAAGGAATTTGATTCTTGGTTCCGGTTTCTTAAAAATGGATTGCCAAGGCCTCAATATAAGTCTCGTGGTTCATTCTTTTGTAAATTTTAGGCCAATGGTAAATTTCTTTATGTATTGTTTGATTTATGAGCTTTTGTATGTTACTTGTATGTTTTTTAAATCAATTTATTGAGTTATGATACACCTTATTCAATTTTTTTGAACAAATCTAAATTCAAATAAGAAGAAAGAAATAATTTAAAAAATAGGAGTACATATTTGATTGGTCTTATTTCTCATTTTCTTATGCTTATAATCCACTAAAGCTCTCCTCCTCTACATCATAATTATTCTCTTTCTCTCCTTGGCTCTCTTCCTTTTCATTTCTTAACATGTCACATATTCGTATAATAGCACTTTATCTAAGCATTTCTTGATAGTGAT
This sequence comes from Papilionanthe hookeriana x Papilionanthe teres, assembly GCA_022702705.1. Lineage (NCBI taxonomy): Eukaryota > Viridiplantae > Streptophyta > Magnoliopsida > Asparagales > Orchidaceae > Papilionanthe > Papilionanthe hookeriana x Papilionanthe teres. The sequence continues at coordinate 40,517,016 of CM040426.1, read as the reverse complement.
GTAATGATTATGATGATTTTCTTGGCTTCAACATTGGTATATTCAATATCTTTATTCAATGTAGTGTTCTATTCAAGCACAAATCTTAGTATTAATAGTGATGATTATAATGACATATCTAAGGTATTGATAACAATGATTATGCTAAGAAAATTGATGGATAACAAAGAGGAGCTATGGCTGGATAAGGGTTTAGGGAATGGATGATGAAGGCTAAAATTCCATTCTAATTTAAGTATATCATTGGTGCATAACTGCCCAAAAAGTCCAATTGATATTAAGTGAATCATAAATATAGAAATTCAAGTAGATTGTTTAACTTTCTATAAAACATATGTTTCTCCTTCTATATAATATTCTTTAACCATTTCACTTTCAACAATTTTTTTTTTCATGTGTGCCAGTGAATTTGATGAAGTTGATTTCTTCTGATATGTAATTTTGTTGTTCTGTCTTTTGTTTGTTTTTGCTGTTTGGGTTTTCTTGTTTTTGTCCGTGTCGTGTGTGTTGTGTTTTTATTTTTTGGAAAGAGGGCCTTAGATTCTTTTTTCTTGTGTGAGTTGTGTGTGTGGGTTTAGATAAGACCTCTTTCCTAGTTTTTGTACTTTTTTTTTTGTTGAAACGCGTAGGGAGCATTGGGCTCTTTAACCTAAAAAAAACAAAATTTTTTTCATAAGCTTTGTTGTATGCTAGATAATTCCTTATAGCAGAAAAAAAATTGTCATAATAGAAATATTTAGCACACATGGATATAAATGATGAGATAATATGATTTTTGCATAAAAAAAGCTCAAAATAGAGAAAAAAATCACAAAACTTGACCCTATTAAAATAATCTAATGTATGATTGAAATTATAAATATTTTTCTCTCTTACTATAGATAACTTGATTATAATACTTATTTATCCCTCAGATATTATAATAAGAGTTATGAAATGATAACACCAATTAGGGGATAGTGGTTAGACAGTAACAACATATACATAATAATTGAGCTATAACAATACTAGTGAGTTAGACGTAGTTTGGTTGCAATAGTTAGAATTATGCTACACCTATCATATTTAGGTTATAATACTTGGAATTAAGCTACAAGAGCTAGAGTTTGGTTACAAAAACTATAGTTAAGTTATAAAAACCGTTGATGATTGTTGTCTTCTAGCTCTCTTCATGAGTGTAAACTTAGTTCTATATTATTTTCTTCCCTGTATGTGAAGAGTGAGGACCAATTTATAATTTTTTTTTAGAATCAAGGCATCTTAATGACTATAACCTAAATTTCAAAATAATCTATCCATGATCCATGTTGATTCCTTTAATCATGGATCATTTTTTAAGCATTTAGATATCTTAGCTAGTTCATAATTTGCTAATTTTGGGCTCCTTTTATTCCTCTCATTACGCCTCTTAATTGAACTATATGTCAAATTCAGAGATTGTTTGATCTTCCAATTAATGCTCTAAAGCTTCTAAATACACTTATTGTGTATGATCTATGTTTATTTGAACTCGAATCGAATAATTTTTGATGTTATTGGGTTTCTACTGTTGAGATGTTTAGTTTGAACATACTTTTTGTAATATTAAATATAAATGTAATATGCACAAAATAAAATTATACTCTCCTTAATTATTATTCTTTTTAGTATGATTCTCATAATATGAAAATTTGAATGCAGAAAAATTTTCAAGGAATTTGATCAAAAAATTAAGCTATTTAATGATGTTAAATTTCACCAATTTCAGTTTTCTGTTTTTCTCAACAAATAAATGTCTTTAAATATAATAACATCTCTTTATTGTTTTGTAAATCTTATTTTTTAGGGATAATTACATATCACCTGAAACATTGATATTTTCAAATTAAACACCGAGATGATTTTTTTTTGAACTACAAAAGCTATATTTTTATTCGTATCATGATCTAACTCTTGAGAATTTGATAAAAATGAAAAAATAGGGTTGGAATTTTACCGTGAATTTTGATATTTTAATAAGAATTTGAGAAATGAATGGAAGAGGGTGGTCGATTTGTAAATAATAGATGGGTGGTCTATATATAATAATTGATGACACTTTTATTATATACTGTTTATTTAAGTACATATTTAATATTTTAGTATTTGATGCAAAACGGCATAGTTCAACTACCCACAGTCAAACTTTGATTCAACCTTTGAATTAAAAGTCCTCTTTTTCTTTCTTTAATTTAATGCCTAATCTAATTTTTAAACATTGGTTCACTGAAGTGTGTCATGACCAAAACATGACATGTAACGTGTTGACAATCGATGATACTGATTGGCAGTATGTGGTAGGCTACATGGCTAAATTAATAAACTTCATATGGGCTTTATTGGATTTTTTTTTTTAATTTTTAAGGTCTTTAAATATGGTGCAGGAGACACATGAAACTCTAATATTACAGCTTATGCATTCTGTATACTTCTCTTTCACACATTCGTCTTCTTCAGCTCCTACACCAACTTTCTAGGCATAGAAATGACAAATGAAGGGCATTCTGCCACGTTCCTACCATAGCGACGGGATCAAAATGAACAAAGACATCTGAAACTCTCATCTTTTTCCTCTTTTCACATTGCTCCTACAACAATGACGAGATTACGATGCACATAGGCCTCTAAAACTATCATCTTTCTCTTGATTCCACCCCGCTAAATAACAAAAATGATAACTTAAAATCATGCAGGATCTGAAATCCAATTTCTTCTCATAAAAAATGACATATATAAATCCTACAGCTTCTTAAATCCCATGTTTACTCCATTTTACTATAAATCCAGATACCTTATGATATTACTAAAATTTAAGATGTTCTTCTATCTTAATACTGATTTTTTCTTCTTTAATTATCATGACTATGCTTGTGCAATGTATTTTTGTCATGTTTACATGATACAAGTACGGAGCCAAATTCGGGGAACAAAATGAGGCAATTTGGCCAAGTAACCATGACACCCCGTGCCATAAACAACACATCGCACCAGGTGCCTGAGAATGCGACATGCTTGCACCCAGAATGACATACCTATTCTGCTTTAGATTGGCATGACCGCTCCAGAATGTTCGCGTCCACTTCTAGAGGCTACAATGTGCCTACACCACTTTCCTGCATGCCTATGCCTCGACCCACAATTTGATGAAGTTGGCATGATTTCTTATTGTTTTGGTGCCCTAAGTGTATATTTGAAGACAAAAAAGACTAAAGGCATATCTCAGGCAATGATTGGTTATTTTTTGAGCTTTGGAGAGAGCTTTTGTAACCCACAAGTTGTCTCATTGGGTTCTCCTTAGAAGCAGATTCTAGGGCAGTTTTTTGTGAGATTTGTGAAGAGTTGTGAGGCAGAGATCGTGAGTATTTATATAAGGGAAAGCAATAAAGAATGTGCATGGTACGAAGCGGATTGCAACATATTTCAAGGGACAATTGATTATGGTTAGAGTTTTTTTACTTTGTGAAGTTGTGTCTTCTCAATGTTATCAATGAAATTTCATGTGGTTTCTTTCTCAATATATCGTAGTTAGTTCTCTTTCCATGCTCTTTTGATGTAAGACATATTATTTTTAATGTTTTCTCCATGAGTTTTTCCTATAATTATTTATATGTTTTCTAATGTTGTATGTTGATGTGTTAAACTTTAACTCATCATTTACTCCTATCTTGGCGAATAGGATGTTAAAATCCCATGTGATCTACTTTTAGTCATCATCTAATGGAACAAGTAAGTTAAGACCAATATCTTGGTGGATATACATATTGCCCATAGAAAATTACAACCAATCTAGGGTTAGAGGAATGATGGGAAACACTGCTTGGTTAAGTCGAGCTTAATTATAACATGATTTTCAAATTATTTTGTGACCTAGACATAGGCTAAGAATGAATTTACCATTAGTTGTCAACTATCACGTCACGAAACTAATAAGAAAACTTAGAAAATCACTAGACCAGTGTCACGGGAGCATGAACTTCATAACCTCTGAAAACCTATAAGAATTTCATTTTGTTTTTTTCATTTTTTGCATTAGAAATTTAGAAACCTATTTCTCTTGTAATTCAGAGCCTTCAAACAAGACTTAGCAGCGCAGTGAACTAGAACTTTTCCATTATAAATATTTCGATTATTTCTTTGCAGGATCAATACACAGACTTTTTTCTGTATATTACTTGATTGACATGTATATTTGTGTGATTGACTGACCTTCCTCACAAAAAAATTTTGGATCGAGCTTTTAGCTCCATTGTTGGGGAAATGAGTTAATTTTTTTTTAATTAGGAGGATTGTAGTTGAAACATTTATGAGTTTAGGTTTGAATTGTTTCTTATTATTTTGTTTGCTTGTATTTTTGTTAGATATTATTTTGGTCTTATTTTGAAAAAAATATAAAAAAGAAAAATCATTTGCATCTTTATTTATGTTCCTATGAATGCATATTCTCGTATTTTCTACTCATTATTATGTTATCTCTGTGTTTTTCCTGTTTTATTTGTTTTTCTTTTCTCATTTCGCACACTTATATTGCATGCTTAGGAGTAGTTAGGTGAATTACTACCCTTTGACCTTGGGATTTAAAAAACCATAAAAAAACTTTAAAAAATTCAAAAAATCCTAAACAAATAAAAAATCACTTAGTAATGGCAAATCTTTAGGAAATCCATCAAATACCCCTTATTGAGTGTACTAACTGGTTGGTAGAGGAGATCTACATAAGCAATCAAAGAATATGCATGGCAAGAAGGGTACTTAATTCCTTTGAGTTGAGACTTACCATCATCCAAATGATTCAAAATAACTAATTTGGGGGTTCACCCACCGAAGGTCCAAATTTTCACTTAGCTAATTTCCTCGAATTGTGTTCTACTTCAGGTATAACAGTTTCCTAAGTGATGTCGTAGGATTAAGGTTTTTCTCTTTCAAGGGATAAAAATAAGATGTGGGTTAACTCCTTAGCTCAAGGATCAATCACCACATGGACTAACTTAGCTTAAAATTCTTAGCCAAGTATCTCCCTCCGTCCAAGTATGTCAAACATAGGAACGACATAATTTATTTCACCCAATTAGATGGTGGGTTGATCTACAAAGTTTGGGAGAGGTTCAAGGAGTTACTAAAGAAATTCTCATGCCATGAACAACCTAATTGGTTGATTAGCCAATCTTTTTATAACAAGCTAGTAGGATCCTTAAGGTCCATCATAAATGTTGCAGCTGTAGGATCTTGATGAATCTTTTGAACTAATTAAGGAGGTGAAAACCAATAACTTTTAATGGCCCTTTAATAGAGACACCCTGATGAAGTTAGACAGTGCATGAAACTAACATTCTTACCATCCTAGCCTCACAAGTAACTATCATTTCTAGGAAGTTAAATAACGTCAGGATGAATTTAAGGATCTCTATCAAGTGAGGATATGACTTATGAACTAGTAAGACATTCCATCACCACAGCCTTAGAGACCCTCAATACTATAGGCAATAACATGAACAACCCATACTCTAACACATACAACTCATGCTAGAAAAACCATCAAAATTTCTATTTGAGTAAGAACAATAAGGTGTAGGAAATAGAGGCCGTGGGAAAATACTTCAGATAATCCTAAAATCAATTGGAATAACCAAATTAATAATAGCCTAAGGTAGCCTTACCCACCATGATTCCCTTCCAATACCTAGCCAAAGGAGAAAAATCTAACCTTGGAAGATTTAGTGTTAGAAATGAGGAAACACTTACAGATCAAATTTATGGCCATTTAAAATATAGAAAATCAGCTTGGATAGCTCATAGGGATGCTACCCAGTATCATGGAAGAATCCTAAGGAGAAGGGGAAGAAGCAAGTGTAAGATGTAAGACTATGAAGTGAAAAAGAGTTGGAAGAAACTATTAGGAGGGAGAAGAGTCATATTTAGTTGGATCCTGAACTAGAAAAATCTAGTGAGATCCAATCCAAGGGCTTATCTAAATCTTTCTCACCTCCTAAGAAGGAGCAAGAAAGACCCCACCATAATCTTGGAGGTTGCAGAAGCAAAAAAATGGACCAATAATTTTTTTGGTTTCTAAAGGTTTTTTTAAAAAAATGACCATAAATATCCCATTTCCTGTAGCCCTAAAACAAATACTCAGTTATGTTAAGTTCATAAAGTATGTTCTAAACAAAATGAGGACACTTAGAGATTTTAAACTATGGTTCTGAAGATGGAGTGTAGCACCATGCTGCAAAAGAAAATTCCACCAAATTTAAGGACTTAGGTAGCTTTACACTCCCTTGTGCCATAAAATACAAATTTGTTGGAAAGTCCCTTATGAGTTTAGGAGCCAATACAACCTTAAGACTCTATTCATTCTCAAAAGGCTAATATTAGAAGAAGTCCAACCCACCAAGCTGATCTTATAATTAGTTGACAGATCTTTTTCCTACCCGTGGGGAATCATAAAGAACATATTAGTTAAAGTTGACAATTTCATCTTCCTTCCTTATTTTGTGGTCTTGAGGATAAGAGGATCCCTTATTTCTTACCCAATCTTCTTAGCCACAACAGGAGAAATGATTGATGTACAGTAGGGGAAACTGACTATGAGAGGGCATGGTTATTAGGTGACATTTGATATTTTAAAATCAATGAAATTTTCTCAAGACTCATGTGATAATCAATTTCATAGATTAGATGTACTGAAACAGGGAGTTCTAACCCAACTTTTTTAAACTAGGGAAGTGGACCCAATAGAACAAGTTATGGTTAAGGGCTGTAGTGTAACTTATAAAGAGGAATCTGCTCTAATGTTGAGGCAAACCCTCAAATTTTTTAGGGGGAAATTTGAGTTCTTGGACACGACCATTGATGTTAAGACTCTAGTCCCATCCACAGAGGTAGCCCTAGAGTTTGAATTGAAGGTCCCATATAATCACCTAAAGTGTGTTTCTTAGGTGAGTCCTCTACTTTGCCTATAGCAATATTTGCAGGGTGAGTGAAGTATAAGAGGGGAAAATGATAAGAGTGCTCATGATACTTAGGAAAACTTTTGGGAGGAACATAACTGACATTGAAGGTATAAGCCCTTCTCTATGTATGCATAAGAATTTGATGTAGGAGGACATGGACTCAAGGCGGGCACTTAGAGGAGGTTGAATCACTTGAAGAAAAAGGTGGTAAAGAAATAGATTCTAACGTGTTTGGATTCAGACATCATCTAACCTATCTTAGATAGTGCTTAAATCATCCTAATGCACTGTACCTAAAAAGGGGAGTGATGATTGTGGGAAATGAAAGGAATAAACTGATACCCACTAGAACTATCACTGGCTGGAGACTCTGCACTGACTATAAGAAGTTGAGCACAGTAGCTAGGAAGGATCATTTCTCACTATTTTTTACTTTTGGTTCAAATTTTGGGTAGATTGGTAGGATTCAAATGGATCCTAACACTATAGGGTTAAAATAAGACCACATTTACTAGTACCTATATAAATTTGCCTTTTGGAGGATGCCCTTCAAATTGTGCAATGCTCCAGCCATTTTTCAACATTGTATGATGTCCATCTCTTTTGACATGATAGGGATTGGGATAAAGATTTTTATAGATGACTTTTTTAGGTTTGACATAACGTTTAACTCATGCCTGAACAATCTTACAAATGATTGAGGAGACTAATTTGGTATTAAACTATAAGAAGTGTCAATTTATGGTCACCAAGGGGATATAGGCCACAAGATTAAAAAAAAAATGGTTAGAGGTAGATTCAACTAAGATTTAGGTGAAAGAAAACACCCATTTCCACTTCATTGAAATGAATTATGACTTCTTTAGGGCTTGTTGAGTTTTACCATTGTTACATTAAGGATTTCTTAAATTTCACAAAACTTTTGTGTCTTTTCTTAAAGAATGACACACACTTCAATTTTGTAAAATTTTTCTTACTACATTTGAGATACTGAAAACTAATTTAGTCACTACAACTGTAATTATTACACCCAATCAGGTGTTAATTTTTATTTTCTGGGTGACACTAATGACTACATAGTAGGGACAATTTAGATTAGATGAGAGATAGAATTTTCATGTCATATACTATACTAGTATAATCGTCAGTGATGTATAGGTGAACTACAACACAATAGAGAAAAGCTACTAATAATAATGTATGCATTTGAGAAATTTTGATCCTATATGATATGGACCTGAGTTATAATGTATACCGATCACTCTACTATCAGATATCTTGTGTCTAAGAAGGACGCCAAATCCCATTTGATCAGATGGATCCTCTTATTGTAATAATTTGACATGGAGATCATTTATTAGAAAGGCATATAAAACTAGGTAGTCAATCACTTGTTTACGCTTGAGTAGAAAAACTCTAATAAATTTCTTGTTGAAATCGATGAGGGTTTTCTAGACGAGCAATTTCTCCCTATGGTAAGCTTACATCTTGAACTTCATTATCAGTGGGATCATTCCTTATGATCTGATCAAACACCAATGAAATAAATTCTTTTCTAATGCTAAATTCTACTATTGGTATATACCTATCTCTTTATAAAGTGTAAGGAGCAGATCATTAGGAGATGTGTTCTCTTAGAAGAGTTCAACATTATCATTAAGTTTTATGACAATCCAAAATCTTAGGGCTAGTTTGGAGGATTTAGAGTTGCAGCTAAGGTATTACAAACTAAATTTTATTAGCCTACATTCTGTAAGGATTTGAACAAACATATTAAGATTTATGAAAGGTGTTATCAGGTAGGCAATATTTCTAAAAGAGATGAAATTCTCTTAATTTTTACCTTAGAAGTTGAGATCTTTATGTTTGGTGAATTAACTTTATGAAACCCTTTGTACCTTCAATAGAAGACCTGTACATTTTTGGTACTAGTACACTATGTTTCCATGTTGATTGAAGCATGTCATGGCTCAATTTTTTATTGATCTCATTTTTGTGAAGATCACTTATTTCTCTCTATAGAAACCTAATATCAAGCCTTCGGGTTTCTTAGCGACTTTCTCAGATGCGTGGAGATGGAACATACCCACATAGAACTTCAAACCAATTCTACATTTACTTTGGGTTTCATAAGGTTAAGCCCAAATCCTCAACTATGAGTTGAGATAATGAGGGTTGAAACTAGTAGAAGCCCAAGTTAAGCTCTTATAGGTGGAGGATGCCCTAGGAAACCATGGAGCCTAGAGTCCTAGGTATCTTTGTGATGACAAACTTACAACCCCCAAAACTCTCTTTGATTTAGAATAAGCCCATTGGGCATGAGGTTAGTTCTAGGTTACAAAGAGTTAGGTTTCAACCCACCTATTTCCTTCACTAAACTTAAAGAAACCCTAAGAACAAATTTACAATTAAGAATTGTATGGATTTATGGAGTGACGAGTTCATCTTTTATCGCTTATAACCAACCAACACTAATTTGTAACATTCGTTGGGGTCTTTCATGTTATTATTCATTTAAGACTGTATTATAATGTTTATGATGATTTTTTACCATCACTATTTAAGATTTTCAATATCTTTGTGGCATCCTTTGAAGGGAATCACTATTTCAACAAGCTGCCATCCGACCGGCTGCTCCCAATGCCTCCACCTACAATCAACCATTTCCAAACAAAGAAAATTTACATAAGACTCAATTCTACAATATTTTCATATACCGCTAAATTTCTACACAATTATATAATTACCTATATACATCTCAATTCATTTATTTCCAACACTCGGGGAACTGAACCCGGGTAGGAAAAAGGTCAATGACGCCAAGAGTATCTGATCGGTCGAAGGCAAAACGAAACAATCAACAATGATGCCAAGAGCGCCCGATTGGTCAAAGGCATAACGGAATAATCAACAACGATACCAAGAGCGTTTGATCAGCCAAAGACATAACAAAACAACTGAAAATGATGCCAAGAACGTCCGATCGGTTGAAGAATTACAAGACTCCCTTCTGGGGCGAGCAACTTTAAGACTCCTCTTCTGGGTCAAGCATCACCAAGACTCCCCTCTGGGTCAAGCATCACCAAGACTCCCCTCCGGGGCGAGCAATTACATGAATCTCATCTGGAACGAGCAAATACAAGTCTCCCCTTTAGAACGAGCAATGCATAAACTTTTCCTCCGACAGTTGACTCTTCTTCTGACAACCAAATTTTCATTCGACTGGCCATCAGAACCCGACAACTTCCTTTTGACAGGAAAAACACTAGAATGACAGACTCAATAGATGACGACAAATTAATCATAACCAACCATCAAAAACGTCTAGCAGGGAGTATCATTAGCAAATTACGTATTCAAGGTTTGTTTGATTTATAAATTTCCTTGCTCTTATTTTAGTTGTCAATATTTAAGAGCAAACAATTTGAGGAACGTAATGTTTATACTCAAAAATGGTGTGCATAGATCTCGAAACAATTCAATAGTCGTCCACCTCACTTCAGTTGACTAACCCAGCTCTCTCCCTCGACCACCTTACTTTAGTCGACCGGTCAAGCTCTCTACGTTGACCACCTCATTTCATTCAGCTGACCAACTTTCTTTCTGCCAGTGGATAGCCACACTAAAACAACAATCATCTTAAGAAAATTCACATATAAGCTATCTAATTTCTTATGTATTGAATGTTATCAGGACCAAGACAAAAAAAACATGAACATGAAAGCCGACGTCAATTTCAAGACAATCCAATAGTTGAAATAAAAAGAACTAAAATGTTTTTGCTTTCTCTTCAAAGTATGGCCAAAGATGTAATTGTTGTACTGTTTACCCCTCCTATTTAGGCTTCATGATGTAAAAGGGGGGACTTTTTTTTGGGTACCCCTCATTTGTAACTTCTAATTTTTGAAAAAAAATTGGTAAACTAGCCAGGGAACACCTCATTTCCCCCCAATCAGGGAAAATTCTCCTCTTCTCTCTCTCTTTCTCTCTCATTAATCTCCCTCTCTCGATCACCTCTCTTCACTTCAATGCTACATTCCTTGGGCACGTTCTACAAGACAGATTTGAATTCAACACGAATCATATACATTTTCATTAAATCTATCACAAAAAAATGGAAAAGAAGATTTAGCTTATGAACCACGTTCTCCAGATCGAGGGGGAAAATCTGATACAACAATTAAGAATAATAAAGAATAAATAAGAGACGAGTAATAAAATGATAAATGCAAATATAAAACTTTTTTTATTAAAATTTTTTTTGGGATGTTTCAAACGTTACAAGATACTTAAAAAAGGTTTTACCAGCATTCATTTTAAGGGCGCTTTTTAAAAATGTTACGAAAGAATCAACAAAAATGCGCATGAATCTTTTGCTCTTTACTTTATTTCTCTTCCGCAAAAGGTCGCCCGCTCGCACCCTTCCGCCCATCTCGCCATCGCTGTGGTGACCGAACCCTTCGCATTTCTCATTCTCCCTCATCGACCCTCTACCCATCTTGCCCAAAACCATCAACTTGGTGACCATCAAAAAAATATTACAACTGGACTACGCACGTGTGGAGCCAATTGCTGGGAGCTATGTGGAATCTCGGCCCTACTAAGAAAAAGACAGAAAATTATACACGCAAACTCGGCCCGACCAAAACCCCTTGAAATAACACTGAATAACACACAATAATACATCAATACCACCACAATAACACTTGAATAACGTATTATAACACAGGGAATATTCCCGGTGTTATAATAACACAATAACACCTCAATATCACCACAATAACACATGAATAACGCGGAATAACACGGAGGAATATTCCCGTAATACCGTAGAATAACACGGGAGAATATTCCCTAACATCGTGGTATAACACTAAGGGGGAATATTCTCTAACACCACGGGAAATACTCCAATAATACCGAAAATATCCCCCCCCTCGTGTTATTCCGCGTTATTCAAGTATTATTCCGTGTTATCCACGTGTGATTCCGGGTTATTCACGTGTTTTTCAACGTTGTGTTATGCACGACCGAATATATTTGTCGGGTTTCGGTCGGGCCGGTTTCGCATGTATAGTTTTCCCTCTTTTTGGTCGGGATTCCACGTGGCTCCTAGCGATTGGACTCCGCACGTAACTCTACGTGCGTAGTGCTGATGTAATATTTTTTCGGTGACCGAACCCTCTCTCCTGTCGCATTTCCCTTTTCCCCTCCCCAACCTTCTTCCAATTTGCCCAAAACCATCACTTTGGTGATCAAACTCCTAGTGTTACCATCACATTTAGAGGAAGGCAACGACAGGATCGGCGTCGTTAATTTTTGGAAGGCAACGACGAGATCACCGCAGTGATACAACGTTCTCCTCTTTCCGCTCCTTCCGCTCCGCTTCTACCCGAAACCATTAAGGAAGATAAGCTTGTTCACGCCTTTATTTCTCTTACTACTTTTTAATTTTGCCGTGTTGAAGATGGAACTGGATTTGCCATTGTCAAAATCTAGAATAATAAAAGTTGGATGTTGCAAGGTGTTTGATGATTTGTTCAACTGTGATGTTGAATTGAGTCCAGAAAAATAATTTTAATATTGATTTTTATCAAAGAACCATTTAATAGTGCGTGTCTTCAAGATTCTAACAAGGTAGTCATTAAATAGGAAGAAATTATTGCGTACATAATACAAACGCTGAATAACCTCTATTTTGGGGTAATTCTGGGTTTTGTAAGTTAAACTCCAACAATACTCCAATTTTAATGTTATTCATAAATTATTATGGGCGTATTAGGAGAGTATTCGGAGTACGCATGTAGAACTATATGAGTATTCTGTATGCAATAATTTCTCTTAAATAGGAATGTACACTCTTGGTAATATTGTTTAAGTTTTATAAAATACTCTTCATTCTATAGGTAGGCGTCTATGGCTAGATTCTTAATATGTAATTTGTAAAAGTACAAATAAAACTCTTAACTTTTCTAGAAGCTTTGAAAACCAAGTGTATTTCTCATGACAACTATTGGTTTTAAACTTCAACATAATACCCATAGTAATATAATGAATGCAACGACCCTAATGTGACTCTATCAATACAACAAATAAAGCATTAGCAATATTATTATGTCCATCAGAGAAAAAAACTAATTTCTCTATCAATTCTATTGATTACTCCAACCTGATTATTATAACAAAGTAGTCATTACAACTCCTTTTTATAGTAGTGATAACACAATATGAGGAAAGCAAACAAATCAACTAGGCATTTAACATGACGATTCATTAATTTAGACGAGTAGTACATCTCAGTTAATTAACGCATGGTTTAATACTAACTACTTACTTGGCTTTGAGCATTCGGTCAGTATTCTCATCAAGCTGAAACGACTTCTCCAAAACAATATAAATGATAGGCAGATTCGATCTGCAGACAACGTCCGCAACCCTCATCACAGTAGGATTGTGTCTGATCAATGCTGCGAGAGCCACCACATTATTCTTCTCGATATTGATCTGAGAGTGGACGAGTGGACGAGGCCTTGAGGTTGGTCGAGCTTGAGCTAACCTAAGCTTGAGCTTAAGCTTGATTAATTTTAATGATTTCAAGTTTGAGCTAGCTTAACTATACGAGTTCAAGCTTGCTCACAAGACAACTTGTTTATTATAAAAGCAAGAAAGAAATATTAATTTAAGGTAATCTCATAATAGAATGACAAATAGATGCAATTCTAGGAGGATAAGAAATCATTTCACGTAAAATAGAAAATATTATTTGCTAAACTTTTTTAATATCTAAAGCCCATGTCTTCAAATATAATATATTATGAATATATTTTATACTAATATATATATATATTTAAAAGAGCGGGCTCAAGTCGTGTAGGGGTTAGCTTGAGCTTGACTTGTAGCTTATCCAACTTAGTTCGCGAGCCACATATCAAGTCGAGCTCGAGCAGGCTCATGAGTCAACTTGACTCACTTACACTCCTACCTAACCCATGTCATTTATCTATGCATGAAAAATATGTATTTCACTTTCTACAAGTTAAAAGTGATATTTTTTTTATGTGATAGGAAATATTTCGGTTATATAATTATAAAAGGTAAAATTTATGCCTTAGATATATAAATATATAAGCATTGGGTGGAATATATATCTGCAATGCCCCAAATTTAAAGCATATATTTTATATTTTAGCATTTATCATTTCTAAAAAAAATAATCAATGGACCCACGGAAAGCAATTTGAGAGTGATTCAGCACATGAACAAACGACACATCATGTGCAGCATACTGGTACATAAGGACAAGCAAAAGTTATGGCAATTCATACCATCATATCTGTCACATGTATCATATATACAACACCAATTATTTCGAACTCTCCTCTGCCAAAAATTAAAGTAATAATAATAATAATATTAATAATAATAAAAGAGGATTTCCCCATCAACACCGGCAAATTTGACCTGCAGTGAGACATAGAAATGGTTAGTTATGTGAGTAAATTTTACGAGCAGAATTTATACATACAAATTGACGATAAATATTACCACAATATCATTACAATATTATTAAATACGATTTATCCACACTTATCTGTTCGCAAGTAATATTTTATCCTAGCGATTATTGATTAACCTCAGAAGGAATAGGTGGTGGTGGGTGTCGGAAGAGTGATCGTCGATTTTGGGCCTATCGGGCTGAACCCAGCGACCTATAGGGGCCCAAACCATATATTTGTTTTCTTCCTGCCAGAAGGGCAACACCAAAATGGTGCTCCTTGAGGAAGTCGCATGCCTTGTTGAACAGGGCCTAGTCCCACTCGCTCGCTAGCGCAGACCTTTCTCGCCGGCCATGGTATTTGCTCCTAAGTCATTTTAGTACAAAAAAATCTAAATATTTTTTAAGTAGTGAAAAATATTTATTGAATATGATTTGTGCCAAATTTGTAGATTGTACTTCAACTTCATTGCATTAGTCAATATGATTAAAACACCAAACAAGGTTTTGGAAATTGTTTCGAACATCTAGATTTCTAAGAGCGCATAAATAATAGTGTATATTATTTGGACTTCTCCCATTGTTCAATAAACAATTATTTTAATGTATACTTAGAATATTCTTTGGCCATAAGTCCAGTCCAGCCAGATGGACTCCAACTTTTGCACCATGATTACAATGAGTAGAGTGCGAATCACCCCCAGGTAAGTCTATCAAAGAAGGTCTCGGTCCTCTTCTTGAGCCACCTCGCCTATTCACCTCTTCAGAAAAGGGCTTTGTAGGAATCTCTTTGCCATCAATGCCTGCCATTGCTTTCCTTTTGTCTTCCCAAGTTATTTGTTCATGAGGAGCAAGGAGTGTGACCAGACATAGAATCGGTAGACTCCGCACTCGTGTTGACGTCATTGATACTCTTCACCAATAACTCAGTGGTACATCATCTTTGTCATCCTCCCCTTGACAAATTCCTCGACGTTGATCACTGAAGTAGTGGAAGGAAGCACCAAGAATCACGTTGGCTCAGCTACAGAAACCAATCCTATTACAACTATCAAACCAAATCTAGGTTTGTTCCATTACACCACCTGACAAGGGGAGCTGGAGTGCCAACCTATGACAACTATTTAGGGGTAATTAAGAAGTATGTAAAGCTGCTAGAATATTCAGCCTTTAGATTTATATAACCCTCTTGTACCACTCTTCACGGGTAATGAAAAAGTATTCCTGCTATTCCATCTTCTTCTGCTTCATGGCATCAGAGCAGCGACCCAGGTAATTCGGGTCTTCTCCAAGATTGCAACCAGAAGACGCCTAGGCTGCAGAGATCGGCTGCCAGGCTTCATCTTCAACTGGAGAGCAAGGATTCGTAGGTTCCTTTTCTATCGTCTTAACCGATCGCCTCCCTTCTTCAATTCCTCGGCCTTATTCTTTACTGAACTTGAACAACGCCGTATCTACTGAAATGTCAAATTCCCTATTATTTGAAGCTCTTGATTCCCCATCCTGGAAAGTCTACCAGCTAATTCTATCCCTCCATCTCTGAAATTTCTTCTGAATAACCTGAAAAATTTCAATCAAAGTCCTCTTACAGCCGAGAACTATCATATATGGAGAGCACAAATCCTCGAGCCTTTTTCGAAAAATGGTTTCCTCGGTTTTCCACAAGGAAGCACTCCCTGTCTATCAAATATCCGTCATCCACTAACACCCGATTCCCAATACTCAAGATGATTTCTTTTCGATCAAAACTTGACGGTAGCCTTATTTTCAATTATCTCTCTTGCAATCTTACCTTATGTGCTGTCGACGTATTTTTAAGTTTTAAGTTTAATTTATATATATATATATATATATATATATATATATATATATATATATATATATATATATATATATATAGTTTGAGAAGTAACATTTTATTATGAAAATAATTTTAAGTTTGAAAATTTTAAGATATGAAATTAAACTGATTTCACATCCCAGATAGTTTATGTAAACGACACATCACAAACTGTGTATCTATCCCGAGGAATAGACACACTGTTTGATGATGGGGCTCAATTAAATAAACTAGAAGATTTGTGACATCTGTTTGGTCTGCAAACCAATTTTATTAGCCGACAAGTTCACTCGCTTAATATAAAGGGATTAAGCAGGGTTTATATTACTCAGGTTCTTAAAATTCACTATAGAGCAATGCTCCATAATTAATTACATCTTAAATGACGAGAATCATTTAAGAAAACTCTCGATAATGATCAGTGGTTTTGCTCTCAAGAATTTCAAATTTCAGGGTTTCAAAGGATTGAATTTTGGAAATTTCAAAATGGATTAGCTCAAATTTGGAACAGTTTATTTTGAGAGTCCAAAGGAAGAGAAGTAGGAGAAGCTGACGATCCAAGAGGAATCTTGGCAACTTCCCAAACTATTTTATGGTTTGGCTTAAATTTAGAGAGAATTATTTAATGTTTCAATCCTGCCAATTTTACTTAATTAGGACTTATATTTGTATGATACAAATAGCCTCGAAAATGTGAGGGTTCATGTCGCACCAAAAGAAAACCTCGGAGTCCTAAGACCGGTGAGGACTTAATTTGCATAACATGATTATGCAAATGCCTAATGAATAGTTGATGATTTATGTTGCACTAAGCAAACTACCTCGAAATCCTATGGCTTTGTTATTTAGTTCTAGGAAAGGTTTTGCTGAAGTAGACACAAGTTTTCTGATGAAGATGGCCGTGCTGCCCACTATGCTCCAAGCTCCTTGTTGTTGCAGAGGTTTGATTTTAGAAAGTGACAATCAAGAGATGAGAGAAGTGTTTTGGTTTATAAAAGTCTTAAGGTTCAGATGTCTTAATGTTTTAATTAAAACAAATCCTAAAGTTAATTAAGCAGAACCGATTAAGATCCCACGGTTCCGTCATCCCATCACCGCTATTTTCATCAGATTCACTTAGTCCAAATGAATTTGCTAAACTCAACTGAATGAGTTCCACACTTTCATTTAGACCGTGGGAAATCTCGTTAACAACACGTGAGTTACATCATCCGAGGGATTCCGGATCGTCCAATGATACGTTTTAATTTAATTGTAGTTGTAGTTTTGTTGTTCTGTTTGTGATTAAATTTTGAGTTGTTTTATATTTTGAATGTTGTGGCGGTGAATTTTATCTTGTTATTACTTTTAATTTAGTTTTGGGTTTCAGTTTTGTGGCTATCCTAAAAGGTTTCAGTTTTCATGTAGTGTGACATTCTTGTTTAACATGCAAGTTTTGCAAGAAAGAAAATACAGCGCATGTAAATAAATTGCAATAAAATAAAAGTGTACCTGGCAGGTTGATGCACCAAAAATATATACTCTTTTAGCTATATGTTTTTACCTATTTTTGGTGATATTACACTTTAAAGGAAGATATTTTTCATGATTTGTTGCAGGTATGATGAATATAGGTGATTGGATCAAAAAGATGCAAAAATGAACGAATTTGGAGCAAAATGGAGCAATTTGGAGGAAAACAGCCACTGGCGCCCTATTCCCGAACCTCCAAAATTATTGGCACGATCGGGCACCGCCGGCACCACTATCGGGCGCCGTCGGTGCCCTACGTCGGTTCATTTCAAATTGAAGAGTTTTGGATGATTTTTGAAGAGGTGCTTAAAGAAACTCTTGGGGAATTTGTTCCTAACATTAAATTAAGTGTTCAAGATGAAAAGGAGGAGGAGGATTGCTGTAGAGAGTGTAAGGAAAGTGTGAGAGAGAGAGTTAGGGTTTGTGATTTTAAGAGAGATTCTTCTCTAAGGAGGGGAGAAGATGGAGTAAAGTGAGAGATTGCTTCTTCATCTTTGTTCCAAAGAGATAATCAAGTGTTGCAAGGAATAAGAAGAGGAATCAAGGGAACTTTGAAGGAATTTGCTTGGGGAAGAGAAAAAGATAAGTTATATTTACTATTGTGGTATGTATGACTCTTCTTTCTTATATAAAATCCATGTGTTCTTATATCTTCTCCATGATTTGTGAGTAGTTTCCCTTGCCTTTCTTCTTGCATAAAGTAGTGATGATATGGTGATGTGGAATTGATGTGCCCTTTAAGTGTATAGAAGTTGTGATGTTTCTTTCATTTGGAACTTAATTTACTTTTCAATCCGGCCAATTGAATTGTTAAAACATGTTGAGAAATATTAATTCCAAAAAGAATTAAATGTTCTACAACAAGAATGAAGAACCCATTTAATGTCCATGAATGAATTGCGTAATTCATGGGGATTAAGTGCAAATAAATAGAGAAATGAGTTTTGATGGACTTCAAGTTGGAGGTTTCATGGTGACAGAATGGGATCCCCAATTTGGTCTTAAGATTGGTAACTAAAGCCTATGGTTAGCCTTCGGGTGAAGGGTGAGTTGGAGCTAGTGAGAGTCGGTATCCTCCTAGCCTAGTCTTAGATTTAGTGACTAAACTTACGATATGGCATGTTGACCTCATTTTTGGTGAGGTCTTCTCTTTCCTCTTAGTGCTTATGATCTAGCCATAAGACTTCTCCTTGACTATCCTAGAGGACTAGAATTGGGATCCACCCTTTAGCAATTCAGCCACCTCTTGACTCCTCTTGGGACCCCACTTGGATGGTTGTGAACCTCTAAATCATCTTGGTAGGTTAAAACCCCATATGGGCAACCAATAGTGAATTTCTATAGGATGTTTAAGCCTTAGGACTACCTTGGGTGACTTGAGCTTCTCTTGCACACACACACACCTTTAACCCATTTCATCCTTTAACCTTGAACCATGAATTTTGCTCCTTCTACCCTTTAAGAAACTCACATGATTGAACCAAAGCTACTGGTCTTTGATTAAGATGGCTAAGGTCAATATGTGAAGGATCATAAAGTGGTTACTATTTGGCTAAGCTTGGTCCCAAAGTGGTTAGACTTGGTTAAGGTCCATAAGCCTACCCCAAAACTCTCAAAAAATTACCCAAACTTCCCAAAATTCCCAAGAATCATTTCAAAACAATCCCCACCTTTTAAATCTACCAAAATACCCCAATATCCTCCAAATAACATCTTAATACCCTAAATACCCTTCTCGGCCCAAAATTCCAAAAATTCCAAAAATTTCAAAAATTCCCAGAAAATTCCAGAAAATCCCAAATATTCTCAATTTCATTTTGTTCAACTACACTATAGGCTAATTTTGCTAATTTAGCCCACTTTTACCAAAATCCCCAATTTGACCCATTTTTAACTCAAATATACCCAATGTCCAACTAAATCAACCCAATTGACCCCAATTTTGATCCAATTCAATTCTAGACTTCAATTAATATCCCCAATACCAAATTCAATCAAAACCAAGCCCAATTTGGTTAACTTTTGAGTTCAATCTCAACTTAAACCCAAAAGGCCCAATTTTGGTCCATAAGCCCAAATCCTCCTAAAATTGAACCACATGACCAATCTAAATTTCCAAAACCATTTGCAATCAAATTTCAGCATATCTAAATCCAATTTAAACCAATTCCAATTCAATTTGGTCATCCCATAATTAATTCCAAAATTTTAAATCATCATGTGCATGTTAAAAGCCCATCCACATATGCATATTTAAAAGCCCACAAAATCAAATTTTAAAAGCCCAAAATTGAGTCCACATGTCATAATTCCCTTTTAATATCATTCCATGGCATTTTGATCATCATCCCATGGCATCATGGCCAATCTAGTGCATGACATTATACCAAATTGGGCATGATGGCATAAAATCCCCAAAATTCATAAAAAACTTTTAATTCCTTTTGCATGAAACTTTCTAATGGCTCATACATAGCATGGCATGGCATGTGCATCATCCCATAGCCATTCCAAAGTCAATTTTGCCAAAAATGGCAAGGGGAGGTTACCTCTTCTCCTTCCCCTCTCACTTCCATTTTCCCTTTTTCAAAACCATCAAATCCCTCTCCAAATTCCCAAACTAGCCACTAAACTTCACTTAAACCTCCCCATGGACCTTAAGACCAGCCCTAATCACTTTGGGCAAAGATCTAGCCTTTGGACCAAGGGCTAAACCCAAGCTAGCCACGTTTAACCCAAACTCCAAATGTCCATCAAATCTCCACCCTAAAACCTCTAAATGTTCAAATTGATTCCACCACTCAACCCCTCTGGCACCACCTAACCCTGACTTGACTTGACCCTGGCCGGCTGGCCACCCCAGTCGCCGAAAACACAAGGCCGAGATGTCTAAATTGGTTTAAAAATTCAATACCCTTTTGCTGAGCTGTCCCAATCCGATTGGACTTCACAGCTCTTCTTCTCCTCCCCTGAGCAGCTGATCCGAACCCTCAATTCCCCCTGGAAAGCCCCTGGCCATGGCTATTTAAGCAAGCCATCTCCCACGACCAAAGGGTTGGCTGAAATCAACTCTCACAGAACTCCACCAAATTCCTCACAGAGCTCCCCAGCCTGAGAAGCTCATCCCTACCGTTCTCCCGCCCTAATTCCCACCGGCCGAGCTCAATTTTGGAGCTCATTTCTCGAGCCGAACAAGACACTCCCTAATTCTTCACGAAGTCAAATTAACTCCTCTCACACCTTCACCGGAGGTAGAGAAGGAGTTCCCAGATGAAAGCCCCTCTTCGGGCCACCCGATCTCTCTAGCGGTCAAATCTTGAAATCGGGCTTGGTCGAAATCATACTTAGGCAATTCCCCAGAGCCAAAGACTTCATCTGGAGCTTCCTTGGACTCAATCGAAGGTGCCACAACTCTCTGATTGAAGCTCCACTTCTTAGAGCAAAGGTATTAACCTCTCCTCCCTCCCGAGCTTCCAGCAATTCTTCATTTTGTTTGGCTCGATTTCAATGCATAAAAACCATATGGATGTTTTCGTCTTGTCAAGATGAATCCATAGAGCACAAGAACATGAAAATCGGTTGAGAAATGAGCTAGATATTAGGTTTAGAAGATGGACAGCTTTCGGGTTGAACCAGTTGGGACGATGGCCATCGACCGTTCGATCGCGCGTGTTTTCAATGGACGACTCAGATGGCGCCAGACGGAGCAACGGAACATAAACTATGCGACGTGTGGCTGCTGAGTCAGATGGCGGCGCCGAATCAGGAAGCGCCGCGTGGGACTTCGGAGCCGCCGAGGATGAGTTGGCGCTGACTGGTTTAAGTAGGAAAATTCGGATTTTCTTATTTATTTAAATACCAGAAACTTTTAAAATTGATATTTTCGCATAGAAAAATCATAAAAATAAAAGAAAAATACCCTCTTGCTCAGTGAACAAAGGAGAATAATGTGGAAAAAGAATTAGGTCAATTTGTTGAGTCTATGATTTTTAATGATTTAATACTTTGTGGTATTTTAATTCTCTATTTGCATATACAATTCACCATGGCATGAGACCATAGGGCTTTTGTAGCCCCTGTTCTTGGGAACATTCTCTGAATTTTCCAAGGTCAGAAGCCACCCCTATGGCAAGTTATTGATTTTTCAAGTTTATATGTCTGTTTTTGGTATTTTAATTCTAATAATTAGCATGTTGATTAATAAAATCTAAGAAAATTAGGGGAGGTATCTTATGACCAGAGGACCCAAAGAAAATTAGAACTTGGTTTAGATCATTCAAATGAACCTTAATATGGCCAAAACCCTAAAACCAAAATGGAATTAATTTGAAATAACCACCCACTAAAATAACTTAAAACCAATTCTCCACTGATCTTTAGGGTCAGAGGAACCTAACATAAAAATTTGGAGTCAATTAGAAATGGTTTAACCCATCAAATGGATTTTCTAAGTAACATAGCCAAAATTGAACTTTAAAAATTCATAAAACCCAAAATACATTTTAAAAATTCACCAAATTAATTTTGGGATCTCTCTGATATCAGAGGAGTCTAAGAAAATTAAAATTGTATTTTTCTAAAAAATTTCATTTTTTACCTATTTTTAATATTTTAATAATTAAAAAATAATAAAAATCACAAAAATATTAAAAATCACAAAAATGTCATATTTTGCCTCCTAATCACTCAGGAACCAACCAAATATTTTTCCTAAGTCTCTAGGTTAAGATATTGAATTTTAAAAGCTTGATGTAATTTTTAATATCAAAAATAAATTTTTAACCATTTCACACTAAATTAATTCTAATAAATCAAGGAAAAATTAGAAAATTAGAAAATTTATTTCTCTAAACTCGTTGAGGTCAGAGAGATTTAAGAAAAATATAAAATCCATTTTTCAACTTTAATTTTATTTTATAATTAATTAATACCATAAAAATTGAAATAATTATAATAAATAAAATATAATTCAAAAAATCACCAAAATTGGTCCTAGTGGTCCTTTGAACAGAAGGAACATCCCATAATTTTCCTAAGGACAGAAACCTTACCTTGGTCATGTTGTTGAATTTTCATTGAAAACCCTTATTTTCCACAAAAAAATAATTATATAAATTAAATTAAAAATGAAAAAAATCACATTTTCTCCTCTAATGTCTTAATTTACATGTGAGTAAAGTGACATAAAAATTGCAAATTCATTTGAGCTTAATTTAGTGAGTTATGAAGTGAATAGGCTTAAGAGGGCATAAAGGTAAGTAAGGATTTTAACTTTAATTAATATTTTAGGCCTAATAAAAAGAGGGTAAAATATTTGATCTTAATTTTTTTTCTCTTGGATGATTGAAATTTAGGGAATAAAGGGGTAGAAACCCATTAAGCACTTTGAAAATATCAAAATGAAACCTTAATTAATTAAATCATTTAAGTTTTGGAAGAATAATTAAAATTTTGGATTATTAAAATTAGGAATATAATTTAAGAAGATACCATTTTTTTAATTTAAAATCCCTAATTGAATTAATTCAATGGTATCCAATCCTTAATAATTATGATTGAAATTAATAGTTGAAAAGTGATTAATCCTTAATTAAATTAAAACTTAAAACATTAAATAATTTAATAATCAATTAAAGCTTAAAATATTAAATAATTTAATAATCAACTTAAAACGTTTGAAATTAATTTGAAATCACTTGAGATCAAACTTAAAATAAATTTAAAACATTAAATAATCTCAAAACAAAACCATAATTAAAATGTGAAAATCAAACCAATTAAAATCAACCTAAATTAATATGATCAATTCCAAAATCAAATTTAAATTATCAAAACTTAATGAAATTAAACAACTCAAATATCCCTTTCAATCTAAGTAATTTAAGACACTTAGAAGAAAGCTAAATTGAATTTTAGAATTAAATTATCTTAAGTCAACAATTCAATTTTAATCAAGAATGGTTAGGTTCCTTAACAAACCAATTTGCCCCTTAAAGACTTCCATTATCATAACTCTTAAATGGGACATCAAATGAAATATTACTTCACTCACTGGATAATCAAATGTCCAAGTTCACTGAGCAAGAGACAAAACTCAACTAAACTGTGAGATGATTAATTCACCAATACAATAAAATTCATTTGGACTCGAAATAATCCCAGAAGTATTGAAAAGATGTTTAGGACCCGTTCTAAACACTTCCTCAATATGATGAGATATTTTAGAAGAATAATTGAACTTATTTGTTCTTTGGTGAAGAAAATCATCCACAAAACAAAACAACCTAGACGTCATAGGAATTGACTAGCAATATGATTAGGATTTTGATAGACAACCAGAACCTTCCCTTAGCTTTACCTAGGTGTTTTCTTGCAAATATATAAATGCATTAACATATGTTTTAAGTGTAGCCTAAAATGACGTGAAGACCCTGCCAGGTGTGCTTTTATTTTATTGCAAGTTATTTACCTGCGCTGTATTTTACTTTCCTTCCTTGCAAAACTTGCATGTTAAACAAGATTGTCACCCTACATGAAACTGAAACCTTTAGGATAGCCACGAAACTGAAACCCAAAACTAAATTAAAATCAACACAAGATAAAATTCACCCCCACAACATTCAAAATATAAGACAACTCAAAATTTAATCACAAACAGAACAACAAAACTACAACTACAATTAAATTAAAACGTCTCATTGGATGATCGGGAATCCCTCGGATGATGTAACCCACGTGTTGCTAACGAGATTTCCCACGGTCTAAATGAAAGTGTAGAACTCATTCAGTTGAGTTTAACAAATTCATCTGGACTAAGTGAATCCGATAAAAATAACGGTGCCCGAATGATGGAACCGTGGGATCTTAATCGGTGTTGTTATAATCAACTTTAAGATTCCCCTAATAAAACATTAAAGACATTAGGACTTTAAGATTTCTCTAAACCAAAACACTTATCTCATCTCCTGATTTTCACTTTCTAAAACTAAACCTCTTCAACAACAAGGAGCTTGGAGCATAGTGGGCAGCACAGCCATCGTCGTCAGCAAAACTGGAATCTACATCAGCAAAACCTTTCTTAGAATTAATTAACAAAGTCTTAGGATTTCGTGGTAGTTTACCTAGTGCAACATAAATCCTCAACTTTGTCGTTAGACATTTGTATAATCACTTTATGGAAATTAAGCCCTAACCGGTCTTAGGACTCTGAGGTAGTCGTTTGGTACAACATAAACCCTCACATCTTCGAGGCTATTTGTATGATCATGTCTTACAAATATAAGTCCTAATTAATTAAAATTGGCAGGATTTAAACATTAAATTAATGCTCCCAAATTAAAGCCAAACAATAGGATAGTTTGGGAAGTTGTCAAGATTCTTCTTGGATCCCCAGCTTCGTCTACTTCTCTTCATTTGGACTCCTGAAATTAATTGTTCCGAATTTGAGCTAATCCCTATTGAAATTTCCAAAATCAAATCCTTTGAAAACCTTAAACTTTGAAATTCCTGAGAGCAAAACCACTGATCATTATCGAGAGTTTTCTTAAATGATTCCCGTCATTTAAGATGTAATTAACTACAGGGGTTTGCCCTTATAGGGAACTTTAAGAACCCAGGTAATATAAACCCTGATTGATTCCTTTATATTAAGTAGGGGAACTGTCGGCTTATAAAATTGGTTCGCAGACCAAATGGATGTCACAAATCTTCTAGTTTATTTAATCGAGCCCCATCATCAAGCAGGTGTGTCATTCTTTGGGATAGATACACGGTTTGTGGTGTGGTGCTCGTTTATATAAACTATTTGGGATGTGAGATCGGTTTAATTTCATATCTTAAAATTTTCAAACTTAAAATTATTTTTAAAATCAAATGCTATTTTCAAAATTATATGTATATTTAAATTAAATTTAAAATTTAAAAATTCGCCGACAATTTCTGTTTGGCGACCCCTTTTCAAAATACCACACAACCTAAAAATATGCTGACATGGCAATGTTCTTTACTTGCTTGGAAGAGGGGCTGCTCTTCTATTTGGCACAATACAAAAGATTAGCATTCTTCATCATCCACACATCATAATCTTTATGCAGGAAGGAAGAAACTTTTTATATAGAAGTATCTTATAAAGCACATAAGCTAGTGTGTGTTAGTTAAATTAGTTCAGTAAGTAGAAGTAACTGTAGTAGCTTTTTTATTACCGTACTTTGCATTAACTAGTTGTAGTACACTTAAGCAATTATTACAATTGGTATTGGAATTTAGTGCTATATTATCAGATTTAAAGAACGTTCACCTCCATGTGAGATCGATAACCAGAACTCCATTAGAGCCATGTATTACTTGATATGATACGTATACTTGCGTTGAATTTGTGACTTTACTAAATCATTATAAAAATATATAAATCTGACTTCATAAATTCTTGCATAATATATAAAGTCGCACCAAGTTTTTGGCATCGTTGTCGGGGAGGTAGATAAACGGTACTTATTTATAGATATTATAGTAACTGAAAACCTTTACTTTGTAGTATATTTGTGTGCTTATTTACTTTTTAGTGTGATTTTATATGCGTAGTAGTGGATCTATGGGTTTGATACCTTCCGATACAGAGTTAGAGCATACTATTAGAAAAATTAAAAAACAATAAAAACAAATTGAAAATTACTGCGAAATGGCGAATAATCAAGAGAATCAGTATATTAATGTTGGAAATTTGCCAAGACCTTTAAGAGATTATACTAACCCAATAGCAGATGAAATTCATATAACTATTCAAAATCCTGATATTGCTACTAATTCGTTTGAACTTAAACCTGTTATTATCCAAATGGTACAAAATAATAAATTCGGAGGAACACCTAATGAAGACCCAAATTTACATCTCGCTAGTTTTTTAGAACTGTGTGCTACTTTTAAATATGATGGAGTGTCGAGTGATGCTGCGAGACTTAGACTATTTTCTTTTTCCTTTAGGGATAAAGCTAAGTTGTGGTTAAACTCGTTAGCACCTGGATCTATTCGAATTTGGGGAGAACTTTCTCAAAAGTTTCTTTCAAAATATTTCCCTCCATCAAAAACTGTGAAATTAAGAAATGATATCACATCTTTTGGTCAGTTTGAAGGAGAGTCAATATATGAAGCTTGAGAGAGGTTTAAAGATCTTCTTAGGAAGTGTCCATACCATGCTTTGCCAGATTGGTTAATAATTCAAACTTTTTATAAAGGATTAGTGGGATCATTGAGATCAATTATTGATGCTGCTGCTGGTGGATCGTTAATGTCAAAACCTTTCGATGATGCATATTCATTGATTGAAGAGATGGATACTAATAATTTTCAAAGGGCCTCTGAACGGGTAAATCCTAAGAGAGTAGCTAGTGTTCATGATTCTGATATGATGACTATGATAGTTTCTCAAATAGCATCACTTTCTAAGAAAATAGATCAATATGGAATGAATTATTCTCAACCACCCCAGTGTTAGAGGAAAATTCATTTGGGCAGATAATTGAATCTCAAACACCTTATGAGACTTTGAACGCGATTAATAGACCTAATAACCCTTATTCAAATTATTATAACTCTGGTTGGAAGAATCACCCAAATTTCAAATGGAATAATAATAATGCTAATGTGAACCCACAATGGGGGCACAATTCTATGAACCCAGTTGGAAATTTAAACAACCAAGGAAATACTAACTTTAGACCATCTTATCCTCTTGGATTCAATAATAACCCACAGTTTAAGGATAAGAAGTTGTCTACAGAAGAAATGATTTTGAATATGGGTAATCAATTACAAAGTCAAGGTGTTGCGATAAAAAATATTGAAAATCAATTGAGACATATTTTCACTGCGCTTAATAATAGACCTTCTGGAATGCTTCCTAGTAATGTGGAGATCAATCCAAAAGATCAAAACAAGGAACAAATTAAGGTTATTCAATTAAGGAGTGGAAAAGAATTAGAAACTAGAGTGCAGAAAGAAGTTGAAGAAGAGAAGGAGAAGGTGAATATTGAAAAAGGTTCAAATAAGATTTATCCAGATCTGGAATTTCCTCTTGAACCAATGAAGATTACTGTTGAGAAACCACCTCTTCTATTTCCTCAAAGGTTGAAGTAGAAAAATAGGGATAACAGATTTGGAAAATTTTTGGAAATCTTTAAGAAGTTAACAATAAATATACATTTTGTTGAAGCATTAGAACAGATGCCTGATTATGCGAAATTTATGAAGGATATTCTTAAAAAGAAGAGAAAGTTCACGGATCATGAGACTGTTGCACTTAGCGGAGAGTGTAGTGCAATAATTCAGAAAAAGCTTCCTGAAAAACTTGAAGATCCTGGTAGTTTCACTATCCCGTGTGCTATAGGTGAAAAGTTTTTTGTAAGAGCCTTATGTGATCTGAGAGCTAGTATTAACCTTATGCCTTTATCAACTTTCAAAAGATTGGGAATCGGAGAAATTTCTTCTACATCTGTAACTCTTCAATTAGCTGATCGTTCTATTACTTATCCTAAGGGAGTGGTAGAAGATGTGTTAGTAAAAGTGGATAAATTTATCTTTCCTGTGGATTTTATTGTGCTTGATATGGAGGTAGATAAAGATATTCCAATTATTTTAGGAAGACCATTCCTAGCTACTGGAAGAGCTGTAATTGATGTTTAAAAAGGGGAATTAACTATGAGAGTTAATGATCAAGAGGTGACATTTAATATTTTGAAATCTATGAAGTATCCCTCAATTACAAAAGATGATGATTGTTTTAGGATGGAAGTCTGCAAATATTTGAGAAATGATTATTTTAAAGAGATATTTGAAAATAATGTGGAGTATGAAATATAATTGAAGATGAAACTGGAATTGAAAAAGATTCAAATAATGAGAAGAATAAGGAGTTGAAGTATATTCAGGAGGAATTTGAAGTGTTAGATACCATGTAAGGTGGAGATAAAAGTTTAATTTCATCTATTATTAAACCTCCTGAACTTGAGATGAAATTCTCCCTAAGCATTTAAAGTATATGTTTTTAGGAGAATCATCTACCCTACCATTTTTGTATCTTCGGAGTTAACTGAATATCAAGAAAAAAAATTATTAGAAATCTTAAAAAGATACAAAAAGGCTTTTGGATGGACTTTGGCAGATACCAAAGGAATCAGTCCTTCGATCTGTATGCATAGAATTTTATTAAATGAAGAACATAATCCTAAAATTGATCTGCAAAGGAGATTAAATCCTATAATGAAAGAAGTAGTTAAGAATCTGATTTTATTTTTGGGATGAGCCCTATTTATATAAACAATGTAAGGATCTGATTATTAAAAGATGTGTGCCACATGAAGAAATTAATCCAATCATTTAGAGATATCATGATTCTGAATTTGGAGGTCATTTTGGTGTTGATAAAATGGCTTATAAGATTTTACAATATGGATTTTATTGGCCAACTCTTTTTCTTGATGTTTATAAATATATTAAATTTTGTGATCGATGTCAAATAGTAAATAATATTTCTAGGAGAAATGAAATGCCTCTGAATTATTATTTGAAAGTTGAAATCTTTGATGTATGGGGATTAGATTTTATGGGACCATTTACACCTTCATTTGGAAATTTATATATATTGGTCGCTGTTGATTATGTTTCGAAATGGATTGAAGCTGTTGCTTTACCAAGATGTGATGCTCAGAGTGTTTCTAAAATTTTAAAGAAAAATATATTTACAAGATATGGAATGCCGAGAGTGATTATAATTGATGGTGGATCCCATTTCAGAAACAATCAAATTAAGAGATTAATTGAAAAATATAACATTATTCATAGGATCTCTACTGCTTATCATCCACAGACTAGTGGTTTAGCGGAAGTATCGAATCAGGAAATTAGATGAATTTTGGAGAAAACCGTGGATATTCATAAATTAGATTGGTCTGCTAGATTAGATGCCGCATTATGGGCTTATAAGACTGCTTTTAAGACCCCTCTTGGAATGTCTCCTTATAGATTAGTATTTGGCAAAACTTGCCATTTGCCAGTTGAATTGGAATATAAAGCATATTGGGCGATTAAAGAGTTGAATTTTAAATTGAAAAATGCGGGAGAAAAAAGATTTATGCAATTAAATGAGTTGGAAGAAATAAAAAATGAATCATTTCATAATGATAGAATTTATAAAGAGAAAATGAAATTGTGGCATGATCAGAAGATATTGAAAAAACAATTTGAACTGGGACAAAAAGTTTTATTATATAATATGAGATTGAAATTATTTCCTGGAAAACTTAAGTCCAGATGGATGGGACCTTTTACTGTAGTGAAAGTTCACTCTTTCGGAGCTGTCGATATCGAGGATCCTAAGACTAGAAATATTTTCAAGGTTAATGGGCATCGTTTAAAACCTTACTTTGGAGGAAATTTAACAGATTTCAAAGAGGTTTTATTGCTGAGTCATCCTGGTTAACTGAATGGTTTGTCGGGCTGACGACGTTAAACCAAGCGCTTTATGGGAGGCAACCCATGTGTACTTGTGTGTTGTGTTTGCTTGCTTATTGTTGTTTGTGCTTTTAGTTTGTTATTTAAGAATCCTAATTACCCCTAAATAAGTTAAAAATTAAAAATATATTGGATTGTATTGTGAAAATGAAGTATTTTTTAGCCTAACGAAGTTCGGTGAAAATTTTTACCACTGGCGCCGCCAGCGCCCTATTCTTTTAAACCAGCCAAATTTCTAGTTTGAGCGTCACCGACGCCCTATCGAGTGTCGCCGGTGCCCAAATTTTGGGTGACAGCTTTTAAGTTTTAAAATGCGGTTTTTGGCGGTTTTGAGCGAGATCTTCTTCCTTAAAACACTCAAAAACTCCATTTTGAACCCATAACCACCAGAGAATGAAAACTTCCTTTCCCAATTCGCATCCCATGGATTCCTACTCCATTGAACTCCCCAGATCACGCATTTACAACCGACGGAATTTCTTTAGTTTCGAGGTGCAACATCTATTCCATAAAGTGATGATGAAAAGAAGGATTATCAAGGAAAGAGGCTTTGTGAATCGAGGTTTGGAGTGTCCGACTACAAGAGTTGAAGAGATAGCGAAGCAAAGGCGTTGGGAAGTGTTATGCTACACTATCGCTGCAGTTGTTGTTCCGTTCGTGAAAGAATTTTATGCAAATCTGCATGGGATCAACCAAGGATGTGTTTTTGTGCGAGGTAGGTATGTACCATTCACTCCTGCGAGGATTAATGATCTCTTCATGATTGAGAATGTACCTATTTGTCATTATGCAAATTTCAATGCGACGAGCAATGATATGAATGAAATCTATCATTATTTGACGGATGAGAATGAAGAATGGGAAGTAAGGGATAATGGATATATCAGTTTCTCTTCTTCATCCTTGAATCCGGTATCAAAGCAGTGACATTACTTTATTTCGGCAAAATTAATTCCTACTATGAAGATAAGTAAGGTAATGAAGGAAAGTGCTATTCTGAATTTCTGTATACAAACTGGAAGGCCAGTGGATATTAGATCAATCATTACTAAATCTGTATTGAGATTGCTTGTGCATGGATCTAAATATGGGCTTGGACACCCGTCCACCATATTTCTGTTATGTAGTCAATCACAGGTACCATATGAAAGTTGGGAAAAAGTTCT
Source organism: Papilionanthe hookeriana x Papilionanthe teres (assembly GCA_022702705.1). Lineage (NCBI taxonomy): Eukaryota > Viridiplantae > Streptophyta > Magnoliopsida > Asparagales > Orchidaceae > Papilionanthe > Papilionanthe hookeriana x Papilionanthe teres. The sequence continues at coordinate 40,485,534 of CM040426.1, read as the reverse complement.
TCTACCCTGGAGACCTATTGACCCAAATGATCTTTATGACTACAGAACAGTAGGAGATGAAAGGGATATGGATTTGCTTGCTGATCAGCCCACTGAGAGTTCACAACCTATTCAGCCTTACTATTCTGAAAGTTCGAGGGTGATATTGAAGAAGATAAAGAAGTTGGAAAACGAGGTACAAAATGTTCTGAATGCTATTAACAATATTTCTGATTTATTTGATTACATTGATTGGAGGATGAAATAGCAATTTGATCATATTGGTCGGATTGAGTTGGGTTTGATTAATCTGTTGAAGAAGAATGTTGTGGTGGCTGAAGATTTATCTGATGAATTCCCATATCATCCATTCTACAATCTGTTTGTTCATCGTTAATCAATGGGAGACATTAGAGAGGATGAGACTTCTGAGACTGATGAGGAGTAATTAGTGGATTCTGTATGTTGTTTTGTTATGTTTAAGTGTTTGCTTTGATTATTATGTTATTTGCTTTACTTTGCTTTAGTAGGTTATGCTTGGACTATGCTTTGATTTCTTGTGTGTACTTAGGACTTAGTGTTTGCTTATCGTAGTGTACTTGCAACACTAAGGATCTAAGGAGTGTTGCTTTTATTTTATGAACATATGTGTGTAATTGTTGTGTCGTGGATTTTATATATGAAAGTGATGTGATGTGTTGTTTGTGTAAAGTGATGTTGTTTAATGCTTGTGATATGAAATGGATGCTTGCTGATGTGTTAAATAGGACTGCGGAGGTTGAAACGATCAAATTTGCGACGAAAATTTTTGAACCCGATAGAATTTTGGACTGGCGCCGCCGGCGCCCAAATACCAAAAATAGACCGGGACCCTTAAAAATTCGTGAAAATTGCCTGGAACCCATTTTTCCGCCATTTCTTTCGTCTCCCACCTCCATGTTCGCAATTTTGAAGCTTTATGGCTTGTTAGATCTCAGAATAGAGAGGATTTTAAGGATTTCTGAGGCCAGATCTGCACTTCTCTTGGTAAGAACTTTACTTTAAGTTAAATTTTTTGGATTTTCGCCATGTGAAACTCTCACATTATTTGGATGATATTTTTGAGAGATTTTTTTTAGAAAAAGTGAGGTTTCCTATGATGGAATTTGTTCTTATTTGTTTAGATTAATGCTTGGAGTTAGTACATTGTGGATTTGGGATTTATTGGTAAATTTTTGCAATTTTTAGAAATTCACATGGCTCTTAGAATGAGTAAGGGGAAGAGAAAATTTGATTGGGACGCTGAAAGATTTGTTAATATTAAGGCTTAGTTTCGCTTTAACTCTCAGTTGCAAAATAAGAAGTGTATTCAAGATTGAGTGTTTGAGAATCTTGGTGGATCTGTGGAACAGTTAATTTCTGAGCAGAATTGGGAGCGTTTCTGTTACTTTTCTGCTAATGTTGTTTTGGGAGTAGTTCGAGAATTTTATGCTAACGTGCTCTGGTCTGAGACGGAATATGTGCTAGTCTGGGGGAAACTGGTTGAATGCACCCCACCACGTATCAACGCATTTTATCAAATTCAAGAAACTTTTGTTTGTGAATTTGAGAATTTTGATACTAGTGAGGGGAATTTGATGAGTGTAATCACGTATCTGACCGATGGAAGAGGGAGTGGAAGATGAATCGAGACGGATGATTAACTTCTCCGCTTCTACTTTAAATGTTGCTTCTAAAGCGTGGCATTATTTCATTTCGCGAGACTCGTTACCTTCTTATCATCACAAGTGAAGTTACTAGGGATCGAGCTATTTTGAATATTGCATCCGGAATATGAAGAAAATCAATATTGGAGCTATTATTTTCAAGAGCATTCACTCTATTGCCAAAGGAGAAAACACTGGTGGATTAGGACATCCTGCCCTAATTCATGCCCTTTGTGTTCAGTCTGGAGTTGAGTATAGTAGTTCTGAGGAATTGGTGATACCTTTGAGACCGATTACGAAGACCATTATTCGTACTTATGAGGCTCATGTGGGTACAAGAGAGGAGACCAGGAGTATTGATATTCCTACCACAAGCCATGATGTTCCATCTACTTCTAAGCCCTCGACACTATCTGATATCATGAAGCAGTTGAGATTGCAAAGTGATAGTTTTGATAGGATGCATAGTAGGATGGATGTATTCGAGGCCAGGAGTGATGTTAATGAAAACTATTTGCAAAGAAGAGTTGAGTTCGATATTGCTTATTATGATGCTCAGGCCAGATTTATGTGGGGGAGTCCGATGTGGCTACTTGTTCTAGTTATACACCGTACAGACCTAGACCTTCTGACCCTGCTGACGATGCTGGAGATGATGTGTGGTAGTTTTATATTTCTATGTTGTACTTTTTTGTTGTTTTTAGTTTGTTGTGTTGTACTGATGTGATGTAGTGAATATCTATTTTTCATGTGATATGTAGCCCTGTGTTGTACTGGTGATGATGAAGTGTTATTTACTTTTTATGTTGAACTGTTGTGTTGTACCATGATATTAAAATTGTTGGATGTACTGTAAGTAGTGTGATAATTTGTTTCATGTTATAGTGTACTGTTGTATGTTTAGATCTTTAATGTTAATTTCTCTTTACCCATGCAAATATTTAAAATTGTTATATCACTGCTACTAATTGTTTCATGCCTGCTAGTTGTGAATTTTGATTAATACCAGATAGATGTTGAAGATTTCAAAGATCCCAGCACAGAAAGGTTAGTTTTCTTTTACTCTCAACTATTTCAAATTTAGTGAAAAATTTAAGTTTGGGGGAGGGTAGAGAAATGCTAAACTTTTATTTGTTCTCAGTTATTATATTTTCAAAAATTATTAGCATAACTTCTGGTAGTTGAACCTCATTATAAGATAACTAAAACTTATCATTTGAATTGAATATTAAGGAAGGATAAGATGAAAATTTTTAGTGATAAAGGTCAATTTTATAGAAGTAAGATATTTGGTATGAAATGATTTGATTATAGTCAACTATTTAAAGTAAAGAAAACTGTATTTTTGAAATGTTAGGGGATTTAAAGTATTATGTGTTAAGAAGAGATTGTGACTTTGTGATGAATATTAAAGCTTGTACTTAACTATAAAGTAAGGCGGTGACTTAAGTTTGAACTTTAGAAAGAGGAGAGTGTAGTTCAAAATCATTAAAGGCTATCCAGATATAGTAATCCTCAGATAAAAAAGAGAAGAGAAAAAGAGAAAAGAAAAGAAGGATTGAAAAACAATCCCCAAAAATAAAAGAAAAGAAAAAAAAAATGTTTATGAGGAGAAGTTGAGGAGATGCCTAATAAAAAATTGGCTTCACTTGAATCACCTTAAATGGAGAGCTTGATTTCATTTCTGAATTTATGTTTAAAGTTCTAGCCTACATTCTAATGAAGTTTGCATGAACTCCTTTTTCACATAGTCTTTTAAAGCACTCTTAATATAACAAATTATGGTTCATATTGAAATAAATAAAAGACTAGAACTCTTAGACTTGATTACTGAATATTTTTATACCTGTAATGTTGACCTGAGTTGCTAAACTTTTTCTGAAAATCTAACCACTATATTCTTTTGGATGAAAAATTTTAGTCTCTTATAATTGAAAAGTACATTGCCTAAAGTTATATTTTATGTAGTAAAATGATTACTTGAGGACAAGTAATAGTTTAAGTTTGGGGGATTTTGATGCACCAAAAATATATACTCTTTTAGGTATACGTTTTACCTATTTTTGGTGATATTGCACTGTAAAGGAAGATATTTTTCATGATTTGTTGCAGGTATGATGAATATAGGTGATTGGAGCAAAAAGATGCAAAAAGGAACGAATTTGGAGCAAAATGGAGAAATTTGGAGGAAAACAGCCACTGGCGCCGCCGGCGTCCTATTCCCGAACCTCCAGAATTATTGGCACGATAGGGCGCCGCCAACGCCACTATCGGGCGCCGCCGGCGCCCTATGTCGGTTCATTTCAAATTGAAGAATTTTGGCGGATTTTTGAAAAGGTGCTTGAAGAAACTATTGGGAATTTGTTCCTAACAATAAATTAAGTGTTCAAGACAAAATAGAGGAGGAGGATTGCTGTAGAGAGTGTAAGGAAAGTGTGAGAGAGAGTTAGGGTTTGTGATTTTAAGAGAGATTCTTCTCTAAGGAGGGGAGAAGAGGGAGTAAAGTGAGAGATTGCTTCTTCATCTTTGTTCCAAGGAGATAATCGAAGTGTTGCGAGGAATAAGAAGAGGAATCAAGGGAAATTTGAAGGAATTTGCTTGGGGAAGAGAAAGAGATAAGTTATATTTACTATTGTGGTTTGTATGACTCTTCTTTCTTATATAAAATCCATGTGTTCTTATATCTTCTCCATGATTTGTGAGTAGTTTCCCTTGCCTTTCTTCTTGCATAAAGTAGTGATGATGTGGTGATGTGGAATTGATGTGCCCTTTAAGTGTATAGAAGTTGTGATCTTTCTTTCATTTGGAACTTAATTTACTTTTCAAACCGGCCAATTGAATTGTTAAAACATGTTGAGGAATATTAATTCCAAAAAGAATTGAATGCTCTACAACAAGAATGAAGAACCCATTTAATGTTCATGAATGAATTGCGTAGTTCATGGGGATTAAGTGCAAATAAATAGGGAAATGAGTTTTGATGGACTTCAAGTTGGAGGTTTCATGGTGACAGAATGGGATCCCCAATTTGGTCTTAAGATTGGTAACTAAAGCCTATGGTTAGCCTTCGGGTGAAGGGTGAGTTGGAGCTCCGTAGTGAGAGTCGGTTCCTCCAAGCCTAGCCTTAGATTTAGTGACTAAACTTAAGATATGATATTGTTCTTTACTTGCTTGGAAGAGGGGGTACTCTTTTAAGGGTAAAGAAGCAAAAATGCTCCTATTTGGCACAATACAAAAGATTAACATTCTTCATCATCCACACATCATAATCTTTATGCGGGAAGGAAGACACTTTTCATATAGAAGTATCTTATAAATCAGATAAGCTAGTGTGTGTTAGTTAAATTAGTTCAGTAAGTAGAAGTAATTGTAGTAGCTTTACTATTACCGTACTTTGCATTAACTAGTTGTAGTACACTTGAGCAATTATTACAATTGGTATTGGAATTTAGTGCTATATTATCTGATTTAAAAAACGTTCACCTCCCTGTGGGATCGATAACCAAGACTCTATTAGAGCCCTGTATTACTTGATAAGATACGTATACTTACGTTGAATTTGTGACTTTACTAAATCATTATAAAAATATATAAATCTGACTTCATAAATTCTTGTATAATATATAAAGTCGCACCACGGGTCTTCTCGTCATTCCAGGCTGCACTCAAAACACATGTCAGAGCATTTAAATATTTGTAAGAAACACCTAGGTAGAGCTAAGGGAAGGTTCTGGTTGTCTACCAAAATCCTAATCCTACTGCTAGTCAATTTCTATGATGTCTAGGTTCTTGTGTTTTATTAAGGATGATTTTCTTCACCAAAGAACAATTTAGTTCAATTGTTCTCCTAAAACATCCCATCATATTGAGAAAGTGCTTAGGGCAAGTCCTAAACATCTTTTCTATATTTCCGGGATTATTTCGAGTCCAAATGAATTTCATTGTACAGGTGAATTGATCATCCAAGAATTTAGTTAAGTTTTGTTTCTTGCTCAGTGAACTTGGACATTTGATTATCCGATAAGTAACATTTCACTTGATACTCCACCTAAGTGTTATAAGAGTGAGAGCATTCAGGGGAAAATCAGTTTGTTAAGGGATTTAACCATTAAGGTTGAATTGTTATTTCAAGACAGTTTAGTTTAGTTATAAATTTTCAAATTGATTTTTTTAAAAAAGTTTTAAAATTGTTTAAGTTAAAGAGGTGTTTAAATTATTTAATTACATTGAGTTTTGATGGTTCAAGTTTGTTTTAAATATCTTAAACTGATTTGATTATTACATCTTAATTGTAAATTATTTGAGATTAATTTTTTAACATCTCAAATTTACTTTAGGTTAAGTTTTAAGTGATTTCAAAATAACTTTAATGTTTTTGGTTTATTTTAATTTAAATCAGTTAATGTTTTAAACTTTAATTTAATTAAGGATTGCTTTCTTTTTTTAATTAATTTCAATCATCATTATTAGAATTAATTAAGAGTTGAATTAATCCAATTAGGAACTATGGATTAAAGAGTTGGTATCTTCTTAAGTCGTGTCCCTTATTTTAATAATCCAAAATTTTAATTATTCTTCCAAAATTTAAATAAATTAATTATATAAGATTTCAATTTTATGTTGTAGGTGATCAATGGGTTTCTACCCCTTAATTCTCTAAGTTTCAATCATCCAAGAGAAAATTTAGGATCAAATGTTCATCCCTCCCTTTGATTAAGCCTAAAATATTAATTAGGGTTAAAATCCCTTAATTACCTTTATGCCTTCTTAAGCATATTTACTTCATAACTCATTAAATTAAGCTCAAATGAACTACAAATTTTTATGTCACTTCACTCACATGTTAATTAAGTCATTGGAGGAGAAAATGTGATTTTTCTTTTTTTAATTTAATTTATATAATTATTTCAATGAAAAAAAAGGATTTTCAATGAAAATTCAACAACATGACCAAGGTAAATTTCTGTCCTTAGGAAAATTATGGGATATTCTTACTGACCAAAGGACCACTTGGACCAATTTTGGTGATTTTTTGAATTATATTTTATTTATTATAATTATTTTAAGTTTTGGAGTATTAATTAATTATAAAATAAGATTAAAGCTGAAAATTAAGTTTTATATTTTTCTTAAATCTCTCTGACCTCAAGAAACTCAGAGAAATAAGTTTTATATTTTTTTTGATTTTTCTTTGAATTTTTAGAATTATTTTAATGGGAAAGGTTGAAAAATCCATTTTTAATATTAAAAAATGCATTAAGCCTTTAAAATTCAACATCTTTTCTTAGGGACCTAAGAAAAATATTTGGTTGATTCCTAAGTGATTAGGACACTAAATATGAGATTTTTGTGAATTTTATTATTTTTGTGATTTTTATTATTTTTTAATTATTAAAATATTCAAAAATAGGTTAAAAATGAAAATTTTAGAAAAAAATTCAATTTTAATTTTCTTAGACTTCTCTGATCCCAGATAGGCCTCAAAATGAATTTGGTGAATTTTTGAAATGTATTTTAGATTTTATGAAATTTTAAAGTTTAAAAGTGGCCATGTGATTTAAATAATTCATTTAGTAGGTCAAGTCATTTTCAATTGATTTAAAATTTTTATGTGAGACTCCTCTAACCCTAAAGATCAATGGAGAATTGATTTTGTGTTATTTTAATGAGTGGTTGTTTAAATTAATTTAATCTTAATTTTAGGGTTTTGGCCAAATTAGGGTTCATTTAAATGAGTTTATTCAAACCATAATTTTCCTAGGGTCCTCTGGTCCAGAGATACTTCCCCTAATTTTTCTAGATTTTATTAACCAACATGATAATTACTGGAATTAAAATAAAAAAACAGACACATAAACTTGGAAAATAGAAAACTTACCTCAGAGATAACTTCTGGCCTTGGAAAATTCAGGGAATGTTCCTAAGATCAGAGGCTACAAAAGCCCTATGGTCTCATGCCATGGTGAATTGTATGAATGAATGGAGAATTAAAATACTCAGAATAGTATTAAATTAATTAAAAATAAAATACTAAACAAAATAACTTAATTCTTTTTCCACATTAATCTCCTCTGTTCACTGAGCAAGAGGATATTTTTAGTTTATTTTTAGGATTTTTCTATGCAAAGATATGCATTTTTAAAAATTCTGGTATTTAAATAAATAGAAAATAACCCTAATTTCCTACTTATCCGACGCGACGCCGTGTCATCCTTGGAATATCTGAAGTCCCACGCGGCGCTTCTCCATTCGACTCCACCATCTGAGTTAGCGCCACGCTGCCCGCGCTTTCCATTCTGCTGTTCTGCCCTGCTTGATCTCCACCATCCATCCGATACACGTGCGATCCGACGGTAGCTGGTCATCATCCCTAACTGACTTAACTCGAGAGCAGTCCACCTTCTAGACCTAATATCTCGCTCCAGAATCAACCAAATCATGCGCGGTTGGTCTCTATCGACACGTCTAACCTAGATGAAGCTATCTATACGGCTAAGATACATTGAAATTGCACAGAACAAAATGGGAAATTGCTAGAAGCTTGGGAGGGAGGAGAGGTTGATAAGATGGCTCTGAGAGGTGAAGCCTCAATCAGAGATGCTCGGCACATTTTTTGGAGCTAGAGGAGCCTTCGGATAAGTCTCTGGTCCTGGTGAGCTGCCTAGGTATGATTTCCACCAAACCCGATTTGGTGTTTTCACGTCTGGAGCAATTGGCTGGCCTGGTGAGGGGGCTTCCACTGGGGAACCCCTTCTCTTGGTGCTGGGACGGTGTGGGTGAGTTTAATTTGGTTTCGGTGGAGGTTCAGGAGATGTCATATTTTTTGCCTGATTTTCAGCTGAGAAATTGGGCTCAGCCAGGGGATTTCATGGGCAGGAGAACAGTGGGGCTCTTCTTCTCTAGACCGAGAGAAGGTTTGGGAGCAGTTTGGGGAAGTTATGTGGAGAAAAATTCAGCACTATGAATTCGGCCGAGAGGAGGGGATTTTATAGAGCTTGCCGGAGAGGGGAGCTCAGGGCCAGGCAATGAGTGCCTTGGGCCGCTTAGGGTGAGGACAGTGCAGGCAAGGTGGCTGGTGAAAGGATTGGCCACTGCCCAGGCTCAATTTTGAGTTTTCAAGGATAAAGGGGTGCTCGGGCGTGTCTGTTCCGGTGGCTAGAGTGGCTGGCAAGGACACTCAGGCGGCTAGGCAGGCTGAGGATGAGTGGAGGAGGAGTTTAGCTCAATTAATTTGGCAGAGATGGTTGCTTAAAGGGAGATTAAAGATGTAACATGGCTTTAGCCATGTGGCTTGGTTCCTTGGTCCAAAGTGATGAACCATTGGTCCATGGCTCATGGAGCTTGGGTTATGTCAGGTTAAACCCACCCTAGAAGGTCTAGGGTTGGCAGCCAAGAAGTTGGTTTGGTCAAATTTGGTTTGGTTTGATTTAATTTGGAACATAGGTTCAATTGGGTTATTATGGGGTTGAGTTGGGCTAACTTGAGTTTGGGTTTGAATTGGATCAAATTGATTGATCAACATTGTGTAAATGATTGTAGGGAAGATTTTTCATGAAGACATGAATTGGATTTGAGTTCATTTGGAGTTTCAACTTGGAGAATTTTGGAGTTTTGGTTAATTTTGGTCACCATGGGTTAGGTTGGATTTAGATTTGGCTAGATTTTGATTCAAGGCCAATTGATGGTTCAAAATGTTCCAAATTATTGTTATGAAAGGTTTATGATAGACATTGTGTGGAAATTTTGGGTTTAGGGGATTCAATTTGGAGAACTAGGGGTAGGTGACAACTTTAAGGCAAATTTGGGGGTTTTGATTCCAAATGAATTTTGAGTTGGGTTTGGGTTTAAATTGAGAGCCAATTGATGTTGTATTTGGTGTAGGGATGTATTAGGAAGCGTTTAGAGTTGATTTGGGCAGAAATTGAGTTGAATTGGGTTGGATTTGGGTAGGTTTGGGTCATAGGTTAAAATTGGGGCTTTTAGGTTTGGGTTGAAATTGAATTCACATGTGAAGAAAATTGGGCTTGGATTTGGTTTAAAATGGTATTGAAGATGTTTAATTGAAGTTTAGAATTGGATTTGGGCAACATTGAGGTCAATTGAGTTGATTTGGTTTTACATTGGGTCCATTTAGGTTAAAAATGGGTCAAATTGGGGGTTTTAATAAAATTGGATTAAACTGGAAAAATTTGGTTATGGTGTAGTTGAACAAAATGAAATTAGTAATATTTGGGATTTTCTAGAATTTTTTGGGAATTTTTGGAATTTTGGGCTAAAAGAGTATTTTAGGGTATTTGGAGGTTATTTAGAGGGTATTGTAGTATTTTGGTGGATTTAAAAGGTGGGAATTGTTTCAAAATGATGCTTAGAAATTTTAGGAATTTTTGGTAATTTTTGGGAATTTTTGGATGATTTGGTTATTGTAGGGGCAATTTAGGTAATTTTGGGTAAGTTTAAGGGACACAATGTCAAAACCAGAAATTTTGGCAAAATGAATGGAGTTTCAAATAAGGAAGAAATGGATCATTTTAGTGGGGTCAAGGTTGAGTAAAAATTTATTTGGAATGGAATTAGGGTTTGGAAGCATGAGCCATGGAGTTAGCCAAGTCCAACCACTTTGGGACCAAGTCAAGCCAAATGGTAACCACTTTATGATCCTTCACATATTGACCTTAGCCATCTTAATCAAAGATTAGTGGCTTGGGTTCAACAATGTGAGTTTCATAAAGGGTAGAAGGTAAGGGTCCAAGGTTTAGGTTAAGTGGCTTAGGGGTGTGTGTGTGTGCAAGAGAAGCCCAAGTCACCCAAGGTCACCCTAAGTCCAAACAATCCTATAGGAACTCACTATTGGTTACCCATATGGTGGTTTTAACCTTCCAAGGTGATTTAGAGGTTTGAAACCATCCAAGTGGGGTCCCAAGATGAGTCAAGAAGTAGCTGAATTGCTAAAGGGTGGGTCCCAATTCTAGTCTTCTAGGATAGTCAAGGAGAAGTCCTATGGCTAGATCCTAAGCACTAAGAAAAAGAAAAGACCTCACCAGAATGAGGTCAACATGTGCTTCACTTATTCATCACCGTTGAAATTTGGAATACCTTAGCTAAGCGCCTTCAACCAACAAATAGATTGAGCCTAATTTAGCTGAAAAATGAACTTTGAAATCTCTCGATGAATACTCAATTCATGACTCAATACCTCTCTACCATCAAAATTTTAGTGGATAATATATCGGCAGCTGGAGGACATTTAGATCGGGAGGATATAATTCTATTCACATTGAATGGACTACCATTGAACTATCAAGCGTTCAAGATGGCTATCCATACAAAACTACAACCCATTGAGCTTGATGATTTAAATGCCTTGTTGTGTAGTGAGGAAATAAATCAAGCAATCGATCAACACAAACTAGGGCTCTTGGCCAATCCACAACTAGCGATGACTGCTTATAGAGAAAGACAAAACAACTCATCTCATGGTCATTAAAGAAATCAACCATCTAGCTCTACTAGACCTAAATCAGACCACACTTCTACCTGCTCTCCAGATGTGTCATATATGCAATAAATTTGGCCACTCAGCTACACATTGTTGGCAACATTTGAATCTTAAATATACACCCACGAACACGACATTACAAGTAGAATCATCATGGATTCTTGATTCCGGACTACAACTCACCTCACGACAGATCTCAATCAACTCCAACTACCTACACAGGCTAAAGGATCAACACATGTTGTTGTGGGAAATGGTTAACTTATAGAGGTGAAACACTCATGTGATGGTATTCTTCCTACACCAATTTGCTCTTTTTGCCTTCCATCCGTATGGCATATACCAACTCTTGCCCACAATTTACTATTCGATCATAAAGATATTGAAGATAACAATGTTGCCATTGTGTTTAAGAAATCTGGTTTTCTTACCTTTGATTTACAGACTCACCAAATCCTACTTCATAGCCATAAATCCAAGGGGCTATACTCAGTTCCCACTCCACAATGTTATCCACCTACCTTCGTCACTCATTAAGCTTTGCAAACATCAACATTATGGCACAAAAGGCTTGAACACCCTCACCTTGATAAACTTTATCATTTATCCAAGTCTCAATTGATACTTGGATTCATTTATCTTTCATCGTTATGCAATTTTTGCAAACATAGCAAGAGTCATATAATACCTTTTCCATGCAGTTCTTCCAATATGTAATTAATTTTATAACTTATACATTAAGATGTATGGGGTCCATATCTAATATTATCAAATCAAGGTTTTCATTATTATGTGATTTTATTGATGAGTACTCCAAATTTTATTGGTTATATCCCCTCAAGCAAAACTAAAAATCCAAAAATATGCTTGTAATTTCTTAAAATGCTTAAGAATCAATTTAATCAAACCATAAAAATTTTCCAATCCGATAATGGAGGTGAATATACCAACTCTATGCTCAAACAAGCCTTCCATCAACAATGAATCATTCACTAATTCTCTTTCCCATAATCACTCACCAAGCACTACACAAACTCTATTTTGTTTCTCATCATCAAACAATAACGTCCAAGCCGCAGCAGGCCCGAACCATCTAGTGGTTATTTCTCCCCTGTTCGAAACTTTCTTGCCTGCTTCTACTATACCCGAAGCTCCCTTGTTTTTTAATTTAGGACCAACAGTTCCTTTGCCTGATGTGCTTCAACCAACAACTATGCAACCAGCATTTAAGCCCACAACACCACCTCCCAAAAAAACTTATCCTATCGCAACCCGCACCAAAAACTGGTTATCTCAAACCTATTCAACGCCTTAAACTCCTTCACCATACACGTTCTCCTCACCTGAGGGCTAACAATCTACACTTCAGTACCTAAACGATAGGACCGAATTGAGGATTTTAGCCTGTCACTCTAAAATATCCAATTCTACGCCCGATTAATATTATTTCCCTATTTATTTGCACTCAACTCCATGAACTTCACCATCCATGAAATTTGAATGTGGTTCCACTTTTTTTAGAATTATACCGCCCTTTCGGGTCAATGCAATTATAACGAATTTTAACACTACAACGAGCTCTTATTGTAATGTAAATGAAGTGCAAGTAAAAACCATCACATTTAAAATTAAATTTACTTCTATCATGCATCACAAAATCCTAAACATAATTTTTACTCATTACAAAAGAAAAGTAAAATGAGAATAATGACATAATCTTCTCATGCCATTATTTCCAAAGAAGAAGAAAGAGTAAGAGAGATGCATCACAAAGCACGAAGAAAACATAACAGAAACTTCATTTTACTAAAGAAAATCTACTAGGTAATTGTTTACAAAATTATATGATAATGAAGAACAATACTTAGCTTTTTCCCCTTGAAAGAAAGACGAAGATCTCTCCCAAGAAGTCTCCCGACGATCCATGCAATGCTAGCGAAATCCCTTACAAATTCTCTCAAATTCTCCTCTCTAATCCCTCCAAAAGGGCAGAAATCTACATTTCTACTCTTAATCTAAGAATCCTAAACATTCCTCTCTTTTTTCTCTACTTTCCTCTACTTTTCTCTTCCTAAATTCACTAATTTAAAGAGTGTGGATGAATTTCTAAGAGTTCCCTTAAGCACCCCTTCGAAAAAGCGTCCAAATATGTCTAATTTCAACCCAAAACCGCCAAATGTCGGTCTATAATCGTCTGGGGCGCTGTCAGAGGGCTCGAGGCCGCTCTCGGCGATCTTTTCGGTCATTTTTCCTTCGTCTCTGGAAAATCTCACCGTCGGCGAGATCGAGGCCGCCGTCGGCGAGCAGACTGCTGCGCAGCTCCACCATTTCGCTCCGTTTGGCTCCGTTTTAGCTCCGATTCGCCCCGTTTCAGTTGCGTTGCGTTCGTAACAGATAGCCCAACAATATAAGCATAAAAACAAAATTTCTTTAAAGTGTAATCTCATTTAAAAATATTCAAGAAGTGTAAAAGATATAAAGCATCAAAAGACTTATCGAAAGGTGCCAGGGCATAATTTCATTTCTTGCTCGTTTTTGCTCCAAATTGCACCGTTTTTGCTTCCTTTTGCTCCAATCACCATTTCTTGTACCTAAAACCAAAAAAAATACAATATACCTGTTGACCTCATTTTACAATGAGTCAATGCCCTTTTGACCTAAAAAGTTAACTTTGGTCAAATTGGTCGAAACCGTACCCAATGACTACATCGTTGACCCCATAGGTCAACCTTATGACCTAAAAAGTCAACTTTGGTCAAATTGGTCAAACCAGACCTAATGACCTACACTGTTGACCCCATAGGTCAACCTTTTGATCTAAAAAGTCAACTTTGGTCAAATTGGTCAGACCAGACCTAATGACCAGTCCTGTTGACCCATAAATCAACATTTTCACCCACTAACACATTTAAAGCACCACAATGACAAAATCACAGACATTGGACATCTTAAAATCAATTTGACCAATTTGGCCTAACTTGGGTCAACCCAAGTCAAAATTGGTCAACACTTATCTATTTTAATTAAAAAAGATAAAAAATGACATAAAAATGACAAAATTAATCAAATAATTAATTTCAAAATTATTTTGATTAATTAAAATGATTAATGATTTAATTTTCAACATTTTATTTAAATGACATAATTAAAATGAAAATTAAATTAAAAATCATAAAATGACATAAAATGACAAAAATAATCAATTAATTAATTTGAAATCATTTTCGATTAGTAAATTGATTAATCAAATAATTTCCACCAATTTTAATTAATAAAAAAATTAATTAAAATGGAAATTAAAGGGGAGGGATGAAAGTACAAGTGGGCTCTTCATATTTAATTGGGCTAATTCATTTTAAAAGCCTCTTTAACATATAAAAAGTCCATTTTAAAGTTCATTTTAAAGCCCATCCTAAAGCCCATCCTAAAGCCCATCATCCATGGCTTAACCCCCATGGTTATGCATGGAATGAGGTGTCATCACCTCCCTCATTCCCTCCTTAAGGTGGCCGGCCAACATAGGGCCAAAATGACCACCACCCAAGCCACCCAATGAGGAGAAAACCTCACATGTAACCTCTCTTTACCATGGTAAATGGAAATGATGAAGGTTAGGCTATAGGCTAGGTTATGTGTCATCACTTCCTAAGCTCATGGATTAAGTTGTAAGCTCCTTAGCAAGCCTTGCAACACCTCGCCATTCACCTCCCACAATGGCCAATGGACATGAGACAAAATGATAATATTTACCATGAAATACTTAGAGAGAAAAATCTAAGCTTATCTCCTGCCAAATGATCACCCAATCAGCATGTAGGGGAGATAAGTAATGCCCAAGAACAGCCTAAGGCAAGCCAACTCCATCATTTGGCTATAAATAGAGCCCTTGGCCGAAACTAGCTAAGGAGGAAGAAAATATTTAGTGAGACCTATAGGCTGCCCAAATCCTCCTGCTCCCAACATAAAAGTTCTTCCTAAGAGTCCCCACTATCGTTTAGGAGTGAAACCCAGCCATAGATCTAACCCATTTGAGCCAATTTGAGCCATTTTCAAAATCAGCCCAAATCAGGACCAATTCCCAAATTCCTCTCCAACCACAACTTCCGGAACAAATTGCTGCTTCCACAATCTTCTCTTGGGGTCCAAGAAGACAACCATAGGGTCTGATCTGACTTGATCAACTTGTGGCCAAGGTATGGAATTTATATTTGCAAAATAATTCATGTTTTTAATAAATCATGTATTTTGCTAGCTCAAAAGTGTATCATCACCGTATGGATTGATACTACTTCTCTAGATGAGCATTTAAAAAAAAATCACTCAATTGCATCAAGAAATGAGTGAGATATTAATGTTTGAAGTTCAATGGCTACGGAATTTCGGGATTAAATCCCGAATTTTCTGCGCCGTCCGATCCGGCGCCTTTGGAACGGACGGCGCAGATCTGCGCCGAACGGAGCCCCGCGGTCCGACCCGTTGCACGGGATCTTTCCGCCCATTCGACGCGTCCGAGGACACGCGTCGACGACGGGAAGCTTTGGCGGTGCGATATTAAAAAAAAAAAAGAAAATTTCTTTTTAATCCCTTAAACTTCAAAAATTCATATCTTTTTAACCAGAGGTCCTAAAAATAAAATAAAAATACCTCTGGAAAGCTCTTGAAGAGAAGAAAATTATGAGACCAAAATCATAATTTTATTCTTAGTATTTAATTTTTAATTAATTAAATACTCTCTGGAGTATTTTAATTATTAAAAATTATTTATAAATCAAAAAATTATGAAACTTTGAGGCATTTATCTTTATGTTCTTGGGGACCTTCCATAATTTTTCTAAGGACAGAAAACATGCCTAGGATTCTTTTCTTGAAATTTCAAGTTTCTTTGTAATTATTTCAAATAATAATTATAAAAATTTGAAAATTAAGAAAATAAAAATACAAATGACTAGGAATGATAGGGCAACAGATAATAACCCTAGGAGAATATTCCTAAGTCATGAAAACAATTTTGAATGACATTTTGAAATTTAGGGATAAAATCATTTATTAATTAAATAATTTTAATCCCAAAATGACCCTTTATGAATTTAAATTATTTTCATCAACAAAAACTTTGAAAATAGTTTTAGTCTATGATAGGCTGACAATAAACCTCACTTGAGTTTAAAATGACAAGATTAGATTCAATTAGGGTTTAAAATGACATTTAATCCATTAAACCTTACCTAAATTAGGTTTAATAAAAATTAAACTCCTTTAATTAAGTTTAAAGACACACTAAACTTAATTAACCCATTAAACCTTACCTAAATTAGGTTTAAAAAAAATTAAACTCCTTTAATTAAGTTTAAAGACACACTATACTTAATTAACCCATTAAACCTTACATAAATTAGGTTTAATAAAAATTAAATTTTTTTTTAATTAAGTTTAAGGACATATTAAACTTAATTAATCAAAACTAAAAACCCTTATTAGGTCTAACCCTTCGACCTAATTAAACCTTTAAGCCTTAACTAACTAAGGTTTAATAAAACTTAAACTCTAATTAGGTCTAACCCTTAGACCTAATTAAACCTTTAAGCCTTAACTAACTAAGGTTTAATCAAATTTAAACCCTAATTAGGTCTAACCCTCAGACCTAATTAAACCTTTAAGCCATAACTAACTAAGGTTTAATCATACCTAAACCCAAATTAGTTCTAACCCTTAGACCTAATTAAACCTTTAAGCCTTAACTAACTAAGGTTTAACCATACCTAAACCCTAATTAGGTCTAACCCTTAGACCTAATTAAACCTTTAAGCCTTAACTAACTAAGGTTTAATCAAACTTAAACCCTAATTAGGTCTAACCCTTAGACCTAATTAAACCTTTAAGCCTTAACTAACTAAGGTTTAATCAAACTTAAACCCTAATTAGTGTCTAACCCTTGGACCTAATTAAACCTTTAAGCCTTAACTAACTAAGGTTTAATCATACCTAAACCCTAATTAGGTCTAACCCTTAGACCTAATTAAACCATTAAGCCTTAACTAACTAAGGTTTAACCATACCTAAACCACTAATTAGGTCTAACCTTGGACTCCAATTAAACCTTTAAGCCTTAACTAACTAAGGTTTAATCAAACTTAAACCCTAATTAAGTCCAACCCTAGACCTAATTAAACCTTTAAGCCTTAACTAACTAAGGTTTAATCATATCTAAACCCTAATTAGGTCTAACCCTTAGACCTAATTAAACCATTAAGCCTTAACTAACTAAGGTTTAATCAAACTTAAACCATACTTAGGTTCAACCCACATTGAACCTAAATCAAACTTAAACCTAACTTAAGCCTGATCTACATTAGACTTAAGTCAAACCAAACTTAGGTTCAACCCACACTGAACCTAAATCAAACTTAAACCTAACTTAAGCTCGATCTACATTAGACTTAAGTCAAACCGAAACTTAGGTTCAACCCACATCGAACCTAAATCAAACTTAAACCTAACTTAAGTCTGATCTACATTAGACTTAAGTCAAACCAAACTTAGGTTCAACCCACATTGAACCTAAATCAAACTTAAACCTAACTTAAGCCTGATCTACATTAGACTTAAGTCAAACCAAACTTAGGTTCAACCCACACTGAACCTAAATCAAACTTAAACCTAACTTAAGCCTGATCTACATTAGACTTAAGTCAAACCAAACTTAGGTTCAACCCACACTGAACCTAAATCAAACTTAAACCTAACTTAACTTGAGTCCAACCTAACTTGAACTCAAGTTAACCAAAACCTTAGGTTCAACCCACATTGAACCTAACCTCAAACCTAACTTAACTCGAGTCCAACCTAACTCGAACTCAAGTTAACTAAAACCTTAGGTTCAACCCACATTGAACCTAACCTAAACCTAACCTAACTTGAGTCCAACCTAACTTGAACTCAAGTTAACCAAAACCTTAGCTTCAACCCACATTGAACCTAACCTAAACCTAACCTAACTTGAGTCCAACCTAACTTGAACTCAAGTTAACCAAAACCCTAGGTTCAACCCACATTAAACCTAACCTAAACCTACCTAACTTGAGTCCAACCTAACTTGAACTCAAGTTAACCAAAACCTTAGGTTCAACCCACATTGAACCTAACCTAAACCTAACCTAACTTGAGTCCAACCTAACTTGAACTCAAGTTAACCTAAACCATAGGTTCAACCCACATTGAACCTCACCTAAACCCAACCCAACTTAAACTCAAGTTATCCTAAACTTTAGGTTCAATCCACATTGAACCTAACTCAAACATAACCCAACTCGAGTTCAATCCAACTTGAACTCAAGTTAACCCAAAATCTTAGGTCCAATCCCTATTGAACCTAACTTAAATTCAAACATGACCTAACTTGAATTCAATCCAACTTGAACTCAAGTTAATCTAAATCTTAGGTCCAATCTATATTGAACCTAAATTCAACCTAAACCAAAGTTAAGTCTAATCTACATTAGACTTATATCAAACTGAACTTGAGTTCAACTCCTAATGAACTTAAGACAATCCTAAATCTAAGTCTGATAAAAATAGACTTGATTAAGACTTAAACCTTAACTAAAATGGATTTGAATGGTCTATAATTCTAATTAAGTCTAATTTATTAGGCTTGATTAACCTTTAAATCCTATTTAAACAAGGTTTAAAATTTAATTAAGTCCATCCAAAACCAAACCTTTTAACTTAAGTTCAAACAGACATGAATTCAAGTTAATCAAATTCAATCAACATTGAATTTAACTTAGATTCAATCAGACATGAATCCAAGTCAATTCAATCAATATTGAATTTAACTTTAAACCTTTTAACTTAAGTTCAAACAGACATGAACTCGAGTTAATCAAATTCAATCAACATTGAATTTAACTTAGATTCAATCAGACATGAATCCAAGTCAATTCAATCAATATTAATTTAACTTTAAACCTTTTAACTTAAGTTCAAACAGACATGAACTCAAGTTAATCAAATTCAATCAACATTGAATTTAACTTAGGTTCAACCAGGCATGAGCCCAAGTTAGTTCAATTAGTATTGACTTTAACTTTAAATCTTTTGATAGACACGAACCTGAAATTTAAGCTCAAACTCAAGATCAATTCAACATAATTTGACATTCTAAAATTGACATAATCAACACAAATCTGATGTTGACGTAATCAACGAAAATTTGACATTTCAAAAACAACATGATTAGCATAAAGTTGACATTTCAAAATAGCTTAACATTAAAAAAAAAAAACATATTCTGTGATATTATTTCTGACGATATTTTCTTTGCAGGATGAAGACAAGAAATTCCGTTTAGATTTTCTTTGCATGTTATAGGATGTGCTAACTCTTTTTTGCAGGACGCCGACGACGGAATATTAGCAACAAAACAAAACAAAACTTTTAGGTTAGACATATAACCTGAAACTTTTTCAACAAGACAACAACATTGAAAACAAAACAAAACTTTTAGGTTAGACATATAACCTGAAACTTTTCAACAAAACAACAACATTGACAACAAAACAAAACTTTTAGGTTGGACATATAACCTGAAACTTTTCAACAAAACAACAACATTGACAACAAAACAAAACTTTTAGGTTAGACATATAACCTGAAACTTTTCAACAAAACAACAACATTGACAACAAAACAAAACTTTTAGGTTAGACATATAACCTGAAACTTTTCAACACAACAACGACATGATAACAAAACCAGAACCTTTAGGTTAAACATAATACCTAAAGCATTCAATAACATGATATAACGACATTTAGGAGTGATAGTGGGTACATCTCTCCTTAAAAGAAATCTTCTAGAAAACAAATGATTAACATTAATCAAAAGTTTTCTTAAACAATCGAGAATTGTTTAAGATGTAATTAACTATAGAGGCTTCCCTCTATAGGAGATCTAAAAGAACCCAAAACAGAAATCTCTGGTTTACCATGATTTTCTTAATATGAAAATTCTAGGATACGTTATTCTAGAATATCCTCATATAAGAATTATCATAAACACCTTTTTCTACTATTAGTCCTAAAAATTCTCTAAATCCTTCATAGGATTTATACGAATAAAATTAGGCTAATATTAGATGGCGACTCCTTGACATTGATATGATATATTGGATGGCGATGACATGACATCATCATCAAACACCACGAATCACATCCCACCGTGGTCGTGCCACATATATTTCCTTTCTTTCCATCGCCACCAAGAGAGTGGCGACTCCGCTGGGGAGAATCTTTCTTCTCATCTTTTGTTATCATTTGTTTTCATTTCAAAATTTTAAAAATAAAAGTTCCCGGTTTATAAATAAGTCGATAATATTCGTTTTTCTTGAAATTAGAGAAAAATCGCAATGGATTCTCCGAATTCGATCTTTTCTTACTTTCAAGACTTTGACATACCAATAGAGGAAAATCCTCCCTTTTATCATAATGATTATGGATTATTTAATGAAACGGAATTCATATTAGATAATCCATATCAAACTGATTCTCAATCTTTTCAAGAATTTGGCTTGCAACCTTATGAAGACTTTACGAATTTTACAGACAATTTACCTGAATATACACCTGAAGAGCCTTACACCCTTGAAGAAATGAAAAGACAGAGTGATAAGAAAGGAAAACAAGTTCACGAGGAAGATGATGTTCCACCATCATCTATATATGAAATCGGATCTTCTTCAAGGAACGTTCATGAAACTCCTTCATTTAAAAGAAAGAAAAGGTGGAACGAAAACGATAATTTTGAAACACCTGAATTTCAACAGAATATTTTTGGAAATCCTTCCTTTTTAGAGGAAAATCAATATATTCCAATTCTTGTTGAATACACTGACAATTCCTTTCAACCTAAAAGATCTCCCCCATTTTGTGTTGTACATTCAGTGTTTAAGAGATTAGCACGAAAAGAAAAATGTTCATTATCTAAGTTATTATATAAGATGGGTTGTGCAGTCTCCAACACCATGAAAAGGAGAATTTTAGCAATGGGAAATTCTGATTATCAAAAGACTGATTATCAATTCCCAATTGATGAACATTGTGTTCGAGTGCCAGTAAAATTTCGACTGGGCCCTAGAATAAGAGATGTGGTGGTCACCAATGACAAAACTCGATATGAAAATTTAATGTCAGAAGCAAAAAATACAACTGCTAAAATGACAGACTTGATCCAGATGCTACAAAAAGCAAATTATCCTTATATCGGATATGATACACCACCTGAGAATTCTCGCCCTATACTTGAAAATAGCGTATGGAGACGAAAATCGTCTGAAAGAAATTCTGATACCACCAATACTCCTGCAAATAATTCACAAGAAGAGATTTGCAGAAAACATTCTACAAAATCATTTCAGGAGAGATTAAAGAAATTAAAAGAAGATATTAAACAACTTTCAAGACAAGAAATGAAAAATACTTCTGAAAGTTCCAATGAGAATGTTGCCAGTGTTAACATGGTAGAAACCCGATCTGCTTCCTTAGCATTAGAATCAAATGAAGAGGAATTGCGAGAGGTGATACGACAACGAGATGAACAAATAAGTCGTCTTGAACAAAGAATGGAAGAACTGGTTGCGACTTTGCAAAAACCACCAGCGGACCCTTCTCTAGCTATTGAAATCATTAGACCGGAGGCTATTCACATCCTTGAAAGCGAGAGAAGAACTGATGGATGTTGAGGAAAGCACTCGAAGAGAAAGAATTCTCCTCATAATGAAACTCCAGAAAAGGATATTACAAAAATAGTGGAACAGAAGATTAAAGAAACAATGGCTCTGGCAAAAGCTGGAGCATTAACTCGAAAGGGTAGGCCATACCCAGAGGAATTTGATTCTGTTCAATATCCTTAAGGTTTTGTTCCTCCTGTCTTTAAAATGTTCGATGGAACGGGAAATCCCCGACAACATCTGCCACATTTTAGAGCAAGCTGCTGTAATGCTGGAGGAAATGACGCTCTCCTATTTCGACAATTTGTTAACAGTCTCACGGGAGTTGCCTTCGACTGGTATGCAGAACTTCCCAACGGATTTGTCAAAACTTTTGTAGAGCTTGAAAGCCTTTTTATTCAACGCTTTACAGGAGAACAACATCACACCACTGTTGGAGATCTGGTGGTAGAAAAACAAAAACCAGGAGAAACCTTGGTAGATTATATTTTACGCTGGAGAAATCTCAGCATGAAATGTGAACCACAATTACAAGAACAACATGTTGTTGGAATACTGCTCAAAAATATCCATGGTCCTATAGCATTCATGCTTAAAGGATTTACGATAAAAACTTTTGAAAAATTACTCGGTAAAGTCGCCAATCTTCGGGAAGAGGTTAAGCGAGATGAGTGTAATGGAGAAAACCGAAAAGACAAAAACTATCAAAACTTTTGAAAAGAAACACTGGAAATATTGCGAAAAAGGCAAACGATGTGATGCGAATCCAACCGGAGCAAAAGAAGCAACGACAAAATCCTTCGACATCACGGACATCACCTCGATTACAACTTCGACAACCAATCCCGGTATCAGCCGAGAAGAAAACAATGGCTCGAAAGAATGAATAAAGTATATTCATTTAAAACGAAGCCGTCGGTAAAATATTTCGTAGCTTGCTTAAAATACCTGAATTTAAGCTACCGAAGCTAAAAGGCCAGCGAGATATTGACATGAAGGACAATCCTAATTATTGTCCTTATCACGAGATGCTCGGACATAAAATTGAAGAATGTTTTGTCTTCAAAGACTGGTTAGAGCGTAATTTCAAAGATGGAAATATAGTCATTCCAAAAGAATACTTGAAAGAACCTGAAAAGGGATCAGTCAATATGGTTTCGATAGAGAAACTTAATCCTAAAAACAAGGATAGCATTTCTGAAAAGATATTTGCTAAATACCAAGTTACAAAATCTCCCAAGAAAGAAAAGAAAAAGAAAATCAAGAAAATGAAAAAGATTAGAGGTCTTCCGAACATAGGGGTGCAACTCCTTTTGTACCTTCTAGTTCATTTCACTCTTGTACTAGGATAGTTATGTCGGCCGAAGGACGAAAAATCCTTAAGCCAATAACTTTGTATGACTTTCTTTTTATCATGAATAATAACAATCCTAGTTTTGCGTACATTTTATCCATTCTGGATGACACTTCTGAGAATGACCATTTGAATTCTAACCCTATAGACAATGCTCAAATCGTATATGATCAATCTAAAGACAACCAAACTAATGAAAACGAAAATGAGAAATCTGACAATGACACAAATGAAGATGACATTGCTACGCTTCAATTACAAGGAATTCCGATTTCTATAGGATTGGAGTCCTCAGACTCAGAAACGAATAAATCGGATAATCAACTTGAAGAAATAGTTGAAATTAACTTGAGAAGTGGAAAAATCTTACCTCCTAGGATAACTCCACAAGAAAAAGAAAAACAAATAATTACACCGAGATAAGATCATTCCTCCAATATATCCTTGAACTTCTGAAGGAAGTAAGGATGATCTTCACAATAAGGTGGATTATAATGTACTGGCTCATTTGAGAAAATTACCCGCAAAATTAAGCATTTCTGATGCTCTCATACTTTCCAAAGAAATGAGAGAATCATTAATAAAGGCTCTTTCAGACCTTGACATTTGCTTAACTCAACTTGCCAGTACTACCCAAAACGAAGCCTACTCATTAGAGGAATCAACAAAGATTACCTTCTCTGACAATGACTTGTTGCTCGGAACAACTGAACATAATCGTCCACTATATATTACAGTAAACATCAATGACACGATACTTTCAAGAGTTCTTATTGACCCAGGTGCTTCAATCAACATTATGAATCTGAGAACTCTTGCATACTTAGACATTGATGCCTCTCAACTATCAAGGGATACGATGATGTTAAGAGGATTCAATCAACAAGGAGAACGGGCCCTTGGATCAATAACATTGCTCTTAAAAATAGCCGACTTGGCAACGACAGCAAAATTTCACATTATTGATTCGGACACCTCTTTTAATGCCTTACTTGGCGAGACCATGGCTCCATGAATATAAAATGGTACCCTCTTCATTACATCAATGTATCAAATATTTATGAAAAGGACGAGAATTTCGTATTATAGGAGACCTGCAACCGTTTTCAATCCATGAAATCGGTATACATGAAGATGCAGCATATTATGCTCCTATAAATAAAGTAATATCTTCCAAAGAGACAACGGTAAATATGGAAGAAAAGAACAAAGAAAAGAAAATAAATGAAAAGGATTTTTCTTCAATAAAGACAAAAGAGGCTAATTTCCGTTAGACTCGCACTCGAGGTCGAGGCCGAGAACGAGGACGAAAGAGAGAAGATCCAATTGTCACAATGAAGATACCACTGAAATTCAAAATCCACCTGGATTCTGAAGAAGAAACGACATCTGTGGTTGCAAAGGAACCCCAATTCAAAATATCTTTAGAAGAAGAAGACAAAGAGAAACAATTTGAATCCATGTATGACAAAATCAATCATTATATACATTCTATGACTCTAACTCCAATCTCCACTTCTAAGATTGAGAATTTAATAGTCAAAGAAGTATATAATGATGAAAAAAAGCCAATTAAGTTTAGACTTGGCTCTACTTCTTCTTGTACTAAAGATGATGTAAAGATAGAAGATGGAAATCTTCCACAATCAATGAAAAATCCTTTTGAGCTGTATTCTCCTTGGGCATGAAAATTCATTCAAAACAGTTTAATGCTCAAACAATGGTCTTTAAAACAACCGCATTTCATTGAACAAATGTGGAATGATAATAAACGAAATTCTAACTCTAAAAAAGGTGTTGGATTTGGAGTTTTGGGACCATTAGATGATACAGAATTTTGTTTGACTGTCACAGAAGAATGTGATTCCGAAATATTGCCTGATCTTCCAATTGAAAATGCTCCCCCGGAGTTGGAAGAAGAAATTAAATCGACAATTGATGAACTAAAAGAAATAAATTTAGGAACTAATGAAAATACAAAACCTACTTTTATTAGTTCATTCCTTAATGATGAGGAAATAAAAGACATAACTAAATTGTTGATGGAATATAAAGACTGTTTTGCCTGGACTTATGACGAAATGCCTGGTTTATCTCCAGAAATTGCAGTCCATAAACTTGGGATAGACCAAATCATAAACCCAGTTAAACAAGCTCCGAGAAGGATGCGTGTCAAAATAGAGCAACAAGTATTTGCAAAAGTCAAGAAATTGATAGAGGCTGACTTCATACGAGAAAAAACTATCCAACATGGCTAGCCAATGTGGTGCCAGTTAAAAAGAAAAATGGACAAATAAGAGTCTGCATAGACTACAGGGACTTGAATAAAGCATGTCCAAAAGATGAATTTCCTTTACCAATTCCTGAATTAATGGTTGATATTGCATCAAAATATGCAATATTTTCTTTCATGGATGGATCATCAGGATATAACCAAATAAAAATGTTTTCGGAAGACGAAGTAAATACGGCTTTCCGAACACCCATCTGCATATATTGTTATAAGGTTATGCCATTTGAGATCGAAAAATGCTTGGTGCAACCTATCAAAGAGCCATGACACGTATTTTTGATGAACTAATACATAATCAAGTCGAATGTTATGTCGACGATCTGGTTGTCAATAGTAAACAAAAAGATGATCATATATACGATTTGAGAATTGTCTTTGAACGACTACGACGTTATAATCTTAAAATGAACCCTTTAAAGTGCGCCTTTGGTGTCACTTCAGGGAAAATTTTTAGGATTTGTAGTTCGACATCGTGGGATAGAAATTGATCCTCTCAAAATTGAAGCTATTCTAAATATGCCTCCTCCTAAAAATCTAACTCAATTGAGATCCTTCCAAGGGAAATTAGCATACATACGACGTTTCATTTCCAATCTATCGGGTAGATGTCAACCCCTTACTGCCCTTACTAGAAAGGATGCCAAATTCGTGTGGGATGAAAAGTGCCAACATGCCTTTGAAGACATTAAACAATATTTGACAACCCCTCCTGTCTTAGCAGCCCCTGTATTAGGAAGACCTTTAATCCTTTACACCGCGGCATTGGACAATTCACTTGGAGCTTTACTAGCACAAGTAAATGATGAAGGAAAAGAAAATGCGTTATACTACTTGAGTCGTTGTTTACTTCCAACGGAAATAAAATATCCGACAATTGAGAAGCATTGTTTAGCCTTGATCTTCGCAGTTCAAAAGCTAAGACATTATATGCTTTCTCATAAAATAACTCTTATTTCAAGAGTTAACCCGTTACAATATTTAATAACACGACCAACACTTTCTGGGAGATTAGCAAGATGGGCAACGATCTTGTTACAATTCGACATAACATTTGTACCGCTACGTGCTATTAAAAGACAAATCCTAGCAGATTTCTTAGCGGCACACCCAATTCCAACAGGATCACCCCTTAATGACGATCTACATGATGAACAAATATCGAAGTAAAAAATTCTAACATGCAACGATGGGAACTCTACTTTGACGGAGCATCGTCTGCATGGAAAGACAAAGATAAGCAGATAATCATACCAAGCAAAGCCGGAGTAGGATTAATTTTCATTACTCCAGACAAAATGATGATGCCCTTTTCCTATCATTTGACAGAACCATGCACGAATAACGAAGCTGAATATGAAGCGCTCATAACCGGTCTAGAATTGACAATATTAATGGAAATTAAGAATATTGATATCTATGGAGATTCCCAGTTAATTATCAATCAAATTGCTTGGCAAATACAAAATTACGAAACCACGACTTGAGCAATATTCCCGTTACACTCGAAACTACTTCAACAAATTCCCGATGTAACATTTTTCTTAATCCCGAGACGAGACAATTCTCTAGCGGATGCTCTGGCAAAACTTGCAAAGGAATTTGCGTGTCCAGAAGAAGATGACATACCGATTTCTATAAAAGGACGACAAGCTCTTTCTCAAATTGATATGGATAATTTGCATAAAATCGGTGAAAATATGACAATGGCAATAAATGACGAGAAGGATGATTGGCGACAACCAATCATCAAATATTTACAAGCTGGAGAATTACCTGAAAATAGTTCTATTGCCAACCAAATTAAACAAAGAGCATTATCATATGCTCTAATAAATGACATCCTTTACAAACGATCTTTTGATCAAATGTGGTTAAGATGTTTAAACCAAATTGAAGCTCGAGAGATTGTTAAAGAAGTTCATTCGGGTTTATGTGGTGCACATCGATACTGGGCCCAAAATAAAAATGAAAATAAAAAGAATGGGTTATTATTGGCAACAATGATGACGGATTGTCTTGACATCGCAAAGAAATGTCATCGATGTCAAATACATGGAGTAGTTTTACATCAACCTCCAAATGTCCTACATCCAACTATTGCATCATGGCCATTTGAATGTTGGAGTACGACATAGTGGGCCCTATAGATCCTCCATCCTCCAAAGGCCATAAATTTATTCTAGCAACTACTCGACTATTTTTCTAAATGGGCGAAGCAATACCCTTCGAGAAGTCGAGGCGAACAAGTTCTCCACTTCTTTAAAACCCATATCGTTTATAGATTTGGGATTCCTCGAAGAGTCATATCAGATAATGGGTTGGCCTTCAAAAACACAAAAATGAATCACTTCATCCAGAGGCATGGGATTGACTGGAGATATTCCACAATCTATTACCATAAAGCCAATGGATTAGCTGAAGCTTTCAATAAAACATTGGTGCAAATCTTGAAAAAGACATTAAGTAATAGCCCGAGACAGTGGCATGAACGACTAATAGAAGCTTTATGGGCTTATAGAACTACATACCGAACTCCAACACGGTCTACACCATTTGCTTTGGTATATGGTTCTGAAGCCATTTTGCCTCTAGAAGTCCAAATTCCTTCTCTCAGAATCGCAATAACTGATAAGATAACTGAAGAAGAGAATGTCAAGTTGCGACTTGAAGAACTTGAAAATTTGGAGGGCAAGCGTTTGCAAGCCCAACAAAATCTTGAATTATATCAAGCAAAAATGATACGAGCTCACGCCAAACTAGTTCGTCCTAGAACATTTCGAATCGGTGAATTAGTTTTAGTTCTTCGAAGACCTATACTAGCTCATCGAAATATAGGTGGCAAATTCGAACCCATGTGGGAAGGTCCATATGTAATTGAAAAGACCTATTCCGGAGGATCCTACCAATTGGTGGATTGTCAAGGAGAAAGAATCCTACCTCCAATCAATGGGCGTTTTCTAAAGAAATACTACGCGACATAAAAAAAAGAGAAAGAAATGAATAAAGACTTATTTATAAACTGGGACAATAAATTCTCCTTTCAAAAAAAAAATCATCTTTGATGTCTTGTGACATCTCTTTCATTTGTTAAACAAACATTTGAAAATCTGAAATGATATTCTGTCTTGATATTTTCAGGAAAAATGCCCGAAGGCAGATTATTTTTCTCATTCCGAAATAATATGACTTTTGCCTTGGACCGTCGACATATAGACGCGGGGACCAGAGTTCACTTTGATTTCGACCTATTACAGGTTGAATCCATATATCATGGATCGTTACTTTATTTGGTGAATCACAGTGAAGTTAATCTGCAAACAACTTTGATAGAATTTAAACTCCGACAACCCGAAGAATATGACTTCACAATCAGTAATAGCTCAGATGAAGCAGAATTCATGATTGCCCCTGTGCAAGGAGCATCAACATCGGGGACCAAAAATCCAACGACAGGATTCACCAGATCGCAAAGACGAAATCGTAATAATCGACTAAAATGACAAAAACAATTACAAGAGAAACAAGACATGGAAAATATGAGTCAGTTAAAATCACGGACTATCGATACTCCTTTTGAGGAAATAATATCGGAAACGACAAATTTAGACCTTACAGAAAAAGAGGATGGCAAAGCAGTCGTCACTCCACCATCGGTCACACCTGCTCAATATTTGAGGGTATCCGACGGAAAGAATCAATCAGAGGAAGAGATACGACGAATTCATGCCATTGAGTGGAGAACTTTCGAACAATATAAATATGTGAATAAAAGAACAATCAATATTCTGGATGGTCTTAAACTTTTTACCAGAATATTTGATGAGACCGAACAAGTCGCTATCATCAACCACATCATAGAAGCCCGAGATCATGGTAGGGCTGGACGCCTTCGAAGGAGGACCTATTCTGAACCTAGTAAATGGATTCGAGGTAAGGGTAGGCAAACCATTCAATATGGATGTTGCTATAACTATGCAAGAGACAGAGAAGGAACCCTTCCTGAGATTCTACGACATGAACAAGTCGACCCTTTACCCGTTGTGATAATCCAAATTATCAGACGACTCGTCACTTGGGGGATCATACTCCGCGATTGTGTTCCCGATAGCCGCATCATTAATATGTATGATAAAGGGGATTGTATCCCTCCTCACATCGATAGTCATGATTTTGAAAGACCATTTTGTACTCTCTCTTTAATGAATCGCTGCTCCGTGATATTCAGAAGAGAAATACAAATTTTGGGACCCGGAGAATTTGAAGGGACATGCCGCGTCCTTTTAACCCGAGGATCAGTTCTTCTGTTCCAAGGGAACGGTGCAGATTTTGTGAAACACTGCATAGCCAATGTCAACATGCCACGAATCTCCATTACCTTGCGACGAATGAAACCTAACAAACGACCGGATGGATATCAACCGATACCAGAGCTCGAAGGACTAAAGCCTTTGGAACTGCTGTGATTCCATAAATGTCTGAACACCTGAAACATGTTCAACCAATGGTGTTTTGGAGTTGGCGAACTCATTAGTATTTTTAGTGGGAATTTCCACTGGGGTTCTGACCTATATTGGTTGAAAGTTAATTCTCATGTTTGATTATCATAAATTATTCATTTTGTCATTTATTGATTTCAGGACCTGTCGACATATCACAGACAATGGGGATATATTTTCCTTCAACACTTTATTTTATTTCCATAAAAAAAGTCACCAGTACATATTTATTGCAAACAAATTCTTACAGTACATACATATGTACATATCATATAGCACGCTGCAACAAACTACTGATATTTTACATGTCAACAGCTACTGATATATCATACATCGATAACTATAGATATATTATTTGTCGGGAGTTCTTCAGATCATGTTGTAGATTTGGAGATTATCAGATCATCCATAAACATCCTACACTCTCTTGGTGGCGATGGAAAGAAAGGAAATATATGTGGCATGACCACGGTGAGATGTGGTTCGTGGTGTTTGATGATGATGTCATGTCATCGCCATCCAATATATCATATCAATGTCAAGAATTCGCCATCTAATATTAGCCTAATTTTATTCGTATAAATCCTATGAAGGATTTAGAGAATTTTTAGGACTAATAGTAGAAAAAGGTGTTTATGATAATTCTTATATGAGGATATTCTAGAATAACATATCCTAGAATTTTCATATTAAGAAAATCATGGTAAACCAGAGATTTCTGTTTTGGGTTCTTTTAGATCTCCTATAGAGGGAAGCCTCTATAGTTAATTACATCTTAAACAATTCTCGATTGTTTAAGAAAACATCTGATTAATGTTAATCATTTGTTTTCTAGAAGATTTCTTTTAAGGAGAGATGTACCCACTATCACTCCTAAATGTCGTTATATCATGTTATTGAATGCTTTAGGTATTATGTTTAACCTAAAGGTTCTGGTTTTGTTATCATGTCGTTGTTGTGTTGAAAAGTTTCAGTGTTATATGTCTAACCTAAAAGTTTTGTTTTGTTGTCAATGTTGTTGTTTTGTTGAAAAGTTTCGTGTTATATGTCTAACCTAAAAGTTTTGTTTTGTTGTCAATGTTGTTGTCTTGTTGAAAAGTTTCAGAGTTATATGTCTAACCTAAAAGTTTTGTTTTGTTTTGTTGCTAATATTCCGTCGTCGAGCGTCTCCGCAAAACAGAGTTAGCACACCCTATAACATGCAAAGAAAATCTAAACGGAATTTCTTGTCTTCATCCTGCAAAGAAAATATCGTCAGAAATAATATCACAGAATATGTTTTTTTTTTTTGAATGTTAAGCTATTTTAAAATGTCAACTTTATGCTAATCATGTTGTTTTTGAAATGTCAAATTTTCGTTGATTACGTCAACATCAGATTTATGTTGATTATGTCAATTTTAGAATGTCAAATTATGCTGAATTGATCTTGAGTTTGAGCTTAAATTTCGGTGTTCGTGTCTATCAAAAGATTTAAAGTTAAATTCAATACTAATTGAACTAACTCGGGCTTATGCCTGGTCGAACCTAAGTTAAATTCAATGTTGATTGAATTTGATTAACTTGAGTTCATGTCCGTTTGAACTTAAGTTAAAATGCTTAAAGTTAAATTCAATATTGATTGAATTGACTTGGATTCATGTCCGATTGAATCTAAGTTAAATTCAATGTTGATTGAATTTGATTAACTCGAGTTCATGTCTCGTTTGAACTTAAGTTAAAAGGTTTAAAGTTAAATTCAATATTGATCGAATTGACTTGGATTCATGTCCGATCGAATCTAAGTTAAATTCAATGTTGATTGAATTCGATTAACTTGAATTCATGTCTGTTTGAACTTAAGTTAAAAGGTATGATTTTGGATGGACTTAATTAAATTTTAAACCTTGTTTAAATAGGATTTAAAGGTTAATCAAGCCTAATAAATTAGACTTAATTAGAATTATAGACCATTCAAATCCATTTTAGGTAAGGTTTAAGTCTTAATCAAGTCTATTTTTATCAGACTTAGATTTAGGATTGTCTTAAGTTCATTAGGAGTTGAACTCAAGTTCGGTTTGATTTAAGTCTAATGTAGATTAGACTTAACTTTGGTTTAGGTTGAATTTAGGTTCAATATGGATTGGACCTAAGACTTAGATTAACTTGAGTTCAAGTTGGATTGAATTCAAGTTAGGTCATGTTAGAATTTAAGTTTGGTTCAATAGGGATTGAACCTAAAATTTTGGGTTAACTTGAGTTCAAGTTAGATTGAACTCGAGTTAGGTTATGTTTGAGTTAGGTTCAATGTGGATTGAACCTAAAGTTTAGGTTAACTCGAGTTTAAGTTGGTTAGGTTTAGGTTAGGTTCAATGTGGGTTGAACCTAAGGTTTAGGTTAACTTGAGTTCAAGTTAGGTTGGACTCAAGTTAGGTTAGGTTTAGGTTAGGTTCAATGTGGGTTGAACCTAAGGTTTTAGTTAACTTGAGTTCAAGTTAGGTTGACTCAAGTTAGGTAGGTTTAAGTTAGGTTCAATGTGGGTCGAACCTGAGGAGTTTTGGTTAACTCGAGTTCAGCTAGGTTGGACTCAAGTTAGGTTAGGTTTAGGTTAGGTTCAATGTGGGTCGAAGCTAAGGTTTTGGTTAACTCGAGTTCGAGTTAGGTTTGACTCAAGTTAGGTTAGGTTTAGGTTAGGTTCAATGTGGGTTGAACCTAAGGTTTTGGTTAACTTGATTCAGTTAGGTTGGACTCAAGTTAAGTTAGGTTTAGGTTAGGTTCAATGTGGGTTGAACCTAAGGTTTTGGTTAACTTGAGTTCAAGTTAGGTTGGACTCAAGTTAAGTTAGGTTTAAGTTTGATTTAGGTTCAGTGTGGGTTGAACCTAAGTTTGGTTTGACTTAAGTCTAATGTAGATCAGGCTAAAGATAGGTTTAAGTTTGATTTAGGTTCAGTGTGGGTTGAACCTAAGTTTGGTCTTGACTTAAGTCTAATGTAGATCAGTGCTTAAGTTAGGTTTAAGTTTGATTTAGGTTCAATGTGGGTTGAACCTAAGTTTGGTTTGACTTAAGTCTAATGTAGATCAGCTTAAGTTAGGTTTAAGTTTAATTTAGGTTCAATGTGGGTTGAACCTAAGTTTGGTTTGACTTAAGTCTAATGTAGATCGGCTTAAGTTAGGTTTAAGTTTGATTTAGGTTCAGTGTGGGTTGAACCTAAGTTTGGCTCGACTTAAGTCTAATGTAGATCAGGCTTAAGTTAGGTTTAAGTTTGATTTAGGTTCAATGTGGGTTGAACCTAAGTATGGTTTAAGTTTGATTAAACCTTAGTTAGTTAAGGCTTAATGGTTTAATTAGGTCTAAGGGTTAGACCTAATTAGGGTTTAGGTATGATTAAACCTTATTTAGTTAAGGCTTAAAGGTTTAATTAGGTCTAAGGGTTAGACCTACTTAGGGTTTAGATATGATTAAACCTTAGTTAGTTAAGACTTAAAGGTTTAATTAGGTCTAAGGGTTAGACCTAATTAGGGTTTAAGATTGATTAAACCTTAGTTAGTTAAGGCTTAAAGGTTTAATTAGGTCTAAGGGTTAGACCTAATTAGGGTTTAGGTATGGTTAAACCTTAGTTAGTTAAGGCTTAAAGGTTTAATTAGGTCTAAGGGTTAGACCTAATTAGGGTTTAGGTATGATTAAACCTTAGTTAGTTAAGGCTTAAAGGTTTAATTAGGTCTAAGGGTTAGACCTAATTAGGGTTTTTAGTTTTGATTAATTAAGTTTAATATGTCCTTAAACTTAATTAAAAAAATTTAATTTTTATTAAACCTAATTTATGTAAGGTTTAATGGGTTAATTAAGTTTAGTGTGTCTTTAAACTTAATTAAAGGAGTTTAATTTTTATTAAACCTAATTTAGGTAAGGTTTAATGGGTTAATTAAGTTTAGTGTGTCTTTAAACTTAATTAAAGGAGTTTAATTTTTATTAAACCTTATTTAGTGTAAGGTTTAATGGATTAAATGTCATTTTAAACCCTAATCGAATCTAATCTTGTCATTTTAAACTCAAGTGAGGTTTATTGTTAGCTCTATCATAGACTAAAACCATTTTCAAAGTTTTTGTCGATGAAAATAATTTAAATTCATAAAGGGTCATTTTGGGATTAAAATTATTTAATTAATAAATGATTTTATCCCTAAATTTCAAAATGTCATTCAAAATTGTTTTCATGACTTAGGAATATTCTCCTAGGGTTATTATCTCGTTGCCCTATCATTCCTAGTCATTTGTATTTTTATTTTCTTAATTTTCAAATTTTTATAATTATTATTTGAAATAATTACAAAGAAACTTAAAATTTCAAGAAAAGAATCCTAGGCATGTTTTCTGTCCTTAGAAAAATTATGGAAGGTCCCCAAGAACATAAAGATAAATGCCTCAAAGTTTCATAATTTTTTTGATTTATAAATAATTTTTAATAATTAAAATACTCCAGAGAGTATTTAATTAATTAAAAATTAAATACTAAGAATAAAATTATGATTTTGGTCTCATAATTTTCTTCTCTTCAAGAGCTTTCCAGAGGTATTTTTATTTTATTTTTAGGACCTCTGGTTAAAAAGATATGAATTTTTGAAGTTTAAGGGATTAAAAAGAAATTTTCATTTTTTTTTAATATCGCGCCGCCAAAGCTTCCCGCCGTCGACGTGTGTCCTCGGACGCGTCGAACGGACGGGAAGATCCCGTGCAACGGGTCGGACCGCGGGGCTCCGTTCGGCGCAGATCTGCGCCGTCCGTTCCAAAGGCGCCGGATCGGACGGCGCAGAAAATTCGGGATTTAATCCCGAAATTCCGTAGCCATTGAACTTCAAACATTAATATCTCACTCATTTCTTGATGAAATTGAGTGATTTTTTTTTAAATGCTCATCTAGAGAAGTAGTATCAATCCATACGGTGATGATACACTTTTGAGCTAGCAAAATACATGATTTATTAAAAACATGAATTATTTTGCAAATATAAATTCCATACCTCGCCACAAGTGGATCAAGTCGATCGTACCCTATGGTTGTCTTCTTGGACCCCAAGAGAAGATTGTGGAAGCAGCAATTTGTTCCGAAGTTGTGGTTGGAGAGGAATTTGGGAATTGGTCCCGATTTGGGCTGATTTTGAAAATGGCTCAAATCGGCTTAAATGGGTTAGATCTATGGCCGGGTTTCACTCCTAAACGATAGTGGGGACTCTTAGGAAGAACTTTTATGTTGGGAGCAGGAGGATTTGGGCAGCCTATAGGTCTCACTAAATATTTTCTTCCTCCTTAGCTAGTTTCGGCCAAGGGCTCTATTTATAGCCAAATGATGAAGTGGGCTTGCCTTAGGCTGTTCTTGGGCATTACTTATCTCCCCTACATGCTGATTGGGTGATCATTTGGCAGGAGATAAGCTTAGATTTTTCTCTCTAAGTATTTCATGGTAAATATTATCATTTTGTCTCATGTCCATTGGCCATTGTGGGAGGTGAATGGCGAGGTGTTGCAAGGCTTGCTAAGGAGCTTACAACTCAATCCATGAGCTTAGGAAGTGATGACACATAACCTAGCCTATAGCCTAGCCTTCATCATTTCCATTTACCATGGTAAAGAGAGGTTACATGTAAGGTTTTCTCCTCATCAGCGGCTTCGGTGGTGGTCATTTTGGCCCTATGTTGGCCGGCCACCTTAAGGAGGGAATGAGGGAGGTGATGACACCTCATTCCATGCATAACCATGGGGGTTAAGCCATGGATGATGGGCTTTAGGATGGGCTTTAGGATGGGCTTTAAAATGAACTTTAAAATGGACTTTTTATATGTTAAAGAGGCTTTTAAAATGAATTAGCCCAATTAAATATGAAGAGCCCACTTGTACTTTCATCCCTCCCTTTAATTTCCATTTTAATTAAATTTTTTTATTAATTAAAATTGGTGGAAATTATTTGATTAATCAATTTACTAATCGAAAATGATTTCAAATTAATTAATCGATTATTTTTGTCATTTTATGTCATTTTATGATTTTTAATTTAATTTTCATTTTAATTATGTCATTTAAATAAAATGTTGAAAATTAAATCATTAATCATTTTAATTAATCAAAATAATTTTGAAATTAATTATTTGATTAATTTTGTCATTTTTATGTCATTTTTTATCTTTTATAATTAAAATAGATAAGTGTTGATCAATTTTGACTTGGTCGATCCAAGTTAGCCCAAATTGGTCAAATTGATTTTAAGATGTCCAATGTCCGTGATTTTGTCATTGTGGTGCTTTAAATGTGTTAGTGGGTGAAAAGGTTGATTTATGGGTCAATCAGATCGTCATTAGTTCGGTCGACTCACTTGACCAAAGTCGACTTTTTAAAGTCAAAAGGTTGACTATGGGTCAACAAGGTAGGTCACTGTGTCCGGCTCGACCACTCTGACTAAAGTGTCGATCTCATTTTACAACGAGTCAATGCCTTTTCGACCTAAAAAGTCAACTTTGGTCAAACTGGTCAAACCGCACCTAGTGACATACACCGTCGACCCCATAGTCAACCCTATGACCTAAAAAGTCAACTTTGGTCAAATTGGTCAAACCGCACCTAACGACCTATCCTCGTCGACCCCATAGTCACCCCTATGACCTAAAAAGTCAACTTTGGTCAAACTGGTCAAACCGTACCTAATGACGTACACCGTCGACCCCATAAGTCACCCTTATGACCGAAAAGTCAACTTTGGTCAAATCGGTCAAACCGCATCTAACGACCTACACCGTCGACCCCATAGGTCACCCTTATGACCTAAAAAGTCAACTTGGTCAAACCGGTCAAACCGCACCTAATGACCTACCCCGTCGACCCCATAGGTCACCCCTATGACCTAAAAAGTCAACCTTGGTCAAACCGGTCAAACTGCACCTAACGACCTACCCCGTCGACCCCATATGTCACCCCTATGACCTAAAAAGTCAACTTTGGTCAAACCGGTCAAACCGCACCTAATGACCTACACCGTCGACCCCAAAGGTCACCCCTATGACCTAAAAAGTCAACTTTGGTCAAACTCGGTCAAACCGTACCTAGTGACCTACACCGTTGACCCCATAGGTCAACCCTACGACCTAAAAAGTCAACTTTGGTCAAACTGGTCAAACCAAACCTAATGACCTACCCTGTTAACCCCATAGGTCACCCCTATGACCTAAAAAGTCAACTTTGGTCAAACTGGTCAAACCAGACCTAATGACCTACACTGTTG
The DNA here is from genome assembly GCA_022702705.1 of Papilionanthe hookeriana x Papilionanthe teres. Taxonomy (NCBI): domain Eukaryota; kingdom Viridiplantae; phylum Streptophyta; class Magnoliopsida; order Asparagales; family Orchidaceae; genus Papilionanthe; species Papilionanthe hookeriana x Papilionanthe teres. Next base: position 40,448,259 of record CM040426.1, on the reverse strand, counting down.
ACCCTATAGGTCACCCTTATGACATCTATTTTCTCTCTCCAGTTATTGGATATAAGTCCTTTCCTGACACGGAAATCACGGCTTTCTTCTAACCAAATCTTGACATCAAAATTTTGAGGGAAATAGAAAATGACATCTATTTTCTCTCTTCAGTTATCGGATATAAGTCCTTTCCTCGACACGGAAATCACGGCTTTCCTCTAACCAAATCTCGACATCAAAATTTTCGAGGGAAATAGAAATGACATCTATTTTCTCTCTTCGTTATCAGATATAAGTCCTTTCCCGACACGCAAATCACGGCTTTCCTCTAACCAAATTCGATATCGACATTTCGAGGAAAATAGAAAATGACATCTATTTTCTCTCTCGCTATCGGATATAAGTCCTTTCCCCGATACGTAAATCACGACTTTCCTCTAACCAAGTCTTAACATCGACATTTCGAGAAATGGAAAATGACATCCATTTTCTCCTTCCCGTTATAGGTATACGTCCTTTCGACACTGAAATCACGACATTCCTTTAGCAAAATATCAACATCGACATTTCGAGAAATGAAATATGACGTTCATTTTTCCTCCCAATAAATTTCTTTTCAAATACAAGAAGAAAATCTCAAACCAACATAAAAGACATCCGACATCCTCCGAGAGCGATACGATATCCCTCCTTTTGCCGATCATTATGAAACATCTCTGGACCAATTCGGTCAACGCCAATATGTGCGTAATACTTATATAGTATTCTACACATATCGGGCCCTTTGTCGACCTCATTTTACAATGAGTCAATGCCCTTTCGACCTAAAAAGTCAACTTTGGTCAAACTCGGTCAAACCGCACCTAATGACTACCGTCGACCCCATAGTCAACGCTATGACCGAAAAGTCAACTTGACACCAATCGATCAAAGCCGACTTTTGACGTCATACAGTCGACCTCACGAGGTAAAAATGAACGTCATATGTCATTTCGTCAAAATGTCGATGTACGATATTTCACTACAGCGAATGTCGTGATTTCCTATGACCTAAAAAGTCAACTTTGGTCAAATTGGTCAAACTGCACCTAACGACCTACACCTGTCGACCCCATAAGTCACCCCTACGACCTAAAAAGTCAACTTTGGTCAAATTGGTCAAACCAGCATCTAATGACCTACACCCGTCGACCCCATAGGTCACCCTTATGACCTAAAAAGTCAACTTTGGTCAAACTGGTCAAACCGTACCTAGCGACCTACACTCGTTGACCCCATAGTCACCCCTACGACCTAAAAAGTCAACTTTGGTCAAACTGGTCAAACTCGCACCTAATGACCTACACTCGTTGACCCCATAGTCAACCCTTATGACCTAAAAAGTCAACTTTAGTCAAATCGGTCAAACCTGCACCTAATGACCTACACTCGTCGACCCCATAGTCAACCCTATGACCTAAAAAGTCAACTTTGGTCAAACCGGTCAAACCGTACCTAATGACCTACCACTGTCGACCCCATAGGTCACCCCTATGACCTAAAAAGTCAACTTTGGTCAAATTGGTCAAACCGCACCTAATGACCTACATCGTCGACCCCACAGGTCACCCATACGACCTAAAAGTCAACTTTGGTCAAACTCGGTCAAACCGTACCTAATGACCTACACTCGTCGACCCCATAGTCAACCCTTATGACCTAAAAAGTCAACTTTGGTCAAACCGGTCAAACCGCACCTAACGACCTACACCTCGTCGACCCCATAGTCAACCCTATGACCTAAAAAGTCAACTTGGTCAAACCGGTCAAACTGCACCTAATGACCTACACTCGTCGACTCCATAGGTCACCCCTATGACCTAAAAAGTCAACTTTGGTCAAACTGGTCAAACCGTACCTAATGACCTACCCCGTCGACCCCATAGGTCAACCCTATGACCTAAAAAGTCAACTTTGGTCAAACCGGTCAAACCGCACCTAATGACCTACCTCGTTGACCCCATAGGTCACCCCTATGACCTAAAAAGTCAACTTTGGTCAAACCGGTCAAACCGTACCTAATGACCTACATCGTTGACCCCATAGTCACCCCTATGACCTAAAAAGTCAACTTTGGTCAAATCGGTCAAACCGCATCTAATGACCTACACCGTTGACCCCATAGTCACCCCTATGACCTAAAAAGTCAACTTTGGTCAAACTCGGTCAAACCGCACTCTAATGACTCCACCCTGTCGACCCCATAGTCAACCCTATGACCTAAAAAGTCAACTTTGGTCAAATTGTCAAACCGCACCTAGTGACCTACATCGCTGACCCCATAGGTCAACCTTTTCGACCTAAAAAGTCAACTTTGTCAAATCGGTCGACTCGCACCTAATGACCTACCCCGTTGACCCATAAATCAACCTTTTCACCCACTAACACATTTAAAACACCACAATGACAAAATCACAGTACATCGACATCTTAAAATCAATTTCGACCAATTTGGGCTAACTCGGGTCAACCCAAGTCAAAATTGGTCAACACTTATCTATTTTAATTAAAATAGATAAAAAATGACATAAAAATAACAAAATTAATCAAATAATTAATTTCAAAATTATTTTGATTAATTAAAATGATTAATGATTTAATTTTCAACATTTTAATTAAATGACATAATTAAAATGAAAATTAAATTAAAAATCATAAAATGACATAAAATGACAAAAATAATCAATTAATTAATTTGAAATCATTTTCAATTAGTAAATCGATTAATCAAATAATTTCCACCAATTTTAATTAATAAAAAAAATTAATTAAAATGGAAATTAAAGGGGAGGGATGAAAATACAAGTGGGCTCTTCATATTTAATTGGGCTAATTCATTTTAAAAGCCTCTTTAACATATAAAAAGTCCATTTTAAAGTTCATTCTAAAGCCCATCCTAAAGCTCATCCTAAAGCCCATCATCCATGGCTTAACCCCCATGGTTATGCATGGAATGAGGTGTCATCACCTCCCTCATTCCCTCCTTAAGGTGGTCGGCCAACATGGGCCAAAATGACCACCACCCAAGCCACCCAACGAGGAGAAAACCTCACATGTAACCCCTCTTTACCATGGTAAATGGAAATGATGAAGGCTAAAGCATATAGCTAGGTTATGTGTCATCACTTCCTAAGCTCATGGATCGAGTTGTAAGCTCCTTAGCAAGCCTAACAACACCTCACCAGTCACCTCCCACAATGGCCAATGGACAAGAGACAAAGATGATGAATATTCATCATGAAATACTTAGAGAGAAGAATCTAAGCTTATCTCCTGCCAATCGATCACCCAATCAGCATGTAGAGGAGATAAGTAATGCCCAAGAATAACTCTAAGGCAAGCCAACTCCATCATTCGCTATAAATAGGACCCCATGGCCGAAACTAGCTAAGGAGGAAGAAAATATTTAGTGAGACCCATAGCCGCCCAAATCCTCTCGCTCCCAACATAAAAGTTCTTCCTAAGAGTCCCCACTATCTTTTAGGAGTGAAATCCAAGCCATAGTATCTAACCCATTTGAGCCAATTTGAGCCATTTTCAAAATCAGCCCAAATCAGACCAATCTCCTCAAATTCCTCTCCAACCACAACTTCGGAACAAATTGTCGCTTCCACAATCTTCCATCGGGGTCCAAGAAGACAACCATAGAGTCCGATCTGACTTCGATCCACTTGTGGCCAAGGTATGGAATTTATATTTGCAAAATAATTCATGTTTTTAATAAATCATGTATTTTGCTAACTCAAAAGTGTATCATCACCGTATGGATGGATACTACTTCTCTAGATGAGCATTTAAAAAAAAATCACTCAATTTCATCAAGAAATGAGTGAGATATTAACGTTCGAAGTTCAATGGTTACGGAATTTCGGGATTAAATCCCGAATTCTTCGCGCCGTCCGATCCCGCGCCTTCGGAATGGACGGCGCGATCCGCGCGCAACGGAGCCCCGCGGTCCGACCCGTCGCACGGGATCTTCCCGCCCGTTCGACGCGTCCGAGGACACGCGTCGACGGCGGGAAGCTTTGGCGGCGCGATATTAAAAAAAAAAAGAAAATTTCTTTTTAATCCCTTAAACTTCAAAAATTCATATCTCTTTAACCAGAGGTCCTAAAAATAAAATAAAAATACCTCTGGAAAGCTCTTGAAGAGAAGAAAATTATGAGACCAAAATCATAATTTTATTCTTAGTATTTAATTTTTAATTAATTAAATACTCTCTGGAGTATTTTAATTATTAAAAATTATTTATAAATCAAAAAATTATGAAACTTCGAGGCATTTATCTTTATGTTCTTAGGGACCTTCCATAATTTTTCTAAGGACATAAAACATGCCTAGGATACTTTTCTGAATTTTCAAGTTTCTTTGTAATTATTTCAAATAATAATTATAAAAATTTGAAAATTAAGAAAATAAAAATACAAATGACTAGGAATGATATGGCAACAGATAATAACCCTAGGAAAATATTCCTAAGTCATGAAAACAATTTTGAATGACATTTTGAAATTTAGGGATAAAATCATTTATTAATTAAATAATTTTAATCCCAAAATGACCCTTTATGAATTTAAATTATTTTCATCAACAAAAACTTTGAAAATGGTTTTAGTCTATGATAAAGCTGACAATAAACCTCACTTGAGTTTAAAATGACAAGATTAGATTCAATTAGGGTTTAAAATGACATTTAATCCATTAAACCTTACCTAAATTAGGTTTAATAAAAATTAAACTCCTTTAATTAAGTTTAAAGACACACTAAACTTAATTAACCCATTAAACCTTACCTAAATTAGGTTTAATAAAAATTAAACTCTTTTAATTAAGTTTAAAGACACACTAAACTTAATTAACCCATTAAACCTTACATAAATTAGGTTTAATAAAAATTAAACTTTTTTAATTAAGTTTAAAGACACACTAAACTTAATTAACCCATTAAACCTTACATAAATTGGTTTAATAAAATTAATTTTTTTAATTAAGTTTAAGGACATATTAAACTTAATTAATCAAAACTAAACACCCTTAATTAGGTTCTAACATAACCTTAAGACTATACCTAATTAAACCTTAATTAAACCTTAAGCCTTAACTAACTAAGGTTTAATATAAACCTTAAACTCCTAATTACGTGTCTAACCCTATAGCACTCTAATTAAACCTTTAAGCCTTAACTAACTAAGGTTTAATCAAACTTAAACCCTAATTAGGTCTAACCCTTAGACCTAATTAAACCTTTAAGCCTTAACTAACTAAGGTTTAATCATACTTAAACCCTAATTAAGTCTAACCCTGTACTCTAATTAAACCTTTAAGCCTTAACTAACTAAGGTTTAATCATACCTAAACCCTAATTAAGTCTAACCCTTGACTCTAATTAAACCTTTAAGCCTTAACTAACTAAGGTTTAATCAAACTTAAACCCTAATTAGTGTCTAACCCTTAGACCTAATTAAACCTTTAAGCCTTAACTAACTAAGGTTTAATCATACTCTAAACCCTAATTAGTCTAACCCTTAGACCTAATTAAACCTTTAAGCCTTAACTAACTAAGGTTTAATCATACCTAAACCCTAATTAGTGTCTAACCCTAGACCTAATTAAACCATTAAGCCTTAACTAACTAAGGTTTAATCAAACTTAAACCCTACTTAGGTTCAACCCACATTGAACCTAAATCAAACTTAAACCTAACTTAAGCCTTAATCTACACTAAGGTTTAAGTCAAACTTAAACTCTAAGTTCAACCCACACTGAACCTAAATCAAACTTAAACCTAACTTAAGCGTGATCTACATTAGACTTAAGTCAAACCAAACTTAGGTTCAACCCACGTTGAACCTAGATCAGGCTTAAGTTAAATCAAACTTAAACCTAACTTAAGCCTGATATACATTAGACTTAAGTCAAACCAAACTTAGGTTCAACCCACATTGAACCTAAATCAAACTTAAACCTAACTTAAGCCTGATCTACATTAGACTTAAGTCAAACCAAACTTAGGTTCAACCCACATTGAACCTAAATCAAACTTAAACCTAACTTAAGCCTGATCTACATTAGACTTAAGTCAAACCAAACTTAGGTTCAACCCACACTGAACCTAAATCAAACTTAAACCTACCTAACTTGAGTCCAACCTAACTTGAACTCAAGTTAACCAAAACCTTAAGTTCAACCCACATTGAACCTAACCTAAACCTAACCTAACTTGAGTCCAACCTAACTCAACTCAAGTTAACCAAAACCTTAGGTTCAACCCACATCGAACCTAACCTAAACCTAACCTAACTTGAGTCCAACCTAAATTCGAACTCAAGTTAACCAAAACCTTAGGTTCAACCCACATCGAACCTAACCTAAATCCTAACCTAACTTGAGTCCAACCTAACTCGAACTCAAGTTAACCAAAACCCTAGGTTCAACCCACATCGAACCTAACCTAAACCTACCTAACTCGAGTCCAACCTAACTCGAACTCAAGTTAACCAAAACCTTAGGTTCAACCCACATCGAACCTAACCTAAACCTAACCTAACTCGAGTCCAACCTAACTCGAACTCAAGTTAACCTAAACCTTAGTTCAACCCACATTGAACCTAACCTAAACCCAACCCAACTTAAACTCAAGTTAACCTAAACTTTAGGTTCAATCCACATCGAACCTAACTCAAACATAACCCAACTCGAGTTCAATCCAACTCGAACTCAAGTTAACCCAAAATCTTAGGTCCAATCCCTATCGAACCTAACTTAAATTCAAACATGACCTAACTCGAATTCAATCCAACTTCGAACTCAAGTTAATCTAAATCTTAGGTCCAATCCATATCGAACCTAAATTCAACCTAAACCAAAGTTAAGTCTAATCTACATTAGACTTAAATCAAACCGAACTCGAGTTCAACTCCTAATGAACTTAAGACAATCCTAAATCTAAGTCCGATAAAAATAAACTCGATTAAGACTTAAACCTTACCTAAAATGGATTTGAATGGTCTATAATTCTAATTAAGTCTAATTTATTAGTGCTTCGATTAACCTTTAAATCCTATTTAAACAAGGTTTAAAATTTAATTAAGTCCATCCAAAACCATACCTTTTAACTTAAGTTCAAACGTACATGAATTCAAGTTAATCAAATTCAATCAACATCGAATTTAACTTAGATTCAATCGTACATGAATCCAAGTCAATTCAATCAATATCAATTTAACTTTAAACCTTTTAACTTAAGTTCAAACAGACATGAACTCAAGTTAATCAAATTCAATCAACATTGAATTTAACTTAGATTCAATCGTACATGAATCCAAGTCAATTCAATCAATATTGAATTTAACTTTAAACCTTTTAACTTAAGTTCAAACAGTACATGAACTCAAGTTAATCAAATTCAATCAACATTGAATTTAACTTAGGTTCAACCAGCATGAGCCCAAGTTAGTTCAATTAGTATTGAATTTAACTTTAAATCTTTTGATGTAGACACGAACCCGAAATTTAAGCTCAAACTCAAGATCAATTCAACATAATTCGACATTCTAAAATCGACATAATCAACATAAATCTAATGTTGACGTAATCAACGAAAATTCGACATTTCAAAAACAACATGATTAAGCATAAAGTCGACATTTCAAAATAACTTAACATTCAAAAAAAAACATATTCTGTGATATTATTTCGACGATATTTTCTTCATAGGATGAAGACAAGAAATTCCGTTTAGATTTTCTTCGCATGTTATAAAGTGTGCTAACTCGTTTTCGTGACGCCGACGACCGAATATTAGCAACAAAACAAAACAAAACTTTTAGGTTGACATATAACCCGAAACTTTTCAACAAGACAACAACATTGAAAACAAAACAAAACTTTTAGGTTAGACATATAACCCGAAACTTTTCAACAAAACAACAACATTCGACAACAAAACAAAACTTTTAGGTTAGACATATAACCCGAAACTTTTCAACAAAACAACAACATCGACAACAAAACAAAACTTTTAGGTTAGACATATAACCCGAAACTTTTCAACACAACAACGACATGATAACAAAACCGTAACCTTTAGGTTAAACATAATACCTAAAGCATTCAATAACATGATATAACGACATTTAGGAGTGATAATGGTACATCTCTCCTTAAAAGAAATCTTCTAGAAAATAAATGATTAACATTAATCGAAGTTTTCTTAAACAATCAAGAATTGTTTAAGATGTAATTAACTATGAGGCTTCCCTCTATAGGAGATCTAAAAGAACCCAAAACAAATCTCTGGTTTACCATGATTTTTTTAATATGAAAATTCTAGGATACGTTATTCTAGAATATCCTCATATAAGAATTATCATAAACACCTTTTCTACTATTAGTCCTAAAAATTCTCTAAATCCTTCATAGGATTTATACGAATAAAATTAGGCTAATATTAGATGGCGACTCCTTGACATTGATATGATATATTGGATGGCGATGACATGACATCATCATCAAACACCACGAACCACATCCCACCGTGGTCGTGCCACATATATTTCCTTTCTTTCCATCGCACCAATACCTTCCTTTAAAGTTTAATACCATAAAAAATGAGTAAAATGATATTGGAAAAAACGTATATATTTTAGGCGTGTCAGTTATCCACAATATAATTGCTTCACCATAAGTACCCTTTAGATTAGGCCAAAAATTACTATTAGAGGGTATTTAGGACATACTAAATGAGGCTAAAGCCAGACCATTACATCACTCCATGCATATCTCCTCAAGCCCAAGGAGATCCCTGCCAATTTAGCCCATTGGTGGTACACCGGGGTCACGTCGGCTTCAAAATCATGTAAAATTGCATCCTAGAAGTGGACTTGCCCCTAGGTGTCTCGACCCTCGTGTCTAGGCCCCCAATATAGCGCCACATATTTTCCTGTCTTTTAGAAAAAAGGTTATTTTTTAGTAGTTTTGGATGCCTAGGTGCTGAGGATTGGCACCTGGGCTCCCAATCTAGCGCCAGACTTCCAAGTGTCAGTTTTGACAATCTGGGAAGACATTTTGGGCACTAGTTTAGCCCTAAAAATTCTGATTTACACTGGGAGCGCTCGACAGAGGATTTTCTCGACTTGAAAGCTAAGGGAGACGACATATGAGTAAATTATGATCCTCTAACCTCACAAATGAGTTTTTTACTAGTCTACTGATCGGATAATTTGTCATCAACGGACGCTCCAGACTTCAACATTGGTAAAGCGTTCTAATCCCTAATTTTTTCGTAGTGCGAGTAAGAGGGCTCTGTCAATGCCCTTTACTTCAGGGAGGCTTCGAATGATACAATGGGACCTCCAAACACTATAATGGACTTCAAACATGTCCAATGTCCTAAGTTATTTGGTTTAATTTTGGGTTCTCCTAGATGTGGTGAAATCATCAAAAACTCTGGTTTCATGACTCAAGCATATACCAGAGGTCTTGAATGAGCATCTTGATTCGTTGGATGCTATGAACGAGTAGTGAGTCGTCTCGAGTCAGTGATGAGAACACCCTACACATGTGACATAAAAAATTAACACCAACGGTAACTCTGAAATTGTTATAGGTCCACAATACATGCAATAGAATCGCGGATCAGAGATTACTAGATCATGCTTGGGGGCTTAATTGCAGTGTTACTATATGACAAATATTTGATTTAAATAGATATAGATTCCAAACTAGTTCTTGGTGTGAAGAAAAGAAGACATATAACTGTGGTTGTCGCTGGTTAAAGAAACATACACATAGATAGTGAGATTAGCTATTACGACGTACTTAGCATAGTCATTCAATGATATTCTCTAGGTAATGCCAGCTACATTGTATACTTGTTCAACTGTCACTGGTTCAATTCTATTCCAAATCGAGGACTCAAATACTTACGGGTTATGATATCATTAAAGTCAAAATGAGCAGACAATATACGAAACTTGATCAATTTGTTTTGGCATGCCAAACAACCCAGTTTTATCACCTTCGATACTCTGATAGAGCAAGTGATAAAGTTTATTGTGTTGTGGTTATAAAGCATGAACCAAGGAATACTATTGAGCTGATATATAACTAATTCACCAACTAAAAGGCATGTCATAATTTCACATTCAGGTCAGCACAAATAATGAAGTGTTCGCGCTAGAGGATACCACAGGGATTTTTGAAGAGATTCCTATGATTGTGGATGATGAGGAGACTAAAGAAGTTTTAGGCTCATCTTCGACAATAAGTTCCTTTAATGAAACTCAAGAACATTGGTATGTATTTTGGATTAGTGGTTACTGCTACTTTTCTTTTTTAGTTTTGTTGCTTTAGTTTTAGACATAACTGCTACTTATGCCTTTTCCATTTTTTTTTGCACCTTCATTTATTTACTTTTATTTCTGCTCATTATTATTTTTGCTACCAGTTCTAATTTTCTTCATTTGTTTACGAATGTCCATACGCGGTGCTGGTGGTCAGCCAACTGAGAGATCTTGTGTTAGGGTAACATTAAAGATCACCAAGAGGAGCAGGAAGAGGGGGACATTTTCTGTCGTTGTTGCTGCTGCTTCTGCTTCCACAACTGCAACCCCGCCTGCTGTTGCTACACCTCTTGCTAGACTTTCTCCCCCATCTACTACTTCCCCGCTTGCTGCTTCCTCGCGTACTCCTCCACCTACTCCTACTGTTACTGTTGACAAACAAACTCCCCCACACTCTTTCCCTCGCTAGTTCCAATCCCACTTACTGGCACACATGCTGGCACACCTGCTCCCCCAAATCTTAAGGCTGGACCTTCGACTCCTGCCCCCACCCCCTCCCTCCTCGAGGGTACATTTACTATCGGTGAGCGACTCATAAGCTATTTATAACGTTGTACTATGTTTGTTCTTCATTTTATATGTTTTTTGTAACTAATCATTTTCTTAAGCAGGTTCATTCCACACAAGATGCCCGTCACATGCATTATAAAGATTATTAAGAGTAGGTATCGTGAGTCGTATCTCTTTTGGAAGCAGATCTCAACAACCATTCAGGACTTGTGGTTTAGGGAGTTTCAAGTATGATCATGTAATTTAAATCAGAATTATAAATTTAATTTAATTTTTTATAATAACACATGAATTATTTTTTATGTTGTAGAGTTCCTTCACCTGGCTCCCAAAGCACCACAACGAGTCCGTCGGATTCTTTAAGATTCAGGGCAAGTATTAACTTGGTGACATGTTCACCATAGCTCGTATGGATCGGGGAGGAGCTCTATGGTTAGCTGACCACCATCCTGGGCCTCCTTCTTTATGAGAGATAGCAGGAGACAAACCGGGTGAACCGGGTGACGGAGGGAGCCAGGGGAGCCGTGATCCATATTAGAGGATCGATCCATCGTACAGAGCACTACTGGAGATTGGTAAAGCTTTTTTTAAATATTTAAAAATTCAATGGGATATATATAAGTGACGTTAACCAATCGTATATGCTACAAAGGCCAAGGTTGAGTCGTGAGCTCGGTTGCTTCCAGTGGGCCTTGGAGCATTCTTGACCGGTTGCTGCAAGTGAAAAAGACATTTAAAACTTTCTTTTAAATCTTACTATTCAAAGTTTTAATTAAACATTTATTTTAATTTTGCAGGAGGAGTTTGAGTAGCTCTGGGAGAGACGCCTGGCCACATAGCTTGAAACTTCCACCAGCATCAGTGATAGTGGTTCTACCACTTTGCAATCCAAGTTTTAGCTTCGGACTCAGGCAACAAGAAAGAATAAGGGGAGGGTTTATGACCTTGGTGCAAAGGGCACATCCTTTGAGATTGAGATCTTCCGTGGTCACGTACTGAGTTCCTGGAGCTCCTTACAGCCAAACCAAGATGGTATAACCAAGTAGGTCACTGTGATGAATGAAGAGATCTGTTAGTTGGGCGCATAGATGCTGGAAGGTCGGCAATGGGTCAAAGACTTAATAACGTGCATCACATAGACTTTAGCATATCACCGGGGCATGCAACCAATGATATTTGTAGAGGAGGAGGAGGAGGAGAGGGAGGCAAATGAAGATTAGACATTGCTTTCTGTATTTTTGTAGTTTATTTTTAGCATTACTTTGAACATTAACTCTGGATTTTTTTGTTTATATTGTTGTTTTTTAGACAATTTGTTACATTTTATGACATTGCACTATTGATATTTATTTGAGCTATAGTTTGTGTTAACGTTGGTTATCTGTGACTGTATTGTGCAGATTGTGGAAATATAATTACTATTTATATTATTTTTTTTTAAATCGGACATAAATCTGACATAAATAAGACCATAGCCCTTAAATATTCCCGGCTTCGCCTCCGATCTGCGTCTTAAATGTCAGAAGCAAATTTCAAAAAATTGTGGAGTGTCACAAGAGGACCCGATGACTATATATTATAAATTGTTCAATATAAATAAATAACATGAGACACAAATCAGGTTCGTCTATTAATATAAAATAAATGAGTATATATAATAAATTGAACAATTACTCTATTTTAGTATCATCCGGTCGGTCTCACAGAGCTTGCCAGTTTGATTAGTTTGTTGAAATTGGAGTTATGGATGGCTATTAATTGAAGTTTAAATATTCTTTGCTCAAAAGATTGCCTCGAGATACGTGTTATTCCTCGAGATCCATGCCACTTGGTAAAAATTTGTTAGTGATGTATCACTATATATATATAAATGGATGGTCACATTGAGTGCCCAGGTTATGTAATTCTCAGTATTGAGTATTGACATTACAGGAAATACCAAAATTATCTGCTGACAAATTAGCCAGTAATAGCATGAATTTTCGTCTCTAACGTTTGCATGGGTTTTGTGGCTGATTATTTTTGTTGTTGGTATAGTTCCGACTGAAATAATCAGACATATTAATAATGATTGAACATGCGTCTGATTTTGTTCTGCACAAAATTATAGTATATTGCGTAGACTTTTTCAGCCTTAGTATAGCTCGCACAGAATTAAACATCCGCGTATTAAGGACTGCATTAGCGCCCAATTTTCGTTCTCTAGCCCAATCCACTCTTGAAATTGCTTCCTAGCACTATGAGTATACTTAATGTAGCTATTTACTATGAGTCAAGGCTTTTTCTATCGTCAAATTCCATTGTTTAAAAATAGATACACCATCAGTTAACAACTTTCCGATGATTTATTAACATTTGACGTAGCAAAAACCCTTGTCGGTAATTAAAAAACCAACAGATCTTCTAATGGCTTTTAAGTACCGACGGACTTCTGATAGGATATAATTGTCACTATGTTGAATTAGAAATTGTGGGTAAGTTGTCAATTTTCATCGGTTTGTGATTATCAATGGCTAAAACTGTTGGCTGTAGTCGTTGCTTTGTCGTCGAGCAACCGTCGACAATAATTGACGAAGTCCAACGGCTGGAACATGGGTTGATTTGTTGTCACATCAAATGCCTTCAGTTAGGTTTTAATCTTATATCAAAATAATAACCTTTTAGGTCACCTTTGATATGTTGTAGCATTTGTCAAATTTTTTTAGCAGCCAAAACTGTCGAATATGCGTCAGTTATGCATAAGTATTATAACCGACAACTTTTAGTATTGGATAGCATGACAACTGCTTGATACACCATCAGAAGATAGACTGAAATTCGTTAGAAACTTATAGCATCAAAAAAACATAAATTTTCTCTTTGATAGTTACAATTTCCACTGTTGTAATTGGCACAAATAAAAAATACAATAACTACGACACAGTTGAACCAATCCAAACATTTGACAGCAGACAAAATCACAATAATAAAGTATCCAATCAAACAGATAATTAAATAAAATGCATTTAATTAAATATATACATAATTGTTCAATAAAAGAATATTCGCATGTATGTTTAAAAAACATATACAAATGAAAAAAGATCCCTGCTAATCATCCTCCATCTTCTCATCATCATTGTCCTCAATAATATACCTGAATAGCTTGATGTGCTAGAATAAATGGATCAAACCTCATTTATAAGTTGTTCAATTTAACTTTATTGATTTCATATGGGATTAGTGTTTTTTTCTTGATTAGGAACATGTTCGAAGATTGTTGAACATAAATATATTGCACTCAGCACAACCTGATTATCGTAACTATACTACTGCGTGAAGAATGCCGTGGTAGCTAATCTCACTATCCTAGTGGGTGTTTCCTCATAGAATTGCCATAATTATGTCTTCTTTCCTTCACGCCTTGAACTCCTATGAAATCAATAAACATTTATATCAAATTTTTGTCACGTAGTAACATTGCGTTGAACCCCCAAGGAAGACTTATTAAGCCCTAACTTGTAACTCCGTTGCTCCGATTAACCAATTATACATTTCAATATATAATAATTTTTATTATGAAATTTCGAATTACATACAAGTGAATTGAGGAGTTGAAAGTAAATGTAATATGCACCATATCAGAATTCCTTCTTCAAACTTTTTGTTTATAACAAAGTCAACATCTATTTTTAAATTACTCACAAATAACCTGCTCGCATCATTATAAGTTTTATAAGCAAATCCATATAACACACTCAGTAATAACTTTAACAAATTTTAATTATTACAAATCTTAAGCAAGAAATGGCTGAACTACATCACTATTAAGAAGAACATATAAAACCAATGCTCAAAGCAACTTTTCATTAAGGTAGTACCTAACATGTCTCCTTATGCTTCACCCGATATCTTTAGTGCAGGATTTAATCCACCTTATGAAAGTAGAAGGAAAGCCCATTCTATCCATTCTGCCATAAAGAAAAGACGTGTTAACATTATCAAAAGCTTTATTTGGATCAATCTTGAAATAAAATTTCTTTATATGAGAATTGCTAGAGTTAAAAGTCATACAACAATTCTTTGGCTAAAATAATATTATCAGCAATATTATGGACTTTGATAAAAGCTATCTAAGTAGGATGAAAGACATTACGAAGAATAATTTTAAACCTATATGGATGAACTTTGGCATCAACTTTATAAAAAAAATTTAAAGAGAAAAATACCTAAACTCATTAATGATTCGAGCCTAAACATTCTTAGGAGTGAGAGCTATAGCCAAATGTTTAACTCTATTAGAAAACTTAGCTTAATAAAGAAATATTTACTAGCTTTACTATAATTAGAACTAATAATCTACCAATATTTAAAAAAATTAAAGAAAAAACATCTAGGTCAGTAGTTTTATTACTTCCAACGCTAAAAAAAATTAGTATCCTCATTAAAAAACTCATGCAAAAGGGCTTCACTTTCAGAGCTATTAATAATATTAGCAAAAGGAAAGAGATTATCATGAGAAAAAAATGATACCATTATTGCTATTGAGGAAATTATTGAAAAGGAGATAGCCTCATTTGCAATATGATAATGAAGGTGAATATAAGAATGATTAACAAAAGAATATTTAATGAAATTGGCACTCTTCCTATTTTTAGCTCTTTGATAAAAAAACTTAATTTCATCCTCCCCTTTAGAGAGACAAGACTAATTAGCTCTTTTTTTTAAAAAAATATATTAACAAGTAAAGCATCTGGTAACTCCTTTTGATTATGAGACAAAAGATAAAGCAGATCTTTACAAGAGGATTTCAATCTAACTGATTTATCAAAACATTCTGCTTCCTCATCAATAGACATATAAAGAGAGTTGTCATTGTATCACTTTATGTTTTTCAAATCCTTCTTAACATTATTCAATCTATTGCAAAGAGAGGAAATAGCTAGGATCCCCATTAATCTTAATGTTCCAAGTGGTATAAATAATATCAAGATAATTAGGACAGTAACTCCAAAAAATATTATACATATATTTATATTTAGGCTGATAAGAATTACCCAAATGTAAATAATAAAAGAGTGATCAGAAAAATAAAGATCCATGACTTTATAAAAGAGCATGGAAAATAGTTCATTTAGTTAGTATTACATAACTCCCTATATAAAAGACATCAATCCAATTGATTGTTAAGTTAACTAAAATGTTAACCAATATTTTGTAATTCAAGTAAATTAGCAAAAAAAAATGAAGTTTTTAAATTGAAATAACAAACTAGGGATTGGAGGAGAACGACCAATGTTGTCTTCAATATGACGAGTGTAATTATAATCACCTAGAAAAATCTATGGGTCATTAATACTACATGCAAGAGAAGCCAAATCATCCCAAAGATCCTTCCTAACAAGGGCATTATTATCAACATTAACAAATATAAGAAAGATATTGATAGAGAAAGGATAATGAATATGCCCATGAATAAATTGAGCTTTATTAATAGGAGCATAAGAAGATAGGAAATAAGAATTCCATTTAACCAAAGGTCGACGATAATCAACACATTGAAAATTATTCACATTTCCCTCGTTAGATGTATATTTAAATGTTTAGAATGGATTTGACATAAAAATATAATGAAAGCTTAGTTATAAAAAGAAAAAAAATATGAATGTTATGTTCCTTAAGTACTTTCCTGAAATAAGCAATACGAGCTTCGTTATTCAGTACCCTAACATTCCAAACGAAAATAATAAAAAATAGCATTAAAAAAATGAAATAAAAATTTAGTAAAGTATATTATTCCCTTTAAGTCTTCCTTTCTTGGCTTATAAGTAAGAAATGAGAAAGAAGAAGAACGAAGAGTAATAGAAATAACAACAACATTACTAGAACGTTTTATGCCAATAATCTCAATAACAATAGATTGAACTGAAGCATTCTCAAAACTTATATTTCTCAAAGCTACAAAAGAGTTTAAACCCTAAGAAATAATATTATAAAAATTCTCAAAAACATTAAGTACCACATTTTTCGGTTCTTTTTGTGACTTAGAGTCGCCAGCAAGTGTAGTAATCACCTTAGCATTGTTATTTCAAATGAGCCCTCATACTTGAATCGTATGAACGATTCAAAGTAAATGAGGTATCAGAAAAGAAAGAATTAAGAAGGAGACTTGGGAGACAAATTGAAGAAAAGACTTGGTGAGCTTATGTGAGATAAAACTAGTGTGATTGGTTAAGGGTGTAAATCCGAACAAGATCAGAATGAGACAGCTTCAATTGAATGTAAATTAAAGAAAACCTACATAAGCTACCTAAGTAACAAGAGAACCAAAAGAATGTTTTGTTCTAGGTTCAATACCTACTCCGAAAGGAACATATCCTTTTGGTTAATTTGAGCTTGGGGAGTGCCCAAGAATACCGTTGATTAGAGAAGTCCAGCTTACATTGTGATGACTAGTCGAGGGTGTCATAAAGAAAGGTTACCTCACATGAATATCTCATGGCTTTCAAAGCTCTTGGTAAGCCTAATACCATGGAATGGATCTCTCACATCCTAAATGGGTAGCAGCTTATCGGCACATGAGGTCTATGAAATAAACGGGTCATTCCGTAGGGTCCACACTATGCTTCCAATGTCTAACCGTGTCATAAGGGTAGAAGGTGAATTACCGTATCCTAAATGGACAATGGCTTATCCACAATCAGGTCCTTTAAAAATAACATCAACGAAATGTATAAGGGAGTGACAAGGCTCAAAAGTTGTGTAGCAATGGAAGGTGGAGTAATTCTAAGGTAGAGATAGCTGGGCCAGGATACCGCGGATCCGGCATCCTTAGCTATTGGGACCCCAAGTTTACTAGGTCATGAAAGTAGTCGACCAAATGAAACAGAAGTTTACTTTATCAGTAATATGTGAATTGCATCATCCAAGGGTGCCTCGATAGCTCTAAGACCAAGAGAAGGAAACTCTAATCCTATAACCCTATGCAGCCAGGAGGAGCAGAGGTTGGACTTATTCCTACCAAAGTGGCGACGAAGTCGCTGGAGTGAAAAGAGGAGAGAGAGATCTAGCTATAAAGCTAAACATGATCCCACAAAGGAATTTCTCCCCGTATGGGTTGGAGAAGCCACTAACACCCTAAGCGACTAGATGACCACCTAAGTAGAAATCTATGCTGGGTCGATCAGGCTGGAGAAGCACGGGGACATCTTCTCAAGCGTTGTTGACCTCACTTTTGTTGAGGTCTAATCTTTCCTTAGATTAGCCTAAAGTCTAGCCATAGGACTTACCTGGTGACTATCTTAGAAGACTAGCAATGGAACCCTTACCTCATAGAAATTCAAAACACTTCTTTGCTTCACTTAAAATTTTCAAATGCTTAAAGTCTAACCTCTAAATAATTAGGAGGATGGGGCTAAGCATAAGGAATCTAAAGAGGAGTTCCTCATAGGATGGTCAAGCCTTAAGACTGTGGTCTGGAGCTAGCACACACACACTTGCACATTACACTTACACTCACTACCTCACAACCCTAAACCAAACATACCAAATTTCCTCACACTCTACTCTTTTAGAAACTCATGTGGGTGGTTCCTTAAGCCCTTGGCCCTAGGCTAGGGTTTGGGTTAGAACCAACACATGGAGGATCCAAAGTGAGATTTCTCTTGGTCCATGGCTTAAATGGGTTACCATTCTCATTTAACCACAATTTTACAAAAATTCCAACTTTGACCCCTTACCATTTAAAACTCCACCAAATTATAAAATTACCCCTAAACCTTAATTTTGACCAAAATCATAAAAATGCCCAAATTAGCCAATTTTCTCCACAAATCATCCAAAAACATTCCTTACCACTCAAAATATCCAAAACACCTCAAATTTACCAAAATTCTCAAAATACCCCCAAAATTACCAAAATGCCTCTTCAAATCCAAAAATTTCAAAAAATCCCAAAAACTCCAAAATCATCACAAATGTCTCCAAAATTAATTTGAACCACTTCACTTGACCCAATTTGACCAAATTGACCAATTTTGACTAAAACCCTCAAATTGCCCCTTTAAGCCCAAAATACCTAAATCACCTCCAATGTCCACCCAATAGACCCTAATTCTCCCCCAATTTCAATTCTAAATTAAAATTCATCATCCCTAATCTCAATTCAAACGAAATCCAATTCAAATTTGACCCAATTTCAAACCCAATTTCAATCCAAACCAAAAAGCCCCAATTTTGGCCATATGACCTAAATCCCCCAAATTGAACCTCTTAGCCAAGTTGATTTCCCCAAATTTGAATTCTAAACTCTTCATAACATTCTTACAAACCAAAATGATTCATCAATTGACCCAAATTTGAGCCCAAAATTCACCCAAAACCAATCCAAATCAAAATCTCCAAATTTGCCTCAAATGTGCCACATGCCCAAATTTCACCAAATTGAATCCCCTAAACCCAAAATTTCCACCCAATTATTGTTGAAAACACTTTTTGAATATTTCCTACTGACACGCCTAAAATATATATGCTTTTTGCTATATTATTTTACTTATTTTTTGATGATATTACACTTTAAAGGAAGGTATTTTGTATGTTTTTTAGTTTTAGGTACAAGAAATGGCGATTGGAGCAAAAGGAAGCAAAAACGGTGCAATTTGGAGCAAAAACGAGCAAGAAATGAAATTACGCACGACACCTTTCGATAAGTCTTTTGATGCTTAATCTCTTTTACACTTCTTGCATATTTTTGAATGAGATTACACTTTAAAGAAAGGTTGTTTTTATGCTTATTTTGTAGGGCTATCTGTTACGAACGTAACGCAACTGAAATGGGGCGAAACGGAGTTGAAACGGAGCCAAACGAAGCAAAATCGTGGAGCCGCGCAGCTACTCGCTCGCCGACGGCGAGGTCGATCTCGCCGACGGCGAGATTTACCCGAGAGCACCGAAATAAGCCCGAAAAGCTCGCCGACAGCTGAGCTCGAACCCGCCGACGACGGCCGGAAGCTTCTGGACCGACTTTTGGGCGGTTATGGCTGAAATTCGACGTATCTGGACGCTTTTTCGAATGGGTGCTTATGGAAACTCTTCAAACTTCATCCGTACTCTTTAAAATGGCGAATATGGGTTAGATTAGGAGGAATTTTAGAGAGAAACAATAGAGGAAAGGAGAGAAAAACTTAGAGGAATGTTTAGGATTTTTAGATTAAGAGTAGAAATGTAGATTTCTACCCTTTTGGAGAAATTGGAGAGGAGATTTTGAGAGAATTTGTAAGGGACTTCGCTAGCATTGCATGGATCGCCGGGAGACTTTATGGGAGAGATCTTTGTCTTTCTTTCAAAGGGAAAAAGCTAAGTATTGTTCTTCATTATCTTATGATTTTGTAAACATTTATTTAGTGGATTTGCTTTGGTTACATGAAGTTTCCTTTGTGTTTTCTTCGTGCTTTGTGACGTATCTCTCTTACTTAATCTTCTTCTTTGGAAATAGTGGCATGAGAAGATTATGTCATTATTTTCATTTTACTTTTCTTTTACAATGAGTAGAAATCATGTTTAGGATTTTGTGATGCATGGTAGAAGTAAATTTAATTATAAATGTGATGGTTTTTACTTGCACTTCATTTACATTGCAATAAGGGCCCATTGTAGTGTTAAAATTCGTTGTAATTGCATCGACCCGAAAGGGCGGTGTAATTCTCAACAAAGTGGAACCACATTCAAATTCCATGGATGGTGAAGTTCATGGGAATTGAATGCAAATAAATAGGGAAATATAATTATCGGGCGTAGAATTGGAGATTTTAGAGTGACGAGGCTAAAATCTTCGATTCGGTCCTATCGTTTGAGTCTTGAAGTGTAGATGTTAGCCCTCGGGCGAGGGGAACGTGGGAGCTCCGAAGTGGCGGCCGGTATCCTCCCGGCTAGCCGCAGATTCGGTAATCGAAGCATAGGATTAGTCGATGTTCTTTATGCACGGACCAAAGGGTAAAGAATAGGATTGCTCCTATTTGGCACATACAATATTTAATGCATCTCAATCCTATACATTATCTATTTCATTACATAAGAATAGTAGTTTTTAATATCTCAAAAATTCTCCAAACCAATTCATCCAAAAAGGGTTATCTTTAGAATTATTATTTGCATTTAGATATAGTTACTATCTTTACTTTTAACACTTGCATTTAGGAATAGTTGCTAGATAAAACACAATCTTAATCGACATTCCAAACTAAAGACTATTAGTAGTAGACTAGAATTTGACTAAAGACTTCTTACTTCACTTCCTCGTGGGATCGATACTGGGGTTTTTAAAGAAAACTCTATATTACTTGAAACGATACGTATACTTGCGTAGTACCCTATAGTGTGTAAAATATTTTCTAATTTTTATATCATTTAAGATTTTGCACACTAGCCGCTATTTATAAATCGGGTCAAGTTTTTTGTGCCATCTTTTGGAAGTTAATTCTTTGCGTAATTGCGGGTCGGGTCGAGTTTTTGGCGCCGTTGCCGGGAAGCTTCGGTAAGAACTTTAGGAGAATTTTAGTTGAAGCAATTAGGCTTAGATTTGGAAAAGCTGTAGTGTAGTAAAAACTATTTTTGTGTGAAAAATTTTTTTTGTTGTATGAAACATTGTTGTGAAAAAAGTGTTTGTGTGAAAAATATGGTGTTCGTAAAAATATTTTGTTGTGTTGAATATATTTCTTCGTTTATTTGTTTAATTGTTAATATATTATTTGTTGTGTTACGTATGCGAAACAAAGGATCTATAGGACTTGTGCCTTATTATCCCGAGTTTGAAGAAAATAAAAAAATAAAAATTCAGAAAGAACTCGAAAAACTAGAAGTGGAAATGGAAAACTTTCAAGATAATAAATTGAAAAATC
Organism: Papilionanthe hookeriana x Papilionanthe teres; assembly: GCA_022702705.1. Classification (NCBI taxonomy): domain Eukaryota; kingdom Viridiplantae; phylum Streptophyta; class Magnoliopsida; order Asparagales; family Orchidaceae; genus Papilionanthe; species Papilionanthe hookeriana x Papilionanthe teres. The sequence goes on along the minus strand of CM040426.1, from coordinate 40,426,511 downwards.
ATCATAAATTATTGAGGGATTGCATAAATCCTACGACAAATGAAATTCACTTAAGTATACAATACCATGTCGTATAAGCTGACTCATTTGAAATAAATTCTGAGATTATCCAACTGGTGCAGAACAATCAGTTTAGAGGAACTCCTTTGGAGGAACCGTATTTACACTTATCAAATTTTCTAGAACTTTGTGCTACATTTCATTATAACGGTATGTCAGACGATGCTGTTAGACTAAGGCTTTTTCCTTTCTCAGCTGAGGGATAAGGCTAAAATATGGTTATATTCATTAGCACTTAGCTCTATTAAAAATTGGGAGGAGTTAAGTCGGAAATTCCTAGCTAAGTATTTTCCACCTTCGAGGACTACTAAACTTAGAAACGATATTATCTCATTTTGTCGATATGAAGGGGAATCGATATACGAAGCACAGGAAAGATTTAAGGAACTCTAAGAAAGTGTCCACACCATGCTCTGCCCGATTGGTTAATCATTCAAACTTTTTACAATGGGTTAGTAGGATATCTTAGGTCTATAATTGATGCTGCCATGTGGTGGATCATTAATGTCGAAATCATTTGATGAAGCATATGCATTAATTGAAAAAATGGCTACGAATGAATTTCAATGGCCCTCTGCAAGGGTAAATAATAAAAATGTAGCTAGTATTTATGATACAGATACGATTTCAATTCTTGCATCTCAGATTGCTGCAATATCAAGGAAGTTGGACCAATTTGGAATGAACCAACCTCAATTTACTCCTGTAAGTGAGGAAAGTTCATTAGATCATATAATTGATTCTAAATTATCATATGAGAATTTAAATACCATAAACAACCCGTACTCTAACTTTTACAACCCAGGTTAGGAGAACCTTCCTAAATTTAACAGGAATCCTACTATTGACGATGGAAACCAACAATGGGAAAATAATCATGCAAATCATAATGGAAGTTGGAATAATCAGGGGAACACAAACTATAGACCTTCATATCCACCGGACTCTAACAATGATCAACAATTTGAGGATAAGAAAATGTTTATGGAAGAAGTGGTATTGCAAATGGGAAACCAGTTGCAAAGTCAAAATGTTGCGATTAGAAACATAGAGAATCAACTGGGACAAATTGCTAATTCACTTCGCAATAGACCACAAGGAACACTCCCTAGCAACAATGAGATCAACCCTAAAGAGAACACTAATGAACAAATAAAAGCTGTCCAATTAAAAATTGGAAGAGATATAGAGGATGTGGTTAGAAAAGGGAAAGATGTTGTGAGAGAAACAAAGGAAACTAAAAGACCTGAAGAACATGTTTCTAAGGATCTAGAAAAATTAATATCTCCAACTAAAATCAGTTTGGAAAAACCACCACCTCTATTTCCTCAAAGACTTAGATAGCATGAGTTGGATAAAAAATTTTCAAAGTTCATGAAAGTACTTAAGAAGTTAACGATAAATATTCCTCTCACTGAAGCTTTGGAACAGATGACAAATTATGAAAAGTTTATAAATGATATATTAAACAAGAAAAGGAAATTTGGGGATTACGAGACGATTGCAATAAGTGAGGAGTGCAGCATATATACTTCGGAAAAATTTTTCTCGGAAACTTAAAGATCCTTATAACTTTACAATTCCTTGTGCGATTGGAGAAAAATTATGTGGAAAAGCTTTATGTGATTTAGGAGTGAGCATTAATGTGATGCCTCTATCTATATTTAAAAGGTTAGGTTTAATCGATATTTCTCCCACTACTGTAACCCTTATGTTAGCTGATCGATCTATCATTTATCCAAAAGGAATTATAGAAGATGTGCTTGTTAAAGTGGATAAATTTATCTTTCCCTTGGACTTTATTGTGTTAGATATGGAGGAAGATAAGGAAATTCCAATTATTTTAGGGAGACCTTTCCTTGTTACTGGACAAGCTATGATAGATGTGCAAAAAGGAGAGTTGACTATGAATATTAATGACCATGAAGTCACTTTTGATGTATTAAAGACTATGAAATATCCAGTTGAGAGAAAAGATGATGATTGTTTTTGGATGGATGAAATTGATTATTTAAGTAAAGACCATTTCCAAGAAATTTTTGAGGGTAAGTTAGCAGATGACATTGAAATAGATTTTCATGATGATTCGAAAAGGTTATTTAATGAAGACTGTATGTATGTTTAGGAGAGATGTGAAATGATGGACTCTACCAAAAATAGTAAACATTTAATTCCATCTGTTGAAAAATCTCATGAACTTATAATGGATGAACCCCATATAATTTTAAAGCCTATCTATTTAGGGAATTCATCTATACAACCAGTCTTTATATCTTTAGATACAACTCAATCACAAGAAAAACCTGAATTAAATGATGAACATGATAAAATTATTGAACTAGGACTTGGAAGAGAATTTGAGGATAAATTTCAAAAGAACTTTGAGTTGAGAAAAGAGGATAAGGATATTGGAAGACCATTGGAAGAAATTCCTAAGGAATTAAAAAAACCTATTTTCTCAACTAGGATAGATCCTCCATCATTTAATAATTATAAAGGGGAAGAATTGGAAGATAACTTGAATCATAAGAGTGACATAGAAGAATTTGATCTTGAATCTGAATTATTTAAAGAGAATTTGATCCAAAATTTGGGAGATATTGAAGTATCTTATAAAGATCCATTTCTTATAAATTTCAAAGATTATATTAATATGCAATTTCAGAAAATTAATAGAAGAATATTGGATCTTGAAAGAAATATGACGAACATAGATATGAATTCATCTGAAAATGAAGAGTCGAATGAAAAATTAAAATTTGAGGATTTTATAGGAATCCCTGGATCTGGAAATGATTGGGCGATTGATCGAGGATTACTTAAATGGAATTTTGATCCAGGTGGAATCATATGTCGGGCTAATGACATTAAACCAAGCGCCTGATGGGAGGCAACCCATAGTTATCATTGTGTTTTGATTTAGTATGTTTTGAGAGTCGTGATTGTTAGTGTTGTATGATGTTTGCTTTATAATGTATTGATAAGTTCGATTGATGAGTGGTAGATGTTTAGATTGTTAGTAGTTTGATCTTTGTGTGTTTTGAGGGAGGTGATTCCTTAACTTCTTATTATAGTTTCATCTTAGTTTGTTACTTCCTTTCTACAACTTTATTTTCATTAGGTAGGAGTCGCGAACCTATTTGATGAATACCATATGGATGATCTTACACTATCTTTATAACTGTTATAGGTGCTTAATTATAAGAATTAGATGATACTTGAGATTGGTGTCCTGAAACCAATTTATTAGGGATAATCTAATCTTTGAGATTATAATCTATAAAATCATTTTAAAGTACCTAATTTACTAGTGTAGTGATTCCGTTAGAAATTGGAAGTAAATTAGTGAGATGCGATGAGATAAAGGAAGAATTGACCTCATTTATCATTTGTGTTTGTATTTGAATTGTGTGTTTATGTTTGTATTACAACTTTATTTAGGTCTTGAAGAACATTTTTATATTCCCTTGCTGAAACATGCTATGCTAGTTAGACTTTGATTTAGTTAATTTCATTCTGACATGATTAGTTTAAATTTACTTTCTTTGCATATCGTTACGTCCTAATGAATAATTGTAAATGGGTTTTGATAGACATTTGTGGTAGATAGAATTTTTAAACTGTTTTCTTCCTGCTTATATTTTCTGTACTAAATGCTACATATGTTAAAAACTAAGTTTGGGGGTAGGAAGAAAAAAAAAATTTTAATGCGAAAATACTTCCTTTTAGTGTAATTTTATTACAAGCATGTTTTAGGTTAGCTTTACTTTCTTCTACAGTCATTTTATCCTGATTATGCATGATATGAATTTGATAGGATGTTGTAGTAGTAAGTAAATTCAACCTTTACTTTTTCTTCCTGCTACATTTTATGGAATTAATTGTAAAATATTTTTAAAAATTTAAGTTTGGGGGGAAGAAAAATTTTAACTCTTATTTGTTCTCAATTGTTATATTTTCAAAAATTATTAGCATAACTTCTGGCAATTGAAACTCGCTTGAGATAACTAAATTTTTTTTTATTTCACTTGAATATTATGGAATGATTGGATGAAAGTTTTTAGTAATAAAAGTTAATTTTATAAGGGTAAGATATTTGGTATGAAAGAATTTGATTATAGTTAACTATTTAAAGTAAAGAAAACTGTATTTTTGAAATATTAAGATACTTAAAGTATTATGTGTTAAGAAAAGATTGTGACTTTATGATGAATAATAAAGCTCATACATAATTATAAAGTAAGGATATGATTTAAGTTTGAACTTTAGAAAGAGGAGAGTGAAGTTCAAAATCATTACAGGCTCTCCAGATACAATAATCCTCATATAAAAAAAAAAAGAAAAAAATAAGAGAGTGAAAAAAAAAGGATTGAAAATGATCCCGAAAGAAAAGAAAAAAAAAGAAAGAAAAATATTTATGAGGAGAAGCTTGAGGAGATGTCTAATCAAAAATTGGCTTCACTTGAGTCACCCTAAAGGGAGAACTTGATTTCATTTACGAATTTATATTTAAAGTATTGGCCTACATTCTGATGAAGTTTACATGAACTCCTTTTTCACATAATCTTTCAAGGCAATCTTAATGTGACAAATTATGGTTTATCTTGAAATAAATAGAAAACTAGAACCCTTAGACTTGATTGCTGAATATTATTATACTTGTAGTGTTAACCTGAGTTACTGAATTTCTTTCTAAAAGTCTAACCAATATATTCTTTTAAATAAAAAATTTTAGTGTCTTACAGGTGAAAATTACATTGCCTTGAGTTATATTTTTATGTAGTAAAAGTGTTACTTGAGGACAAGTAACAGTTAAGTTTGGGGGTATTTGACACGCCTAAAATATATATGCTTTTTGCTATATCATTTTACTTATTTTTTGATGATATTACACTTTAAAGGAAGGTATTTTGTATGTTTTTTAGTTTTAGGTACAAGAAATGGCGATTGGAGCAAAAGGAAGCAAAAACGGTGCAATTTGGAGCAAAAACGAGCAAGAAATGAAATTCTGCCCTGACACCTTTCGATAAGTCTTTTGATGCTTAATCTATTTTACACTTCTTGCATATTTTTGAATTAGATTACACTTTAAAGAAAGGTTGTTTTTATGCTTATTTTGTAGGGCTATCTGTTACAAACGCAACGCAACTGAAATGGGGCGAAACGGAGTTGAAACGGAGACAAACGGAGCAAAACCATGGAGGGCGCAGCAGCCTGCTCGCCGACGGCGAGGTCGATCTCTCCGATGGCGAGATTTACCCGAGAGCACCGAAATAAGCCCTAAAAGCTAGCCGACAGCGAGCTCGAACCCGCTGACGGCGGTCGCAAGCTTCTGGACCGACTTTTGGGCGGTTATGGCCGAAATTCGACGTATTTGGACGCTTTTCGAAGGGGTGCTTATGGAAACTCTTCAAACTTCATCCGTACTCTTTAAAATGGCGAATATGGGTTAGATTAGGAGGAATTTTAGAGAGAAACAATAGAGGAAAGGAGAGAAAAACTTAGAGGAATGTTTAGGATTTTTAGATTAAGAGTAGAAATGTAGATTTCTACCCTTTTGGAGAGATTGGAGAGGAGATTTTGAGAGAATTTGTAAGGGACTTCGCTAGCATTGCATGGATCGCCGGGAGACTTTATGGGAGAGATCTTTGTCTTTCTTTCAAGGGGAAAAAGCTAAGTATTGTTCTTCATTATCTTATGATTTTGTAAACATTTATTTAGTGGATTTGCTTTGGTTACATGAGGTTTCCTTTGTGTTTTCTTCGTGCTTTGTGACGTATCTCTCTTACTTAATCTTCTTCTTTGGAAATAGTGGCATGAGAAGATTATGCCATTATTTTCATTTTACTTTTCTTTTACAATGAGTAGAAATCATGTTTAGGATTTTGTGATGCATGGTAGAAGTAAATTTAATTATAAATGTGATGGTTTTTACTTGCACTTCATTTACATTGCAATAAGGGCCCATTGTAGTGTTAAAATTCGTTGTAATTGCATCGACCCGAAAGGGCGATGTAATTCTCAACAAAGTGGAACCACATTCAAATTCCATGGATGGTGAAGTTCATGGGAATTGAATGCAAATAAATAGGGAAATATAATTATCGGGCGTAGAATTGGAGATTTTAGAGTGACAGACAAAAATCTTCAATTCGGTCCTATCGTTTGGTGTTGAAGTGTAGATGTTAGCCCTCGGGCGAGGGAACGTGGGAGCTCGAAGTGGCGTCGGTATCCTCCCGACCTAGCCGCAGATTCAGTAATCAAACATAGGATTAGTCAATGTTCTTTATGCCTGGACCAAAGGGTAAAGAATTGGATTGCTCCTATTTGGCACATACAAATGCATCTCAATCCTATAAATTATCTATTTCATTACATAAGAATAGTAGTTTTTAATATCTCAAAATTCTCCAAACCAATTCATCCAAAAAGGGTTATCTTTAGAATTATTATTTGCATTTAGATATAGTTACTATCTTTACGTTTAACACTTGCATTTAGGAATAGTTGCTAGATAAACACAATCTTAATCGACATTCCAAACTAAAGACTATTAGTAGTAGACTAGAATTTGACTAAAGACTTCTTACTTCACTTCCTCGTGAGATCGATACTGGAGTTTTTAAAGAAAACTCTATATTACTTGAAACGATACGTATACTTGCGTAGTACCCCTAGTGTGTAAAATATTTTCTAATTTTTATATCATTTAAGATTTTGCACACTAGCCGATATTTATAAATTGGGTCAAGTTTTTTTGGCCATCTTTTGGAAGTTAATTTACTGCGTAATTGCGGGTCGGGTCACCTACATCAATTTGAACCACAATTGACCCCTTAATCTCACTCTAGCCTAACCTAAATCCAAGTCTAACCCATGTTAGCCCAAATTAACAAAGTGTCCAAATTCTACCAGATCCATCTCCCAAATCAATTCAAAACCACTCCAAACATTTTCCAAACTCTTCATAACAATCATACACACCATATTTCTCAATCAATTTGAACCAACCCAAGCTAGTCCAACATTGATCCAAATTACCTCAAATTGAACCCATAACCCAAATTGAGCAAACCAACCCAAATTGATCAAGCCAAGGCCACCACATCCAAGATGTGAGCCCTAGGGATCGGCTAGAGCCATCTAGCCCAAGCTACATGAGACATGAACCATGGGTCCCTTAATTTAGGGGATCTCCATCCTTAAATGACCAAATCATATATTTCTTTGCCCAAAGCATTCCCCGAACCCATTAATCACCATTAAGTCTCCCCTCTGGCTCACATGACCACCTGAACACCTCTCCTGGCCTGGTCGGCCGGCCTAGTCGCCGAAGGAGCCAAAAACCAAGAGCCACCAACTCAAATTTAAACCAAAATTGGCCCAGCCTCTATGTCTAACTCCAATTGGTCAATGATACCTTTCTGCCTTGCACCTAAGCAGCTAATTGAACCCACCAACAGGTCCTGAGCTTCACCTCAGCCATGGCTATTTAAACCCCACCTCTTCACGGCCAAAGCAGGAGATGCACATTTTACCTTGGGGAGACTCTGCCAAATTTCTTTCAGAGCCTCCTCTAAGACTCTTAAGCTCGAGCCAACCAACCTCCAGCACTAGCCCCCACTGCCTAAGTTCAAATTTTGAGCTCAAGCTTCAACTGAAACATGACACAATTCACCACAGCTCCACACTACTCCAAAATCCAATTAATTGCATCCACACCATCCCCATACTGAGAGAAGAAGATCCCCCATAAAAGCCCCATCACAAACCCCCTCCAACCTTGACTTTGATCAACACCTGAATTTTATTCTAATCGAATTTAGGTCCAGGCATTTCACTAGAGTGGGGGACTCTATCTGATTGAGGCCTCCCCTCTCAGACCAAGGTATTGAACTTCACCTTCTTCCCGAGCCTATTTCGATTATTCATGCACATTGAGTTGATTTCAGGCTAGGTTAACCAATAGATAGGTTCGTCTGGGTCTGATGAGTCCATAGAAACAAAACTGAAGTGATTTGCTTGAGTTTAGGCTGAGATCTTTGGGTTTTAGTGTGGACGGTTTACGGGTTAGGTCAGTTGGGGATGATGACTAGGAGCCGTTGGATTGCTCGTGTATTGGATGGACAGTGCTGATGTAGTCGGATGAGGAAATGGTATATAAAGCACAAACCACATGGCAAGTGACTTAGTTGGCGACGTCAAATGACGAAGCAACGCGTGGAGATTTCAGAGCTGTCGAGGATGAAGCGGCGCCGCTTGTTTAAATAGAAAATATGGATTTAATGAATTAATTAAATCAGCCTAACTTCAAAAATCCATAACTTGGTGTAAAAAATCAGAAAAATAAAATAAAAATACCATTTTGCTCAGTAAACAAAGGAAAATAATGTGGAAATGATTTCATGTTTATTTGATGTATATTTTCTTTTTAATTAATTAAATACAGTAAAACATATTTAGAGCCTAATTAGCTCTAGACATTTCATCACGGCTTGAACTTTGGGGGTCTTGTTCTCTCTATCATGAGGGACCTTCCCTGATTTTTCCAGGACTAGAGGGATCTCTCTGTGGAGAACCCTAATTTTCAAGATAAATGTCCCTTTTTTGCTATAAAAATTATAATAATTAAAATATTAATCAAAAAATGTAAAGTAAATTTTTGTAGGTTCACTGTGACTAGAGGACTAGAGGAAAATTATAAATTTGGTTTAAATCACTAAAACTCACCCTCATTGTAATTAATTCTTTAAAATGAAATAAAATTAACTTGGACAAAATGTAAATGTAAATGTCATAAAAATCATTCTCCATTATATTTTAAAGTTAGGAAACTCCCAATAAAAATTTGAAGTCAATTAGAGTTAATTTGGCCACAAAATTAAATTTTCTAAGTGAAATGATATTTTTAACATTAAAATAATTATAATAATTAAAATACAACTAAAAAAATCACCAATTGGTTTTGGGAGTTCTTTATGACCAAACGAATTTAATAAAAATAGAATAATAATTAAAATAAATACTTTATTTTTAAGTCTATTTTGAATTTTTAAAATCACTAAAATTATTAAAACTAATTAAAAATAATAAAAATCACTAAAATATTAAAATCCATTAAAATGTCATATTTGGTCTCCTGATTATTTGAGAACCATAAAAATAGTTTTCCTAATTTTCCAAGTAAAGATATTAATTTTAAAGGGTTAATGATAATTTTAAGCTTAAAAATGGATTTTTCTTAATTTCTCACTAAAATAATTCTAAAAATTAAAAAATAAGTCACAAAAATGTAAAATTTGTTTTTCTTAGTTCCTGAACTTATAGAAATTTATGAAAAATACTAAACTTAATTTTCAACGTGAATAATATTTTATATTTAATTAATACTCCATACATTAAAATAATTGTAATAATTAAAATAAAATTCAGAAAATCATAAACATTGGTCCAAGTGGTCTACTGGTCAATGTGAACCTCCAATAATTTTTTCTAGGAATAAATAATTTGTTTTAAATGGGTTATTGAATTATCTTTAGAAATCCTCATTTTTGCATGTAAATAATTATATAAATTAAATTAAAACTATAAAAATCACATTTTCTCCTCTAACATTTTAATTGACCACCCTTGACTGTGGTAATATAAAAATTTTAAAGTCATTTGAGTTATACTTAATAAATTATGATGTGATAGGTCTTATAAGGGCGAAATTGTAATTAAGGAATTTAAGCCTTAATAAATGTTTAGGCCTAATCAAGGGGGAAATGAGCAATGAATGATCATAATTAGAATATTTAGATGATTGAAATGCAAGGGATTTAAATGGTAGAAACTAATCTCACCTTTATCACAGAAAAAGATAAGTCTATTACTTAATTTGGAAGATAATCAAAATTTAATGATTCCAGGGTTAGGGGTATGAATTTGGAAGTTAATAACCCATTAATCTAATACCCCTATTTGGTGTTTAATGACAATTCAGTACTTCGATAAGAATCATAATCATATAAGTTAACATTTTCTCAAAATTACAAATATACCCATTAAGTCTTAAGGGCTTGGAAGTTAACTAGGCTTAATTAAACTTAACTTATATATATTAGAAAAGATGATAAAATTAATAGTGAACTTGTTTGAAATACTACAAGCTCAATTTTAAAAATCAAATCGGCTAAGTTTCTTGATAAATCAATTTTCTCTTAAGGGCCTTCACTCACATAATTTACAAACAAAATTTCAAGTGATGATTACCCCATTCATAGGGTTGATCAAAAGATCAGTTCATTGAGCATAAGGGTATGAATAGGGATGAGTCATCAAGCTACATAATAAGTTTGAACGAACTCGATACTTTTCAAAAGATTGTGAGACGTTCAGGGCCCGATCCTTAGACCTTTCTCATGACCTTTTGGATGTCTTGAAGGACAATCAAACTTATAATGCCTTTCTTGAAGAATCATCTATACACTTAAACAAATAAGACCCACCAAGTTATGATATAGTATTCGGTAGGCCCGTGACGAACTTATCTAAAGGCTTGCTCAGTTTTCTTATAAGCATGTTTCAATTCCCGCAAAATTATATATATATATATATATATATATATATATATATATATATATATATATATATATATATATATATATATATATATATATATATATATATATATATATATATATATATGCATTGCAAGGCTAAACTTTCAGGTGAAGGAATGAGAAGAAAATGTCAGGTATGCTTTATTTTATTGCACTGCAATTTACTTTCATTTACTTTCTTGTACATTTTCTACTTGTGAAATTGCATGATAAACAACAAGGTCACCCTGCATGTCAAAACCAAAACTTTTAGGATAGTCGCAAAACCAAAACCAAAATTAAAATTAAAACAAAACAAAGATAAAATTCACCACAACAACAGTCAAAATATAAGACAACTCAAAATTTAATAAAAAATAAAACAAAAATCACAATTGCAACTAAATTAAAACGTCTCTATCGGATGATCGGGAATCCCTCGGAGGAGGCAACCTAAGGCTGCTAACAAGATTTCCAACGATCTGAATGAAAGTACTGAATTCATTTTGTTGAATTTGGTAAATTCATATGGAGTAAGTGAATCGAAAGAAAATAGTGGTGCCAAAAAGAGGGAACCATGGGATCCTAACCGGCGTCGCTATAATCAACTAAAATATTCCCCTAATAAAGATATTAAGATGTCTCAATTTCAACATTTCAAAAACATGCTACTTCTCCAAATCTCCTACATTTGACACTTATAAAACTAAACCTGCTACGACGAGGAGCTTGAAGCATACACAGTTGGAAGCTCGACCATCTTCAACAACAAAAACTCCTTAGAATTAAATAACAAGTCATAGAACTTCAAGCTAGCATGCACAGTGTAGCATAAATCCTCACTTCATCCCTTTAGAATTTTGCACTTCGTGCAATATAAGCCCTAACTTGTCTTAGGATTCCGAGGTTTTCATTCGATATGACATAAATCCTCCTATAATTTAGGCTATTCACACGATCAGTATCGAGTAAATGTAAGCCCTAAATAAAAAAATTGGCAGGATGAAACACTAAATAATTTTCTCAAGTCAGAGCCAAACCATATGATAGTTTGAGAAATCACTAAGATTCTTCTTTGAGCTGTGTATTCCCCTAGCTTTCTTTTTCTTTGGATTCCTATAATAATTGTTCCAAACTTTGAGCCACACATTTATTGGATTTCCTACTACCATATTACTTTGAAGAACCCTACCTTTTCAAAGTCATGAAAATAATATTTCTTGATCTTTATCAAGAGTTTTCTTAGATGAATTCTGTTATCTAAGATGTAATTAAATATAGGGGTTTGCCCATATAACAAACTTAAAGACCCCGGATTAATATAAACTCTATCTAGTTGCTTCATACTAGTTAGAGGAAGTTGTCGGTCAACTTAAATGGTTTGCAGACTAAACAGATGTCATAAATATTTAGTTTATTTAATCGAGCCTCATTAGTAAGTAATGTGTCTATCCTTCGGTGTAGATGTACTGCTTGCAATATAGTGCTCGCTTATTTAAACTATTGTTTATATGAGATCAGTTTTGAATTTCATATTTTAAAATTAAAAAATAATATTCCCCTAAAATCTATATATATATTTACATAAATTAAATCTAAACACTTTATCAACCGACAGACATGCAAGTATGATGGAATTATCTAATAAGTCTTATATATGGAAACCTTATTAATTATGACTTGGATGATAGCCATGCAAGATAACCCATTTAAAATTTGACCCGAAGACTATGCAAGATAGTAAAGACAGATTTTAAAAAATCATGAATCATTTAATCCTAAATTTTAATTAATCTTAATCTTTTATTAGAATTTTCTAGAAAAAATTTATAAATTTTTTGGTCATAAATAGCCTAAATGATTCGCATGATTCCAGATAATCCACAAGTAAAAAAGAGCGCAAATTATAATCACATGCAAGAAAATAAAAAAGCAAGGCAAGCCAAATATGAAAGAATAAAACGTCGAGTGCCGCAGGGTCGACAACATATCCCAAAAAAAGAAAAGGCGGTCAGGTACCTTATAAGTATACATCTGGTCGTAATTCATACATGAATGAGGTTTAGAATTAAGGTACGGGACATGAGTCTGCTGCTCCAAGTTCCCGTCACAAGGTTCCGCCTGTCTGATGCCTCAAAACCCATGCATATACCTTATTTCTAATACAGACTCTCCTAAGGACTCTAAGAAGTACACGAGGAACGTAGAAAGAAGTACTTAACCTGCAAGAAAAAAAGGTTGGCATAAAGCTACCTACATTCAAAGTCGTGTGTCATGCCTGGTGGGAGGAGGGCTAAGCAGCAATTGTAGAAACTATGATTAGATAAATCATTATAGCTCCTCCATATTAGACATGATTCCATTCTAAAAGGCTGTCTCTAATATACTACTGCGCACTTCTAACACCCAGTAAACACGCAAAGCAACACAAAAGTGAGGCCTGGCTAGGGTAACCAAACTAGCAAATAACTATAGTCAGGACATTGAAAAAGACTACGTAACATTCTAATCCTAGCCTAGCACACCATCTAGTGTAGTGTCCTATCACAACATCTAAGTGAGTGCAGGGTTAATTTAGAAGACTGACACATGTTTTGACGCGGTCATCGTCTCCAACCCATCCTAAGAATCCAAGGATTTTGAGAGGTGTCACTAAGTGCGGGTTTTGTAAAAAACTTAAAAGGGTTGACCTTATGTATGGTTGAAACTGGATATGCACATAGTTGTGATCCTCCATATTCTACAAAAATCCTGTCATTTGGGAACTTAATATCAAAATGTCGATAAATCCAACCTCCCTTTGATATGGTTCAAAGATTGCCCACTTGAGAATGTCAAAGCAACTATCTCTAACTATTAGGCTAAGGCTATGCATCCATCTACGTTGGCCTTTACCAATTAGAGTTGATCTTCAAGAGATAAGGAGCCACACTCATTTGCCCCTTAAGACTTCCACTTTAGTGATTATTGCAATAAATTTACCTTAACCCTCATATCAGTGGATTCTCATTCGATGCTGGCCAAAAATTATTTTTCCATAAAGGTATAGTATAGCTTATCATTTCTCAAAACTATGAGAGACCTTCTCACTTAATGCTTGCCAAATTTTCTAGCTTCTCATTCAACCAAAGTTTTGTTTCCCAATGCATAATCATAACATAGTTTATTTGAACTTTATAAACATTTGAATCACTATCAATTTTTTATGAATGCACGACATGCCAGCTAAATCTTATGAGAACGTAATGTTGCAACGGGACTTTCTTTGGCAGCCTCCGAGTTGATCCATTCTACTTGTTATTAATGATGCACAATATGATATGTTCTTATGCCAGTCTCATTCACTATGTTGAGGCCCATGTTATAGCTGATGAGGCTCTTATTTGAAAGAGTTTAAGCAATAATTTAAGATCAAGGTGGATGAAACTACTAAAAAAATTGAACGACGAATATTTATTAATATACTGTCATTTTCATAATTTATGAGAATGTTTAATTGAAAATGTTTTCATAAAGACGAAAAGACCAAGCATTTGATTCTCTGACTTATATTTAGATAAATCCTTACAATATGTAAGTCTTAGACATCATGATAAAAAAAATATAAAATCCAAACTAATAAAACGTTGAATCCTTGAAGATTATGATTTCAAAACCACCATAATATATCTCTCATCCTGATAAAGAAGAGGCATCAGAGAATCATCAAGTTACTTTTGATGACACCATATTCTACCAATCAACACGTGCATCTTCTACACCTCCGCTATTGTTACACGAGACAATCGACTTTTAGATTTAAGAATTATATTTTGTAATCGTATCCTAATTATTTTTCTTGATACTTTCACCTTAAATTTCATATCTCGTGTGCTACATGCTAATATGTGTGCGGAATTTTTGGCAATGCTAAAATGATAAGTTTTTCCGCTACAATAAATATTCTATTATCCATTAAGTTTAAAAAGATATATATATATATATATATATATATATATATATATATATATATATATATATATATATATATATAATCCTTTTGATGAATCTTCTTAAAGGATTTTTGCTATAGTCTTTTCCCAGAACAGACTGTTGTGGCTTAGCTCTTTTGTCATGGTACTATCTTTTCTTTAAAAAATAAAAGAACTTCACATCTCCAAATTTTAAATAGACTCTAAAGAAAGAAGATTTTGAAAATTAAATTTGAGTTAGCCTATAAATAACTGAGCTTTAACTGAGCCACTAATTTAAAATATTCTTTAAAAATTTTAGAGACACATTTAGAGGTCTCTTTAAGGTATTTTAGAGAATTTTAGATATATATATTTTAATAGAGCCTTCAGAAATATCAAGAAGAATTAGTTAATGAGTTTTGTAATAATAGATAAAATAGTATTCTAGAGAGTTAATGATAGCCGGCTAAATGATCGAATTTCGAAATATGTTGGCTCAATCCTAAGGATATCACTAGCATAAATAGTCGATGATGGTTTTGAGTTTACATTAAGGAAAACCAAAATGAGAAATAAAATTACCTCTTTTATCAAATTAAAATCTTTTTCTTTCTTATGCTTCATTTTCTCCTAAAACCTTACTAATTCTAGCCTTCTTCTTAAGCATTCTAAACTACAAAACTCATAACAAATCATAATTCATGAAGAGAAAATTTAAAAGAAATAAGAAAAGAAAAGCGCGCACATCGAACAAGTGCAGGTGTGCCTCAGGTTTATGATAACAAGTCGAATCCCCCTTCTCCTTTAGAAATGGCGAGTGCTTGTGATCCAACACCAACTCCACCCCAGCATGACTATAACACCAAAGCAAACACTCCGCCATCCTCCTCACAAACTCTCAGGGGTGGAACTAGCCACTTTTTTAGGAGGACAAACTACTTCCTAGATCCAGCGTGGAAGAGGCTAGGAAAATGAAGGGTAAAGAGATATTTAAGCAGGAGAAAAACTGATATTTCAGCAGGGACAAAAGACCAAATTGCTACCTCATTATAAGTAAAAATCTTAAATTGAGGGGGGCAATTGCCCTCCTGAACCTTACCTGAGTTAGCCTCTACGACCTCTAGCGCCCTCTCGTTGAAAATATCTCCGAGATCTTCAGCACGCTATCGTGCATGTTCACCACTCCTAACCCAACCCCAAACCTCTTCTTCCTCTCCCGCTCCACACATGCAGACCCGACAACCAGAAAATGCATCTGGGCACCCCAGCCCCACTGGTAAAAATATTACGTGATGACGAGTTAGGTGCAGCTTAGGTGCAGATTGGTGGTATTAATTCACACCTGTAGAAATTGCAATATTCTCGTGCGAAGAACTTGCAGTACTGGCAGGCAAGCTCTTTGCCCATAGTAAAAATTGAAGTCTTGGAGTTATATATTTAAATAGATAGGAATTGAGTGGTACGTATGTAAGTTTTATTTTAAAGGTAGAAGTTGAAACTTTGTACCTTAAAAAGAAAAAAGGTATGTGAATTAAAAAAAATCGATCCAACTCATTTCCTTCTTTTTTTTAATAATTAAAATGATTTTGGCAAATTTAAAAAAAAAAAAGGAAATTTACATGCATAACACCCAATTTTTATGCATTTACTTATCTCGCACCCAAATTTTTATTTTTACATCACAAGCATCCTAATCTAAGTGTGAAAACATGAATTATATTATTTTCATACATAAGTAAAGATGCCAAAAATCAAAATTTAGATATGATATATAATTTAAATAACCAATCTCCGCTCCCATGGATCTCTGGCCACCTCCCCGGAAGGACTTGTTCTGGCTGCCGGTAACGTGGTGGAATATAGTCTTCTTTGTTTTTGATCATTATGCTCCCCTTGTTTCCCTAGCTCAGTAATGAGGGTGGAGAGGGACTCATCTTTTGAAGGCTAAATTTTTATGTGCGGACTCCGGCTGCATCTCGTGTCTAGTGGTGAGGCACCATGTGGCAAGTGGGCCCCACCACCATTAACACTGACTAACACCAGTGTATGGTGGAGGGGCCCACTTGTCACAAGACGCCCTGCCACTGGACTCCGGACGCAAGCAGCGTCTGGAGTCCGAACGTAAAAAAGGCGCCTTCTGCATATGCATTAGGTGAGGGAAAATGAAGGTTTTCTGGAGAGGAAAAGGTCGGGAGAAGGTTGGCTTAGTTGATTCTCTAGAGGGAAGAAGACTGGAGTAAGAAGGTCGGGGTGAAAAAGGGCAATGATCGGGGATTTGGTTTTGGCTGGTGAAAAAGGTCGGTGTGTTTTAACTTAGGTTGGCACCATGCATGTTTTGACAAATGCGATGGTAGCTTGTGAATTTTGTGGTGGAGATGAGAATGTATTGAGAAATTTTGATTGTGATTGATATTCCTCTGATATGTTTAGCAATTTTTCTATTAATTTTTCATATAATATTTATAATTAGCATTCTTCAGATTCTATTGATTTAAAATGGACCTCCCAAAAAATAACTCTAGCATAAATTATATTTATGACGCCGACTCTTCTATTTAAGGGAAAAATATTGGTGTTAAGACGTTTAACACACCTTCGGCCAATTAACAGAGAATAGAGAGGGGAGGAAGAGAGAAAGTGTGTTCCTCCCCTATCTTTTCGCTGAATGGCTGACCGCATGTGTGTTAAACACACCTAATATTTCCCCCCATTTAAGGGTCTGCTAGACCAACACAGTCACTAGTGAGTGAGGCCTTTGACATAAGGATCCACTTTAAATCACTCTTCAACCCCATCAAGGTAACATGACTTGTTATGGTATATGGTATGGTTTGAGTTTTGTGTTAAAGGAGATAATTTCCATTAATGTTCAATTTTGAAGAGTTGGAAAATTAGAGAAGGGAATCTAAATGATAGAATAATTCTATGCATCTAAATCTCACAATTGTTTAGTAGCATGGAGTAAGGCCGTTTGAATTCACCTAGATAAACATCGATTTGCTCAAGTCAATATAAACTCGAGTAGATTGATATGAGTTCGCCCTAACAAATTCATGGTCAACTCACTTGATCAAAAAGAAATATTCATTATAGCTCAAATCTTTTCTTGTAGGATTAGGTATATTTACTTAAGTTTGGGAATTACTTGCCAATTTAGTGAATTTGTTAACAACGATGGAGCTTAATAGATGCAAGTCAGTTAAAGAGACCAAGTACAAAACCCTAATAAATTCAAGCTACATGTGTCATGTAGTTTAGGGAAAGGAACCAATGGGTTATGTACTTTTATAATTCATGTAAATCAATATATATATATATATATATATATATATATATATATATATATCTGTGTGTGTGTGTGTGTGTGTGAATTCTTAGCATTACACAAGAATTCGACACAGACTCGGACGAAAGAAAACCAACCAACAGAGACACCATAAGTTTTTACGTGAAAAACCTAAAAATAGAAAAAAACAACAGGGTTTGTCACAATAACCCGGAAATATAACAGTCTCTGTAATAACTTTAGCAAATTTTAATTATTAAAAATCTTATGCAAGAAATGGTTGAACTATATCACAATTAAAAAGAACATATAAAGTCGTTGGTCAAAGCTTCTTATCATTGATGTAATACGTAAAATGGCTCTCGATGCTTCATCCGATATCTTCAATGCAAGATTTAATCTACCTTATAAAAGTAGAAGGAAAGCCTATTTTTGCCATTCTATCATACAGAAGGAATGTTGACCTTATCAAAGGCTTTATTAGATCAATCTTGGAACACAATTTCTTTATCTAAGAATTGCTAGGGTTGAAATCATATAAAAATTCATGTAAATCAATATATATATATATATATATATATATATATATATATATTTGTGTGTGTGTGTGTGTGTGTGTGTGAATTCTTAGCATTACACAAGAATTCGACACAGACTCGGACGAAAGAAAACCAACCAATAGAAACACCATAAGTTTTTACGTGAAAAACCTAAAAATAGAAAAAAACAACAGGGTTTGTCACAATAACCCGGAAATATAACAGTCTCTGTAATAACTTTAGCAAATTTTAATTATTAAAAATCTTATGCAAGAAATGGTTGAACTATATCACAATTAAAAAGAACATATAAAGTCGTTGGTCAAAGCTTCTTATCATTGATGTAATACGTAAAATGGCTCTCGATGCTTCATCCGATATCTTCAATGCAAGATTTAATCTACCTTATAAAAGTAGAAGGAAAGCCTATTTTTGCCATTCTATCATATAGAAGGAATGTTGACCTTATCAAAGGCTTTATTAGATCAATCTTGGAAAACAATTTCTTTATCTAAGAATTGCTAGGGTTGAAATCATATAAAAATTCGCTAGCTAAAATAATATTATCAATATATTTCATGGACTTTGATAAAAGCTGTCTAAGTAGGATGAATAACGTTATGAAAAATAATTTTAAACCTATATGGAAGAATTTTGGCATTAAATTCATAAAATTATTTCGAAGAGAAACATACCTAAAATTATTAATGACTTGAGCCAAAGCATTCTTAGGAGGGAGAATCATAACCAATTGTTTAACTTTATTTGGAAGCATAAACGTAATAAAGAAATATTTAATAGCTTAACTATAACTCACAATCTACCAAGAATCTTCAAATAAATTAAAGAGAAACCATCCAGACCTGTAGTTTATTAGTCCCATTGCTAAAACAAAAATATTTAATATTCTCATGAGAAAACTCATGCAAAAGGGCTTCAAATTCAGAGCTATTAATATTATTAGCAAAAGGAAAGTGAATATCATAAGAAATAGGGATATCATTATTGCTATTGAGCAAAGTATTGAAAAGGAGATAGCCTCATTTGCAATTTTCTTATGAAGGTGAATATAACAATCATTAAAATAAAATGTTTTTTAATGAAATCGACGCTCTTCCTAATTTTAGCTCTTTGATAAAAAAAAAACTTAATTCCATCATCCCCTTTCGAGAGACAAGAATAATTAGCTCTTTGTTTAATACATTTATATTCACGGGTTAATGCATCTTGTAACTCCTAATGATTATGAGACAAAAGAGAAAGTAAATCTTTATATACAGGATTTAAATTTAATTGATTCATCAATACATTTTGCTTCCTTTTGAAGTCTTGACTTAGAATGAGAGTTAGCATTATACCACTTTAAGTTTTCAAATCCTTCTTAACATTATTCAATCTATTGAAAATAGAGAAAATAGCTAGGATCCCTTTGATCTTAATGTTCCAAGTGGTATAAATAATATCAAGATAATTAGGAAAGTAAATTTAATAATATTATACATACACTTATATTTCAGCTGATAAGAATTACCAAAAAAAAGGGGGGGGAGTGATCAGAAAAATAAACAATGAGTTTAAAAAAGGAGCTCAGAAAAGAGTTCATTCAGTTAGTATTACAAAAGGCCTTATCTAATAGACATCAATCCAACCGATTATTAAAAATTAACAAAAATCTTGACCAAAATTTTGTAATTCAAGTAAATTAACAAAGAAAGTGATTTTTTTTTTAATGTAAACAAGCTTACTAGAGATTGGAGGAGAACCACCAATCTTGTCTTTAATATAACGAGTGCAATTAAAATCACCTAGAAAAATTCAGGGGTCATTAATACTAAATGTAGGAGAAGCTAAATCATCCCAAAGTTCCTTCCTAACAAGAGCATTATTATCAACATAAATAATTCTAACAAAGAAATTGACTGAGAATGAATAATGAATAAGCCCATGAATAAATTGAGATTTAATAATATGAGCAGAAAAATATGGGAAATCAGAATTCCATTTTAACTAAAGGTTGACCATTATCAACACATTGAAAATTATTTACATTTGCCTTTTTAGAATGCATATTAAAATGTTTAGAACAAAAGGTTTTGACAAAAAAGATAATGAAAGCTTAGTTTCAAAAAGGCAATAAATATGAATGTTATATTCATTAGTAATTTCCTAAAATCATAAATATGAACTTTGTTATTTAGCTCTCTAACATTCCAAGCTAAAAAATTAGCAAGTGGCATAAAAACCAAATAAAAAGAAAAGAACAAATAAAAGAATAAGTGAAGTATATTATTCCCATAGGTCTTCCTTTCTTGGCTTTAGAAGCAAGAAATGAGTAAGAAGAAGAAAGAAGAGAAATAGAAATAGGTGCAACATTATTAGAACTTTTCTCCAAACCATCTCAATAACAATAGCTTGAATTGAAGCATTCTCAAAACTTATATTTCTCAAAGCAACAAAAGAATTAAAACCTTAAGAACTAATAGTTTTAAAATTCTCAATCACAATAAGTACCATAGAGTACCATTTTGACCAATTCCATCATCTCCATTCACAAACTCAGCACAACAACAAGAATTTTTAGTTAGATCATTATGATCAGGACTAGAAATAGAATAAGGATTCGGAGGGGCAAATAAGATGTAGGAAGATTATTAATATTTAAAGATATATTCTTAAATTTTCCATTTCTAACCCTATTCCTACTCATACCACAAAAAGCAGGACAACTGCTTTTTGATAAAAAAAAAATTTGTAGATTTAGGGCATGCAGAAGCATCATGGGCAAAATTAGAACAAATCCTACAATGAATAGACTTACATTCATACAATACTGGTTCGACTATATTTTGATCATTAATCACCAAATTTATAGAATTAGGAAGCACAATATCAATATTAATTTGAATATTCGCTCTGACAGTAGAAAACCTAGAGTCAATAGTTGTGAGAGGATCCACAGCCAAAGCAACACCAATTTGACTAGCTACTTCTAAAAAATAATTTTTCAACCAACATCGAAAAGAAAAATGTGGAAGCTTAACCTATATTGGGACTTATTTAAAATCCTCTTTCAAAGGGTTGAAATTATGAGACCATCTCTTAAAAATAAATAACTTCTTATAAATGGACCATAGACTACCTATCAAGACAATTTTATGATCTTCCACATCACAAAAATTTAAATAGAAAAAACTCGCCATATAATAGAGATAAGGATTCACAATCTCTTTAAGCTTCCAAATCTTCTTAATAGCTTGTAAAAGATTGCCATAGAAGGGTCTCTCACTAAGAACTTATCCAACCCATGAAATAGTCCATAATTTTGATCCTTCTTCCATTTCTTGATCCGAAAATGAGCCATGATCCTCAATAATTTTGAAATTAGCTTTTCTTAATAAAATATGTCAACTATTAACAAGAAGCGAAACATCAAAACAAGAGTCATATAAATATCTACATTTTAATATTATTCTCTAACTTGTAAGTATATTAATTAGAAATAAAATAGAATAAAAATTAAATGAGTCAAATTTGGGTACTCGTTACTCAGAAAAATAAAAAGAAAGTTAAAATAATAGATAATTGAGGGGAAAAAAGGAGCTTTATATTTATTAGTATATATGTTAAATATTTATAATAAGTAAGAATCGGCAGCAATCATTACTCAATATATTCTTATGATTTAGAAAATATTTATATATCATTTTTATTCTCTTTTATTCTTTCAAAAAATTATTTTTTTAAAACCAATTAAATATAAATATAGTCTTTTTCCTCATGATTATTTTAATTAATCATGAATTGCTCTTTCCATACAAATTCAAGTGAAAATATTTTATCAGGACAACAAATTTGTACGGCGCGGAATGCATGATATCGTCGAACACATGACATGCTGTGATCCACGAAAAAATTTTACATCAAGGCTCCGTAGGTGCGGAGGCGAATGGTTGGGGCACCACGTGGCAAGTGGGCCCCACCACCATACACTGCAATTAGCCAGTGTATGGGGTGGCGGGGCCCACTTGCCACGTGGCGCCCAGCCATTCGCCTCTGCATACATGCGGAGTCCTGATGCAAAATTTTTTCGTGATCCACACTGTCATCCACATATCTGATTAATCGGACTTAATATTTTCTCCAATTTGAAAAATAAATAAATAAATCACGATAGAAATTCAAATTTAAAATAAAGAATAAATAAAAGCTAGGCATACTCCAAAACAGAACTTGCAGGAGGTAGCCGCCGCCCAACACAAAGGAGAAATATTAGCGACGGCTGGCGATTGACTTTCTGCAGGCAACCGCCTGAAATGGCTTCAATTCCTCCAATTTGCTCCGCCCAGGCATCTTATGCTTCTCTCCACTACCATACACGAAGCATCCAGTCTCCTCTATTCCTTCTTCTTCTTCCTCGGCCACTTACTCTGCTTCCTTTCATCTGTTCTATTCAGTCACTCAATGTAACCGAAGCAGGAGACGCCCACCTGACCTCTCTGTTTCAATCGCAGAAGGCTTGGAAGAAAATATCATGAGCCTCCCTTCCTCCCGCTTTCTCCGCAGGACAAGCCTCCTCTCTCCGCTAAGCGTCGTAAGTGGCGGCGGAGGGCTTCTTCGCTTACTTACCTCCATCATAGATGATGAAGGTGGCTTCTTCTTCTTCTTCTTCTTCAAATTTGTTACTTCAAGCTCATAGGAGGAGCACATTGCCCCGTTCTCGCAGCCCAATGTCTCAGTACACATGTCAAAATTGATTCTTTTAACTAGCGTCTGCTTTGTGCTGATAGTGGGAGGTGGAGAAGCGGTTTCATTTACTGGATTACAATGAAAGTTCAAGGCATAATTACAGCCATTATCGGAAGAATCACAGGCATGGTGGACCTTTATCTCTTCTGTGTTAGCATTCAGATTATCATAGAATGAATGAAGAACATGAGAGAGAGCCATGGCTCTGAAATGGAGATCTTTTCTTTTTGTTTTAGAGGAGAAGAAGGTGACGGAAACCTAGTAGTTTATAGAGAAAGGAAAGAGAAAAAAAGGAGATTCGAAATAATGGCAGGCCTAATGTTCATGCCGGCGATTTAGTCGTACAGAATATGGTAAATTAGGAAATTATGAGAGTTAGGAAAGTAGCGTTGGTTGTTTCTATTTTGCAGAAGCAGGAAGGAACATCCATACATGATGTATTTGAATCATATTTTTAGAAAGAAATTTAAAATTATTAATTTTGGCTTTTTTTAGAGAAAAATATATATTTTTTAATTTTATAAATGATGATACATAAATATGGCATTAATGTATATATACGCGAAGGCCCAATCTCATTAGTGGCGGCTTCGACGTAAGACCCTAGGGTCAGGGTTCGGACTTCAAGTTCAAATATAAAGCACACGCTGGGACATATGGGATTGGAAGGGGCGGGTCTGCCCCTCAGTCAATCCTAGCCCACTCTTGAAAAAAAAAAAGAATTATATATATGTGGGTGGGGGTTCCTGACCTGTTGGTGGCGGGGTCACTGTAAGTCCCCTCAGGTCAAGGATTCGATCTCCACCCATGGCGCAGGGGGGATCGGTCTGTTCAGGCACATGGAGCAGCTCTCATCTTGGGGCATAGCGCATGAGAAACTGATATTTGGCCCTCTACCAAATATCAGTTTCCTTTAAAATTTTAATACACACACACGCACATACACGTATATATATATATATATATAACATCTAAATATTTATAATTACTGATATTATATTTTAGATTTAAATCATATCAAAACATATGTATGAACAAATATTTTTTTTGTTTAATGAAATTAAAATTGATAATATTTTGTTTATGAGATTAAACAGTTAGAGCATTATATAAGTAAATATAAAAACTTTGATATTATATACACAAATCTATAAAAGATTATCATATTCATGTAAATCTCCCATTTTTTTAATTTAAATATTATTACAAAATGTTTTGTAAGGTTATGATATAAGAATTGGAACATAAGGCTAGAGCTTATTAATAATTAAAAGTAGTTAAGTAAAGTCGTACGAGTTGAGGGTATTTACATACATACCTCACAATTCCTATATAAAGTTTTCAGTTCTTCTCAATTATTATTATTTTTAAAATTTTAAAATATTTTATTATTTAAATATAACGAGCGCTATAAGAATTATTGTTTACAGCTTTCCCTATTGCTGTTGACAAGGCATTAGGGAATGGCTTCGCAATTACCCTATAAGTTTAAAATTTCGAAGATCAAGAATATATTTTTTAAATTATTTAATAATTTGATACATTTTTGTATCAATTAATATAAAATAATTGTGATAGAGAGATAATGTTACCAGGCTGGGCTGAAATAATGTCTTGACAGAGATTTTGTTAGATGAATAAAGGTTCACTAAAATTTTTAGATAGGTGAAAACTTATCTACTATTTGCTATGATAGTGACTATCTTATGTTCATTCTATCTAACACTAGTTTCTCATTAAGGATTTTTATATTGGCAAGATTTTTAGGGGATAATTGTGGAGACTTTGTCGACTATTTAACCTCACAAAAAAATTTTTTTGAGGACCTATATGAGATTTTGTAATTTTTTAAACTTAAATAAAGTATTACAGACAATGATATATCAAACATATTTATAAAAAGTAGATTTCTAGTTACTGGGGATAGAAATTATAACTTAATACGATAATAAATTTTTTGAAAATCCCAGCAGGACGAGGTGCTCATTTTCATCTTTTAATTTTGCACATATTTAATGGTGTAAGCGACTTCTATGTAATTCATAATAAGAAGAAGAGCTAATTTTAACTTACTTTAAAGATGGAGCTGTGATGGAGTTTGTCCTGGTTCCGACTGAGATTTCAGTGGAGAAATTGCTCTCAGGCAAAGGGAACCAGAGGGGGAAAATGGTTGGAATGATCTTAGGGAGGTCTGGAGAGACTCTGGTGAGGTTTTGGCAGAGTTTCCTTAGGAAATTTTCAGCACCTGGAATTTGGCCGTGAGGGGTAGTTTTTATATCCATGGCCAATTGACTGAGATCAGGGCTTGGCTTTGGGTGCTTTAGGCCGCTTAGGGTGAGGGCATAGCAGTGCCATTTATTACTTAAGGGATGTGACCCACTTTTAATATGTTTGCAAATTATGTTTATAGCAACGACACCAAAAACTTGATCTCGCTTTAAATATAGATATATGATTTAATGTATAATGTGGATTCTACGCAAGTATACGTATCGTATCAAATAATACGAGGCTCTAGTGGAGTCCCGGTTATCGATCCACTAGGAAGTTTTTAACAGATTTGTTATCAGCTAAATTTAAAGGAACTACTTACTAATAAAGTGAAATGAAATTAAAAGTAACTATCGCAACTAAAGTAAACTAATGCTTAAAATAAGTTGATTTAAATAATTTAGAAAAAGTATCCTTTTCCTTGTTTTTAGAAAATTAAGTGAATGATAAATTTAAATAAGATTTTAATTGTATTGTGACAAATAGGAGCATTCCTATTCTTTACCCTTTGGTCCAGGTGCAAAGAACATTGACTAATCCTATGTTTGATTACTGAATCTGCGGTGAGCCTGGAAGGATACTGTACGCCACTTCGTAGCTCCCACGTTCCCCTCACTCCGAGGGCTAACATCTACACTTCACTCTCAAACAAGTAGGACTGAATCGAGTATTTTAGTCCGTCACACTAAAATATCCAATTCTACGCCCGATAATTAATATTTCCCTATTTATTTGCATCCGCCTTCCAAGGCTTTTGACTTCCCGAATATTGGATCTAATTTTTACTATAGTTGATAATTCAACATATTTTAACTACTCAATCGTCGGATTGAAAGTAAATTAAGTTTTAAGTAAAAATTATCACAATTTATTTATATTATATTAGGTGCTTCTATTTAATTTCATCAATCCGCATAATTTTCATAAACAAGGAGAAAGACTAAGAAAACTACTCGGAATGCATGGGAATAAAACAAAGCATGGATTTCATTTAAAGTTAACAACAATAAACAAAGATACTTATCTTAATTTCCTCCCAAGCTGTACTCCTCGAAGTTCCTTTGACTTTTTCTTCTAGTACAACAAACTAAATAGCACTCAATTAAACTAATGAACTCACTAAACACACTCAAACTAAATGAAACTCACACAAATGACACTTAAGACACTAGAAAGAGACACAAAAGACACACACAAATGACTAAAATTCGTCATCTATTTATAGAGGTAGGCAAAGGTCCAAGGGATGCTAAACACCTCTTCAAACAGTGTCCAGGTTCAATGTATATGCATTTTGAACTAGCTCGCCGTAGGCGGGAAACAACCTCATCGTCAGTGGGGCTTCTAGAAGGTCTTCAAACCGCGCGATCTTGCTGTCGGAGGGCTCGGGCTCGCTGTCGGCGAGGTAGTTATAATTCCTTCAGAAATTTCTCCTCACGATCTCGCCGTCGGCGGCCTCGATCTCGCCGTCGGCGAAGTAGTTATATTTGCATGAATTTCCTCCTTTTTTATCCAAATTTGCTCAATTTCATGTTTTTTGCTTCCATCACTTATAAATCTTTATTCCTACAATAAAATAAAGAAAACATCTTTCTTTAAAGTGCAATTTCATCAAAAATATATATGAATTTCTTGATGTATTTTTCTGTGATCAAAATCCACCAAACTTAATTATTACTTGTCCTCAAGTAATTTTAATACTAAATAAAAAAATAATGATTTCTATAATAGAATTTTTCAACTCAGATAATATATGAATTAATTTTAAAATAACATTATAATAAAGTTGAATAGAAATATTTCTAAGTAATTAAATTAACTTTATAGAGATAAGATTATTTAGTAATCAGGTCTAAGATTTCTAGCTTTCTATTTAATTCAGGAATGACTATATTAAAAATAATAAATTACTTAAGATATTTAGATGATAGGAAATTCAAGAAAACACTATTTAGTAAATTACTAATCCATAAATATAAGTTTAGAAATATAATTAAGTTTTACCCTTTATGTTGAATCCATTGAAGCCAATTTTTGATAAAGTATATCCTCAAGCTTCTCCTCACTTTATGTTTTTCTTTTCTTTTCTTTTCTTTTCTTTTTATTTTTCTTTTCTTTTTCTTTTTCTTTTCTTTTTCAAGTGAGGATTACTGTATCTGGATAGCCTGTTAATAATTTTGAACTTCAATTTCTCTTCCTAAATTTGAAACTTTAAAATATTTCTTTGCTTATATATATTTCATAGTCTTTACTTCATTGAGTTTCTATCCTTTCTTTTTCACTTAAATACTTACGAATTTTCAATTTTTAGAATATAGTTTCTCTTACTTTAAATAGTTTACTATATTCTTATTCCTTTTAACCAAATATCTTATTCCATTAATTAATTGTATTACTAGAAATATTTTCTTTAACTTTATATAATAATTAAATAAAGTAACTCATGTTTATTGAATTGAAAATTACTATAGAAAATCATTTAATAATAATTTTTGAAAATAGAAATTGAGAACAATTTTAATAATTAAATTTGTATTTTTTACCTTCCTCCAAACTTAAATTTTTTTATCTATACTACATAGTGAAAAAAGGGAAATTATATATTAAAATTCATCATACCTTTGAGCTTTAGGTATTTCTTTTCTTTGAAATTTTTGCGGGCTTTTTCATTACTTACGGAACTGTATCTTGTTAGTATTCTTCCACATATAATATTTAAAAGAAAGTGCAGGGATAGAAATTTTAAAATAAGTATCAAACATAACAAAGAAAACTTAATCTGTTACTACACATACATTTAAAATTTAAACAATACATTAAAGAAAGACTAACATCTTATATATATATAAATTTGCAACTAATGTAACACATATAAGAAATTTAATATCACTGCTCAAGCAAACAAACAACATATCAAGTCCAAAGTCCACAGAAAGTACTAAAATATTACACACAGAAATAATAAAGTTTGCAAAACAACAAATCTAAACAAACCAAACAAACTAAACAAAGACTCAAATCTTCTACATTAAAATCCCAAACTATGTCATCTCCCTGATCTCCAGGCTGAGAAGGCCGAGCAGTCGAGTACTCGTGTATAGCGGGGGCACTCGGGAAAGACAACATCTAAATCACCACTCCTATATCGACGCTCAGCTTCATAATATGCAATCTCGTACTCTGAATGTCACTGGAGATATTCGCTATCATAATTGTGTCTTCTTTCCAAGCCTCTGATCCTTTGATCTATATGCTCAAATCTTCTTTCCATATTTTCTCCAAATAACTCAAAACTCTTTCTACTCAGGGTCAATTCATTCATCAGATCTTGAAGGGTAGGAGTGGTGTGCGAGGGGGTGGTTCATAACTAGTAGAGGGTATATCTCTACTTGAAGAAGGTACATAATCCTCGTCCCGGATCTCCATCCTTCGTGGGATTCATATTTCTTTATATTAGCTCGAGTAAGGGGTTTCATAGGCTCTATCCATTCCTCATCATCTCTTGCCTCTACCCCGGATAATTGGCGAAGTGCATGAGATAAGACCGGGATGTCCTAGTCCTCCTCCACTTTCATTTCTAGCAATGGCTAATATGTTTTTATATATAATATTTCCCACATTAATACTCTTCCAGTTCCGAATACGAAATTCAGACCGTTTCATCTCTTGTTACCTCACTATGGTGGTAGGTAGGTAACAAAGTAGAACAAATAAAATAATGTCAAGCTTTAGATGTTGCATTTAGCAAGAAAGAGGGAAGTTTACCTGTTCCCGCTGCTTTATCTTCCAGACCCCTTTCCCATCTGTGAGAAAGTCGATCACCTCTTATAGTGGTCCTTCCATAGTTCCAAAAGTTTCATACTCGCTGGTGTAGGTGTCTCGTACTTCATAATAAGCGTTTATTCTAGCAGCGTTGAAATCTACAAAAAATCCTCTAACCTTAACCGGTGCATCTTCAGCCTGTGTTAAGTTCGTATAAAATTCTTTCACAACTTCTACAGCTGCTCTGTTGGTCACGTAACAGAAATTTTCCCATCCTCGCTCCTTTATAACTCTCTCTACTTCTCCTACAGGATTTTTGAAAACTCGATCTTGTATGCACTTTCTTGCTTGAATATTTTAAAAATATCGAGTTTGTGCTCTTACATTAATGAATCGGGTTTCGTTATAATCTATTCGTCGCTTTTGTCGTGGAGCCATTTCTCGATCTGTGAAATTTACAAAAAATTTTAACTAAACTCCAAAATATTACTAAGAAGGCTTCCTACAACAACTAAAATCCATTTAAATCAATTTCTATGAAATTCTTCCAAGTATTTTCTTCACATTTCGAAATTTTTCAAAATTCTCCAATGTAGAAGAAATCCATGGTGAAAATCAAAAATTTTTGCATATGAGTGAAGCTCTTACCAAGGGAAGATGAAATCCGGTGTCAAAAAGTGTTGAAATCGCTTCAAATCCGAGATCTCTCAAGCCCTAGGTTGGTTTTTTCGAAAATTTGAGGAAAGGGATGATGAATAGTGTCGGTTGACTGGTCAAATATAGGTCTTTTCGCGTTCTCGCTGTCAGCGAGGTTTTTCTCGCCGTCGACAAGCTAATTAATTTCATAAGGCAAAAGTTTCGGGAAAAATCCGCCGTCGGCGAGCTGGGTCTCGCTGTCAGCGGGTTTTCTCGCTGTCGGCGAGGTTCCAAAAAATTTTAAATTTTTTAAATTAGTCAATCATTTTCAACCTCGAATTGCCTTTAATCAATCTTCCGATCACTTAATTTAATAATAATACGAAGATTAGATACTTATACTCACAAAAAGTCACACAATCACAAACAATATAACTTTATAAATGAAATCCATGAAACTTACAATTTTCACACTAACAACTTCACACATACTTAACTTAAATGTACAAATCCATAATACTCAGCATCGCAATCCAAACCACAACACTCTAAATGCTGAGACATAACAATTTACAAATAATCTCATCAAATCTGAGACGATCAAATCAAAGTTCGACTCATAATAAAACTTAACTCCAAATCAAACACACACATATATATACAAATATAATAAAAACATAGAAATATTTCCTACTCTTCAGTGTCTGAACTGACATCTTTTCTGATATTTTCGATGCGACGCAGGTGCACAAATAAATTGTAGAAAGGCCTGAAAAGGAATTCGCAAGTAGATTCTTCATTAATCCATCCTTTACTGTCTAGTAAATGAATAAAACCGCCTCCGGATGTCCGAGTATGATCAAAGTGCTCCTTCATTCTCTAATCAATATGATCAAACATATCGGAGATATTGTCGATGGAATTCATCACATTTTGCAATTCTTTCTCCAATCCTTTAATCTTCTTCGAATGAAATTAGTTTTATCGATAAAGGGTCTTGTTAAAGGATTGTTACGTGATGCTCGTCGAAATAACGGTGATCTCATCATTGTTATCCAAAGTGGCAAACATATCGGTAGGATCCAGGGGTTTCCATGGTAAAAGTACTTTTTCCCAAGCCTCATAAGAAACTTGGTATCGATCGCATAAAGCAAATATAGTAGATGGGTGTCCAAGTCCCGCACCGACCCATGCACGATTAATCCCATACGGACTTTACTATTATTGATCCAACATTGATAGGTAATCCAATTTGAATACAATAGTTTAAAATAGCGCATTCCTTCGAAACTTTATATACTCTCATGGTAGTAATAATTTTGATGATATAAAGAAATGCCAGTGCTTTGAGACAGGGTTAAGAAGTGATGCAGAAAAACTAACATACCCGTCTTCTCGTAACTCCCAATCATCTGGTTCATCGGTTAGGTATCTGTAGATCTTGTTCATATTGTATCTTGAAGGCACAAAGTTGGAATAATGACAAACATAGGTATTTTCTATAGAAAACAATTCATTTACCCTTGCAGGAGTAAATGTTACCCATCTTCCTCTGACGTACACATTTCCATTGTTGATCACATGTAAATTAGAGTAAAACTCTTTAACTACTGGTATAACTACAGCGGATGTTGTATAACAAAATACCTCCCAATGCCGCTGTGCGATCATTTCTTCAATTTTTGTAGTAGAATTCTCTACTCTTCTATTAACGAATCCTCTTTCTTTGATAAGTCTTTTCTTCATCAAGCCTTTGTTGAAGATTTGCTGTGCCTCCAACCGACGAATTTTCTCCGGTTGAAAACTTCGGCTTTTGTGGTTTCTAGGAATTTGGAGGCCATTTTGGATGGAATGGATTGGTCTCTAGTCGTTCCTAAGGAAGAAAATGGTGTAAAATCAGATTTGGAATAATTTCTTACGAAGGAATGGCTTAGATCCGTCCAAAACCGCACGAAAAATCTTTAAGAAACCGAATTTTTAACTGCCTCGCCGTCGGCGGGAAGTTCCTCGCCGTCGGCGACTTAGTTATAAAACTGAATGAGGTAATGGTCCATGATCTCGCTGTCAGCGGGCTAGGGCTCGCTGTCGGCGAGATTCGTAAAAATCGTCTGTTTTCGCTCTGGTCCGAATATTTTCTGATCTCATCATATAGGTTCAACTTTGTGATGATTCTAATAAAAAGTTTTGAGCAGTAAGATTTGTTTTAATAATATAGACTCACTAATATGTAGATATTTTAAAAATAAAAGACTACTATGGGTTGCCTCCCATAAAGAGCTTGGTTTAACGTCGTCAGCCCGACCTAGTTCAGTTAGTGTTCAGGTTGACTAAGCATTAAAACCTCTTTAAAATTTGGTCGTCTATTTTCGAAATATGGTTTTAATCTATGTCCATTTACTTTAAATCTATGTCCTGTTTTTGGATCTTCAATTTCTATAGTTCCATATGAAAATATTTGAGTTATGGTGAAAGGTTCTAACCATCAAGATTTCAATTTCCCAGGAAAAAATTTCAATCTAGTATTATAAAGCAAAACTTCTTGTCCTGGTTCAAAATTTCTCTGATTAATTTTCCGATCATTCCATAATTTCATCCTTTCTTTATAAATCCTATCATTATCATATGATTCATTCCTTAATTCTTCCAATTCATTTAATTGCAACAATCTCTTCTCACCAGCTTCTTTCATATTATAATTAAATTCTTTAATCGCCCAATATGCTTTATGTTCTAATTCAACTTGGTAGGTGGCAAGTTTTTCCATATATAAGCTCGTAAGGAGTCATTCCAATCGAGTTTTATAAGCGATTCGTATGCCCATAATGCAGTGTCTAGTCTTATAGACCAGTCTGATCTATTAGGATTTTTAGACTTTTCTAATATACGCTTAATCTCTCGATTAGAAACTTCAGCTAATTCATTAGTTTGTGGATGATAAGCAGTTGATATCCTATGCATAATATTATATTTTTCTACTAGTTTGTGAATATATTTGTTTCTAAAATGAGTTCCTCCGTCAGTGATAATCACTCTCGGCATTCCAAATCTAGTAAAAATATTTTTCATTAAGAATTTTGAAACACTTTTAGCATCACACCAAGATAAAGCTTGTGCTTCAATCCATTTGGAAACATAATCAACAACTACTAATATATATGAGTTTCCAAATGACGGAATAAAAGGTCTCATGAAATCTAATCCCCAAACATCAAAAATTTCAACTTCTAATATAAAATTCGAAGGCATTTCATTTTTCTTGATATGTTTCCTACTCTCCGGCATTTATCGCAGGTTTTTATATATCTATATACATCTCTAAATAGAGTAGGCCGATAGAATCCAGATTGTAGAATTTTATACGCGAGCTTTATCCGTCCCAAAATGTCCTCCAAAATTAGAATCATGACATTTTTGAATGATTGGTTCAGTTTCTTCATAAGGCACGCATCTTCTAATAATTAGATCCTTACATTGCTTATATAAGTATGGCTCATCCCAAAAATATGATTTAGTATCGTGAATGAATTTTTTCCGTTGTTGCAAAGTTAACATAGGTGGTAAAATGTCACTTACAATATAATTTACTATATCAACGATACCAATGTATTTTCAACTCATTAATATTATAAAGTTGTTCATCAAGAAAATCGTCTAAAATTTCATTATCAATATTAGATAATTCATGATTTTCTAATCTTGATAAATGATCGACAATTTGATTATCAATTCCTTTTTGTTAAGCTATCTCAAAATCAAATTCTTGCATTAATAATATCCATCTGATTAATCTTGGTTTAGAATCTTTCTTTTGCATTAAATATTTTATAGCAGAATGATCAGTATGCACAATACATTTAGTTTTTATTAGATAATGCCGAAATTTATTAAAAGCATATACAACTGCTAATAATTCTCTTTCAGTAACTATATAATTTATCTCAGCAGCATTTAGAGTTTTACTAGCGTAGTATATAACTTTGAAAATCTTATCATATATTTGCCCAAGAACTGCTCCTATAGCATAATCATTAGCATCACACATAAGCTCAAATGGTTTCTCCCAGGTTAGGTGAAACTATTATAGGTCTCGTAATTAATTTATCTTTTAATAATTCAAAAGCATTCGAGCATTCAGTTGTAAATTCAAATTTCTTGTCCTTTTCAAGAAGTTGGCATAGAGGTTTAGTAATTTTTGAAAAATCTTTAATATAACGCCTATAAAATCCAGCATGTCCAAGAAAACTTCTTACCCCTTTTACCGTAGTTGGAGGTGGTAATTTAGCTATTACTTGAATTTTTGCAGGGTCTACTTCCATGCCTTTTTCCGAAATTTTATGCCCTAATACAATGCCGCCTGTAACTATAAATTGACATTTCTCCTAATTAAGAACTAAATTAGTTTTCTCACATACTTCAAATACTTTTTCAAGATGATTTAAGCATGTGTCAAATGTTGTTCCAAATTCAGAGAAATCATCCATAAATACTTCTATTCCATTATCAATTAATTTACTAAATATAGACATCATACATCTTTGGAATGTTGCGAGTGCATTACATAATCCAAAAGGCATCCTTCGAAAAGCGAAAGTTCCATAAGGACTAGTAAATGTAGTTTTATCTTGATCCTCGGGAGCAATTTGTATTTGATGATAACCGGTATATACATCTAAGAAACAAAAATATTTATGTCCGGCTAATCTATCTAACATCTGGTCTAGAAATGGTAAAGGGAAGTGATCTTTTCTAGTGGTTGTGTTTAATTTTCTATAATCAATACATATTCGTCATCCAGTAACTTGTCTTATAGGGATAAGATCATTATTTTCATTAGCTTTGACAGTCACCCCTCCTTTTTAGGTACACAGTGAATTGGGCTTACCTAAGCATCGTCGAAATAGGATATATAATACCATTATCTAACCATTTTAAAATTTCTTTCTTGACTACTTCTTTCATTATCGGATTTAATCTCCTTTGTGGATCGGCTTTAGGTTTATGTTCATTATCTAAAATAATTCTGTGCATACAGATTGAAGGACTAATTCCTTTAATCTGCTAAAGTCCAACAAAAAATTTTCTTATATTTTTTTAACGTATCTAAAAGTTTTTGTTCTTGAGATTCATTTAATTCAGATGAAATAATAACTGGTAGAGTTGAAGAATTACCTAAGTAAGCATATTTTAAATGATTAGGTAACATTTTTAACTCAAGTTCAGGAGGTTTAATAATTGATGGAACTATATTTTTTTCAGTGTTGTCTGTGTTATCCAAAAATTCAAATTTCTCTTGAATATAATCTAATTCTTCATTTATATCGGATTTTTCAATTAATTCAATATTTTCTTTTTCTAATTTTTCTTCATAATATTCTTTAAAATGTTCTTTTTGTAAATGATCGAGTACTTCCATTCGAAAACACTCATCATCTTTTTCTAGTGCAGGATATTTCATTGATTTAGCAATATTAAAAGTTACTTTTTGGTCATTTACTCTCATAATTAATTCTCCTTTCTGAACATCAATCATAGCTTTTCCATTGGCTAAAAATGGTCTTCCTAAAATGATAGGAATTTCTTTATCTTCTTCCATATCTAGAACAATAAAATCTACAGGGTAGATAAATTTATCCACTTTTACTAATACATCTTCGATAACTCCCTTAGGATATGTAACGTAACGGTCAGCTAATCGAAGAGTTACTGAAGTAGGTGAAATTTCTCCCAATCCTAATCTCTTGAAAATTGATAGAGGCATTAGATTGATGCTTGCTCCTAAGTCACACAAAGCTTTTCCATAGAATTTTTCTCCAATTGCGCAGGTATAGTGAAACTACCAGGATCTTTTAATTTTTCAGGAAGTTTTTTCTGAATAATAGCACTACACTCTTCACTAAGTGCAACCATTTCATTATCAGTAAATTTTCTTTTTTCATTTAGAATATCTTTCATGAATTTTACATAGTTTGGCATCTGTTCTAAAGCTTCTACGAAAGGAATATTTATCGTTAATTTCTTCAAAATTTCAAGGAATTTAGCAAATTGTTTGTCTTTTTTATGTTGAATTAGTCGTTGAGGAAATGGTGGTGGAGGTTTTTCAACGAAATTTTCATTGGTATTAAAGGATTTTCTAAGTTTGGATCTTGTTGATTCTTTTCCTTTTCAATTTCCACTTCCTCTTTTTGACTTTCAAGTTCTTTCGAATTCGAGGTTCTAATTCTTTTCCACTTCGTAATTGTATCGCTTTAATTTGTTCATTTCCCTTGTCTTTGGGATTTATTTCCACATTACTAGGAAATATTTCGAGTATTCTATTATTAAGTGCGATAGCGATATGTCCAAGTTGAGTTTCAATATTTTTGATAGTTGTCCCTTGATTTTGTAATTGGTTTCCTTGTATTTGTAATTGATTTCCTTGATTTTGTAAATGTTGACCCATATTTAATATTAATTCTTCTATAGATAATTTATTATCCTTAAATTGAGGGTTATTATTATTAAATCCAGGTGGATAATTAGGTTTATAATTAGAATTTCCTTGATTAGCTTGATTTCCTAATTGTTGTGTCATATTATTCATCCAAGGTTGATTAGTTGTATTATTGTTCCAATTAAAATTAGGATCATTTTTCCATCCAGGATTATAATAATTTGCATAAGGATTATTGGGTCTGTTGTTAATTGCATTAATTGTTTCATATTGAGATTGGGATTCTATAAGTTGTCTAGATGAATTTTCTTCTGATATATTTGGAGAGTAATTCATTCCAAAATGATCTAATTTTTTAGATATATCAGCAATTTGTGAAGCTAACAAAGATATTGCATCATTTTCATGAATACTAGCTATTTTCTTCGGATTCATTCTATCAGCAGGCCATTGAAAATTATTTGTTGTCATTTCTTCGATTAGTGCATAGGCTTCATCAAATGGTTTTGACATTAATGATCCTTCAAGACAGAAGCATCGATGATTGATCTTAAAGATCCTACTAATCTATTATAAAAAGTTTGGATAATTAACCGATACTGTAACGCATGATGTGCGCATTTCCTAAGAAGTTCTTTAAATCTCTCCCAAGATTAATATATTGACTCTCCATCAAATCGACTAAAAGAAGTTATATCATTTCTAAGCTTAGCAGTTTTAGATGGTGGAAAATATTTGGATAGAAATTTTTGTGATAATTCTCCCCAAGTTTTAATAGATCCAGGTGCTAACGAATTTAATCACATTTTAGCCTTATCCCTTAAAGAAAAAGGAAAAAGTCTAAGTCTAATAAGCATCGTTAGATACTCCTTCATATTTGAAAGTAGCACATAGTTCTAAAAAACTAGCAAGATGTAAATTAGGATCTTCGGTAGGTGAACCACTAAATTGATTATTTTGTACCATTTGGATAATTGCGGGTTTAAGTTCGAATGAATTAGCAGATTACATCATAGTTTTGAATAGTTAAATGAATTTCATCTAATGTAGGGTTGGCATAATCTCGTAATGGTCTTGGTTGATTGATATTTTCATTTTCGAGTATATTTGCCATTTGTGTTAAATTTATAATTTCTCTTTTTGTTTTCTAATTCTTTTAATTGTACGTTCTAATTCCGAATCGTAAGGTATTAAATTTTCGTTTCAAATTTTCGCATACAATTTTATAAAATAAAATAATACATTACTTTAGTAAATAATTTCTTTACTTCCCCGACAACGACGCCAAAAACTTGACCCACTTTTAATATGTTTGTAAATTATGTTTATAGCAACGGCACCAAAAACTTGATCCCGCTTTAAATATAGATATATGATTTAATGTATAATGTGGATTCTACGCAAGTATACGTATCGTATCAAGTAATACAGGGCTCTAGTGGAGTCCTGGTTATCGATCCCACAGGGAAGTTTTTAACAGATTTGTTATCAGCTAAATTTAAAGGAATTACTTACTAATAAAGTGAACTAAAATTAAAAGTAACTATCGCAACTAAAGTAAACTAATGCTTAAAATAAGTTGATTTAAATAATTTAGAAAAAGTATCCTTCTCCTTGTTTTTAGAAAATTAAGTGAATGATAAATTTAAATAAGATTTTAATTGTATTGTGACAAATAGGAGCATTCCTATTCTTTACCCTTTGGTCCAGTGCGAAGAACATTGACTAATCCTATGTTTGATTATCGAATCTGCGGCTAGGTCGAGAGGATACTCGGCTGCCACTTCGAGCTCCCACGTTCCCCTCACCTGAGGGCTAACATCTACACTTCAGCTCTCAAACAGTAGGACCGAATTGAGTATTTTAGTCTGTCACACTAAAATATCCAATTATACGCTCGATAATTAATATTTCCAACATATTTTAACTACTCAATTGGTCAGATTGAAAGTGAATTAAGTTTTAAGTAAAAATTATCACAATTTATTTATATTATATTAGGTGCTTCTATTTAATTTCATCAATCCGCATAATTTTCATAAACAAGGAGAAAGACTAAGAAAACTACTCAGAATACATGCGAATAAAACAAAGCATGGATTTCATTTAAAGTTAACAACAATAAACAAATATACTTATCTTAATTTCCTCCCAAGCAGACTCCTTGAAGTTCCTTTGACTTTTCCTTCTAGTACAGCAAACTAAATAACACTCAATTAAACTAATGAACTCACTAAACACACTCAAACTAAATGAAACTCACACAAATGACACTTAAGACACTAGAAAGAGACACAAAAGACACACACAAATGACTAAAATTTGTCCTCTATTTATAGAGGTAGGCAAAGGTCCAATGGGTGCCTAAACACCTCTTCAAAATGTGTCCAGGTTCAATGTATATGCATTTTGAACTAGCTCGCCGTCGGCGGGAAATGACCTCGCCGTCAGCGGGGCTTCTAGAAGGACTTCAAACCGCGCGATCTCGCTATCGGCGGGCTCGGGCTCGCTGTCGGCGAGGTAGTTATAATTCCTTCAGAAATTTCGCCTCACGATCTCGCTGTCGGCGGCCTCGATCTCGCCGTCGGCGAAGTAGTTATATTTGCATGAATTTCCTCCTTTTTGATCCAAATTTGCTCCATTTCATGTTTTTTGCTTCCATCACTTATAAATCTTTATTCCTGCAATAAAATAAAGAAAATACCTTTCTTTAAAGTGCAATTTCATCAAAAATAGATATAAATTTCTTGATGTATTTTTTTGTGATCAGGATGCCTCACTGATAAAGCTCAATTTTGAATTTTAAGGGGTATGGGGGCGCTCGGGCTGAGTTGTTCCGGCGGCTAGGGCAGCCAGCAAGGATAGGCAAGGTGGCTGGCAGGCTGATGGGAGGCAAGAGAGGAGTTAATGAGGTTAATTTCCTGCCATGTGGGTGGCTTGTTTGAGATGGGTTAAGCCAAAAGGTGAGGTGGAGTTGTCCTTGGTGAATGACCTTTGGTCCATGGCTCAATAGAATTGGGTCTAGTGGTCTTTAGCTGGTCTTTGGGGTCCCAAGATGGGCTGCCATGGAGTCAATATGGTCAACTTGGTTCAATTTAAGTGAAATTGGGTCATGGGTTCAATTTGGGTCACATTAGGTTTAGGTTGGGCTAGGTTTGATTTGGGCTTGGGTTAGACCCAATTGATTGTTCAAAATGATGTGTATGATTGTCATAAAGTGTTTGAAAGGGAATTGGAGTGGTTTTGAATAGGTTTGGGGGTTCAATTTGGCTTGATTTGGGATTTTGGTCAATTTGGGGCAAGTTGGGTTAACTTGGGTTTAGGTTGAGCTAGTCTTTGGTCCAAGGCCAATTGAAGGTTCCAAATGGTCTAGGGGGATGTTATAAAGAGTTCCCAACATTAATTGGGTAGAAATTTTAGGTTAGGGTACTCAATTTGGGGGATTTTGGACATGTGTTTGATTTGGGTCAAAATTGGGGGAATTTGCCTCAAATGGGTTTGGGTGAGGCTTAGGCTCAAATTGGGGGCAATTGATGGTTCAATTTTGTTTAGGGGAGTTTCATGATAAGTTTGGAATTCAAATTAAGGAGAAATTGATTGGCATTAGGTCAATTTGGGGGATTTATGCCACTTAGGCAATATTGGGGCTTTTGAATTTTAAGTGAAATTGAACTCAAATGTAAGCCAAGTTGAGCTTGGATTTGGTTTAGATTAAGACTAGAGATGTTGAATTAAAGTTTGGAATTAGATTTGGGCAAAATTGGGATCAATTGGGTGGACATTTGGTTTAATTTGGTCACTTTTTGGTTAAATGGGTCAAATTGGGGCTTTTGGTTAAATTGGGCTAAATGGGTCAAATTGGGTCATGTGGTAGTTGAGAGAAAAAATGAGAATATTTGGGAGGTTTTTGGGATTTTTTAGGAATTTTTAGAATTTTAGATTTTTAGGCCAGGAAGGGTATTTTGTTAATTTTAGGGGTTTTTTAGAGTATTTTGAAAATTTTGGTAAATTTAGGTACTTTTGGTCAATTGAGTGGT
This sequence comes from Papilionanthe hookeriana x Papilionanthe teres, assembly GCA_022702705.1. Lineage (NCBI taxonomy): Eukaryota > Viridiplantae > Streptophyta > Magnoliopsida > Asparagales > Orchidaceae > Papilionanthe > Papilionanthe hookeriana x Papilionanthe teres. The sequence goes on along the minus strand of CM040426.1, from coordinate 40,386,208 downwards.
AGGGAATATTTTAAAATAGTTTTTGGAGAAAAATGGGTAATTTGGATAATTTGGATGTTTTGGAGGATTTTAGGGTTTAAGAGTATTTTGGGTAGATTTAGGGGCCAGGGGTCAAAAATTAAAATTTTAGAAAAATTGAGGTTGATTGAAGGTGAGTAGTATAGAATTGTTCAAATTGAGCCATAGACCAACGGTAAGCCTCATTAGGTCCTCTATTATTTGGTACTAATCACAACTTTAGCTTGGGACTAAGAGAAAACCGCACACTTGAGTTTCCAAAGAGTTAGGAGGCCAGGGTGAGATGCACTTTGCTTAGGTCTGTGAGTGTGAAATGTGTGTATGGTGTAAGCTCTAGACCTCCCAGGGTGGATCCTAAGGTATGACCACCTATAGGAAACTTCCCCTGGGCTTCCTTATGCTTGGTCTCTTCCTCAAAAGTTGGAGGTTAGTCCTTAAGCATATGAAAACTCCCAGTGAAGTGAGAAAAGTTTGAATTTCTAAGGGGGAGGGTTCCAAGATTAGTCTTCTAAGAAAGTCACTATAAGAGACTTATGGTTAGCCCGTAGGCTATTCTAAAGAAAGACTAGACCTCAACCAAAAGTAAGGTAAACATGTTCCACCCAAGTAACATTCCATACATTGGAAAATCACTTATTGGCCACATTAATCATGCTTTCATCAGAAAATTGTGTTTCATCGTAACGTCATAAGTCATGATCCCTTTTTCCCAGAGAATATACAGCTCATCTATCATTGGCTACTAGTATACATCAATTCGAACTTTAGAACTATTAAGACTCAGAATAATCAAGGTCCTGAATAGGAAGGGTGTTGTCACGCACATCTCTGGAGGGAGAGAGATTTTATGGTGTAACGATCATTAGCCAACAAGAGTATGGTGTCACGGTCAGAATATACAAAGAGATGCCATCCGAGCATAAGCTAAATCTCACGTTTGTGCTTCCAGAGCAAGACTCAGGATGTAAACAATCAAAACTTTTCCATGCCTTGACGATAGATAGGAAATTTATACTCTAAATTCTTATCTAATTATATATCTAACACCTAAACTTGCATTTTTTACAAAAATACAACCTTACATGTACATGAAATATTGCATTAAAATGTAATGTTTAAGTGTTAGATATATAAATACATAGGAATTTAGTGGCATGTTTGTAAATCTTTTTTAAACAAATATTTTTGGATTCAACATTTAAGCATACACAACAACCACCACATTTAAACAATTGGGATTAGGGTTTTTCTTAAAAATAAGAGAAAATCAAAAACTTTAAAAGCATCAAAGAGGACGAAACGATTAAAGGAAGTATTCAAAGATCTACAACTGCAAAGTAAATCAAACAAGAAAAGCACAAGAAATAAAAGAGAAACTAAACCAAGAAAAAAAAAAAAAAAAGAAAACCACAAAACAAAAGAGAAGAAGGATAATCAACTTGAGCTCAGAACTTACCTGCAGGTAAACAATAAATTTCCATCCTAAATTTTGAACTTATAAAAATATATTCAAAATTGATTGAATTTAAATGAAGGCTGGAATTCATCACAACTCAAAAAACCAATCTCGGCAATCAGTGAAGATCAAGGAAGAAATGTAAGCTTATCAATAACAAATTAACCATCAGAAACATGCCAAGCTTACATTTCTGAGCGGTATTTTCTATCACACATTAGGCTGGATGAATTCCTCGACTTCAACCAACCAACTTGAATTCTACTAATGACATCCCAATCTATATCACCATCACTTTGAACAAGAGACGCGAGATATCAAAAACGTACACACCTTTTAATGATTTGACCATCCATAGTTGCAACTTTGCCATCAGAGCTACTACTACTAAAATTACTTTTCACGTGTTCAGTTCTTGATTTACTAAAATGAAGGCTTTTAGACTCCAAAGTCGACCACCATAATTTAAAATTGTTTTTAACTCGTTCTCCAATCTTATCCACAAGAAGTATCATCAGCAAAAAGCATACACCAATGTACATCCACTTGTAAATGTCAAGTAAGAACATCGATAACTAAGGGGCTGTTTGGAAAAAGGATTTATTTAAAGTTATTAGGATTTGGTAAATCCTCTGAATCTTGATTTATTAAATCATGAATAAAAAACTGTCTGGCAATGAAGTCCTTAAATCCAACGAATCAATTAAAATTGTTTGGTAACTTCTGCATAAATCTACCGCGATCTCAATCGCGCTCATTGTAAACCTTGTAAACCCCGTAATCCACCGATTTGTGGGATTTAGGATTTTTGGGATCTACAGCTAAATTCCATGAAATTCATATTTATCAAATCTATACCTTCATCTTGTCCAACATGACCATTTGGCAAGATTTAACTTAAATCTTGCTCTATATATGTTACCAGATAGCCCCTAAAGCAAAAAGATATGGGCTTAAAGCCGATCCCTGATGTAATCCAATTAAAATAGGAAAATATTTGGTCAATCCTCCTTCCAGTTGGTTAACCCTAAACACATTCTACCAAAATAAACGAAAAGAAAAAGGGAAAATTGCATACATTCCATTAAATACCTAAGTATTTACAGATCTAACACCTAAACTTCATTTTTTATACTACCCTACAATACCAGTGAGTCGCGAGCTGTGAGAGGCGGAGCATCGACGGGAGAGAAGGAAAGTGGCGCCCAGTCACCGGAGCGGTGGGACCGCCAAAGCTGGGAGAGGGGAGGATTTAGGCATCAAGGCGAGACCTAGAGTGGAGAGGATTAGGGCAAGACCGAAAGGGACGAGATTTTGGCAGTATAAAGGAAAAGTTTCGATAGCTTATAAATGGCTTTTAAGCCGTCGGTAATTAACATTATTACAAACAAAAATTCCCATCGCTTATTAAAAACACGAGTTGGTTAACACCCCGCCAAATTTCGTGTTCAGAAATAATGGACGAAATATGGTTGACGGTTAATATATGCTTGGAACCGACGGTATCATGCATCGGTAACAGCAAAAAACTAACAGAAAAAATATTACTATTGCTAAGCGATTACATGTCATGTTGTTATGATGTCACAAATAATCCAACTCATAAACAATTGCTATGCCGTGAGAAAATAGAGTATTTTTTCCGAGGTGTATTTAGACCGTCAATTTTGGGTCGGTTTTAACGATTTTTTATGTAATGTACTTATACGTACATATTGTGTGCTATTAAAGATTTAAATGTTATGTATATAAATATAAGAAAATTGGTGACAGATACACATAAGATTTTATTTGGTATGTATGAATCAAAAATGGCTGACCACTGAATAGTTTAGGTTTTACATGAATGCTGCTCAAGTGTAGTTTCTTTTATTGAATATTGAGAATGTGGAGAAGGAAATGAAATTTTTTCTAGAGAAAATTAAGACAATTTGAATTCTATTGGGTTAATAACAGCTAAAAGAGAGAAAATAAAATGATTGTCCTATTCTTGAGAGTAGGGGTGTACACAAACCGAATACGAACGAACAAAGTTTGTGTTCGTGTTCGGTTCGTTTGAAATTTAGTTTGTTTGAAATAAGCTCGTATTCGAAATTGTTCGTGAAGTCACTGTTCGTGTTCGTTTCTTAACGAACGAGTCAAACACGAGCTGAACACAAGCTGTTCGGGAACGACGAGCTAGTTTGACAGCCATAATATTAATATATATAAATAATATATTATATTAATTATATAACTTATATTATATAAATATATAATATTTATATTATTATATTACTAATATACTATATTAAAATATATATTATTATTTATTTATTATATATTATAATTTTAAAAAAAAAATTATTAAAATATCTTAAATTTTTATATAGAATTATTTTAAATTATTTTATATTTCGAACAATAATGATTCGAACACGAACGAACGCATCACTGTTCGTGTTTGGTTCGTTTAATTAACCGAACTAAAAAAAATTTATTTGTGTTCGTCTCATTTACTTGTCGAACGAATCAAACACGAACTCCAAAATAAACCAAACACATATTGTTCACGAACAACGAGCTTTTTTGGCATCCCTACTTAAGAGGGCAATAAATAAAAATAGAAAAGAAGCTGTCATTAAAACCTTTGGAAAATTTTCTTTTAAAATAATGAGTAAAAAATTGTGAGAATATTGAGATTAAAATTTAGTTAGGCTGAGATTAATTTTGAAATGATTGTAATGTGTGATTAATTTATTAATTTTTAACTTACACTTATCTTAAAGTAAATTTGAAATTTTAAAATTTATCTCATTCAAATTTGATTTGTATCTTCTCAAACTAAATATGTAAGTATATATAGACAACTATGTATCAATGAACTGCTCTTGAATTTTCTTAATCAAATATTTGAAAATCAGAGGGAATGCTTTTGTAGTGGAAGAATGAGGAACAATTTTGGTTGTAATAGATGAAGTAATAAATATTAAAATAGTTTATTTTAGTTAAATAATTCAAAATTGATGCAAAATATAAGGTTTTTATCAATTTATTATATAATATTTTAAATTGAAATACTTCACTTTGAAAATTTATAATATAATTCTAAATCAAAATATTATGATATAATATTTAAATAATTTTCTCTATTTTTAATCTAATATATTATTTATAATAAGCTATTTTAAAATCAAAAAGCTAACTATTAAAACACTATATGTAATATTTCCATAAAAATTTAAGTTGCTTAAATTTGATGTCATATACATTCTGAAAGTACTTGTCAAAATGAGTTTGAGAAAAAAAAAAAAATATTTACATGCTCAAACGACTGATAAAAATAGTCCAATCTTAAAAGAGTTTGTTAATGTAAGAAATATTGCTTCCTATATTATTTGACTAAGCTTTTGGAAGGCAAAAAAAAGGCACACACTTTGTCAAACTTTCTAATTAGGAAAAAGTATGATTCATCACCTCAATAGCTACACAATCATTAAGAATATCTTTTTTATGAGTAATTGTTCAAGTTCCTTTCATTATAATAGCTTAGGATCCACATATGGTAATGCTTCAACAACATTCGTATTATTGATTATAATTGGCATGAAAAAATTGACTTTATATGCCTCATAAAAGTCTTAATTGATCATTTAATATCCATCATTTTACTTTTGCTTTTGTGAAAAAAATATGACTGAAAGTTTGTTTCAGATCAAATTGATCTCTCTTCTAAACGTCTATTACTTATTTGAAGTGTGACATAAATGAAATTGTTTTGAATTTGCCCATTTTAGAGAACTTTAGTTTGAACCCGATCATTTGGATCACATTTGACATATGTTTAAACTTAACTTGATCCTGATTTGAATGTGTCAATCGAACAAATATAAATGGGCAAAGCATACTACAAATGATGAGGACCCTAATGCATGCATGATAGACCAAAATGAGAGGCAATTTTCTAACTAACACAAACCAATAAAAAAATGCTAGATTAACTAATTAACTACTCAAATGGGGCATTTATATACATTCCCATCAATGTGTATGTATTTATAGCTTCTTATAAATGAATTTCATAGTTACTTAAATAACACTAAAATTTTAAATATCACATCAAAAATATCATTATTATTTACTTTTTAAAAGTATACTACATTCTATAGACTTATGACAATAAAGTTTGTGTGTGTCTATATATATATATATATATATATATATATATATATATATATATATATATATATATATATATATATATATATAATATATGAAATATATATGCAAGGAAGATTTCTTCAATTTTATTATTTCTTTAACGTGCTCCCTTCTGTCTTTAATAAGGACTTATTATGTGTCAGGATAATTATCATGCTCTAATAAACTATGTTAGATACATAATGAGTGGCATAATGGAGATGCTTAGTAGCCAATGTAAATGAAAACACCGGTTCAAGTCTAAGAATATATATCGCTTAATCTCAAAACTTGAAGCCACAAATAAGAAAATATGGAGATGAGTCTATAAAAAGTCAATTAGATTGACATAGTAGTATTTTTTTTTTTTTGACCTAGTTTGGGTTAGTTATAAAATAGCATAAAAATACCTGATGTAGATATACATTGAAAGACAATGACTTGGTCATTGTCATCAGAGTTCTATAAGTTAAAAAAAAAAATTTTGTTTTTATTGATACTGAGTAAGTCCATAATAAGCGAATTGTTTCAGTTTTCAAACTCAAACGAAGTCTTTATTCGAAGAAAAGATCTTTTCTTTTTTTCTCATTCAGCTTTTAAAGTTACTAAACATTAAATTATAAGAAAAAAATATCAAAAATAATCTTTCTATGCTCAAAATAGAAATTATGTTAGTGGTACGAAAATATGATGCTATGATCCCTAAAAACAGAAAGAAAAAAAAACTTGCATGCTTATCACACACTTCTTATGTATTTACAAATCCAACACCAAAAGATTGATGTTTACATTCAGAACACTTTAGTGTCATAACTTATTTATGTGATGTTAAAAATCTAAATGTAATAGATGTAACTATTAAAATTTAGATGCTAATTAGATATGTAAGAAAAAAAACAAAACAAAACAAAAGACAAAAAAAAATGAGGTTATAATTTTGTGATAAAAATGCATGTCATAAACAACACTGTACATTAAAATCAAAAGCATAAATAAAAGACTGTGTAATGAAAACTATTGTGAACTCTTCGAATTTGAATAAAAAACCTAAACTACAATTCCTCGTAACATTTAATGAGGTGAATTGAAGTTGTCTTTTGATGATCATTATGAAGTTTATTGGAATCCTCGTAGAGCATAAAGTCTACGAATTCAAACTGACAAAATAAATTTTCTAATTTTTTGTTTGTATTAAGCTCATGGGGATCAAGTTAGATTGGGTTGAGTTCGGCCATATTTGTTGCCATTTTTCCTATGGATATTTTCACTAACGATTAAGTTACGATTAAACATGACATGTTTTGGAATCTATACCGACGGTTATGGTACGTTGGTTAATGTAAACTGTCTTTAAATCCCAATCATTTTTTGTTATGTCAACTTTATTATAACAAAACTATATGTAAATATATTACCTACGGCGTATCTTTTATTACCGACGATTTTTAATCGTCGGTAATAAACGTAATTCCTGTAGTGTTCTTTTTACTTGACTATTGTCGCTCAAGTACAATTTTTTGACTAGCTATGCTTAATCACCATTGCTCGAACACAATTATTTGACAGTCATCTCTCAAACATCATAACATAAGAAGTGCATCCTAACAATTGTCACCCAATTATTATAGGCAAATCTTTGTCTCTAATCTCCACCAAATATCATTACTCGATCATTATCACTAACATAATTGATGCTCACCATCGCATTAATGGTAACACCAACTAATACTAATGATATAGTCACCCAGCTTCGCCAACAATGTCAATGCATGTTTCTAAGCCCACCATTATCAATTAATGAAGTCTATGGGAAACATTGACTTAAAAGATGATGCCCATTAATGCCAACAAGGATTTCCTCATTATTGTCAAAGATATCAATATTGTCATCACCGATAAAACAAATACATATTATCAAAACTAACACCGATGCCTATCATTATTAATATTGCTATTACATAGCCATCCATGCTAACATCTTTGCCCACCAATACAAATAAGGGCGTCCTCCCTTATCACTAAAAGCATTAATTACTGTAAATACTACTAAAGTAAATGTATCCATTAACACCAAAATTAACAACTATCATCACCGAAGGAAGTTAATTCATAACATTAATGTAATGTCAATAATATACATAGACATCAATAAAGTATTTGTCATTCATCTGTAATAAGGTTGATACATGCTGTTGAAACCAATATTATCATTAAAATAATCACCTTTCAATGTCAATAATTACATGCTTTTAGCACAAAAAAATGTTGATGTTTTTCATCCTTTATAAGATTGATGCACTCTATGAACATCAATGTAAAAGCTTGCCATTATTAATAATGTTAATGCATGCATTAAACCAATATTGATACTCACAAGTCAATAAGGCTATTGCACATTATTACTAGTAAAATTAAATTTTGTCATGACTAACGACAATGTAAAGACATAGTATTAATAATAATGTTGATATTTTTTATCGCTGAGAAGATCAATGCATGTCATTAATTCCAACATTGACGCATAATAGTGCCAACAAAATTATCACCCATAGTTGTCAACAACATTGATGCCCTTCATATAAGACCAATGCATGCCGTTAATACTATTGTTGAGTCCCATCGTTGATATCAACCTTGGTGCTTGTTGCCACAACGCCAACACAATAGAACAACATTAAAGCCAATGTGTGACATTGAAATTAAGACGTTTACTTATCGTCTTGTTCATTGGTCATCCCTCATATTATAAGAACAATTTAGTATATAATCAATACTTTCTTAACAATAAATCCATTATCTCAAGACTCCTACTTCCACTTTAGAATCTCTCCTCCATAATTTATGCCAACATAATGGTGTCAATGTCTATGCTTGTACAATACGACACGAACATATGAATTAAATCTATTTAATTTTTTTTCATTGTGTTAGTGCATCTTGCATAAAATCAACAAGAGGCTTTGATTTGATTTGCGTAGTAATTTTGTCGGATAGGAGCGTCACTAGTACGTATTAATGCCAAATCTTCATAAAAAAAAGCTGTTTTGTGAGAATAATAATTTATATCATAATATTAAGTATAAATTTACATCATAAAAATTTTATGAGAAATTTATTACATACGTATCATATAATTTTTATGTATTTATATATCTAACATTCAAAAATTGATATCTATATTTTTAATACTCCAAGAAGATGATGATAATAATATTTTTAATGTGATGTTAAAAATTTAAATGATATGCACGAAAATAAATATGAATGTTTAGATGCTAGATATATAACATACATAAAAATTTGTATAATATGTATTTCATTAAGTCTTAAAACTTTAAACTCTTACAATGCTAGTCATTTATAAAATGTATTCGGTATATATTTATTAATTTAATAGAGATAAATGTGCTATAAAAATATTATATTATTTTAGATATTTTAATTTTTTTTAAATGTTCTATTCACTGAACTCCATAATAAAATTATGGCACATTTCATTCAATGAAATCTTGGCTAATGTCCTGACATAAAAGTTTCCAAAAAAGGGCAAGCAAATGTACTCATGAGGGAATCCTTTACGTGGCCCCTATAAATTCACAGCATCATCCTCGTGATATGATTTTGGTAGGCGAATCATCATAAGTCATTCAACCATATATAAGAGATCAGTGGAATCATTAAAATCAGGACTCTATTTAGATTCTCCAACATTACTAATTCCATGCAAAAATGGGGGGGTACATATAAAGATTTATGTTTGAGTAAGTTGTATCACTTTTATACCCTTTTGGGGACCGGTGCGATGGAGGTGCAGCACCTCACCCCACATGTTTGTCTGTTGGATAAATTGCATTTTGACAGTTTTTTCAAAATACTGCCGCTGAAATCCGCATTTTCTCATCGGCTCTAGTTAGGCTCGTGCCAACTTTCTAGCCGCGGTATGACTTTTTCAAAAAAAAAAAGAAAGAAAAAAAAAATAGTCATCACAACTTTTTTTAAGCACCAGATTATTCTTCAGCAGCTGCCCCAAACAGACCCTAAATATTTGAGGGATATGCATTTAACTATCAATTTTTAGGTTTTAGATATGTAAATATATTAAATTATGTTTATGTATATAAATGATCGTGTTCTTGTGTGTTTAATGACAATAATAATAAATAATAGTTGCGCTCATTAGATTCAACACCCTCAACTTATAGATGTTAATATGAAATTATAATGCTAACCTCAAATAATTAAGATAAGATCAATAATGAAAACAAAAATGTCAGTTTCATTTGAGCTGAAATTTGGTAATACGAAGTTTGAATATTAAGTCTTGTACACATTGAATCAGAGGAAAAAAAAGAAGTTCAATTCTATAGTTTTCATTTGAAATTACATTATAATACATAAAAATATTAAAATTATTTAAATATTATTGAAATGATGGAATAGTTAAGTGACAACGGTATGATTCATGTTAATTCTATGGTAATTCTAATTCATTGCATTTTATTTTTAAAAATGATTTTGCACTTGGATGTCCTAATCCAAATTTTAAAATGATTGAAGACAAACTACAAGCAAGATTTCGGACGGTATGTTGATTGACCCATAAAGCCGATCGATCATTAATGCTTAATCATTTTGCTGGTTAGTTTATATCAATTGGCCGGCTTACACAAGCCTAGATATCACTAATCCTCCATCACGTTCAGGTCTACTCCTGACTCTAGGCACATATCATGTCATTACCTGTATGAGTAGCCTCCATGGCTTGTTTCTAGGATGATTTACACTATACGCTTAAGCGGAAATTTCTCTCCTAGACCCAGAATATGAGGGGACACTAGTGCAAAGAAAAACGAAATGATATTTCAAAAGGAGCGAAAGACTAAATTATCCTGCTATATAAAAAAAAAGTTGAATTTAAAGGGTGACAATTGTCCCCACTGGATTCTTCCTGGAGTCCTACTCTGCAAGCCACCGATCTAGGATCTTGCCAATACAGGTGGATTGTAGCTTATTTTGTCGGCTCTCAGTTGGCCATTATAGCTGCGATTCTATTTGATGGAGGGAAGGAAAAAGATTTTGAATTTTATATTGAAATAAACAATAGCTATAGAATCTGACAAAAAAATATTCGCAAATCTTGGCTTTAATGTCTTAAATTATTCTCACATGGAGATCGATTTTATGTCACACGTAGCACGAAAATCAAAGTTATTGTTGATCGGAGCAGTTCTTTGGATTGTAAGGAGAAATAAGAGATTCCGAATTCTGCATTTTATCAAATCTCACATGATTGGTGGTTAAGCCAAGAAAGTGACCTATTTGGGAGATTTGGCCTGTCCGCACATATGATGGCTCATATGTAATATTTCCTCCTCTTTTTAGGGCTGTCAAAATGACTCGTTGTTCGTGAACAGCTCGTGTTAGGCTCGTTAAGAAGCTCGTGTTTGACTCGTTCGCTAAGTTAACAAGCCTTAACGAGCTGAACACGAACAAAAATTTGTTCGTTCGTGTTCAGCTCGTTTTGGCCCGAAATACTATTCCTCAATTATATATATATATATGCATATCTATATGTATGCAGGTAACTATATATATACGTATATAAATGTATGTATATATATGTATCTATATATCTATAAATATATTTAAAAGATTTATAATCAATTAAAATTATTAATTAAGTAAATATAATTAAAATTATTAAATTATATTCAAATGATGTTTTAATATAAACAATTCTTAAACCTTTCCCCGACCCTTAACATCTTATAGTTACGTGATTAGGGTTGTCAAAACGGCTCTTTGTTCGTGAACAGCTCCTGTTCGGCTCGCTAAGTAAACGAGCCGAACACGAACACACTTTTTTGGCTCGAAATATAAATGAGCCTCGTGTTTGGCTCGTTTGCACCCCTACCTCTTTTCATATCCTTTTGGGAAATTTACGTATTTACACATAATTCCTTTGTATTTACATATCTAACACCTAAATTTTGATTTTTTAGGTTTATAACACTTTGGTGTCATGACCCCATGCATAAAGAAGGTGAAGTTCACTTTTAAAAAGTTAATTGTGATGATATTTTTTTATGTGAAATTGAAGAATAAAATGTTGTAAATATGAAAGTTTAAGCGTTAGACATGTAAATGCATAAGAATTGTATGGTGTGTATGTAAATGACCCGAAAAAATTTACTTATGATAAGAACGATTGGTTTAATGATTAAATTTTTGTTTTATATAGTACCGGTTAGAATTTACGACCGGATTGATCGATTGATTCAATTTTTGATGAACTGTCTTGTTTCCATATTGATCATTTTTCTATAAATTTTGAATTTAATTGGTTAACTAGAAATAAAAGATTTAGATGAAAATTTAAAAAATTATTTAAAATTTCCCATCTTAAAGTAGTGAAAAATAGTATTATAATTTGATGATTATAACATTTAACTCATAATAAAATAATTTTAATATTGATTATATGATCGATTGAACTTTGAATTTATTTATTTTTATTGATTTAATGTCCAATTAAATTTTCAAAGCTTTTGAGCTCAATGAATGGGATTATTGTCTCTCAGTGTATTATAATTTTAGGTAAAATAAAATATAAGTTTATGATTAATTTCGCTCGTAATGTTAAAAAAGTTATGGTTTTGTTATGTTTTTTATACATTCAAGCTGGAGATTCCCGCCCACATGAATAGTTGATATCTAATAAGTGGCCTATGTTGAGTTTATCAGATTTATGCCATTACAAGGGCTTAACTGCTCTTATATGATCAAATCATTAGCTTCCATCTAAGATTGTTAGTTTGGCTTAGTATGAATATGTGATGCCTTATTACATGAATTTCTCTTGAAGGTTCTTAAATATAATATAAAACAGGTACTAATTGTACGCAAATCTCAAAGAATCTCTGATTGATCATTTTGGTCTCGTTGTAATTTGGATATCATATTTAATATTGTTATTGGTAATGTTGTATCTTAATGTTTGTTCCCTCGCCGATTGGTCATGTTGAATTCAAAAATATTGTGTGGATCACACCTAAAGAACATAGCGTTGGACATATGAGAAGAACAAAGATTGGAGAGAAAGAGAGAAATGTAGTGCATAATGACAAATTCTCAAAGAGTAGATTTTGGGCCCGCTTGGCACAGCGGAATAGCTATAGGGCGTTTTCAAAATGCTAATATGAGTGTTTGTTTTCTTTGTTATCACTGAGTTGCGGGATAAATTGGTTTTCTTTTATATTATACACCGCTTGCGGATTCGACCCTGCATCTCGCGTTCGGAGAAAATTGTTTACTGCTTTGCCCTCTCGTTTCCTCCGATAGTGTTATTGGCGGTGTTATTAGCTAGTTTATTTTGGTGTTATTAGTGAGATCCTGCGGAGTTATTTGGGCCTTTTGCCAAAGCCGGTGATTTGAGTTGTTTTGCGGTAGTATTCAAGTGTTATTACGGTATTATTATCTAGATTTTTTGATGTTATTGGTGAGTTACACAGTGTTATTCGCTCCTTTTGCCCAACCCGATGTTATTTGATTTATTTTCCGATAGTATTCAGATGTTATTGCGGTGTTATTAGCTAGGTTTTTTGGTGTTATTGGTGAGTTACGCGGTGTTCTTCGCGCCTTTTGCTCGAGCCGATATTGTTCGAGTTGTTTTCCAGTAGTATTCGGGTATCATTACGATGGTATTAGCTAAGTTTTTTTTAGTGTTGTTGGTGCGTTATAAGATTTTATTCACACATTTTGCCAGCGCTACTGCTATTCTAGTTTTTAACGGTAGTATTAATGGAAAATTAATTTTATGCTAAAAATAATTACTTTTAATAAAAAAAATATATATGTTCATTGTTTACTATTTTCATAATTATGCTAAATTTTTTTTTGAAGATTTGCAAACATAGCACTCAATTTTATATATTTGCATATCTAACATCTAAATTTTAATTTTTACATAACTAACACCTTATTTATGCATGCTAAGATATATTTCACTTTTTTGAAAAAGAAAATAATGATATAAATTTTAAAAATTAATAATCAAAGAGATAATTTAATTTACCACATAGTAGTTATCGAGGATAATATTTCTGGTGAGTAAATTCCTTTTATTTGTAAAAAAATAACATTTTTGTTTACAGAAATAAATAAATACAAAGGTTTTTCATAAAAAAAATAACTGATTTATTAAAGCATTATCGTCAAAATTAATAAATTATGGTTGCACAAAAAAATTAATAATAAATATTTAGATATCTTCACTCCAATCCCTAAGTTGTATTATTCTCTAAATAAGTAAGCTTTGTAGTGATGCAATTCCATTATTGAAGAAACAAAAAATACAGCATAATATTTTTAAATAAATATAAGATTAACTAAGTGAACCTTTGTAAGTTAATTTGGTGATTTTCTCTTTCTTTGAGATTTTTTGGGTAAGAATTTCAAACTCATAAGGTTATATAATTATGAAACTATAATTAATTAGGGCTGTAAATAAGCCGAGCTTGAGCGAGCTCAGGTTTCGTTTGAAATTGCTTGTGTTTGAAATCGGCTCGTGTTCGAAATTGGCTCGTGAACAATGTGTTCGTGTTCGACTATAATTAAATATTCTTGTTCGTGTTCGACTTGTTAAAATTAATTAGAAAAAATATATACATAGTGCTGAATTCGAACCTAGATCAAATATAAGGAAAAAAGACAGCATAACCACATTACCACACAAACAATTATGAATTAAATTTAGATATAAAAATATAATATATTATTATATAAATAATACATATAATAAATTATTATATAAATAATTATACGATTATTTTTTTTTTATTTCATGCTAAAACGAGCCGAACACGAGCGAACAAAGAGTTGTTCGTGTTCGGCTCGTTTGTAATTCAAGCTTAAAAAATTAGTTCATGTTCGGCTCGTTTACTTAACGAACGAGCAGAACACGAGTTACTTCACGAGCTGAACACGAGCTATTTATAAACAACGACCTTATTTGACAACCCTATAACTAATCCTTATTATCTTCTCTCCTTATCCACATCATACCATCTCACTCACCCTTATATTTTATTCTGACTACAGCACCTTATCAAATCCTTGACCGACCATAATCATACTCTCCAACCAACACTCCACACAATCCAATAAATTAATAAAACAACTCAATTACACTACACATTCATTTGAAGATTTTGATTCATTTCAATGAGGACAAATGATCACGAAGAAGGAAGAGTCCAAATTAACTTTGAAAAAAACTTAACAGTAGATTCACAAGATAAATAGCATTCATGGATATCTTCGTTACAGAATTGAACTTCACAGTTAATGTTCTGATTAACAACAGCTAACAAAATTGTTTAGATCTAAACTAAATGGACTTAAATGGAGCACTTTAAGTGTAATTAAATGATCTATAGTACTGTTTGATCAATCAAATGTTCAAATATCAGGTTCCTAAAATCAAAATGAGTGTCTCAATCATAGAAATCTAGCAAACCCAAAACTATTGGATGGGGTGTTGGAGATTTTGGCTAAAATATAGAAGGTGAAACAAAAAAAATCATAATTAAGCACATATTCTTCATATGAAATAAATCTAAAATAGAAGAGAGCTTAAATATATGATAAACTCCAAAGGGTTACTAGAAACTATGTTATCTAACCACTATTACTGGAACTATCATCAGTTGTTTACCGTTGTCTGATCATCATTGCCCTAACATCATCATTCGACCACTATCACCAAACTACACAATCACCATCACTTTAAATCACACTTGTTCTCATTTCTTATTAGTCATGGTACTCCCTGATGATCAGCTTTGGGTCTGACCATCATCATTCATGATCAACATTAACTTCTATCATATATATGACATGAGAAGCTCATTAACAACTTCTTTTGATTAAAACCAATCATTTTTTACGTTTTTCGACCATACATTGTTTGTTCAGAATCTCAGTAATATGTCACTTCATATTAGTATCATCCAAATTTATTGTAGTTTTTTCTAAATCTAGTTGGGGACAGTGCAGCATTTTGTAAATAAGATTAAGAAAATTTGGACTGCAAACAATTATTTATATGAAGAAAAGTGAAGAAGTATAAAAACAAAGAGATGATTTTGTCTTACAGCGTCAGGCTGAGCAAACTTAAAAATTTTTTGTGAATGTTAGCGCAGGAAAAATTCAAATCATAGAAATCCAATATGAGGTTATGATCTTATGGACTAAATCATCATATTTAAACCCAAATTTTAAAGTTGATGCTTGGTCAATAATGTCCCCATAAACTTTTTCTTTATATATTCAATTTATCAAACAAAAAGGGAAAAATGAAAGAAATTCCCGTGTCTGGCACTTTCAGCAGCTTGAATGTCTCAACTGTTAATTTATAGGGGTAATGAAAATGACACAGTTTGTCTTCCAAAAACAAAGCTTGAGATATAAAAAATTGGGAGAAAATTTGTGAAAGAACCCAAAACATGGGGTCATTTCGAATCTTTTTTTTACTTTTTTATTTTTTTTATTTTTTACTTTAATTTATTTTTTTTTATATTTTAACATAGAATAAAATATTTTTGAAGAATTCAAATTAAATTGGTTTTTTATTGAATATCAATTAAGTTGATTTATGCAATGATTGAAAAAGTCTACGTTGAGAAATGATGAACCGGAGTGTGGTGATGATAGTGATAGTGGTCGCTGGCGGCACTAGTAATGGTGGCTAGCCATAATAATTATCTTTTAGGTACGCAGTTTGACGGAAAAATGTAATATGAGGCATGGAGTCAACCGGTTATAAACGAACCGAACACGAATGAACAGAGCCAGTGTTCGTGTTTGAAATGTTCGAACACATCACTGTTCGTGTTTGGTTCGTTTAACAAACCGAACGAAAAAAATTGTTCGTGTTCGTTTCGTTTGCTTATCGAACGAAAAGAACACTAACTTCCTGGATAACCGAACACGAACTTGTTCCCGAACAACGAGCTTTTTTGACAGTCATAGCTTTGATAGCATACTTCCTCAAAATGAAGCAAATTGGTCAGGTATTTCGTACACATCAGGTAATCCATACTTCCATAAAATGAAGCAAACCGAATAAGATGTTTAGGGTTTTGTTTAGGGTTTTATTTTAATATATAGTATAGTATATTAATTATAATATTATAATATTTATATTAATATAATTAATACTATATTATTATTATTATTATTATTATTATTATTAATTTATCATATATTATAATTTATAGAAGTTTAATTATTTAAAATATGATAAATTTTTATAATATATAATTATTTTAAAATATCATAAATTTTTTATATATAATTATTTTAAATTATTTTATATTTCGAACAATAACGAACCGAACACGAATGAACACATCATCACTATTTGTGTTTGGTTCGTTTAACAAACCGAACGAAAAAAATTGTTCTGTGTTCGTCTCGTTTGCTTATCGAACGAATCGAACACGAACTTCTTGGTGAACCGAACATCAACTGTTCGCGAACAATGAGCTTTTTTGACAGCCCTAGATCCGACAAGACATACTCACTCTCGGAACAAAATAATTAGTAACTAAGGCAATTCAGTATACTCGTATGAGAAACATGTCTGACTGTGGAGTATTAACTGGGGACCAGGTTACGCTGGGGTTACACCGGGGTTACATCCAGCGTAGCGCGACGGAATTAATAGGTTACACACGGGGTACATACAGGTTACAACACAGTTATAAGCTTCTACCGCGGGTCAACGGGGTTACAACAGTGTTACACTCCTGGATCGGGTCGTCGAGTCAGGAGCGTTTAAAAATGATTTCTTTTATATTAAATTGTCGGTGGGGCCCTCGATGCTGACATGACAATCTTCTATTGGAAGACGTACACAGCGCTGCGTCCGTCTTCCATAGGCAAGTTTTTCTCCCTCTGACTTGATTACAAGAACTTGCCTACTTGTCACGACCGCAACAAATAAACAGAGGTATTGCAAGGATTATCTACGAGAGAAGTTTACTCGAAAGAAATGATAATGAAGACAAGACTTTATCAAAAGAGTATTATAACACCAACATCAGAGAAAAATACAAAAAGATAGAAAGAATATCTCTTAGAATTAATTGTAGTAATAGCTTTATTTGTAACTTTACAATGTATGAATCAACCCACTTGTAAATAATAATTATTACAAAAAAGGAGATGGACCCTCATATATTAGAGAGCTCTTATTTTCTAGAGATTTTTTTTTTGTTCCTTAGGTCTAACTCTTCTATTCTAATTTTATATTCTTAGGTGTGTTGATCCATGAAGAAATCAAGCTCTAACATAATCAATTGTGTTTTTAATAATATTTGAACTTTTTGTCACCACCTTCAGATAAGAGTTTGACCACATAGAAATATTTTTTATTATTTTTAATTTTTTTTTTCTATTGTTTTAAATTGATATTTGTTTTATTTGGCTCATATTGATTCTAGACAAGCTCAAAACAACATAGCCTATGCACAAGATTAGGACATTACATTTAGTTCACAAGCATACAAATAATAATCATTTGTTTCAAGTGACCAAAAGGCCTTTAAAATTATTGAATTTTTATGTTTAAGATGATTTGACCAAACTCATTCAAGCTCATTTTTTTCATACTTTTAGTTGAACATTTGCACAGGGGTGACTATTATGAATGGGGAAAGCAATTAAATTCCCTAAATGTATATTGCATATGTAAAAAACAGCATAAATACGGTCGCCAGAGAAGTAATATAAAAATTGTTGTTATAAAGCTAACTTGGCCCAAACCCCTCAGGAGAACTAATCTAACCCTTCAAGTGTCCTGTATTCTTCAATAAAGCCTCTGAAGTTGCTCTCTAGATGTTGAATATACTAACAATATACTCTATATTACAGGCCAGTTAGTGAATGAACATATTCACAAAACTACTCATGTTTATGAGGATGCACAGAACATCATAGATGCTAATGATGGCCCAAATGGCAATCATATAATTATATACATTTTGGAAAATGGTAAGTTTGTATTCAGGATAGAGATTATGAGTGAAAAATAATGACAAATAAAGTTTATCTTGGAGAGTGATGATATGTCATATGTTGTAGGAGGATTCAATATCAAGGTATTTCACAATGGCGTTGAAAAGCTTAAACATTCATAAGCCAGTTTTGTGAACTTTTTAGACGTCTGTGTTGGTCTTTATTGCCCTCCATTCCAACTCAATCATCTCAATTAAAGATTATTCATGGCTGGTGTTGGCTAGCCTGACAAAAAAAAAAAAATTCAGGTGTCATTTTTAAGATCTTTTATAATTATTTCTTTAGATAATTTTTTGTTGGCATTGTAACTTTATTAAAATAAAACACCTCTTGGACTATCCCAATTATTTGTTTTATTTTGTAGATTTGAAAAATTAGAATGGACATTGAACTACAACAAAAGGTATATTCAAGGTTCAAACACACAACGAAAATTTAATATATATATATTTATTTTAATAGAATTAAACAATATAGAATAAATTGAATAATATTTTTTTTACCAAAACAATTTAAAATATTCAAAATAAGTACACTTCAATGTTGAATATCTTGAAAACTATTTTTGTAATTTAGTAAAGCATGAAGTAGCAGCCAGGAGCACAAGCATCAAGCAAGAGGCGGCGATGGTTTGTTTCATACTCTAGGCGTACAGCCGACCGTTCGAAATAATTATGTCATGGAAGTGGCATGATTATGCTAAGTGTGATCATCTTATGTAACAGAGTTTAATCCCTCGATATGGAGCAGTGGATTTTACTCTCTCGCATGTGATGTAATTTCTTTTTCGATAGTGTCCTTATTTAGGGAGCGACAAAGTGTCGAGAAGGTGGATTTCTTATGATTTCTCCTGTGCAATCAAGAGAGGACTTAGAGGGAAATTGTTGTAAGTTCTAGTGGAGTAGAGAGTGGATTAAAGTGGTGCAATTTAGGTACTTTTTTCCTCTTTTATAGGGATTTTTTTGTGTGATATGGCTCTATTATTTATTCCCATTCTCGGGCTTTACCGTGTAAAATCTTGGTGTTTTTTCTGAGATTACTTTTGTTGTGCGTTGTTGTATGATATTTTGTTTCAAATTTCTCAAATTGGTGTGATCCATTTTGTCGCAATGTGGTTTTGATTATCAATAAATTGAAGCCCTTGGTTTACCATCCCATCAAGATGTATCAGAGCAGGGTTTTTTTTTCTGAAGACTTTCAATTCAAGTGGTATAAGACGAAGAAGTTTAATGGATCAGACTTTATGTTATGAAAATGCAAGTGAAAGATTCGTTCCATATATATATATATATATATATATATATATATATATATATATATATGTTAGTTGCTAGACGTATTCACCAAGAAACACGAAATGATGGACTCGACGGAATAGAGAGTGTTGGATCGAATGGCCTAAGGTTTTATTCGTCTTTCGGTTTCTTCATCTATTGCATTCAACATAAGGAATAAGAAAATTACGGTGGTTATCATTGTAGCATTGGCAAAAATGTATGAAAAACCTTCTACTTCAAATAAGGTTTTCCTAATAGAGAGATTATTTAATTTGAAGATAGGGGAAGGTAGTTTAGTAGCTAAAAATTTAAGTAACTCTACAAGTAATATGAATTTGAACTTTTATGATATCTCTGGGTTAGTGCTGAATAAAGAAGTTCATAGAAATGCAATGAATGGTGATTCTAAGATTCTGCATTAAATGTTGAAACATAGGAATGAGCTTAGAAAAGAAAACAGACAAAGACATATTCAAGTCTAGAAGAGCAAAGTCCAGGTCAAGTAGAGGAAATGTTAGAGGAGACTCATGGACCTTTGGGAATAATCGTCATTTCAAGAAGGACTGTAAAGCTTCAAGGAAGGTTAGTTGTGGAGGTTAAAAAAAAAATCTATTTACAAGTATCTCCACAAGAAAAATATAAGGTGACACCCTAATGATATCTCTAGTCAGTATTGAATCTTGGACAATACATTCATTTGCCTCTTTTTATGCATGCCCTAACAAATTAGATTTATGAAGGGAAGATTTATTTGAGAGATAAACAAACCTACAGTATCATAGGAAAGGGTGATGTTAATATTAAGTTACCTGATGGAATAGTCTAGAAGCTTAATGAAGTAAGGCATGTTTGAAGACTTAAGATAAATCTAATATCAGAGAATCAACTGACAAATTAGTATAAGTGACTATTTTCACGGGTGATTCGTAGATGGTGACCATGAGGCCAATGATGATAGCTTGGGGAAGCACTGAAGCACTCTTTATCTGATCAATGAGATTGAATAATATATTAATGTGGTTAGAATTAAGGCTGATGAAGGATTTTGGCACCACAGGCATGGCCATATATGCAAGAAATGTATAAAGTCTCCACTTTCAAAGAAAAAACTTAAGGGTTTAAAATTTTTGAACCTAGATTTTGTGAATATTTTGTATATGATAAAAAGAAGAAAGTTCCTTTTTCAAAAAGTGAGTGAATGTGAAGTCACCGAAGCTGGAGTTAGTGTATACTGACATATTTGATCATATTGTAGTTTGGTATATTAGAGTTTCTCACTAGTTTGTCACTTTCATTGATGATCACACTAGAAAGATAAGAGTTTACCTAAGACATAAAGTTTGTGTATTTGAAATGTTTAAGAGGCGGAAGATCATGGTCGAAAATGAGATAGGCTTGAGGCTAAAGTATCTTAGATCAGATAATGAGGGCGAGTATCGGAGATTTAGGAATTTGTGTGCTATAGAAAGGATCATATATGAGTTCAATGTTCCCAGGAAACCATAGCTAAACAATGTGGCTGAGCAAAAGAATAAAAACTTCATAAATATTGTCAAGAGTATGAGGTTCTATGCAGGTTTGTCATGGTAATTTTGGACAGAAACAATAAACACTATTATTTATCTGATAAATCATGCCCCGTTAGTATCTTTGAATGAAGGCTTAATTGAAGAAGTATTAAGTGAATAAATAAATAAGTTGAAGATTCAATAGAGTAGGAGTGTTTCATGCATGACGAGATAAAATCACTGATGGTGAATTCAATATTACCAGATAATAAAAGATCACTGCATAATAACTAAGTCTACATATTGAAAGAGGAGACAGATAGTAACAAGCGAAACAAGACAAAACTTATTGGGAAGGGGTTGCTATAGAAGGAAGGAGTAGACAATATTGAGATTTATTCTCTTATAGAGAAGATAAAAATTGTTAGAGTTGTGATAAGCTTGATAGAGGATGAAGATCTACACGTGGAGCGGATGGATGTAAAGATAGTCTTCTATATGGAGATCTTAAAGAGGACCTATATATAATGCAAACGCAGGGTTAGGAGGTTTCAGGCAAAAATACTTAGTATGTAGGTTGATGAAATGCTTATATGGCTTGTGTCATGCCCTGAAATAATGGTACAAGTGGTTTAAAAGGTTCATGTGAGGCGGTAGATATATGAAATGCAAAGAAAACTACTAATACTTCATAACAAATTTTAATAATTGTTATTTCTTGCTTCTTTTGTATGCACATGAGATGTCGATTGCAGAAACATTTACGGAGAGAATCAGGGACATAAAGAAGAAATTATAAATGAATTTAAGATGAAAGATTTAGGTCCAACCAAGAAGATTCAAGATGAAAATTAGCAGGGATAGAAAAATAGGTATATTAAAGTTATCTCATACACAATATGTTAAGAAAATCCTACAAGGTTCAATATGAGTGAAGCAAAGACACTTTTTTCTCTCTTAGACAATCACTCCAACTATCAAAAGAACTATCGTTTATCTTTTAAGCTAATCGATTACAAACGTGCAGAACTCCTCAAGCTTCAGCTGTTGCAAGTATGATGTATGCCAGGATTTGTACGAAGCTAGATATTGCATATATAGTGGGAATGCTTAGTAGGTACATGTGTAATCCATACAGATATCATTAGGAAGTAGTAATGTATATTTTCTAGTATTTAAAGGCAACAGTCAACAAAACACTATGTTTGAAGTGCAAGAATTAGCCTATAAGGATTTTTAGTTTCGGATATGATAGAAGATTTGGATAGTAGAATAAGTTTGATAGGATATATCTTCCTTTGGTGAACAGAGCGACGAGTTGGATGTCCAAGCTATGGAAAATTATTAGACTTTCAGCTACAAAAGTCAAATACATTGATATCACTAAGGCTTGCAAAGAGATGATTTGGTTAAAAAGCTTTATGACAAAACTGAGCAATGAGTAGAGTATTTAAAAGCTTTATAGTGATAGTATATGTGATATTCATAATGTTAAGAATGTCACTTTTCATGCCATAACAAAACATATTTAGCCGAGGTATCACTTTATATGCTTTCTCCTAAAAAATGGACAGTTATTTTTGAGAAAGATACACACAACTCTTAATCCTATGGATATGTTGACTAAGGAATTGACAATTGAGAAACACGAGCAATACTTGGTTTCAATTAGAGTTCATAAATATTGAGACCGGAGATGCTACAATATGATATGTGAGATGTGCGGCCTGAAGGAGCACCCAATAAGGCAAAGCACAAAGAAGAAGCAGCATACCTACCGTTTACAAATCTGGAAAAAAGGTGTTGGGTGTTATCAGTCTCTAAGTGGAAGATTGTTGAGAAGTGTAGCTTGAAGTACTCAAATATATTTCACCAAATTAAATGAAAATGGGATCATCTTTTTCATACCATATTTTCTTACTTAACAGAAACCAAATGAGTGGTCACTCCATAAAGTTATTAATGTCTATTTCATCCGGTCGGTGCAATTATTAATCTGCCAAGATAGCTAGTGAATTAGTGATTTAAAAACATCGAGTGCAAATTTATGTGACATTTTCAACATAATATATTATTATCAGTATAATTATTATTATTATTATCATTTTTAAAAAGATTTACATGCATATCACTTATTTTTTATATATTTATATGTTTGACATATAAACTTCAAATTTTACATATAATTCTCTATCTATGGAAGAAAATGTGCATCATACTTTTTAAAAATTAAAATAATAATATTTTGATATGATATGAAAGATTTAAGCATTACATATGTAAAATAATAAAGTTTAGATTTTAGATATGTAAATACGTAGAAATTGGGTGGTTTGCATGAAATGCCCTTATCATCATCATCATCATCATCATTATTAAATTTGTATTGTATTAATATCTTTTTTCCAATATGAAAAATGTTTAGTGCCAGAAAATTTGTAGCGGCAGAGTGATAATTTAACGTTTTAGCATTGCACAAAAATTAAATACACATATATGACAGAAAAGTAACATAAGGAGAACAAGATTTAGGGTCCATTTGGGACAGCTTATTTGGTGCGGTGGCGTTTTGAAAACGCACTAGATTTGTTTTGGTAAACTGTGTTTTGACAGCTTATACGTATTCAAAACGCTGAAAATTGCATTTTCACATCACACTTATCTAGGTGCGGTGACAGCTTTTTGGCTGTGGTCTGGCTTTTCCAAAAAAATAAAAATAAAAATTTATAATAGACGCCGCACCTAACTTATCAGCAGATTATATTTAATCGGTTTATCAACAGATTATTCAATAAGCTGCAGTTGCCCCAAACATACCCTTATACTTAGAAAAGCACATAAAGGAAAAGATTGTGGAGCTTGGCTCAGTTAAAAAGAGAATGGAGTTATAATTTTATGCTAAAAATTATAGTTGTGTAAAATATATATATATATGGTCATAGAATTGTCCTAATAGTTAGAAATTTCATCCTTTTTTGAAAATAAATTAATATCAAATAATTTGCACATCCTAGCAAAGTTAAAAAAAAATGGAAAGGTGATTTTGCGTGAATACTAGAAGGAATCATGAAATTTAGGATACGTTTGGGGCAGCTTGTTCATATTTAGATAAGCTGCTTATTTGAAAACATGAATCACGGGGTTCGACCCGTGTTTCGCATTTAATGTAAAAAACTAATTGAATTTTTGGATAAGCTGCTTAAATGTAGTTTTTAAACTATGAGACAACGTTTTCAAAACGCCGCCACCGCGGATAGGTTGCCCCTAACGGAGCATTAGTGTTTAGCTTATCATGAATAAATTCTCTTTATGAAAGAAATTTATCTTAAATAATTAGTAGATTAGAAATAAATTATAAAATAAATTATAAATAAATTAGCATAATATCAACCAACTACAACTACAGAGCGCTCATAATTATTCCTATCAATTCCACCTAGGATACGAATAAAAATTTTCTTAAGGAAACATAGTCTAAATTTATGTCTGTCATTTTTCCAGAATCAGCTGTTTTTCAAACGCACAAATCAAACAGATCATGCGAACTTATCCAGGATTAACTGCTATCGATCAGATTATCAGGATAAGCAGCTTATCTGGATAAATTGAATAAACTGCAGCTGGCCCAAACAGACCCTTAGTAAAAATATATATTTAAAATTGTTAGATTTTTTTTTAGATGGATGTTCAGCGTGGCTAATCAGGCGAATTTTGTCGCCTTATCTTCCTATAATTATAAAATTTTATAAATTTATCATAACCAGGATGTAATCAAGCAATCACAATTCAAATTTTCTTAAAAAAGATATGAAATTTATAAAAATAAAAGCAACAATAAATCAAGAGCAATATTTCAAGAGGTAGCCACCCAGACAGAATCGCAGTTAAAAATGGCCGCCGCACCCATCTTCTTCCCCAGCTTACACCTCCCCGACATCCTATACTTCCCCCCGCCACCATTAGAAAAACTCCCCTTCTCCTCATCTTCATCTTCTTCCTCTCCTCCTCTTCCCTCCTTCGCAGGCAGAATCCGAAGAAGAAGACGCCCACCAGACCTCTCAGACTCTACCGCAAAAGTCTTGAAAGGAATAAGCAGAAGCCTTCCTTCCTCCCTCTTGCTCCCTAATCTCATCCGCCCTTCGCCGCGCAGCGTCGTGAGCGGAGGCGGAAACTCCGGCGGCGGAGCGCTTCTCGGCGCTGGATTCTTATAATCATTACTCTTCTTCTTCACAGAAGCCATTTCGAGTTCATAAACAGAGCACATTGCACCGTTCTCGCAGCCAAGAGTTTCGGTGCAGATATCAAGATTGCTGTTTGTGCTTAGCCATTGCTTCGCGTAGGTGAGGGGAAGCGGAGGTGATCCATCTAACATTTTATTGCTGGCAAAGTTGCTAGAATTTAAGCCATGAAAGTTTTCTCTGTTTTTATCAGATGATTGCCGGCCGTGGAGAAAC
Organism: Papilionanthe hookeriana x Papilionanthe teres; assembly: GCA_022702705.1. Taxonomy (NCBI): domain Eukaryota; kingdom Viridiplantae; phylum Streptophyta; class Magnoliopsida; order Asparagales; family Orchidaceae; genus Papilionanthe; species Papilionanthe hookeriana x Papilionanthe teres. Next base: position 40,360,236 of record CM040426.1, on the reverse strand, counting down.
GATAGGGAAGGCATGGTTTCCATGGCCGGAATGGTTAATAACAAGACTGTAAGAGATGAGAAGAAGGTGAACTGAGTTAGAGAGGAGGTTCTATGAAGCCATGGGAAGAAGAAGAAGAAGAACCCATTGGTTTATATAGTGCAGGGCGCCCATGTCAATAAAAAATAAAGTTAAATTCTGTTAAAATTGAACTAAGAAATTTCTAACCTAATTTTTGTTTAAAGTTATTTAATATATATTTTTATTATAAACTATAACAAGAGATTTAATTTTTCAGAATTTATGCCTCTGATCTACCTTTATATGATGAGGTAATTTAAGAAATTGAGAATGGAAATAAAATAAGAATGCAAATGGACATTTCTTAATAGTAACATACTGACATGATCATTTTATCTGAAGAATGGATTATTATTATTATTTGTTAAAAATTATGAAAATATCTTTAACAAATCAGTTTTATATTATTTGACTATTTAGTATTAAAGCCTGAGATGAGCAGGGCCAGGTCCTGGCATTAGTTTAGAAAAGATTTTAATTTACTTGTTAAGAGGGACAAATTGATATAGTTTTATATCTCCAATTGTCTGCTTAATATATTGTTTGATTGAACGCGTAAATGTTCGCCAACGCTGTAATTATATAACTAACGGACACAGCAAAGTTTATTTGGATTGTGGTGAAAGCCACTTTTACGAATTCGTAATTGAGAGGGAAAAAATTTGCACGTAAAGTCAGGTTATATGGAAGTATTTTTAGTGTTTTACCTCATGTAACTTCTTTGTAACCTTCATGTAACTTCCGTGTAACTCCCGTTTTTTACAAACATACAAGTTAATTATTAGGTATTTACATATTCTACACTAAAAAAATACATTTCACTTTTTAAAAATTAAAATAGTGAAAAGAAATGTTTAAGTCAGTTAAATGATAAAAATGTACAACTTTTTTTGTTATATATCTAAATAAATGGAATTGGGCGGTATGTATGTAAATGCCCCATTCAAATTTTAAGGAATGGTTAATAGTTTATTTGGGCAGCTGCAACTATTTGAAGAAGCAAATGTGAAACTTTTATGAGAGAAGCTGTTGTGAGAAAGGTGTTGTTAATTGTGAAGCGGTATGTCTGTTTGGATAGTCCAGCTATGTTGTAGTTATTCTTCAAATAAAAACTGAAATGCCGTTATAGTTTGTAAGTTCACTGTTTCAAAATGAACTCAAAAAAAAAAAAAAAAAAAACGAATATCATAAATTCTCAGAATATTAGAAATCCACAAGATTATATAAGAAGTTATAACTCCCTCAGCATTGATAAACATGAAAATTAATATTATAATATCAACAAGTAATGTGATCATAATATTAGTTTTAATATCAAAATGATAAAGTCCATTAGAAAACATTCTTTCCAAAACAATTTTCTACATATAGTCAGTGCCGGAAGTGGACTCCTTGAAGTTGTCAGTCCATCTAAAAAAGTTGCTCGCATCTAATGATCTATTTCTAGGACACCTATAAAATCTTCTCGTATAGCTAGCTTCCAGTTGTGATGTAAATGACACCATTCACAGTTAGAGTTCATAACTTTAGAGACGCTTGAAAAGATTCAAATTATGATAATTTACATGAAAACTAATACGCTCCAATTTTGTACGTACGTCTAATTTATGTCTAATAATCTGCATAATAAGCTAATGAAGATAGAAGCATCGGAGAACACTACAAAAACTTCAATGATAGCCTACCTTTGTTTTGTAACTCACATTTGGAGATAATTAAAAAGCTCCAAGGCAGTCAATTCCAATTACCAAATGCTAATTACCTTCCTAAAACTAATGTGTGAATCATGGTATGGTTAATGAGTCCTTTGGTGACATCCTTCATTGGATAGCAAGTGTACACTAACAAAAACAAGATAATCTAAATACTCCAGTCATATTTACATACAACCAAACTCAAGATGTCACATCCAAATAACTTACCACCATTATAAGAAGTATTCCAACAACACAATAAAAACATTTAGAGCATAAAGAAGAAATCAACAATGAGTCATTCACTCCTACAAAGCATAGCTTAATACAATAGAAAAAACAAACAATGACCGATTCACTCCTGTAAAGAAGAATCGGCATAAGGTTCCAATTTTCATCAGTAAAGAAACAAAAATCTAGTTTAAAAACCACGTTCAAGACTTATTAAGCTTCTGCAAACGTCTTTTATCATGTTGCTCAAATCAACCACTTCGATTTTATGTTTTTTTTTTTTTTTTTTGTATCTAACAGCCTAAATTTTAAAAAATTGAAAGAAAACATGATGAGAAAGTTTTGAACAACAAATCAAAAAATCGAAGTTATTTTTTTATTACTTTAGATGAGCTCACCAAAACTAGAATACGAATGAACCAAATCAAAAAACCTTAGGTATCTATAAGAAATCAGAGAAGAAAGAGTCACAGAAGAAGACGTCCAAATCACGAACCTTTTTTTGAGAAATGAGTTCACGAAACACCATAACTAAATTGATGCTACTTTTACAAAATAACGCCGAGAACGATGCCGCAAATGCCTTCACGGTGCGGCGGTACTAGGGCTGTCAAAAAAGCTCGTTGTTCTCGAACAGTTCGTGTTCGGTTCGCCAAGTAGTTCGTGTTCTATTCGTTCGATAAGCAAACGAGACGAACAAGAACAATTTTTTTGTTCGTTTGTTAAACAAACTAAATACGAACAGTGATGTGTTCGTTCTTGTTCGGTTCGTTATTGTTTGAAATATAAAATAATTTAAAATAAATTATATATAAAAAATTTATGATATTTTAAAAATAATTATATATTATAAAAATTTATCATATTTTAAATAATTAAACTTCTATAAATTATAATATATGATAAATTATTAATAACAATAATAATATTGATAAATTATTAATAACAATAATATTATTATAGTATTAATTATATTAATATAAATATTATAATATTATAATTAATATACTATACTATATATTAAAATAAAACCTTAAACAAAACCCTAAACGCCTTATTCGGTTTGCTTCATTTGAGGAAGTATGGATTACCTGATGTGTACGGAATACCTGATCAATTTGCTTCATTTTGAGGAAGTATGCTATCAAAGCTATGGTACGTTAAAAAAACTCATTCGAAGAACAGTTCTTTTTTGGTTCACCAGGAAGTTCGTGTTCGATTCGTTCGATAAGCAAACGAGATGAACACGAACAGTTTTTTTTCGTTCGGTTTGTTAAACGAACCAAATATGAACAATGATTTGTTCGAACATCTCAAACACGACTACTAGCTCTGTTCATTCGTGTTCGGTTCGTTTACACCCCTAAGCGGAACAATGTAGTGCAGCAAAAATACCACCCCAAACACAAGCGCCAACAATGCAGTTTCTAGAGCTCCTACTTTTTTCCTTGTTGTAGCTTAATTTCTCAAGAAAAAGAAAAAAAAAAGTTCAAATGTATGTAATTTAATTTATCCTTGAAAATTTTCTTATGGAGATGTGTAAGTAAAAAAATGAAAATATTATTGATGTAAAATATTTAAGATATTTATCAACGGCTTAGCTGACCAATTCGAAAATTTTAGCTCTTCAACTATCAATTTTTTTATAAAAAGAAGTAAGAAAATTTACGGATTAACACATTTTTTTTTGTTAAGTGTTTAACTTAATATTTATGATTAAGAAGAAAGCATAAACTAGTGAGCAAATTTTTTCAATGATTCTTTACCTATTATAGATAATACGATATATCATTTTACAATAATGAATATTATTTATTATGTTATTTATATATATTTGAAATTTAAGTTAGCACTATTTTCACTATGCTATTTTGCACATTAAAAAATAAAATTCAATCATTGTGATTTCTAAATTTACAAACATATTATTGATTATTTTAATATGTTAATGATGAAGTAAAACTTTTTTGATTTAATGAGATCAAATTTTTCCCTAACGCTTCTAAAATAATTTTTACCTAGCCTTTATTATTACGCCTACATAACTCATGTGATTTCATCAAAATGTCACTATTTGATTACTGTCGTTAGATCTCTCGCGCTCTTTAACCATTATTGGAAAGTTGCCACCATAAGTCAAGCAGCCAGCATTAGATTGCCGTCGTCAAATCACTGACGTCCTTATACCATCATCGAGACACTGCCATTTGACGACTATCATTGGTTTGTTGTCACTTTCCCACTATTATACAACCACGCCATCTCACCATCACCATTAGCTAATACTGCTTGATTACCATTGTTAAATTGTTGTCATCTAATCGTTATCATCAAACCATCACCAATCATCCACCAGCATTGAACTTTTTTCATTCAACCACAATTGCCTGACTATAATTGACATTAATCATTTTCAAACTACTAATATTATACCATTATGTCATGGCCCCATCACCAGACCACCATTATACAACCACTATGATTGCACAAACACTATAGTTGTTTGCCGACCATTCTAGAACCGCCGTTATATGTTCATCATCTAACCATGCATCCAACTTCTGTCGCTATAATTACGATCCCCTAACTACATCTGCTCTGCTTTCATCATCCAACTAAAATCGTCTGACCAAAGTCACCCATCTATTACCCTCTAACTTTATCATCCAATTACGGTCGCCCATCTACAGTATCCCGACCTTTGTCGCTCAACTACAATCACCTAATCGAAATTGTACATCTACTGCTTCCTATGTTCTATTACCGGTCTACAATCTACCAATCTCTCAACCATTGTGTTCGTTGAATTAAATCTAGTTAATATGTGCCCCAAGTTTATTGCAACCCGACCACTTTCTCGGTAATAGTGACCCAACCTCCACTGGCATTCACCGAAATATAGTAATTATTTATCTATAGCTAGTTGGCCTTTATCTACATACTATAGTCCCAAGACTTTCATTGTCCAACTAAATTCACCGAAATATAGTTGCTCGACCTTGAATTTGATAGTTTGCTATCTCTTATAAGGCTCATTTGTGTCATTGATACACCTCATTGCCCAGAAGGTTGATGAAATATATCATCCCTTACAATGGCCAAGGCACAAAATCTTTTTATTCGGGTAGTTACCTTGAGCACCTTAGAAAATAATTATCCATTCCTTTCTCTCCCCTTTTGTTCATTGGTTTTGCAAATTCTCTCTTTCTCCACACATACCTTAAAGAAATAATAATTTTTAGAACCATAGGCACCGTATAAGATTCTTTGTTTGCATGGATAAGCATGAATAACCCCAACTTGTTAATATATATATATATATATATATATATATATATATATATATATATATATATATATATATATAGACACACACACACAGTCAATAACTTACTATTTGACTTGAATCTTTAAGTGATTGGCACAAATCTCAGAACACTTTTTAGCATGAAACTTTCAAACTCAAATTAAAAGTTTTTAAAAACTCGCTTTCAGCAAACTTATAGTCAAACTAACAGGCTCAACAAGGCAAATACAATGACACCGAAATTGATCTAATCTGAATAAATTTAAGTTTGAATAAAGCCATTAAGTCAATTTTAGAAGAATTTGGTGTCTAATTGGAAAGTGAAATAGATTCCAAATATGATATTCTTATAGTCAAATCTAGCGTCTCGACAAGATGAATTTTATGGCATAAATTACTTAATTCTAACATTGTTAAAGCACTAAAATGTTAAAAAAATTTCATCTGATTGAGAAAACCACTCTTGGTCATCCAATTGAGTGGTCTATATTCCATTCTTATTTGCATTGTCCAACTGGTGAAGGAGGCTTCTTTAAACCTATGAAGCATTCTTTGATGTGAGGTTTACCTTTACTGTAGTCTCAAAAAATCATTCACTTCAATGTCTCTTACACGATTATAGTGGGGTAGTCTTCATGCATCCTATGCAGACATCAAGTCTACAAGAGTCAGTTCCATGTCGGGGACAACCTTGGTTACATACTTGAAAGGTCCTTCACATTAACTTCCCAGACATAATTGTGGTAGAGCATCTTCTTGCATTTTATTTTGACATCAAAGTCTATGAAAACTACTTCAATGTTAGGGGCAACCTTTAATGTAGTCTTGAAAGGTAATTCACATTGATGTCCCTGACACGACTCTGGTTGGGATAGTCATCTCATGTTTCATTCAGACATCAAGCATTTGAGAATCACTTCAAGACTAAGGGTAACATTCATCGCAAAGAAGACTTATTTAGCACCCCCTCATCATAGTAGAGTCTCTTTAACAGGCTCAAGAAGTTGATATCTTTAATAATTGATACATTGGATACTTTACAAACTCAGATGCAAAGATGCCCATACTGGGGGACAACAAATTCTAAAGCAACAACTAGCATGTTACCAAATATCATTCTTGAGTATGGATGCAACCATATTTAAAATAATAAATGTGGTATATTCTGACATATGCCACAGTCATGAGAAACACAAAATATTTTCTGAAACCTTATTTTGGGCTTAATTTGTCCTAGGGAGATACAGTTTGACCATCACAGGCTATTGTCTTCAAGGAGAAATTTTTACTAACAACCCATAAAGGTCAAAATCATTGGTGCATTTCTATTTGATCTTTTTCATAATAGGTTACGATCATCAACTACAAGCTTCGAATGATATCTCATTTAGGTCAAAATTCTTTGTGAAATTTTTAGAACTTTGTCCATTACAGGTTAATTTCATAGAGTGGACGCTTCGGTTATAAAACATAGGATGGATCTTATCTTTAATAGATTCTTCTTTTGACTTTATTCTAATACTGGTTAACAACTTTGATCATTTATAGCGATGCAACTTAGAATAGATCTCACATCGTTAACAGATTTTCTTTTTGTATCTATTCTAAAACAAGGTAACACCGTCAAGCATCTCTCGCTTTACAACATAGGATATATCTTACATCCCTAACTGATTCACATTTAAACTCAGTTCCAACACAGGTTAACCCTATTGAGTATCTCCAGCTATACAACTTAGGACATGTACCTAGATAATTAATTAATTAATTAAATTATCTAAAACATGCTTTTTGACCTTAGGAAAATTTCATGGTGTTTCTATAGGTCAGACGACTGCATAGGTTACTTTCATGAATATTTATGATTTTTAGTTAGTTTTAATAAGTAAATAAATAAAAATTATATTTTATTTTAAAAAGCTATTTTCTTATGTTCCATTGATCTCTCTAACTTTAAAGAATTTAGAGAATTTGGTTATATATATAATTTTATCTTATTTTTTATAATTATTTTAATCAATAATTTGTATAAGCTCAAAAAATTATATTTAAATACTAAAAATACATTTTTATGCCTTTAAAGATTTATGGGAGTATTTGAAATTTTTATCTCCATCCAAAGCAAATTTAGATGACTTTCTGAAATATATTTGTACCAGTACATTTTTTTATTTTTTTATTTTTTTAATTTAGAAAAAAGCTTAAAATATATATTTTTTATTTCAACTTTACTTTTATTATTCTTAAGTGACTCTAACCTCAAGAAGTTCACCAAGCTTGATTTTATAATTTTTTGAATTATTTATTTATTTTTATAATTATTTTAAGCAAAAATTACCATTTCTTTAGAAAATACATCTTTATATCAAAAATAGGTTTTCTAACATTGAAATTTTTATGGCGATATTCTAGAGTGGTTTTCTTTAATTAGAGAAATTTTTATGATTTTTTAAATAATATTTAAGTATTTATAATTTTTAATTTTTAAATATGAAAGTATTTAAGAATATATTTTTGTTTTAAATCTTTTTTTTTTAATTTTTTTAAGGTCCCCTGACCACAGTGAACTCACCAAACTTGATTTTATGTTTTTATCATTTTTATTTTCTTTTTATAATTATTTTAAATAAACAGAAATGAAATCTCTATAAAATTAGGGCTTTTGATGCTAATGGTGCTCTCTGACCTTGGAAAAATCAAAGAATATCACTAAACATATGAAGAATAAGCCCTCAAAATTTCATTTGATTATAAAAATTATTTAATTATTCATGATTTAATTTGTTATGTGATTTTTAATTAATTTAAAATAAACTATTTAATAAACTTCCTTTTTTTATTTTTAGACCATTAAATTTTGTTCTGTTTACTGAGCACAGGAGTATTTTTATTTTATTTTTGTAATTTTTCAACACCAAGATATGATTTTTTTAGGTTTCTGTATTTAATTAATTAAGAAAATCTTAATTTTTTTACTTATCCACGTCGGCTGCCACCTCAACCTAGGCTGATCCGGAGCACTGTGTGGCGCATTATGATTAATTACGCTTTCCATGTGTGTGCTGACTCAGCCAGCAGTAGTTCGCTTTCCAATCTCCGTCTGACTAAATCTACGCCATTCATTTCAAATACACGTGAATGGATGACATTTTTTCATCATCCCAAATGCGCACTAACCTGAGAATCATCCAACTTCGAACCCTAAGAGCTCACTCAATTCACAACCAAATTAAGTGTGATTTGTTCCTACAGCTTCATCTAAGTGAGACGAACATATCTATAAGGTTAAATAAACATGAATTGTTCATTTCTTTCACAAAGTTATAAACCAAGGTAAAATTACAGATTTTTTATCCATACTTTGCTCAAGTGTTGATGCCTCGATTGGGTTGGTTAAGAAGCTTCGCCTTGCGTATACAAACCTCCTCAAAGTGTTGATTTGTTGGGGTCTAGGTATGACCTAGACTAAAGGGTGGCTCGGGTGTGGTCTTAGACTGTATTAGAGGGCTCGGGATTGGGGACTTTTGACCGAGGAAATAATTTTGAAGTATGGGGAAGCTTTTGAAATAATCAGTTTGATGTTTTGGTGGAGTCAGTGGAATGGCTGAAAATGCCCTGGATTTCTGTGAGGAAATTAGGATTTCACAATGGAGGAGAAGGGCTGAGGATAGTGGGAATGAGCTTAGTGCTTGGAAGCAATTTGGCAGAGTTTCCCTATGGTTTTTTTGCATTACCTCTCTTTTGGTCGTGAGGTGGTGATGTATTTATAGGCCAAGGATTAAGGTTTAATTGGGATGGCCAGTGGGTAAAAGATGATGCTTAGTTGGACAGATGACAGGGGCAAGCTTCCAATTGATGTGAGTCACATTGGATGGATGGAATTTTGGGTATTCCCCATGGCGGTGCTCTTCGACCTTGGGTTTTTCGGCGACTTGGGTGGCCGACTAGCCCATGGGAGGTCACCATCTCATTGTGGGAGGTCAGGGGTGGAGACTTGTGAAGCCAATTAGATTGAAGCATGGGTAAGGGTGCTTAATTAACATGGAAAGAGGTTTGGGTCAACTTGGGTTTAGCTTGGGTTTAGGCTCATGGAAATGGGCTTGGCTCATTCTCAAGATGGCTAAGGCTGGTGGAGGTCAGCTCGATTAGTGTGCTCAAGTCCCCATCTTGTGTATTTAGATTAATTTTAAGTTTAATTGAGACAATATAGTGGTTAAGCACTTTTGGGGTAATCATTAAAGGACCTCCTCATTTTGCCACTTTGGGAATGGTGCATTGCATGGCTCTCATGGCTCACCTATGGCTTGAATAAGGCTTCATGGCTTGCATGTGGCTTGGCTAGTATTCATGGGAAAGGGTTTTAGGATTTTTGGCATATTTAGGAGAAGTTATCATGAGCAATTGAGGAATTTCTAACCTTGAACTTTAGGACTTAGGATTTGATCTTGATTAAGTGGATGAGAGGGGAATTTCATGTCATGTGGGCTTTGGATTTAAAAGGAATTAAAAGTTGGGCTTGGAATAGGGCTTTTGAAATTAGACATGATGGGATTTTAAGATTGGGCTTGAATTTGGGTTTGGTGATAATTTGGAATATTCATGATGGGCTTGGGACGTGGGTTTGGTGAAATTTGATTTGACTATGGGTTCAATTTTGGTGAAATTGGACTTAGGGTGAACTTGGATGAACTTGGATTTAAATTTTGGTGACTTGGAATTAAGGCGTAGAATTTGGTGGAATAGGATTTAATTTTGGATTGATAGAGAATTTGGTGGAAATTGTGGGCAATTTGAGAATTTTGGTAAAAATTGGGCCACGTTGGCATTTTGGGTCATTTTGAAAATTTTGGTCAATTTTGGGAAATTCAAAGAATTTTGGAGCAATTCAGAAATTCAAAGGCGTTTTAAATGATTTTGGTAGAAAATTGGATATTTGGACAATTTTAGACTTTTTAAAATTTAAGGGTATTTTTGTCATTTTGGGTGAATTTGGGAATTTTGAGAATTTTGGTGGATTTGGGTGGATTTGCTGGTTGGGATTGGTTTTTATGGAATTTTGAAGAAATTGGGAATTTTGGATAATTTTGAGAATTTTTTGAAATTTTGACAATATTTTGGTGAAGATTATGGCAATTTGGTAATTTTTGGAAAATTTGAAAATTTTTTCCAATTTTGAGTATTTTTTAAACTTTTGGTAGGCTTAGGGTGCATTGGAGAGGTACGTGATGAGTGTGGTGCATGATGAAGAGTTTAGTGAGTGTGAATGGCCAAACCACTCAAGGTCATCCTAAAGCCTCATCATCCTATGAGACCTCGTTATTTTGAGTCTCCATGTGTTGGTCGCCATATCAAAAGGGGTTTGAGGGCTTGAAACTACAAATGTGGGACTTCTCAAAAGGGCTAGGAAGTGATCTGAGCTTCTAAATGGGGTGGGTCCCATCACTAGTCCTCTAGGAAAGTCTTATGACTATATCCTAAATTTTAGAAAAAAGTTAGACCTCACCAAAATGAGGTCAACACTTCCACGGATCAAATAACTTCGAGCAGTGCACATGTCACTTGAGAATGCTTTATGAAAATGAAGATACTTAGAGGATGATTGAGCGAGAGTAGATAGTCTGTCGGAGACTGATCGACATCCAATCAAGGGTCAACAGGCTCATAGGTCAACCAAATTAAAGGTTGATTAATCATATATAGCTCATGTAGAGGCCACACAACACGAAAACAACCCATCAGATATTCATCAATCATACTACCTGAGGCTGGTGACATGGGGGCCAACTGATTAAAGAGGGTTAATGATATAATTGTCTTTTGATATTAATCATAGCCTCCTATTAATAAAAGATCATTACATATAATAGAGATAGTTGATACCACATACAAAAGTACCTCATCTCTCTCTATAGGTTTATCTCTCTTTTTCACACTCTATTCCTTGAGTGTGATTCATGAACAAATCTAGATTCAACATGCGGCTAACTTTTGACGCCCAACATGACTTTGCATGAACTGAATAACATGGTATTTTCGGCCCAATTATGAGCTTAATAAAACTTCCTTAAACTTAGATTCAAGTTAATAGGTAAAGTTATATGTATTGCTATTTTTCTTCTCAAAGTCATAACATGGCTTTTGCCCTATTTGTTGCAAAGAATATATAAAAAATCAATTGACTAGTACATTAAATTTATATCAAAATAAATTAAAGTTTTTTATACTTATTTATTTTTTAACTTAGCAAGTAATTGCATGTTTTGCATGCTATCTTCTAACTTGCTATTTTCTATAGTATATTGGTCAATTGGGGCTTTATATGCTATAACAAAGCCATTTGGCTCAAACGAAGTTTTAGGGGTTTCCAATTTTAACTGAAATATAGGGTGAAAATAAAATATAATCATGACGGTATATATGGGTAGAATATACGAGGCCCAAGTCAGTCCTATTCTAACTTTACTAGAAACCAAGATCTAGGATAATTTAAAACCAATAAAACATAGACTTTTGCCTGATTCAAAATAGATTCTTTTCACATGATTTTGAGACTTTAGCTCAGTAAAAATAATGTGTTGTTCTGATCGGGCCGGCCCAAATTGAAACCTAATTTATAGACATACCATTGAACTGAGCAGCGTGTCAAAATAATCTCGACTATTTATTATATTGAGCCCTAAACCCAGTTCTGTCACTACTGGATAAATGGCTTGTGAATCGAGCTCGATGAGCTAACAAGTCAAGCTCAAGCTAACCTTGACTTGACTCGTTAGCTCTTGAGCCCGCTCGTTTAAAAAAATATATATATTAATATTTTGTATTTTATATCAAATGGTTTCATATTATTTGTCGCTTAATTGATTATTCTATTGATCATTTTATTATAACTCCTTTTAATCGATATTATTTTGTCTCTTTTATAATAAATAAGATGGCTCCTGGGCATGTTCAAAATCAAAGATTTAAGCTCGAGCATGAGCTCGAACTCGATAAAAATTTAGGAAGCTCAAGTTGAACTCTTGAATCACTCGTGCTTGACTCGGCTCATTTACACCCCTATCTCTAGCGAATTGAAACATGGAACGAGTCTCGGAGTACAACCAGACACCCTTTTTCATATATTTATTAATTACGATTGATGATTAAAACCAACTTTCTATATGATTAAATGATTGTTCGATTCGGTTAAGAGTTCAGCTTAAAATTAAATATCGTTGAACAAGACCTGCTCCAGTTTTGGACCGATTATTCCATAAAGACACCAGAAATAAATTGTGTCTGGTGTCCAACCAAAAATTTTATTATTTTTTAAAGAAAAAATTAAATTGGGGCCCACTGACATACACTTTTTTGTAGGAGGATGTTTTGATTGGTTTACATAAAATTATGGAATAATCGGTCCATTTTTTGACCGATTATTTCATAAAGACACCGGAAGTAATTTGTGGCTGATGTCCAATCAAAAATTTTATTATTTTCAAAGAAAAAAATTAAATTGGGGTCCACTTGACATATAGGAGAATGTTTTGATTAGTTTACGGTACGTAATTCTGTGCACGGTGAATGTATATAATAATCTTTTTTAATTTTGACGTCTTTCGTGCCGACTTTAGATTCGTTCAAACGTTCGAATATCAAGCCCAGAAATTGAAAAATTCTCCCTTAAGAATGATTTTTAGGATATGTTTGTTTACTGTTTTTGTTGTTCTTTTATTAATAAAAAAACAAAATAAGATTTATTCGTTTTGAAATTTTCAACTTGGACATTCTCTCCCTCGCTGCCGATCACCATAGCCACCTCGCTGCCGATCGATTGGAATCCAACACTATAGGAATTGGGCTCTTGCTTCTTGTACATTTTTTCTTTTCTATATTTCTTACGCTTCATTAAAGTATCAAAATCAGCAGAAATTATTTTATACAGAGAACATATGCAACTTTGCGTGCGTACTTTTAATAATCTTACAATACTCTCATAATAACCTATGAAAAACACTGAAATAGAACCCAAAAAAATTATTGAGGGGGAGAAAGTTATGGGGAATTATTGAGTTATTGGAATTAAAAACAATAACCTCAATAACCCCAAAATGAAGGTTATTTGAGAGTTATCGCGCACGCAGCGCTGTGTGTGTTCTCCGTATATAATAATCTATCTAAAATCAACGGCGGAATCAAATTTATCTTTTAGTGTGGGTGAAATCACCAAAGCTTTAATCTTGTATAATTACTGATCAAATAAATATATTGAACAAGAGTAAAATTACTAAATTACCTGAACTACGTGTTATTAATATTGGGAAATCAATTGCCCAATATGGACATAACCAAGTTCCGCCCGTAGTCAAAATAGTCCCATGACTGTTTACATTTGGTTCATTTTAATTTCAGAGTATATGAAAATGTCAAATGAGACTATATACACTTCAAATGGGTGACTTTCGAGCCACATAAAATGAGTTTGTGATTTAATTTGATAAGTTTATAGGCTCTGGAACTAAAATGATCCTATGTAAGGAGTTAAAATGACTATTTGACCGTTTATTTTTGCTAAATTTTATTCCCATTTTATCTTAAATATTTGATGGTAAAATATAAACAAAGTAAAAGTAAATACAAACTAAAGTTATGAAACAAAAGTAAAAAAACATGGCCAAGACTCCATATTTAATATGTCTAGATATTATACTTATTTTATATTCGAATATATGAGTTACTGTAAATTTTATTTTATTTTTTCTTTTTAAAACCTAGTGAAATATATATATATATATATATATATATATATATATATATATATATATATATATATAAAAGATAAAATGGGAATAAAATTTAAACTTTACAAAATAACATAAATATTTTAGTATATTGAATCTAAATCTGTTCAGGAAAACGCCCAAAAAATAGAGCGCTTGAAATCTAAGGAGAGAGAGCGAGCTGTTGCACAGTCTTAAAATAGTAAAATTTTGTCACTTTTTTTTTAACAAATAGACCCTTATTTCGGACCGAGTGGATGCGTGGCTGGATGATCGCTTAGTCGGATAGCTATTCACAGAGAATCCAATTTCTGTAGAGCTTGCACCAGTTGTCCTGGAAGTTGGAAGGCTCGTTCCATTTTTCCGATTTGATATGAGTTAGGCGACGAATCTATCTGCACAGGCCTAACCCACCAGATTCCTCAGGGGTGATTCCCCTCTGTCCGTGAGAGGTGACTTGCCTTTATGATAAGGGAAACTGGCCTGTTGACCATTCGATCTCAAGCCATTCATGGTAGGTCATGTGAACCCACTCCCCTTCCATCTTTTTTCGTGAGGTGGTGTCGTTATTCATTTTTGGCACATTTTTGTTGTACATCTTAAGTTTCTCAATTTTCATGCTCCTTGATAGTGATTGCAACAAGAACAATAAATTTTTTTTAAGAAGGTTAACTTTGGGCATACGTTCATTTATTGACGTCATAACTAAACTCCCAGAACTTCTGTGCTCTAAATTGTTATATATTAGACAGCTTTGTCACTGCAAATTTGTTTCTCTTTCGGAACTCCATTTGTAATTCTTGGCTTAGTTATGGAGAAGGGATTTGATCCCTGCTGAAACTCGTTAACAACACCATAATATTGTCCGCCTTGGCATTAGATCGTGTCGTCTCGAGGGCAAGCCATTGAGGAAGAAGTCGGCCAAGAGATCAAAGCTGGTTAAAGGCAAGAGGGTGGAGGGGTCGTCAAACTTGGCTCTTAGTGCTCTGAAGGGACCTTGACCGAGGTTGGTGAGGGGAAAGCGCTTACCGTGGTCGATCCGTCAACGGGGACTCCTATTGAAACCCTTATTCAGTCTCTTTCTGGCAGAGATAGGATCGGCTAATGGCTTCCCAACTTGCGACGTAGACAGAGTTGAATCGAATGTCTGTATGTGGTTATCTTTTAGTTTTCTCCATCTTTCTTGCGTTAGGTGTAGATGATTTTTTTTTTTTTTTTTTTTTTTTGTGCAAATGCAACCCCAAGCTTTGAGCATTCGATTGTCGTGACTGGTGGTCCGATTTTACGGGCAATTATAACTCTTGAACCATTGGTCTTCGATGAAGAGGATGTGATTAGCCGTCTTATTGGGCTTGATGCAATCCGTTATGAGATTCTTGAGTCCCGTTGCCCACCTCCCATAAATCTAGGATGTCGTCTAGTGTAAACAGAGGCGATCTTGGCTCGCAAGATTAGGATTTATGAGTCATACTAGAGGGAATGTGGGAAGAAGTGACGACACTACACTATGAGTCTACAGAGTTCGAGAAGACATATTTGCTATGAGGGTAAGTTCTGAGGCCGATCGGACGAATCAATTTAAGCTCGGTGGCCAGCCATTGTTTAGGAGGCTAGCTAGGAGAGCTTTGTTCCTTACCGAGGCTGTTGAGGGATAGTTGGCGAAATATTTCATATCTAAATGAATCTTCTTGTAATCATATTCTTTAGGATAAGTAAAAAATGTTTATTCTATCAAATTGGGATATCTGTGATCAACAAGGCGTTCTTCCTTGATCTTTGCACGAGGTGTATTGCCTTATGATATACCTTTATAAATCGGTGCTAAAAAGTTCTAAGACACTTTTTGTTTGTTCTTTTCTTTTTTACATCGGTTAATTGATTCCTCGACTTTCTCATGGATTTGAATAGAACCCAATAGATTTTTGGCCATGTGGCCACAACCGAACATTCTGTCCTATTCGCTTTGGATGCCACCGCCCTTGAGAAATCTTTTCTTTTTTTATTCTTCTATTGAATTGCGGGTCGCATTTCGTGACGAAAGGGCCATCAAGCAGTATGGTAATGACTTGGTGATGTACCGAGACCATTTTCGGTGTGAGCTGCAACCCCCTATGCCACAAACTTCGATTGATCATCAAGTGATACGGGGTCATTCCTGCATAGGTGAAGCCAAACTCGATGGTAGCAATCATGACCTATATTATTTTTCGTCTCTGACATTATGT
Organism: Papilionanthe hookeriana x Papilionanthe teres; assembly: GCA_022702705.1. NCBI lineage: Eukaryota > Viridiplantae > Streptophyta > Magnoliopsida > Asparagales > Orchidaceae > Papilionanthe > Papilionanthe hookeriana x Papilionanthe teres. The sequence continues at coordinate 40,343,960 of CM040426.1, read as the reverse complement.
TTTTTGGTCCATCGACACATTCAGCCACATTTCTCGTCCTACATGGAACCAAGTGGCTATGTCCAATTCAGGACAACCGGTAGGTTTCTGTTTGTCGGGCTGTAGCACCATGTTAGGGACTAGATATGCGAGTTTTTCATTGCTCCTTCTACTGAGGATTGTGGAATTAGGACTTCTCTGTCCTACGTCTCCTTTCGGAAGAACAAGGGTATTGACTTCCCTTCGGTCAGGGGAGTCGATTTAGAGGGTAGATTGATATTGATCCTGCAATATATTGACTCAGTGACCATAGATCGGGTTTTATTCCCGAGGTAGCAGGGCACATGACTACAGAGCTACAAAATATCTTCAGACGCTGCAGAGTTATATTAATTGAAAGCGGCGACCACTAGTTGGCCGAGAGGAAGGCGAAGGATGAGGCAAAGAGAAATGAGGTTTGTCAGGTGGTATCGTCATCTGCAGTGGGCGGAGCAACCGACCCAATCGGTGAGGGTTTTCCTTCTTGGCACTTACATTGCCATAGTTGGGACTTAAAAGGTCCCATTACAAACTGTATCCCTTATTGTCATGTAAGCCAACCCAGCAGCCCAAGAACAAGTGGTGGGTAAGCTCAACCAAACATGGATGGGGTCATTCATCATCAACAAAAGAGTCTCCCTGGGAGCATACAAACTAAAGACATACATGGGAGACGACATGCCCATAACCTGAAGTGGGGACGATCTAAAGCAACTGTTTTCTTAAATGTATATGTTCAAGCGGAATGAAATGAGAGATGTTTGCTGACACTTCTTTTTTCTATTACAAAATATTTGTGATATGCAGACAACCAAACAGTATGAGCAGCAAGAGAAATTGAACAAAAAAAGACTTCCTTCCGGGGTGAGCATCCTAAAAATTTATTCTCGGGATGAGCAAACTAAAGACTACCCGGAGACGAACATCCTAGGATACCTGAGATGAGTAATACAAAATCTTCAAACCAAAACACCTTAAAAACTCACCGGCAAGACTAGGAATTGACATCCAAATAAAAGAATGCACAACCACAGGCAAAGAGAAAATGTGGGAAGCAGCTCGAACTAAAAAACTTATATTTCATTACAAATTTTTATCATTAAAAAAAGTTCTCTCTTTACGGGTAGAAGATCCACCTTATTCCATCGACGCGCCCTTCGCTTCCTGGCATGCCCCTTAATCGATGGTTATCGAATAGACAAATGCTTGGCAAACTCGCCTAAGTTCGATTACTTCACATCGATCATCCCTAATCTCACAAACTGATTAAGGGCCCGTTTGGTTCAGCGTTAGGAGCTGCGGCGCTTTGACGTGCCGCAGAATTTTGGCGAAGCGGGACGGAAGCGCCTCCGGATTCGCGGTTGTCTGCCGCGAAGTCGCGTGAAAGCCGACCGCGGGATAAACCCCGCGGCCTCGACTTTCACTCGGATGTGAGGTTATTTTTCCTGCCGCTGCCCTCGCCCGCATCCGCTCCCGAACTCGTTCTGTCGATCTCGACATTCTTCCTCCGCGATCGATTTTCGATCGAATCCAAGGTATCATAACTTCGACTAACTACTCTACCGAGGTCTCGTCCCCCTCTCCTTCTCTCTTTCTCGTTCCTTCCATCTGGTAGCAATTTTTACTCAATCTGTTTTTGGATCTGGATCTGCAATGTCGTACTCATAAAGCTATGAAAATTTTCAATCTGCTAGCAAATTTTTCCTGTGTAATTTGTCGATCTCGTACTCAGAAAGCGTTGAAAACTTTTTTGCCTAGATTTATGATTTTGTTAATAGGCAAACTTCTCTGCCGATTTTGGTTGGAGGTGGATTTGCAAACAATTTGCATAACTCTCCCTAGATTTATGAATTTGTTAACGGGAGTGAGCCTTTTTCTTTGGAGGTGGCAGTGATCCTTTTTCTATATCAAATTTTGAATTCAGTGGGTTGAATTCAGATATATCCTTTGAGAGGACTCTATTTTCAACTGTAGAACTTTATGACTTTTTTTGAGATATGTACTCGTGATCTTGATGTTTTGTCGTTTCAAATCTTGTACGAATGGATGATTTAAAACTCAATAATTTTTAATGCTTCTTACGATATATAGATATATATGAATATGTAAATACAAACATACTTTTATATATATAAAAAATTTTAATATTTTTAAAATATATAAAAATATAAAAATAAGAAGATATTTATAAATCTAATATCTAACTTTGATATTTATGTATATGCATGAAAAAGATACTAACTCAATAATTTTTAAAAATATTAACAGTATATTTAACAACAAATGAAAGATGTATTTTATTTTCAAAAGCTTATAAATATTTAATTTTATTAATCTTAATAATATATTTAACAACAAATGACGCTTAAGTTTTTAACAAACAAATTTATATTTATTAGTTTCTATATTTAAAATATAAATTTTTTTAAAAAAATTTCATTTGCAAATCCTTTATTTGCAAATCCTTTATATTATATTAATAAATGAAAATTTTCAAACAGTTTTAATAATAGGGGCGAGTACGGTCATTTTACCCGCATGATTGTTTTCTCGCAGTTCATGACCAAACGAACGAACGAACTTCCCACGAGTTGCTTCCCAGTAATGCTTCTCTGTAGCAGCATGCGATTGCAGTCGAACCAAACGAGCCTAAATGCGAACTCGGTCCCAAGCCGGACCGATTCGCTCGCGCTTCGAAAGCACCTCCACCGAAGTTAACGAAGCAACCTTCGCAGACATCTCTCATCTTTCTCCTCAAGCACAACCGAGAGCCCGCCATTCTAAAGCCCTTGCCAAACTTTCTTCCATTTCGACAAGCCGTGCCTCAGCCTCGTCAGCTTATCGTAAGTTTTTATCAGGTGAGCCTTTGCAACCTTCAACTTCTTCCATACTCAAGCAACTTCATCTGTTGTATCGAGATATAAGTTAGATAAGTAATGAGATAGATGTCATCCCCAGTAGTTGATACATATCGACTAGACGACATAAATCTAGGGGGTTGAGGCTGTCCAGCTTTTTCTTAAGCCACATTTGCCATAGTGAGGACTTTGAGCGCTTACTCCTCCATCGGGGTCCATTCATCATTGCCCCCAGGGAGCAAATTGAAAGGCGAGCCCACACTGCTCATCGGTTTCTTTCCCTTCCTTTGACAAGGTTCCTTAAGAATCGAGTTATTGCTCTCAAGCTCGACGCTGAGGCCAATGTCTCCCTCGACTAGTTGCAGGGCTCGTGACAATCACTAGATTAAGCCCGCTCTCAGAACATTCTATCTCCAGATTGACACCCAGGCCATGACCTTGTTCTTCGCCAACCTCGGGATATGACGATAAACGGTTGACTCTTTCTCTATCGGTGAGGTGAATGAATTAGGGCCTGTCAGAACGAAGATCCTCCTAAGACCCTTATCGATTCTTCATCCAGAGGAGAATCAACATCAGATCTCGGAATGGAAGGATTCGCAGTATCACCCTCTGCCAAGGTTGCCTGTTGGAAGGAAAATTTTCTATCAATTAGAGTTAACTTGGCAGTCGAAACCAGCTAAGTAAGGACTGTTGCTTTGGAAGTAAAAATAAGAAGGTCTGAACTTGATATTTTTTTCCAAACTCAACCTTCAATTTCTTCCATACTCAAGCAACTTCATCTGCTGTCTGTATCGAGATATAAGTTAGATAAGTAATGAGATAGACGTCATCCCCAGTAGCTGATACATATCGACTAGACGGCATAAATCTAGGGGGCTAAGGCTGTCCAGCTTGTTCTTAAGCCTCATTTGCCATAGTGAGGGCTTTGAGCGCTTACTCCTCCATCGGGGTCCATTCATCATTGCCCCCAGGGAGCAAATCGAAAGGCAAGCCCACACTACTCATCGGTTTCTTTCCCTTCCTTTGACGAGGTTCCTTAGGAATCGAGATATTGCTCTCAAGCTCGATACTGAGGCCAATGTCTCCCTCGACTAGTTGCAGGGCTCGCGATAATCACTAGATTAAGCCCGCTCTCAGAACCTTCTATCTCCAGATTGACACCCAGGCCATGACCTTGTTCTTCGCCAACCTCGGGATATGACGATAAACGGTTGACTCTTTCTTTATCGGTGAGGTGAATGAATTCGGGCCTGTGAGAATGAAGATCCTCCTAAGACCCTTATCGACTCTTCATCCAGAGGAGAATCAACATCAGATCTCAGAATGGAAGGATTCGCAGTATCACCCTCTGCCAAGGTTGCCTGTTGGAAGGAAAATTTTCTATCAATTAGAGTTAACTTGGCAGTCGAAACCCGCTAAATAAGGACAATTGCTTTGGAAGTAAAAATAAGAAGGTTTGAACTTGAGATTTTTTTCCATACTCAACCTTCAATTTCTTCCATACTCAAGCAACTTCATCTGCTGCCCGTATCGAGATAAAAGTTAGACAAGTAATGAGATAGATGTCATCCCCAGTAGCTGATACATATCGACTAGACGGCATAAATCTAGGAGGTTGAGGCTGTCCAGCTTGTTCTTAAGCCTCATTTGCCATAGTGAGGGATTTGAGCGCTTACTCCTCCATCGGGGTCTATTCATCATTGCCCCCAGGGAGCAAATCGAAAGGCGAGCCCACACTGCTAATCGGTTTCTTTCCCTTCCTTTGACGAGGTTCTTTAGGAATCGAGGTATTGCTCTCAAGCTCGACGCTGAGGCCAATGTCTCCCTCGACTAGTTGCAGGGCTCGCGACAATCACTAGATTAAGCCCGCTCTCAGAACCTTCTATCTCCAGATTGACACCCAGGCCATGCCCTTGTTCTTTGCCAACCTCGGGATATGACGATAAACGTGCACTCTTTCTCTATCGGTGAGGTGAATGAATTCGGACGTGTCAGAACGACGATCCTCCTAAGACCCTTATCGACTCTTCATCCAGAGGAGAATCAACATCAGATCTCAGAATGTAAGGATTCACAATATCACCCTCTACCAAGGTTGCTTGTTGGAAGGAAAATTTTCTATCGACTAGAGTTAACATGGCAGTCGAAACCCGCCAAAATAAGGACAGTTGCTTTGGAAGTAAAAATAAGAAGGTTTGAACTTGAGATTTTTTTCTATGTTTCCTTCCCCACTTTCTTCATCGACTTCTTCCCCCTCGGCTCCTACATCAAAGCCTTGGTCACCTTGTCGATCCACTACTTTGACTCTTCAAAATCAGATGTGGCCCATAACTCCCGAGTCATCTGACAATACTTGCTTAAATTCAAAACCTTGCTAACTATATCCTTATGGGTATACTAAACAATTAATGCCCCACATGTGGGGAGAAATCTTCTGTCAATAGTACGGCTCACCAGATGGACGAGTGAGAATCCCCCGGTCCTTTGCTGAAGCCAACAGAAAATTGTGCTTCTAGTGTTCTTGACTTTGTTCTCAAGGTCAATTAAGCAGATCTTCCTATTTGAGGTGAAGTTCACATATTCATTAAGGTCAACCCTGAAGGAAAACATATGAGAAGAAATCTTGCTTGACCAATAGATCTCCATCCTGTGTCAGTAAGCGACGAAAGTCATGACTGTTGCAATGTAGTTCATCTTGAGCGGGGTTTAGAATAGCCCAAAGCTCATAGCAAATATATGAAGGAGAAGACCCTGAATGAATTTGTCAAGGTACAACACGAGTTGTCCCCCATATCAGTCGCTCGATCATTAGGACATGGAGCCTCCAACACAATGTTGTTCTCGTAAATATATCTCCTCTAGAGCCTTGAAACCTCGTCAGAGGAAAACACCGAGCACTCTGATTTCGATAATATCTCGAATGCTTGGGGCGAGTATTTGGAAGCCATGCGAACTCTGAGCGGAAGGATGAAAAAGGAAAGTGATGACGAAAGAGTAAAAAAGGGAAAAGTGACATTAGGAAAGAACTGCAATCCTATTTATAGAGCCCGAAAGGAATATAGAACGTCGTCGTCATCACCTCAGAAACACAAATTCCGAATCACATCATCAGAAAAAACTAAACTATCCACATAAAGAAGACAATGGAAATGTAGGAAATGCAAATATATATTCATTCAGACAAGAAAAAATTTAGAACCGGCTCGTCGGACGCCTGCGACAAATTCAACCCTCGCCTTAATAGTTCCTTATACAATACTCGAACACCTAACTTAAATCTATCAACTCCATCAGCTTTATATTGGAATCGAGAGACCGAGCCTCCCTCAAATCAATCAAGTCCATTCGCTGATTCACAACCTCCACTCGAATGGTGTCGGTCTAACTGTCCGCCACCTCTACTCAATAGTTGAGTAGCTTGGTCGTCGGCTTCTCAAAGAGAGTGTCGAGCTACACCTTTAGCTCCTTTATTCTGACTTCTCTCTAGTTCTCAGCCTCCTTTTGAGTTTCAGCTTCACAAGCAATGAAATCTATCATCTCATCCATGTGACGAACCACGGAGTAAGTTGACTCTATCTCTTTGATCATCGATGAATTCTCCACGATTTTCTTAAGAGTTGGGGCTTGTTCTCCAACGGCCTCCGGAGAATCGAAAACATGAATCAAGTCAGCTGCATGCTGAAAAAAGGATCAGATTAAGCAAAGCACAATCACTCCAATCCAATGAATCAAGTTTCCAAGGAGGCAGTCTAGCTCAGACCAGAATAAAGACGAGAGACTCTCATGAGACACAAGTAGAGTGTCCGCAGCCCTTATCCGTTCGACTTGAGAATGACCGTTTGTGTCTTTTTCCACTGATAGCATACCTTTCTTCTTTTGACCAACAAACATAGTTGATGCACCAAGAGGGGAAATATTTGGACCTTTATCTGACTTTCGATTATTAGAGGAACATCGTCACACTATTCATCCTCATCATCACATCGCATGTGTCCAAAGGACCCTTCTTAAAGGCCAACTGCTCACTCGCCTCTTCTGGGCAGGCTTGTTGCCCTGAAGATGTTTCCCTTGGTTATCGACCTTTGTTCAACTTTCAATGAACTAGAGGAACATTGTCACACTATTCATCCTCATCATCATCCTCGCATGTGTCCAAAGGTCCCTTCTTGAAGGCCAACTGCTCACACACCTCTTCTAGGCAGGCTTTTTGCCCTCAAAATGATTCCCTTGGTTGTCCTCCGCTCTACGCTTAGGATGAAATTTTGCAGGAATAGTCAGTGGACGAATCTTATCGGCCGAAAGTCCAGAAATCTGAATGCCTTTATTAGGATGTCATCAGATAGATTGTCAGTCTAAACTATTTTTTCACTCGTTATCAAAGCCACCCTCTCAAGAATGACCAAAAGTTTGGACAGAAGAAAAATGGAGGCACAGGTCATCAGTGATGGCTTATTCATAAAATGACAAGGCATGAAAAATTAGGGAGTTTGAATATTAAATACTCATCATAATGTAAATGAATTTAATGTGGAATTTAGTGCTACATTTAAATTTCTTATTTTTATTGTAGTTAACAATTTTAAATAGTAAAAAAATTGGGGAACTAAATATAAGAGACTAAATACAAGATTTTGTCCGCAAGAATCTTAAGGAAAAATGCAAATGCATGACAAGTAAAGTGGGACCCATGGTCAAGTCATATAAGAGACTAGTAAAACATTGATGATAGTACAAGGAATAAAAATCTCAAAGTTCCTAACAAATTAATCCCATCAGTTGATAGGACGTCTGACACACGTGGATGAACGAAGAATCAATTCACATTTGACCGAATGAATGATAACTCTATGACGAGCCGAACGAAGGAGGACTCTCCAGCCGGACGATGGAAGGGCGACTCACCATCATACAAACCAAAAAAGGTGGATCATATGTCGAAGCGATTCCACGGATGAGTTTAGTCTGAAGGCCTCTACTTTGTCCTCTTGTGATACAAGTGAATGACCGTGAAATGGAATCAGTTAACATCTTGATAGACCAGCAAATTATTTATTGATATATTTTTAATTATTTGTGTATTGTAAAAGTGTCCTTGACTTCCCAAGTCTTTTTGTATAGAAGGGCGACTGGACATCATACAAAGAATGACTCTCCAGCTGTACGAACGAAGGGCAACTCACCATCAAACAAGTCGCAAAGGTGGATCGTATGTCGAAGCGATTCAACAGATGAGTTTAGTTTGAAGGCCTCTACGTTGCCCTCAAGTGTTTTGGACCACTATCACCAAGTTAATGACCGTGAACTGTCGATCGAATAAAATCACAATAGATCAACAAATTTTTTATTGATATATTTTTAATTGTTTGTGTATTATACAACTGACCTTGATAACCCTAAGCTTATTTGTGTTTATTTGTGTATTATACAATCTAATGTACTCCAGGTATCACTATACCTATAATAGAAGGTCATTTCATGAGAAAAGTATTGTGATGCTTTAGTTACTGTTCACTTCTTTGCCTCCCATTCTCTTCCAAGCTCATGCTCTAGTCTTTGGGCTTGATTCTGCGGACACTTTAAGGTTCAATAGATACATTAGATTAAATTTAGTTTAAATTTAAATTAGTTTAGGTGGGCTTAGTTTTATGTTTAAATCAAACGTGAATTGAGTCAGATTCAATTGCATTTAAGATAAGCTTATAAAGTACAAATACAATTTAGTTATTTTTTGTTATGTAAGGTTAATTAAGCTGAATCATCTTGATTTTTGAGTCATATTAAATTAGATTAAAGTTAATTTATGTTAAATCAATTTTAACTTCAGGTTTAACTGTAATTTTAGGTTTATTTTAGCCAACCAACCACCAAATAAACCACTCGTGCGTTAAGCCAAAGCACACTCAATCCTGATTTGGGCTCTCCAAGTTTTAGTTAAAGAGGCATGTCCTATTTCATATCTACAATACCCACAAAACTAAGTGAAAATATACAAAAAGTCAATACTAAATATTCTATAATGTTAGTGAAGATGATTTGAAGATCAAATTTTAAACTAGTTCAAAAATTTTTATCTCATATCATAAGTCAAATTTGATCTTATAATAATTTGGTAGGATTTTATCAGTATTTATGGACAGAATTTTATATATTTATTTAAAAACTAGAAGCATTTGAAAAATAAGTTAAGAGACATCATAAACATTATATTAAAATGTGTATAATAAGAAATTTAAATCAAATATGCATTTATTATGGAAACTTTATTGGATAATACTATACATGTAAGCATAAGATAATTTTCTACGAAGTTCTTATGCTTCATACAAACTATTATATAAATAAAACATTTTAAATGATTTAAATACACAATCTAAAATCTATATGACCATTATGATACAGCAGAAATCACACTTACAAGGTTCTCCAAAATTAATAAGCTTGATGCGAGTTTGAATAATACCTTCCCCCTAGCTTGACATGAAAGGAGAAGGATAAGCAAGGTTGATATCTCATAAATCTTTTTGACCATTATGATACAGAAGAAATCACACTTATAAGGTTCTCCAAAATTAATAAGCTTGATGCAAGTTTGAATACCCCCTAGCTTAACATGAAAGGAGAAGGATAAGCAAGGTTGATATCTCATAAATCTATATGACCATTATGATACAGCAGATCAATTAATAAGCTTGCGAGTTTGAATAATATCTTCCCCCTAGCTTGACATGAATGGACAAGGATAAGCAAGGTTGATATCCACTCACTTATCATTGTGACCATATTGATCATAAGAACATACTAATGCATTAATTTTGGTTTTTCACCACTGTCCTTACTTATCTTATGAAAACCTGGGCAATTTTGCATGCCTACAAATGTGTATTTCAAATAATTAAACTTATATGGTATGCCTTTATGTTAAAAAAGACATCATAGACTTTTATATTAAAATGCGTATAATAATTAAACTTAAATCAAACATGCATTTATTATGACAATTTTATTGGATAGACCTATACCTGTGAGCATAACATAATTTTCTATGAAATTCTTAGGCTTCATATATACTATTATATAAGTCGGCATTTTAAATGATTTAAATACACAATTGTAAAGTTATCTCTAAAATCTTTATGACCATTACGGTACTACAGTAATCACGCTTATAATGCTCTCCAAAATTATTAAGCTTGATGCAAGTTTGAATAATATCTATTGCCTAGCTGCAGATAAAAGGAGAAAGATAAAGTAAAGGGTGTGAAGAGCATACACTACCAGTTAAAATTGGTTTTCACCACTGCCTCTACTTATATTTATCGAACCTTGTTCAATTTTGCATACTTAGAAATGTGTATACCAAATGTCAGACAAATTATCAGCCTCTCTCACAACAATTTGCACACCAAATGTTAGACAAACTATTTACCTTAATCACAAGTAGAAGCATGCTGAGATCAACTCCTGTTAGAAATTCCTCCATAGACTATAAGCAGTGATCATTTACTTGAATCGAGTGAATATTTGCAAAAAATATATTCAATGCAAAAAAATTTAAACTTTTCATCAAACAGATGAAGTTCAACATTTTTACTTTATTAAAATTGAACGCGAAAGAATCAGATATTCTTACACACATATACTTGCACTGTATCATTCTTAACTCTCTAAAAATCGTCAGAAGGCTCGGCTTAACGGAGCAGATGACTGCTTCATAGAAGTACTCCAACTGTGCCTCTGTTCCAGCCCAGTAATCAACCTTCTTCCTTCTTTGTGAAAAGAAAGCCTCGCCTTCAGAGGTGAGACTAATCTGCTTGCGAATTTAGACGGAGAAAAGGTACAGCGCCGCTGCTTTGAAGCAGAAGCTTTACTTCTTATTGGAGAAATAGTCACCCCAGGCGCTGCCTTTTTGCTCTTGAACTGTGAACTCAAATTCTTATTTTGACATTTAGAAGGATAGAAAGAACAGCGCCCTTGCTTTGCAGGAGATTCCTTACTTCTTACCGGTGAAACAGTAGTCACCTCTGGCACTGCTTTCTTGCTTTTGAGCTGCGAATGCAAAGTTGTACGGTTAGATTTTATCAAGAACTTATGTGGAGTCTGTGAAGGTCTTGTAATAATCGGAGATCTGGTCTTGTAGAAGCTCTTCTGCTGCGTAGATGTTGGGGAAGTAGAGTGAAAAAGCGGATTAGTGAAGAGAACTGTCTTCTTCATCCAAGGTTTGTTTTTCGGACGGATTCGATCAACTGAAACCAAAGGTCTGGCTCTTGTCAAATTCATGGATGCCTGCCTTACGTTAAGAGGAGAGTCTGTTTTAAAAGTTATTCGAAATCGAGTTCTGTGAAGAACTGGAGAGCCAGATTCAGAACGGAATGTTCGGCTAGAGAGATGTTTCTCCTTTGCCCGCTTTGCCCTCAGTTCTGTGCTGTCGAAGTTTCTGCTTCTGGAGCCGGTTTCAGGAGTTCTTGCATTACTATCTGTGCTTGTGATCAAAAAATTAGAAACTAACTTGCTTGTTTGGAGAATCTCGGCGACTGTTTCGTTGAGCAGCATAGCCGTGAGGGACATTCTTCGCCATTCAACCTCTGTGGCAACATACAGAAAGAAAAACAGAGCAAGGAGAAGTTGAATGAGTCAATCTAATGAAGAAAGGAAGAAAACGGCGGAATTTTTTGAATTTTTTTAGCCGTTACCGTTCGCTTTGTCCGGAAACTTTAGCGCTGGTAATCTCTGTGCGGCAACGGCCTTCATCCTTGAAGAATTAAGAAAGAAACTAAGCAACTAAATTTGTTAAGGGAGAGAAAAAGACAGAATTTTGAACTGAAATTTCCCGAGTGGCTGGTTAGAGAAACCTCAAAGATTCTTGCTTGCATTGGAGACTGGTTCTGAAATATCCCCTGGTGCTGCGTGGGCTGAGCTTCACGCCGGAGATAAACTTTGAGCCGCCGGTAACCGTTAACTGGAGCTCTTCCAACCGAGCCATGCATTTATCCACCTTTACATAGACAAATTATAAGAAATTGGAGGAACTGGAATGCAGAAGAGATGACGACGAGGGCTGTAGATGAATAATACCTTTTGAATTGTTTCTTTGACGAGGATTGGATTGATGGCAGTGTTCATCCTGTTCGGAATGGTGGGACTCTTAGCCACCATTGTTGATTGCTTTGCGAGATGTTGTATCGCTGGTTCTCTTCTTCACTTCCAATTTCCTATCCGAGGTTATTCGAATTTGATGAAAAGGGGTTTGAACTCGACTAACGTATCTAAAACTCTGGTTCAACGGTCGTCTATCTAACCCTCTGTAACGGCTACTTTCCTTTTTATTTTTAATAACTCAAAATTGTCTTCCAGTAATGGCGATCTCACTGGCGTCGATGGCTCGCCACGTGTTGACAAAAATTATGAAAATTATCTTTATAAAAATTTCTATATATATATATATATATATATATATATAAATTAAAAATTCACGCAGCAACTTTCTGGAGTCACGCCGCAACTTTCACCATAGCTTTTTGAAAAGCCAGGCAATATGCGCTACATCACACCTCGACTGCACTTTTATCCTATATGTAGCAAGAGTTTGTTTGAGACAGCTTTATGTCTGTTTTGTGCTACAAATCATTGTCATAGCCCTATTAAAAGAACTGTTTTTTTATGCTTTCTAGAACTATTTGTGGTGAGAATCTATTTTTTTCAACCTGATCGATTAAAGTGTGGTTACTGTAAGAAAGCTGCAGTCTTATTTTTTGGAAACAAAAAATATATATTTATAATTCCTACCATAACTTAAAGAAGTTGTTTTTCTTCATCAGAGCTTTACAATTACTTTTAGGAATATATATTTATCTATCTATTTAAAAGGGAATCGGTATCTTCGGATTGGAGTGTACCGTCCCCTTAATATACCAGTTTTTCCATATGTACTAATTCGACACTGGGAGAATTCGAATTCGTGATGAGAGGGACTTACGCCTAGGCTGCCTTCCAACAGGCCACAATTGCTCACATAAACACACACACACACACACACACACACACACACACACACACACACACACACACACATATATATATATATATATATATATATATATATATATATATATATATATAGATATATATATATTGAAATTTAAATACCTGCCACATTTCTCTACTTATATATTTACATGTCTAGCATCTAAATTTTAATATTTGTATATAATTGACTTAAATTCTTAACATCACATTTAAAATAGGAATAATATTGACTTTTCTAAAGTAAGATGCAGGTAGCACTAAAGTATTACATAAACAAACTTCAAAATTTGAACATTAGATCTATAAATCCGTAAGAATTACGTGAACTGATTCAAATCCCTCAATCCCCATTTTTGTTTTAAATATGAGAGGGAAGCCCAACATGTTATCACTCGATATTGTCACCTCGTGGAAAACTTGGCGTATTTATTAGATTTCATTCTTTAATTCTTTTTTTTATTATTTGGAGATTTCATATTTTTTATGTATTTTAAATTCAATGAATTAAGACTAAGGGTCTGTTTGGAGCAGCTTATTTAGTGCGGTGATGTTTTGAAAACACATATGATATGTTTGGGTAAACTGTGTTTTGACAGCTTATGCATTTTCAAAACGCAGAAAATAATTTTTTCACACCGTACCTAGATAAGTGCGGTGGCAGCTTTCTGGCTGCGATCTGGCTTTTCAAAAAAAAAAAAAAAATTTGTAATAGCCACCGCACCTAGCTTATCAGCAGATTATTCAATAAGCAGCAGCTGCCCCAAACAGTCCCTAACAATAAATACATAGCCCTACAAAAAATTTTGTCGATCGTCGCTAGACACCTACTGCCTCCGGCCACCTACAACCACCTAACAAAATCATCGTTCTCTACCATCTTATTTAAAAATAAATTAAAAAAAAAATTGAAGTCTTAAATTTATTTTACAGTAAATCAAATAACTCTAAAATGTTACAAACATGATACCTTATTTTTTATTGCATTCATTTTACAATTTATTAGTTTTTTTAACAACTCAAAAAATTGAGAGCTAGGGGAGTTTGGAGATTTTTCACATAAAATAACTATAGATTAATCATTCATTTTTAAAAGAAGCCCATTTTTTTATTTTATTCTGCTAAATCAATAAAATACCTTATAGATGAACATTAATCTGAAAATAATGATTTACGCACAGATCACATGCATAATTTCTATATATTTGTGTATCTAACACTTAAAGTTGTGATATATTTATTTAGCGTTTAAATTTTTAACGTTATTTTTGGCATCGATTATTTATGTCACAAATACCGAATACCCTTCATGATATTGTGGGAGCGCTTGGCGCTCACGAGTGCTCTCCCGTAACTCGAGGAATCAATCGAGACATTACCATATGCACGCCATCTCTGAATTAGGGTCACTAATGTGTAGAAAAGAAAGTTTAATTTTGTTTTATATTTTCACATTTTTATGGATGAAATAGCAATTTAAAGTAAGGCATTTTTATGTTTTTCTTGCAGGTACAACATATATTAGAAGTGAAGCAAAGTAGAGAATAAATGGAGCAAAATGGAAGTGACTAAGCCAAGAATGACCCAAGTGATTGGCTCATTGGAGGCAAATTTTTTGGACGCCTAGGCGCTAGTTCCAACCTGGGAAACCAAGAGGCTGGTGCCAGGCTCCTAGGCGCCACTTGACCAGTGCCTTGACACTAGACTTTTGGGCGCCTAGGAGCCCATACCAGAACAGAAAGTTTTGAAGATTGGCGTCGTGGCACCAGCCCAGTGGCTCCTAGGCGCTAGAAACTGCATGGGCATCTTTCAACTGTTTATCTACACGATGTGGGGAGTTATCCAACCTGAAAAAGAGATCTTTGGTGAAAAAGATGTTATATTTTTTTCAGTCGTTTGCAGAGGGAAGGCAAGGTTTGTTGTAGTAAAAAAATAGGAGATGTTTCATTGAGAATTTGGTGAGGATTTTAAGTTGTATTGTGAGGAGGATATTCAGGAAAGCAACTAAAAACCAGAAGATCCTTAGAGAAGCATTCTCAGAGTATTCTAAAGAGGATTAAGTTAAGTATTGTACATTTTCTTAATTGTATTTTTGTAAACACAATTATCTATTGGACTTTCTTGTTTCAAATGACGCTTTCTGATGTGTTCTTCATGTTTTATGAGTAGATCTCTTTTTACTTTTTCTTGTAATGATTGAGTAGGCTATATAGAAGTGTAAAGTGTTTATAAAATTGGTTTTCTAACTTTAATGTGATGAGTAACCTTCTAAATTTCATTTACTTTTCATTTTCTCCAAGTGATTAGTTAAAATGTGACGTGATCCATAATGACTTGGGAGAGCTATGGTAGAACAACTAGGTATTCACATTGATCTATAAGGTATGGTGAAGTACTTTGTAGAGAGATGCAAATGTTTGGGATATAATATTTAATGGGATCAAATTGGGGTTTAGGGAATTAAAACCAATTTAACCAAACATCATTATCCACTCGGGAGAGGGTAAAGAAGATAATTGCTTCTATTTGTCACTAGTCATATTGACAATTGACACTTTACATTTTTCGCACTATCTTTTAAATCATTACAAGGGAAAGTAGTTTTATAATTTGATAATCACCAAATCTAATTAGTATAAGTAAGATTTATGTAGGTGTTATCCTTTAAACTAGATTACAATTATGTAGGAGTAGTTTGTAAAACCTTTGCTCAATTTCAAGTCCAAGATAAGACCTAGATCTAGTATGCTAAAACTTCTCCTAAGTCAATTCCCTCACTCTCTGTGGGATCGATAATCTAGACTCAAAAAGTCTAATACTATTAAAAAGATGTGTACAATTATGTAAGGGAATAAGGTGTGAGTGCACTAGAATTAGAACAAACTCTGCCTACTGCTGAAGCAAGACTCTCATCAAGTTTTTGGTGTCGTTGTTAGGGAGCAATGTGTAGTTAACTTAGGAAATTTTAGTTAAACCATTTAGACATAAACTTGAAAATATGTATTGTTAGTCTTTGTGTGTAATTGTTTGTTTATTATAAAAAGAAAATTTTTTAAATTTTTTTTGTTTGTTTATTATGTGAAACATACTAGGTAAGCATTTAGTTAGTGAAAGTGTAGTTCAATTTTTATAGGACTTGAACCCTATGACTCATAACTAGAGATAACTATTAGGAGGATTAGAAAATAAAGAAGACTTCACAAATTTCAGAAGAAATAACGAACAATTCATAAAAAAATGTAGAAACACATGAATCAAATTATGGTGCACATAGATCATTAAGGTATTACGTTAATCCTATTGCAGATGAAATTCACTTAAATATTCAAAATCTTATTGTTGAAGCTAACAAATTTGAACTTAAGCCTGTTATTAATCAAACGATGTGGAAAAACCAACTTGGGGAACCCCCTTTAAGAATCCAAATTTAAACTTAGCAAGTTTCTTCAAACTTTGCGCTACATTTCACTATAATGACGTGTCAAAGGATATTGCTAGGCATAGGCTTTTTTTCTTTTCCTTCAGGGATAAAGTCAAAATGTGGTTGAACTCATTAGCACCTAGATCAATTAGGATGTGGGATGACAGCCTAAAAATTCCTAGCTAAGTATTTTTCACTTTCAAAAATAACTAAACTGTGGAATTATATTACTTCATTTTGTTAGCACAAAGGTGAGTCAATATATGAGGCTTGGGAATGATTTAAGAAGCTTACTAGGAAGTGCCCACATCATGCATTGCCTAATTGGCTGATTATTCAGACTTTTTATAATGGTTTAGTTTGATGTCTTAAATCTATTATAGATGTTGCCACTGACGGATCATCATGTTAAAGCCATTTGATGAGGCTTATCCTCTTATTGAGGATATGGCCACTAACAATTTCTAATGGTCTTTTGAGAGAGTGAACCATAGGAAGGTAGCTAGGGTACGCGACACAAATGTGTTTTCGATTCTAACTTCTCAAGTAGCAGCCATATCTAGGAAGCTAAACCAATTTGATGAATCAACCTAAAAAACATCAAGTAATTGAGTAAAGTGCATTTGGACAATTGATAGATGTTAATACTTCATCATTTGAAACCTTAACTGTAATTAACAACCAACCCTTATTCCATTTATTATAACCCAGGTTCAAAGATTCATCTTAATTTTAACTGGAACAACAATTCTGAAGGGGGAAACCAACTATGAGGGTAAATGATTAGAGTTTACATTTAATGTATTAAAATCTATGAAGTATCCTTTTGAAGGAAATGAAGATGCATGTTTTCCTAAGGATTTAATTGATTTTTTGCCTAGTATCAATTTCTGAGAGAACTATGAAGTATAAATCGTAGACCCAGAATTGAATGAGGAGAACTCTATAGATTTTGTAGATGAATCTGCTCTACAAATAGAAGATAATTCAAAAATTGTTCAAGAGAGGATTGAGATTTTAGATACAACAGAAAATAGTAAACATTTTATTCCTTCTACTGAGGAACCTCCTAAACTTGAGATGAAAGTGCTTCCAAAAAACCTAAAGTATGCTTACTTGGGAAAGTCATCTACATTACCAGTTATCATATCCTCATATTTGAATCATTTGCAAGGAGAGAAATTAAAGGATATTCTGAGGATTCATAAGAAAGCTTTCAGATGAACATTAGAAAATATATATAAAGGGGATTAGTACCTCTATTCATATGGATAGGATTCTGATGGCATATAATAATAAACCCTAAGCCGATCCTCAAAGGAGATTAAATGCAATTATAAAATAAGAAGCTAAAAAATTAATATTAAAATGGTTTGATGCAGGTACTTTCTATCCTTTACAGATAGTACCTAAGTTAGCTTTATTCACTGTGTTCCTAAGAAAGATAAAGTGACAGTGGTTGAACAAAATGAATTAATTCTCGCTAGACATGTCACTGATTGGTATGTATGTATATTATAGGAAATTAAATTCTACCACCAGGAAAAATCACTTTCTTTTACTCTTTCTAGATTAGGTTGGATAAGCTTGCTGGTCATTCATATTTTTGCTTTTAGATGAACATTCTGGTATCATCAGGTAATCACTGCTCCTGATGATCAAGATAACACAACGTTCACAAGTCCTTATAGAACTATTACTTTCAAAGAAAGTCATTTGGTTTATGTAACGCAATGCTACATTTTAGCGGTGCATGATGTCAATTTTTGTAACCTAATTGAGAAATTAATAGAAGTTTTTATGGATTATTTTGTAGTGTTTGGCCCTTCATTTGACTGATGCATAGAACATCTGGCTAAAGTGTTGAAATGCAGTGAAGAGACTAATCTTGTTCTAAATTGGGATAAGTGTCAATTCATAGTTTTAGGAGGGATTGTGTTAAGACATAAAATATCTAAAAAATGCATAGCATACATTTTTATATATAGGTGGTTGTCTAGTGCTCCTAGAGTGTTAGAAGACTCCCTAACCCAGACGGGGTGTATGTCCTTTTATTTGGAGTGTTTCCAGCTTTGTAACTGAGCCTCCTTCTCGTTTCCTTTCTTGATGCATCCTCGTCACTCCGACAGGTGTAAGTCCCACCTCTTGGAGCTCCAGCTTATAGTCATAGGGTAAAGTTTCTTTCCTCTAACCTTAGGGCTACCGAGGTCCACCATGGATGATGCAATTCACAGATTACTAACTGGGGATCTCTAATCATGTTAGGTCGACTATCTTCATGACTGGTTTGACTTAGGGCCCTAATGGCTTTGGATGACGGGTCTATGGTACCATAACCTGACTACGTCTACCTTCTAGGGATTACTCTACCCTTCTTGTTGTTGAGGCTCTTTAAGTCGTGTCACCCCTTCAACCTTTTCGATATCATCTTGATGGTCCTATGCAGATGAGCAGTCGTCGTTTGGGATACGACGGTTTATCCTCTGCCCTTATGTCCCAGATGTGCTTTGCGTGCATGTCCTCATCAAGATGATTTTGATTATTATGTGGGTTTTGTGTGTCGAAGAGCCACTACCTATTTGGGATGTGAGAGACTCACTCTATTCCTAATGGCTTAGCAAGATATTTGAAGCATATAGGCATTCCTACACGGATAACCTTCCTTTGATTACCTATTTCCTCAGGTGTGCGATAATACAGGTGAGCCTCCTTTTATCGATAGTACTTTGGTATCTCTCAGATGTAATTAGACAAGTGGGATATGTCCTCTTGGGAGTGCTCTTGACCCCAAAATAGGCATGTTCACCTGAATCGCTAGTTATGAGTAGTATAAGTAGGTATTCTTTCCCAGATACTGGTCCAATGTGCTTCCACCCGATCTTGTTTGGGTGGATATGCTTTACATACCCTTGTGAGGTTTACCGCACGTAGACTCTCCACGTTATTTCTTTGTTTTTCGTCTTTGTTGTATGTCTCTTCATTTCCAGTTCCTCTCTTCTCCCGATCATTCATATCATCCGAAAGAGAGATTTATTTTGAAAATTAAAGTATACGATGATCAACAAGTTTGCGTCTCCTTAAAATAGAAAGAGAAAATTAATGAAAGCATGGCTCATAAATGAACATTTTTTCATTCAGAAATATGTGAGTTATAAACTTAACTCCTAATCATATATGTCTTGGGCAATTCCACACTTATATATGTCATATAGTAAATTCATTCATATGTTTAATATTATCTGGCAGATGCTCCACAGAGTAAAAGAAACTGGGAAAAAATTAAACAAAGGCTAGTCAGGTTTATTACCTTCCATACCCATGTAGAACAAAATATAAACTTGATTGAGTCATTGTTATGAAGAATAAACTACGCAAAACTATTGAGATGCATACTATTATTGAACTCGCTCACCAAGAGCCGGTATGTTTGATTTTAGTATTCAACTTCATTTAATCAAGAAAGTATTTCCCCTAAAGGATACTATGGGGATTCGTGATCAAGTTCTTCAAAATATGAATGAAAATAATGATGACATTGATGAAGAAATTTTAATTTCATCATCGGCTAGATCATTTAATGAAATCGACTAAAAACTGTTATGTATGTTTAGATGATTAGTTTCTTTTGTTGTTTGAAGACTATGTTGTTTTTGTACATAGTTGCGATATATTTATTATTTTGTTTTTGCACCGTTCTACTTTTACTTTTGCTTCTTGCACTATTCTTTTTCTGCTTACTTTTGCTATTCTTTGATATAGTCGTGGTAGGTTTCATGTTTTGATTCTACATTGTCCTGCTTTTATTTTTGTAGCTTATGTTATATATTGCTCCAAATTACTTTTGATATTAGTAATAATTTTAGTAATTTCTTTTATTTTATTACAGATAGCATCGGGTGTTAAGCACCCAAAGCAACCTTATGTTCAATGCACTTTACTGAAACATACATGAGGCTGATGAAGGTCGTAAGTCGCTCTAACTAACACGACACTTCTACAGCAGCTCTGATCAGTCATCTTGTTGCCCCCTCCTGCACTATTTTCCTCTCAGGCTCTAGCTCCCACACCTGTACAAGTTTTCCCACCAGATTCCTCCTCAGATGAGCCTAGCCATTTGACTTCTGCCCCACCAATGGATGACAGCTCTAGCAAGGCTAATATTGTGTTGGAGGAAGACTTGTAAATTATCTTTAACATTTGAATAAGTTCGAAGTTGGTTTAGATATTTTTTTGTAATTAATACTTCTATTTCAAGTTATTTCATCCTAGATTGCCCGTGATATGCATCACAGATATCATTCGGAGTGGGTATGATCATACACATCTCTCCTGTAAACAGATCCCGATTATGACTCAGGACATGCGGTTCACGAAGTTTGAGGTAGGATTACTTAATTTGAATTAAAAGATTAATTTTAAGCTATTTTGTTATCCTAATCAACCCTAAATAATTTAAATTGTCAGAGGTCCTTTTACTGATTGTCGAAGCATCACTAGCTGATTCACCACATTTTTTAGGTTTGTATCATACATTAGTTAGGACAAAAGTTCACTATAGCCCGCAGAAAAGAGGAGGGGCCCATCTGGGTGGGGGAGGCTGTCTGGGTTTACTTGACTAGAGCCTAAGCCTCTTCGGATTATCAGAAGAAAGGGCAAACAAACCAAAAGAACAGGAGGACAGAGGGTCCTAGGGGGCCGCACTCCACATTAATGGTTCAATCCCCCACACGGGGCACTATCACAGACTAATAAGATTATTTAAATATTCAAAAACTTAATGATTTATGTAATTATGTGATACTATTATTTCATGAACACGACCAAGTAACTTGACCGACAACCCTTCACCGTAGAGTTGCATGTCTGAAGCATCGACCCTCGGGCATGCAACAGTAGATTTTTGACCACTCTCGCCGGGTCAATATAAGTAAAAAAAAAAAATACTTTTATGTAATTAATATTTAAAATGACAATTAATTCTCTATTTTAATTATCTAGAAGGAGTACGAGCATCTCTTGAAGAGGAAGATGGAGTTGGAGAACTAGATTTGACATCTACCTACAGGAGTGGAAGCCAGTCTACCACTGCACAGTCTGATCATGACCTATGGATGCAAGCGGCGGGGAAGAAGAATGGGGAGGTGTATGAGGCGTGAAGGGCATTGCGTTTGAAACCGAGCACGCTCGTGCTGCTTTGGGTGGCCCGAGCTCATTACAAAAAGCATGAATAGTTTGTTCGGTGGGTCAGTGCGATGAATGAAGAGCTCCGTCAAGTGTGTGAAAGCCACCAGATACTTGTAGATAATCTAACATGTCTGACAGAGAGTTTTCCAGGTCATCAAAGCTACGTCATAATATTTATTTAGAGGAGAAGGACGAGGAGAAGAATGAGGAGTTTCATTAGAAGTTTGATGATGTTTCTCGTCATTTGGGTTTATGTTTTTTTTTTTCAATTCTGATTATGTGAACATTTATTCTATATAAGTGTGAACTTTTATACGTTGAGATCTGTATTTGTTAAATATTATTTATTATTGTTTGCACTTGTTAGTGATGTTGTTTTTGAGTTAAGATGATGGATTAATAAATAATTATGCTATTCGTATTTGTTGCGCACGGGTTTGTAAAAATATATTTGTTTTGTTTGTTACAGGTTTGCGTCGGAACTTCAGATGCTATTGATCGGTCTTCTAACTATGTTGTTCGATACTAGTCGACGCTAATCATACACAAATTTGCGTCGAACATAAGTCGACTCAAATGCCACACCCTATCTTGCATCGACCATATTTTAGATGAAACTAGTTAACGATTACGACGCTAATTCCGAATTAAATTAACAACCCATGATTTAACCATAAATTATTTTCGTTGCAAATCCATCACTAATCCCGTTTGGTGTCAGATTTTCTTGTGATTAATGTTAGATTTGTCTGACGCTAATCAACATAAATTTTGTAGTGATTATCTTTATAGTGATGATGAACATAAAGAAGCAATAAACACACTTTAACAAAAAAAAGACCTGAGGATTTATTTGTATTTTTGAGATATTAAGGATAAAATCATTAACATACTATAAACATTAAACTAAAAATAAAAATTATTAATTTTATTACTTATATATAGAAATCTATATATAGAAATCTAAAATATTTCAGGGTGCGGCTTAGCACGATTCCGCCCACAATTCTTATGTATTTACGAAGCTCCTAAACTATCATATTTACATGCATACCAGTCAAATCATTAACATCATATAAAAAAATTGCACCATCAATATCTATTTAAGTGTGAACTAAAATTTTCGATTATCAGTTTTTCAATTATACTGCATGTACTACGAGCTAAGCTATCTGGGAAATTTAACTACATTTTTATTGCGAATTTGTGTGAATAAGCATGTGACGACTATTTCTAGAAAAATGATCATCTTGTCCCTCCTTGAAAAAAAAATTATATGCACATTCCGGTCAATTCTTTAGTGCACATGATAAATATCACTATCTTTACCCTTTTAAAAATGAAATAAACCTTTTCATGCATAAATTTATTACACAAAGTAGCTATAAGTGTAAATATCATAACTTTGGACTGCTAGATATTTAAATACATAAGGATTGTGTGGTATGTATATGAATTTCCCTTTAAAAAATTAGCACGCACAATTTGTATTCAAGTACTAAAATGCATCAAAGAACATCAAATTGGAAATGCAACTGCTCCATGGCTTCAGCGCCAAGGGTAACAAACTATAGAATAGCTCGTTCATCTTCATGAGAATGAAGATTACTTCATTTTAAACAAGATACTAAAGGGTAATTTACATACATAACACACAATTCTTATACATTTACATATTTATCACCTACACGTTCTTATTTACATACATAGCACTCAAATCTTTGGCATCAGGAAATCTCATTTTTGCACTTTGGGAGGATTTGAGCTAAACCCAGTCACCAAAAAGCCTAAAAATTCTCACTTCTCTTGGATCAGTAAAAGGCATTAAAAAATAGAAGAGAAAATGCGGACCATCACTGAAAAACATCATGGTAATGCAAATGCTATAATAACTACTCAACACAATCAACCTAAGAAAACATTAAAAATGGTAGAATTATAAAGATTCGCCTCTGTTCCATCTCAAAGAACACCATAAAAAAAAAAAGATACTTACCGGTGCTAAGAAAGGAAGAAGCCCTACGAAGCGTGAGGAACTCGTGAGAAGAGGAGGAAGAGGATGGATAATGTGAGATACGTTGAAGAAGAGGAGGAAGCGGTCGGAGAAGAGGGGAGGGGAGAAGATCGCAACGTGTTCTTTCACGGGCGAAATGTTTCAGGTAGGGTAATGGGGGTCATAAGCCAAATGATGAAGTCGGGCCGCAAGTTACTGTGCGTGTTCCGCGTTCGGGTCAAATCGCGGCACACCGCGGTGGCACCGCCGCTCCAAACAGCCTAATTTAGCAGCACAGTGCCTCTCAGCGGCCCTGCTGCTGCCCCAAAGACACCCTTAGTAAACTTCTACAACTATTGTCTTCTTTACTAGTTCCTCTTTGCAGAGCACTACATTGTTTTTTAAGCAACAGAGAATTTGATTACTGAATGGTTGGGGTGCAGGGATTAATTTTACTACTTATATACAAAATTCTCAAATATTTCAAGGTTGGGCATAACATGGTTCCACCCACAATTCCTATGTATTTACAAAGTAAACACGTAACCTCTCATACTCACATGCATACCAGTCAAATCTTTAACATTACATCAAAAATCCACCATCAACATCTATTTAAGCGTCAAATAAGACTTTTCATGCATTGGTTGATGACATCAATGTATTAAAAAAATGTAAACATTAAAATTGTAGATATGTAAATACATAATAATTATGTGTTATGTATATAAATTTTCCTCAAAAACATCATGAAATAACTATCCAAACTCATCCAAAATAACTCATTTCATAACCACTCAGCTCATTTAGGAAACTTCTACAATCATTGTCTTCTTTAACGGATCCTATCTGGGGAGCATTAAATTTTTTTGGCAGCAACAGATTTTAACATTTTGAATGATTCAGGGGGCCAAATTTTCTAAAACAATTATTTATTTATTTACTTATATAGATATAGAAATCACAAATATTTCAGGGCAGGGCATAACATGGTTCCGCCTACAATTCTCATGTATTTACAAAGCCAACACTTGACACTCTCATATTTACATTCATACCAGTCAAATCTTTAACATCATATAAAAAATTATACAGTTCATGACATCAACGTGTTAAAAAGTGTAAACATCAAAATTTTAAATATGTAAATACATAAAAATCATGTGGTATGGATGTAAATTTTCCTTAAAACAAATCCTGAAATATCTATCCGAACTCATCCAACATAACACATTTCATAACCACTCTCTCATTTAGGAAACCTCTAAAACCACTATCTTCTTTACCAGATCCTCTCTGCGGAGCACTACATTTTTGTTTTTTATTTTAGCAGCAACGGATTTGATCATTTTGAATGGTTATAATGGAAATAAATGGATTATATTCTTGAAGAGATTCAAAGTAGAATCGAACTTACACCTTCAATTAGCATTGTAGTTCCACAAAGGCCAGATTTTTATTCACCTCCTTCATCGTCATAACTTCCTAAGGGCAACCTCTGCTTTCTCCGTTCAATACCTGGGAGTTTGTCCCGAGCTGCCGGCGTCGCCATGAGTAATGGAGGGGGTGGTTCAACTCCTGATGATATTCATTTGCAGAACACAGAGGTGTCCTGTTCCAACTGGCCGAGAGAACAAGACTTCAGGTGGTACTCCTTCGGAATCTTCTCTGGAGAGCCTTACAATTTCTCCTTCCCGATCCTGCTAACTCAGATCATCATTATTGCGTCCACTTCTCGCGTCCTCAACCTCCTCTTCCGCCCCTTCAACCAGCTGCGCATCATCAGCGACATCTTCGTACTGTCATTATATACTAATTTTGAGATGATTACTAGAAAACATAGCAATAAATGAATTCTAATTTACACAACTCGACCTGCAAAATTTTCAGGCCGGCTTCCTTCTTGGTCCAGAATTCCTGGGACGGCTATTACCCGGCTACAGAGCCCTACTATTCCCCGACCGTGAAATGATGATAAACGAAACCCTGGCAGCCGCCGGCATCATGTTCTACTGCTTCCTCGTCAGCGTCAAGACGGACCCCGTGATTGCTGTCCGATCCGGCCGCCGGACAGTCATTATCGGTCTGTGCAACAGCATCCTCCCCATGATCTTCATGATCCTCACCGCCATACCCCTCCGCTCCTACATACCGTCAGCCATCGCACAGAGCAACTTCATCATCTTCCTCGTCGCCCCCCTCAGCATCACCAATTTCCCAGTCATAGCCGACGCCCTCACCGAACTCCAACTCCTCAACACCGAGCTCGGCCGCCTCGCATTGTCCGCCTCATTGATCAACTCCAGCGTCGGATGGTTCCTCATGACGCTCTTTATCTTCATGAACCAGACCAAGGGAGGGCTCGACAAAGCTTTCAAGATGTTGATATCCGTCCTCTTCATGGTGTTGTTCATTGTCTTCCCGTTCAGGCGGTGGATGCTTTGGATCGTGAGGCAGACGCCGAAGGGGCAGCGGGTGGGAGAATTCCACTTCTTTGCGGTCTTGATGTGCTTGTTGGGGGTGGCTGTAGTGAGCGAGATTATTGGGGCGACGCATGTCAACGGGGTGGTGGCGTTGGGGTTGGTGCTGCCGGAGGGGCCGCCGTTGGGTGCGGCGCTGGTGGAGAGGATTGAGTTGCTGTCCAACGAGATCGTGTTGCCGTTGTTTTATGCTAATGCGGGGAGATACGTGAAGCTGGCGGCTTTGGTGCATTGGAGGTCATGGATGGTACTGATATGTCTGCTGGGACTGGTGTATCTATCCAAGTTTGTGGGGACGTTTGTTCCGGCGGTGTATTTTTGTAAGGTGCCGGCGCGCCAGGCTTTTATACTGGGGCTCATCTTCAACATCAGAGGCTTGGTGAATCTGGTCACTTATTACAACTACAGAGTTATTTCGGTACGTACGCCATTTTCTTAAACATAGCCTATAATGCAATTAAATCAGTTAATATGCAATTTCTAAACTCTTATATAAATATATGAGAAATTTTTATAGAAGATAATGCGTTTCTTCTATAATAAACATTTAAATTTCATGTTAATCCTCCAAATTTTATATGTTTATGTATTGAAGTGCTTAAGCATGTTTAATTTTGAGCTCGTTAGGTTTATCAAAATCGTTAATATTAATGTCAAAGTTGGATGAAAAATATTTAAGAATTTAAAAAATATTTATAAAATCTCATAACGGTGAGTTCATTAAATCGAAGTAGATAATATTTTACTGTGAAAGAATTTGAGTTGTTACAAATGATACCAGTGTTACCTCATTAAGCGTTACATAAGTGTGAATATGGAAACTAAATGTCATAGAACAAAGTGTTACATCATGAGAGACACTTCCTAAACCCTAAATGACATAAATTACCGCTTGGTAGAAACTACCTCATGAATCTTTATGTGCTACTACATATAGAATGATATATGTTTGTTGATGATTTGAACTAAGAAAACTAATGATGACATCATGAATTACTTAAGTGAAGGAAAATGTGATGCCTCTTAAGTAGAGTGAATTGGTTTTTTTTGGTGTAATGACTGGAGTTTCGACATAAACTTCAAAGTTAAGTGTGCTCTTATGGGAGCCCTTAAAATGGGTGATCTACTGGAAAGCTACACCAATGGGACAAAACCTTAATGTTACCTTAATGTTGTTAGACCAAAATTGATAAGATCTCAGATGGGTAAGAGTTCAAGTTGTTCTAGATATTTTATATAAAATTAAGGTAAGCCTATTTTTTAAGCTAAGGAATTAGTACTAATCAAATATAATTTATGGCAATAATAAATCGTTTTATGTGCATAATAAAGCTCAAATTTGCAAGGCATCCAATAGTCTAGAAAATAAATCAGTTTAAACAAATTTCTTGATTGCAATCGCTACAATCATATGCATCATTCAAGTAGAGTTTGTGAGGCTCGTTCTTAAAATCTCTAAAGCTAGAAACCATAGCTATGACCATTGGTTCATCCTTGAGAAGAAATTTAATCATTCACATTCCATTTTTTGCAAGTACTCACAACCTCCTTTTAGCCAACAACCCTTTTTTGGGCAAATAATATCCAATAAAGTTTAATTCCTTGATCTTTGAAAGATAACTAATAGTGAGCATGGCATCCTCTTGTTTTTTATCTCCCATGAAAAAACAAGCCCAAAAAACCTGTTGCAGTGACAATCAATATTCTTCAAATATTTTGGCCGGAGATGCAGCACAAACTAGGGCTTAAGTGTTTTAAGATTTGTTAGAAGGAGCATCGCCATTCATTGAAACTCCTTTAAATGTCACTCCACCTAATGGAGAGACTAACCGCGGTCTAGAATGGCTAAAAGTTATCGTTCTTACGAAATAACTTGAGGAGACATTCAGGAGATGGATACCAAACTAAAATTTTTCTACATGCCTGCATTCACCACACCATCTTCTTAAACTAAGCCTTAACTTAGGAATGAGCGGTGAGTTAATATTGATAAAAATCTAAAAAGGCATTGAGTAGTTGAGCGTGGCATTTTCGTAATATTACGAGTTTAGGTGTTATACATGAAAATACATCTATATGGACTGTTACGTATGTAAATCCTTTAAATTGCTTAAATATAGTAGATGCAATTCACTTTTTTAAAAAATAAATCTTGGTATTATATTTAATATAAAGATTTAAGTGTTATGTAAATAAATATAAGTATTATATGTGAATATACAGATGTTATATGGATGCACGTAAATTCTCTGCTCTAATAAGTGATATATTTGAGCTTCGTTTTATTAAGAACAAAATATTATGTGAGAAATTTTTTAATATGAGGTTTTTGTTATCAGAAAACAATGTGGAAGCATATAAATTCATACTACAATCAAATACAAATGATTTACGTGGTTTAACATTGAATTGATTCACCTATGTCCACGGGGAGGGAGATTCCACTAGTACTGAATGAGAGAAAGAAAAACAGCTTGGGGTTACAACTCTGCACTTCTCATAATTCAACTCTCATAAGCCCATAAGTCTCTTTTATAGAGAATGACTAGGGTATACAAGTAAACAAAGCTAAAAGACAACCACTAATTGAACAAAAATCATAAATACAACAATTTTCACCTCTTCTCTTACTTCCAGAAAAGTGAAAGATGACCAACTGAACCCCAACTCCAAATCAGCTACACCAAGAGGTTGCCTACGTACCCCCTCTGTCTTGATAGTGATCAACCTTGCATAGTTCTTCAAAAGGCCCTAATGGGCAATCAATCCTGAGCTCGAATATTCCCCAAATTTCTGCAGTCTGGACTATTAATACATTTGTTAGTATGTTCGTTGAATTCATTTTTGTATCTATCTTCTTCAACGGAACATTTCATTCTTTAAAATCAAGTCTCGAACAAAGGGGTACATCACATCAATGTGCTTTGTATGAGCATGATGAACTAGATTTATAGTCAAAAATATCGCACTTTGACTATAACAGAACACCGTCAGAGACTCTTGATCAACTCCCAAATCATCAGATAAGCCCAGCATCCATATTGCTTCCTTCAGCACCTCTGTGACTGTCATGTACCCAGCCTTCGTAATAAACAAAGAAATAGTAGACTGAAGGGTGACTTCTAACTGACTAGATCTCTTGTGAATATGAATAAATAACTAGTTGTAGATCTTCACTTATACATATCACATGCATACTTTGAGTTAGTGTAGACTACACACAAATCTGCACTAAATAATTGTCTTTCAAAAACCAAGCCAACATCAACTGTATCCTTCAGATATCTCAGAATACTCTTCACAGCCTGTCAACGACTTCTTTCTAGATCATAATCACTATATGAATGATATACCACAATTATTAGTTCAATACTACTATTACGTATCAATATTATATAAATTAATATATTGTAATATATCAAAAGTATATAAGTTAATATATTCTAAACTATAATCACTCACTCAATGGATCTATTTCGAGACGATGCTAGTTCGGCTGGAAATCAGATCTTTAACAGTTCTGATGATGTTAGAATTATGAATTTAATAAATTTAAGTTAAAGGTTAATAATTACTTAAAAATTAATTTAAATTTTAATTCGAATGAACACTGAATCAAAATAAATGAGCCGAGTTACATAATAAAATTTTGAATAAACCAACCCAAACAAGCCCAAAATCCGATTTTTAATGCCTTACTATTTAATAAATTCGGAAGAGTGCTAAAACCGTTCCCCTGCGCGCAGCTTCTCAATGACGAAAGCTTTACAATCGTGGTATTCTCCTACCTTCTGGTCACCATAATCGTGACACCGGCTGTGCAGAAACTCTACCAGCCATTACCAGAAAGCCACCATTCAAACTACCGGACGATCCAGCACCTTAAACCCGACGCCCAGCTCCGTCTCCTCGCCTGCGTACAGAACGAGGACCCCATCCCCTGCATCATCAACTTACTCGAATCCTCCTCCCCTGCAGCTGATCCGGCTCCCGCACCTCTCTTCGCCTGCGTTCTCCACCTCGATGAGCAGCCCGGCCGCTGCGACTCCACACTCATCTCTCACAACGACAGTAACCGCTTCATTAATCCTAATAACATGGACCGCCTCCACAACGCTTTTATGCACTATGAGAAGAGGAAGGATGGGCTGATCGAAGTTCGGGCATACACATCCATCTCCCCTTCTCATAATATGTGTCAGGAAATCTGCGCGCTTGCCGCGCAGGAGAATGTTGCTTTGGTTATCGTCCCGGTGATCAGAAGGAGTAAAATCAATCGCGGGAGCGGACGCGTCGAAGACCATGCTCTGCGCAGCGCAATCCCCAAAATTCTTGCCCAGGTATATGGAGCCAAAACGAGTTGGATGGTTTACTCTCGGACAAATATTACTGTGTCATTCCTTTATTTTATTAACTCAAACTTGACACCCAGGTGTTTGATGAAATGCGCAGGCACCCTGCTCTGTCGGCCTGCTCGTCCACCAGGGCCTCCAGGAACCGCTGATCAGCTCCCCATCCAAATTCCAACAGCATATCGGAGTGCTCTTCTGGAGCGGCCCGGACTCCCGAGAGGCGCTAGCATACGCCTCCCGAATGGCCCGGCATGCCGGAGTCAACCTCACCGTGACCCGATTCTTCGCCGCATCAGAGGAGGTGCAGAACAAAACGCAGGCTTCGCTTGACGACGAGGTAATGGCGGCTTTTCAGTTGGAGAACGCTGGAAATGAGAGAGTCATGGTTCAGGAGATAGTCGTGGAGGACATGGAGCATGCCATATGTGTTATCCGTGAAGTTGGTTGCGGCGGCTTCGATCTGGTGGTGGTGGGCCTGCGGTTTGGATGGCGTTCGCCGGTGCTTGAGAGGCTGGAGGAGTGGTGCGAGAACCCAGAGCTTGGTGTGGTTGGAGATTTCATGGCTTCGCTTGAGTTCGACCGTTGCTTCTCAGTTCTCGTAGTGCAGCAGAAGACGTAGTACCAGTTCGAGAGCCTTAGAGGCGATTAAGGGAACTAATGAAGATTTTATGTATTGCTTCTTTATAGTGAAAATTCAAAAAATAGATTTTTTTTTTCTTTAAAATTGGTATTTAAAACAGATTAATTAAAATATTAGGGATAATTACATACATAGCACCAGAACATTATTATTTATAAAATCTAGCACCCAATAATTAAAAATTTGATTAAAAAAAAGAAAAATACGAGTTGGGGTTTTGTCATGAATTGGATGGAAAATGGTGCTAGATTTATAAATAACAATGTTTCAGATGCTATGTATGTAATTAAGTTGAATACCTAAAATATAATGCTGTGAATCATCATAGCAAAACAAAAAATAAAAACCGAGAAAAATTAATTAATTAATGAAATATAAATTCCTAAAACTTGTAGGAATATCATCTATCTTATTGCATTTATAGAATATCTGCTCTCGTTAATAATGTCAATAGGAGAAGTATTACCCAATAAAATTCTATTAATCCTTTCAAGTCATAAATAATGTGTGGTAATATGAATAACAAATAAGAAGAATTTCCTAAAAATTCAAATTAATGAGATCTTTGGTTAAGTTCCTAAATAGGGACTAAATAGGACGCAATGGAGAAAAAGTATTCATGTAACCGACCCCACTTAGTGGAATTAAGGCTTTGTTGTTGTTGTTGTTTCAAACCATAAATAAAGAGCGTTTATCTGAATATGTAAAAAGAATTTTTTAGTAAACATACAATTAAAAGCATTAGTATTTTCTAAATTTTGATAAACATTATAACCCTAAAGAAAAAAAATTACTAAAATACAAGCTTTAAGAAGCAAAAGTATGTCTGTTCCAAAAGCAAGTGTGAATGTGTCTTATTATAGGAATTTCAGAGAACACAGATGGTTAATATCTAAACTATGACCGTAAAGAACATTATTAATTCTTAATTGCATAATAATAATTTTCCAAGGCATAATTACCTATTTGAAAGATTGTCTTTTAAACCAAACCAAAATTTTCCAACTAACCTTACTGACTCGTGCTAGAAAATTTTCAGCGGTAAAGTAATGAATTATCGTCTTAGAGTTATACGAGAAGTCAGCACACACACAGATGAAAGAGAAAACAAACAGTGACGACTCCAGAAGTTTTTACATAGAAAACCCGTAAAGGGAAAAATCACAAGGCCTGACCCAATTGCGAAAATCCACTATTTATTGATGATTATAAAAATCTCCTATCCCACAGACGGGAGTTGGTAACTATATTTTTCAAATTATAGTTTCGACTGACAGTGTCTGGTTAGTGGTGATCAACAGTGATTAGCGGTGGCGACAACGGTTGACGGAGGTCAACGAAGGTCGGCGGTGTTCGGCGACAGTCGACGGTGATCAACGACGGTACACGTGGTCGGTAGTGGTCCTCGGCGGTTGTCGTTGGAGGTCGACGGTTGGCTGAGCTGCAACATCTCCTCAATAGCTTAGGCTCTCTCTCTCCAAGCTTCAGATCCCTCACATGTGAGTGGTAGAGGTCTATGTATAGTGTTCTAGATGCAATTAATGCAGGAATATGAACAATTTTGATCGGACGGTTCAGAAAGTTTCCTTTGATCATACAAAGTTTCATGGACATTTGAGTGTCTTAGTGATGTCAGAATTGAGTGATATTGGACTCTTTGGATTTGTCTTGTCGAGACGCTCGATTTGAGTATAGGCTTACTAGTGTCGACATCTATTTGACCTTCCTAATATATCCAGAAATCTTTCGGAGTAGATTAATGACTTGATCAGAACTTGATTTGACTTGGATTGAACTAGTTTTATAACATTAGGTCAGTCTCATCGAGCCGGTTAGTTTGACTATAAGTTTGCTGAAAGCAAAGCTCTATATGACTTTTTATCAAGATTTGAAAATTTCTTATTCAAACTATTATCTTGAGATTCGTGTCATGCCTCGAGATTCATGTCAGATAATGAAAATTTATTGACGGTGTATCACTTACTATGATTATTATAACAAAATAATTAAATATTCCGATGAGAATAATTATCACTCTTCATTCAGTAAAATTCTTAAGGATAATCTCCAAAAATAATTTGAATGCAAATGCAATTATTAAGAATGTTAAATTTGAATGTTAAAGCCCAATTATTATTAAGAATAAGATCATCAACTATAGATTCATAAGAAAAATTAAAATAGAAAATGGCACAAATATCATAGCTTTCAAAGAAAAAAGGCATTCAACAAAGGATCAAAGAAAAAGGATAAATTACTATTGGAATAAATCATAAAAGAAACAGATCTCCTAATTCTATTAGAAGTATGAGCTATAGCTTTCCAAAAAGAAGACATTATATACTTTATACCAAACAGATTGATATTTATTACAGAATTCGAGTTATCTAAATTATCGCTTTCTCTTTCCTAATTATTGTTTGCTCAAAAGGTACCCAAACGGAATCGGAATTGAACGTGAAGAGACAAATTTGAAAGATTTCTATGATATGAACACAATGCCAAAGTCTGTTTTTAAAAATGATTACTTATTGAAAAATTTTTATACCATTTCTCATGCATATTGACTCTATGTGTACGATTTTACGTAAAACAATGTCCAATGACTACCAAAATAGTTTGCACTATTTTCATATATGAATATGAAGATCATGCACGTTACAGAGTATAATTTGAATCATTGGATTGACATGTGAAAGAAT
The DNA here is from genome assembly GCA_022702705.1 of Papilionanthe hookeriana x Papilionanthe teres. Taxonomy (NCBI): domain Eukaryota; kingdom Viridiplantae; phylum Streptophyta; class Magnoliopsida; order Asparagales; family Orchidaceae; genus Papilionanthe; species Papilionanthe hookeriana x Papilionanthe teres. The sequence continues at coordinate 40,310,289 of CM040426.1, read as the reverse complement.
ATGATAGTTTTTAGGATTTTCAACTATAATTGCTGTGTATGAAAAATTAACTCAAAAAATTTCACATAAAAATTGTTACAACTAATCATCAAATTAATTTGCATGATCTTTACTAGTGCTAATAAATCTCATGCAACTTTTAAAATGAAGTATTAAGTCTACAATAGTCTCGGGAGAGAAAACAATAATCTCAGAATGTCGGTGAATATCAAGCTCAAAAGAAGTTCGGTCAAGCTTAAGCTAATAAATTATGGGTTACCAAAATTGAGGTCAACAACAAATCCATCTTATGGCTGCACTTTGGTGTGAACAGAAGCTCCTTGTTCTCTACCCACCAATATTCAAGCAATACATATTTTTCATCCTTAGCAAGCCTAGATGGAGCCTTACTCATCCTATCAATGATTAGCATATCAAATGGGAATATGCTACCAGATTGTTTGGGACAGTTGCAGCTTATTAATAATCTGCTGATAAGTTGATTAAAAATAATCTGCTGATAAGTTAAGTGCGGTGAGCATCACAAAATTTTATTTTTTTTGGAAAAACTAGACCGCAACCAGAAAGCTGTCACCGCTCCTAGATAGGTGCGGTGTTAAAAAACTGTTTTCTGCATTTTGAAAACGTATAAGCTGCCAAAACGCAGTTTATCCAAACAGGTCATGTGCGTTTTCAAAATGCCACCGCACCAAATAAGCTGCCCCAAACGTACCCGTTTTTCAAATGAGTCTGGGACGTTGGATATTGTAAATGGGCTCAGTCAAAATGTATAAATATAAATAACATATGTATGTGTAATACAAAAAATCGGCTCATGTCATAATGTATTATTTTAAACTTTTACGTTATAATAAATAAAATATTTCATCTCAGTTAAATATACTATAAATGGCACATATCAACTTTTTAAAATTCATTCAAATGAACATTTAATTTTTTTTTTTAATTCATTGTAATCGGAACCGAGTCAAAGAATATTTTATTTTTTGTTAATTAGTTTTCTATATAAAAAAATATTTTATGCTAACCTTAGAAATAAATTTAAAACATTAAAAAAACTTAAAATAAATTCAATTCTTAAAATTAAAATTATTGTTTTTATATAGAAGATTTTTTTTTTAATAAATTTGAAATTCATTTAAATATCTAATAGCATTCACTTAAATAATAAATTTCATATTTTCTCAAAACATAATTTATATACCTTAGGCAACCAAATGAGCCCTTAAAATAATTGTATAAAAACTTTAAGAAAAAGGACGAATATGCTTTGATCTTAATTTAAATTATGTGCCGGTCTGCAAGTGTTTTTAAGTTTCCCTTTTCTTTTTTTCACCTTCACTTCGACGAAGAAATATTTCATCAGGACTCCGCACGTAGAGCTACGTGCGGAGCCTGATCTCAGCCGCACATCAACCCCGCCTGAACCGTTTTTTTTTTAACAAATAAAATTACAGTGGGGCCCACTCTCATACATCCTTTGGTGAGTGTGGGGTTGATGTGCGGCTGAGATCAGGCTCTGCACGTAGCTCTACGTGCGGAGTCCTGATGTAATATTTTTTCCACTTGAAGAACCCTAGAAGGTGCCTATAAAATCTAGAGACTTATTCCTTCACTCTGCTTAGGGTATTTGCCCCTTACCTCCCAATAGATTTGACCTCTTTTCTCCCTCTCCCCACTCCCTTCTCTTCATATCCCATTAATTCCACACGTTCTTACCTTCCCTGTGCAACAAATGTTTCCTAATGGAAGCGGCATTGACAATTTAAATACAATTGATAAGGTCCTTAATGGGTTAGATGGAACCTAGTATCACTTGTACAGCTCTGGACATAAAAACTCAATACATCCATGGTAATATCACTAACTCCTTTATTAATTACCTCTTTATAACTTTTATCAATGCTGATAATAGTGCTAATAGAAGAAAACTATGGGATCCAATTATCTCCTTAGCTGATCAAACTAGTGCTCCTTGGCTTCTCTTGGATGACTTTAATTGCGTTATGAGACTTGAAAAAAAAAAAGGTTGGTGATTCTCCCTCCATCCTTAATAAATTGGCTTATTTTAATAACTGCATGCTGAATTCTACACACTTGAAGCTTTGAAACACTGGTAACACTTATAACTGGTACAATAATCAGATGAACAGTCCCCTTAGATGCCGGCTACAACTTTTTGATATACCTTATGTATAGATACCTTCCCTATGTCTTATTTTAAGGTTATGGAACCTTTAGTTCCAATCATTCTCCAATTTATGTCTGTCTTAAATTTTCTGATAGACTAAAGTGCAAATTCATGTAGAAAAATTACTGAAACCACTGTCCTGGTCTTTTTTTCTTTTCAAATTATTGAAATTGTTATGTTACTGGAGATCCCCTATTTGCACTTTGCAACAAGCTTAATAATGTTGAGCATTCTCGTAAGAGCTGGAATTGGTGCTTTGTTATTGCTTTGTTCACTTGCATTTCTGACCTCGAGAGATAATAAGAAACATCATGTTTCAACTGAAGAACCATTCATTGATTTATGATTTGCTCGCTAAAGCTTCCATCTATTCAAAATTACTATATGAATGCCACTCTTATGAGCATAAGTCATAACGCAAAGAGCAAATGTGTTTGGCTTACAAAAGTTAAAGATGACATCAAATTTCTATATAAAATAATTAATGTTAGACACAGTTCTAATTTTATTAAGAAGCTTTTGTTAATAACGATTATTTTCATAAGCAGGAAGAGATTGTTAATAAAGCTCTCTCTTTTTTCTGTATTCTAGTGAATTAGACCGATTTGTGAACATACTAATTATGCAACATTCTTCTTGTCAATCAATTACTAGAAAATTATGATTATGCTTCTCTCATTAAAGCATTTTCCGATGCTAATATTAAACAAGCTTTTCATTTAAATGGCATTGATAAAGTGCCTAAACCTGATAATTTACCTCTAATTTTGTAATGACACATGGGCTATTACTAGGTTAGCATGTATTGATGTAATAAAATATATATTTTTTGCTACTGCAAGGCTACTTCAAAGAATTAAGCACTTTGCAATTAACATTATCCTTAAAAAGCCTCATGTTCGGTCCCTTGATAACATCTGACATTTCTCCCTTAGTGACACTTTTGATATAACTATTATTAAGTTAACACCTGCTAAAATAAAACCTTTGCCTTCAAAGCTTATCCACTCCGCTCAAACTACTTTTATAGATAAGTTTGCCATAGTCGATGATATTATTTTGGGAAAAAATTCTGCTCTAAAAGTGACTTGACGAAAGCATTTTGTTTATTTGATGAAAGCTTTTGAGAAAATGAATTATCTGTTTCTTTTTTATATAATGGAGAGAATGGGGTTCCCATCTTACTTTATTCACTAGATTGAAGTTCAACTTTTCTATTCTCATAAACAGTGAGTAAGAGTGTATCCCCCTTCCTCCACTCTTCGCCAGAGCTGCCATTTCTCCCCATATATATTCACTATTGTTATAGATGTTTCTCTTCTTTTTTGGATAGCCATCAGCACATCACTCATCAAATTAATATGTCTCGGGGGAATTGTAAAGTGTCACATCTTATATAGGTTGATCACCTTTTGCCTTTGGTAAGGCTGATTCTAACTCTGTTAGCTATTGTACTTCTGTTTTACAAGCATTTCATTTGGCTTCAAATCTTCAGTACATGTAATTCTTGTGTGATTTTTAAGCTCTTATGTGATTTTGGCAATTTGATATAGTCCTGATGAAACATAGGAGTTTATTGATTGGAATTATTATAGAATAAACATATACAACAACAACAACAAAAATATTAATCCTTTATTCCATAGAGAGGTGTCGAGTACATGAATCGTTTTCTCCATTGTGTCCGGTTGAGTGTCAAATTTTCATTAAAAGCTAATAAATTAAGATCATTTTTTGTACAAGTTGCCCATGTCTTTTTAAGTCTACCTCTGCCTTTCTTAACATAAGTCAAATCTAAAACATCTACTCTCCTAGCAAAGTCATCTAACGATCGACGTTTAATGGGACCGAACCATCGGAGGACTCTTAACCCTTTCACACATATACTCATTTTAAATTTTGATTGATGCAAATGTACTGCACCCATCTCATACCACATCGAATGGATTCAGGTCCATTATCAAGCCTAAATAAATTTTGATGAGGATATCCTGACCAAAACTCATTCCTTGGGACAATATTTGATGAACAGGAAATCACTAAAACAAGTAACCATCAGGCTTGTAATCCACATGCTCATATTTTTAATGCACTTCATTCAATCAATCTTTTTTCAATTATTATATACTCTTGACTCACTGGACTCCTTTGAAACAATGATTGATAAATTGTATTTAATTAGAATGTATTGAATTAAAATACATTTTTAACTACGAAAACCCAAAGCTCCTCCTCATTTGCATACCCTGGGAGTAATTTAGTCTTGCCTAAAAACCATTTCATTAACAGAGCAACCAAAAAATGTTGAACAAAGCATACAGAAATATCAAGCAGAAAGCCCTAATCGCAAAATTATGGACCCAAAAACCCATAATAAAGTGGGAAGGAGAAGGGTCCGCCCAACCCATTTTTATGAACTGTCCGCCTTCAAGGTCCAAATTATTAAGAATTTGATTGGTAATTCTTCAACAATTTTCATCATTTCACAGGAATCCGGCACAATTCTCAATATATTTTTTAGATAATAAATATTTAGATTTAAATTAAAAACTATCCAGAAGTTCAATTTTAATAAACTAACAGTCAGATTGATTGGCTTGATGCGACGAATGCATTGATATCGAAATTGATTCAACCGAGTCAAATAAGTCTGAATCAAGACATTAAGGGTCTGTTTGGGGCGGCTGCAGTTTATTTAGCTTATTCTAATAATCTGTTTATTCTGATAATCTGTTGATAAACAGCTGAATGGAATAAGCTGTGTGTTTGTTTGGTTTGAGCGTTTGGAAAACAGCTGATTAGCAGCTGTTTATGGATAAATGACTCTTATGCCCCTGAAATGAATAAGTTGTTGAATTGTTTGGTTCATGGTTTGAAAACGAATTTATATGCAGCTGTTTGTAGAAAAATTACAATTTTTGCTCCTCTTTATTAATAGAATTTTATTAAGATATCAAAGTCTTATTTGAAATTTAAAAAAAAATTTTAAAAATTAAAATATTACTTTGAAATACAAAATATTATTTTAAAAAATTACATCTTATTTTAAAACATATTATAAATTTATTTATTTTATTTCTTTATTGCTGTATGATCAATAAATTATTCACATATAGACCACTCAATCATTTTGTAATCTAAAACCAGGCCAAATATATCAATGAAAATGTTTCAAAATATAACAGTACATTTACATAACTAACAGTTATCCATATCAAATACAAGTAGACTCTGAAACCTAAACAATTGGTTTCATGAAACCTAAATACAAAAAACATAGATACCACACCTAATAGTAAGTTTCATGAAACCTAAATAAAAAGAAGAAATAACAGGTTAAAATTATAAGAAGAAAAATGACAGCATTCATTTTATAATGTAAGAGCACGTCACGACGATCGTTGTTTGGTTTTGTCACCACAAAACTGTTAGCAAACTTGTTTTTATGGGAAGAAGTCGAACTAGAAGCAACGTGTGATACCGTCAATCCCCGAGCAATGGTGTTCGGCCTGGATAATGTAGTGACAGCCGTATTGTCAACCCACCTAAAGAACTTGCAGTCCTCTGATCCTTGTCCCCACAGAGGGCATCTGTAGAACTGCCGACCGTAGCTATGTTCCTTACGGGACGTGAGTATTAAGGACGACAATCCACAGCGGCACAGTACTTGCTCGGACTTTACCGCAGACCTGTAGCTTATTTTTCTGCAAATATTTAAGACAAAATTGAACAGACCAGTTAGCAAATTATAATAGCTCCATGATATGAAAAACCACAACGAAGTAAAAACAATTCCAGCCAGCCAACATGCCAGCCATTCAATTCTTATGTATTTAAATATTTAACACCTGCAACATTCCAGCCAGTCAACATGCCAAGATCAGAACGTTGGGAACACATTCCAGCCAACCAATATTCCAGCCAGCCAACATGCCAACATTCCAGCCATCCAACACATTCCAGACAGTCAACACTTTTAAGCCAAAACAACAGCTTACTGCTCCAAAAAGTCATTTAAACGTCTCAATCAACAATTATAAAACGTCATTGAAACAATAAAAGCATCGAGCAAGAGCAAACCCTCACAAAACAGTATTTTTAAAGGCTCCAAACCGTCATTGAAAAGATGTCCTTCATGTTAAGAAAGAGGTACTTCTTTTTGTAAAATAAGGATTTGGGTGGTGTAGATGTAAGGTTTAAGTTTTGGACATGCACAATATATATATATATATATATATATATATATATATATATATATATATATATATATATATATATATATATATATATATAAGAATTGTGTGGTATACATGTGAGTATTAAAAGTTAACTTTAGGCGTTAGGCATGTAAATACATATAAACTGGGTGGTATATATGTAAATTCTAAAGCAGCAAGGGTGTTGAGGCATGGGTCAACGAATAGCTTGGAACCTTTTGGAACTAGGATAACTTCAAAACATATGAATATTTCAAAAAATTTCATTCAACATTTTGGAACTAGGACAACTTCCATAACTAATTTAAAAAAATTCATTTAACTTTTTGCTGTTCAAGCAAGATTTCACAACTACCATGCCAAAGAGTTTCCAAATTTTAATACCAAGTACCTGACAGTAGTATTACGTATAAAGGATGATGTGAAAGCGCAAACCTGCTATGAGAAATTTTCTCGTACAGCAGCCAAGCAGTGAAGCCTGTATCAATTTGGCATCTATGGAGTGACCTCCTACTGTTGATCAATTTGGCAATAATTATGAAACCAAACTGTCATATATATTTGCACAAAATAATCAAATGTACATTTCAAGTATGATTTTGAAGAATCGGTTAGGGGAAAGAAGAATATAGATAGCTCTTTAAAGAAGCAGGTAACCTCAAACCTGGGGCCATCCAAGCTGCTGCTATATCAGTTAGGGAAAAGGTAGCAACTCACTCAATGCCATTCAAGTATGATTTTAAATGTTTTGAGAGAGCAACTCACTCAATGCCTTTCACCACATACTCCAACAAATCTTTTGTACTGCAAACTATATTGTATACACAAATCATTCCTTTTTTCCTTCTAATAATGAGCTAATGCATTGCGCGTCTCGGGCTAATACTTCCAAAAAATATAGCTGTTAATTAAAATAAACTGTTCAATAACAAACATGAACATTCCTTGATGGGTTCTAGATTAAAAACTCCATATCTTGAAAGCTTGTCAATCTTTTCTTTAAGAAAAACAATCACATTTAAGGAACCATTTTTAGATCAGACAGTGAGTAGATTGAATAAGTAAAATTCTCCTTGACCATGTTAATTACTTATAAACTATGTAAAGGGTGTTTAATATGAAAACAAAAATTTGAGTGGAACTATAGGTCATGACATTATTACAAGAGATTATACGATTATAAGAAAATACAATTATAAGAAAATTATAAGAGAATACAATGATACAATAGATCATTTAAATTAGTGTTGAAGCCAACAGGAACACTAGATTACAACCATTATGGCTCAAATCAGAAATCAGAAATCAGCTCCACTTGAATTTCAAAGAGAGTCCATTGAAACAAGGTTAGTACAAGGGCATATAAGATATTGAAATCAGTTCAGGAGTCGCATATCGCATCTGTGATACGCTCCCTCAAATCAGCCATCTCTGATGCACCTTCTCCGTCCTGTGTAACAAACTCTTCAGACTGTATGACTTCTTCTGGAATAGAATCCCCAAGATGAGAATCGTATTCATAAGGGGGGATATGACTCTCGTCAGCGTCAGCCATGTTGAAGTCTGTATCGTGCCGGGAGGGATGTCGTCTAATGAAATTATGGAGCGCTATCGTAGCAATCACGATGTGTACCTGCTTATGATATGGGTACGTCGGCATATCGCGCAGGATGACCCATTTTTTCTTCCAAACGCCGAATGTTCTTTCGATCACACTGCGCAAAGAAGAATGCCGCTTGTTAAACATTTCTTTTCTGCCCCGGGCGACGCCACTAGAACGCTCAAAATCCGGGATGTGGTATTTCGTATCTGGGAATGGCTTTAAATACGCTCTCTGCATAGGGTACCTAGCATCAACCAAATAGTATTTCCTTGTTATGATAGTCATTGTTACACACAATAAGCACATATAAGCAGGACTTTTATAAATCATATATTGCCTGGAGGCGGTTGAGGAAAGCTAAGCGATCTGTTCGTAGTAGCATAAGAGAAAATCCGACTGTCATGCGCACTCCCTTCCCAGCCCGCCATAACATAGGTGAAACACATATTGAAGTCACACACCGCCATGACATTTTGAGTTGGTGAACCGCTTCGACCAATGAAAGCTACCTTATCCTGACTGGCTACTCGGGCATGTACATGAGTACCATCAATCGAACCTATGCAGTTCTATTCTGCACAGTTAGAAGATAACTTTTTTTGGTATGTATGTAAAGAAAATAAAGATTACCTTGAAATAAGGCATGTAACGGGGATCATTTAAGATTTGAACTGGGGTATGAGCAAATGATGGATCTTTTGGCCTAACGATTTTAGTAGCTAAACTAGCAAGTGTCTGTATGCCTTTGGAGAAATAGCTGCTGATTGTCTCAGATGAATGTTGAAATCTCTCCATGGCAGCTCTATTTGATTCATTCTGTGACAGAATATATAGAGTTATGGCCAGTACCTCTCCTCTTGTCGTTCTCGAAGAACCTTGAAGTCCGTGGTTTAGGGATAACTCGTGAAGCAGATCTAAAAATATCGGGACAGATATTCTAAATATGTTGCTAAAACGAATTGGATGTCCTGAAAGCATCTCACCCACCCATTTGTCTCCAACATAGGTGGAGGTCATACGGGGTAAACGAAGGCTGCTTGATCGATAATACTCCAGCAATATTATTGCAATAGCTGCAGCCAATGCCATTCTCTTACGACGTTCGTGTTGCGTATCCATCCTAGAACAAAGAAGATATTAGATAGAGCAGCAATTACTTATCCGTGGAGCAAACCGGCAACAATTAAAATATAACTCCAAATGCATATAACGCTACTAATTAGCTTTTGAGTGCAGTCATGAAGAAGTACAATTAACAAGAAAACATTAGTCCAAATAACAACTACGTACACAACATTAAAAAGTACATTACAGAAGACAAGAAAAACATAAAAAACTCAGTCATCCATAATAACACGCAAATACTCGACGCGCATATCCGGGTCCATCTCCATGAATATTTTTCTGCGTGTTGGATCCTCCAGTTTTTTCATAGACATTGCATAGAATTGCTTGTCAGCAACCACTTCAGGTATAGTAGACAAAATTCGAATACTTTCTAAGATAATGCAGTCAGGAGCTGGAGCAGGCGGTAGTGCTCTAAAAGCATCAATGGGACGGTCGAGCTTATCCAGCAGAATACTGTCCCTTTCTTTCTTCTTTCTCCCTTGCCTGGGCCTCTTCGACTGTGAGCTTGAATCACCCCTCTCCCTCTGGTTGACACTGTGTATTTCATCGTCAACATACACTGAATCTGATGGGGAATCATCTGGAATTACAGTAAACCCTGTCTCACTAGGGCTGACTGCATGCTGCCCCGTTGCCACCACACCTCTAAACATTATGTCTAGTTTTTCTTCAAACTCTGGTTCAATTCCGATCTGCTTGAATTTTTTCAATGCTGGTATTGCCTGTAAAAGAACATTGAGATTGGGGTTTAGGGACATAATAGCTTAAGTGAAAAAAAATTATAATAAATGAGAAATGGAAGAAAAATTTTGCAAACAAGAAAATCTTACCTCAATTTTCTCGGCCCACCAAGCATCTGAAGCATTGATTGTCCGTTTAATGGGATCCCAGCCCAGCCCCGTATATCCAAGCTTCAGCCCCTTCCACATTTTCCAGTCTTCCTTCAACTGATCCCATTTGTTTTTAAACTGCACTCTTTCATAATCTCTTCCTGTTTGTTCTTTGAACTTTTGAGCTATATTCAGCCAACCTTCCTTACTGAAATGAGTGGTTGGCCTATTACCGACGTCAATCTCACCGATGCAGATGTTGCAGAAAATGTTCGTACCCTCCTTATCCCATATTCATTGACGCATCGGCTTCATTTTTCCTAACCATTGCTAATAAAACAATGCAAGAGATGCAGCATAAAAACATGAATTCTATTTTGCATACATAGCATCCAATGCATTCAAAATTAAAAAAGTTAAAGATTTTTATTGCGATAACAAAAGAGTATCTATTTTCCAATAGTAACATAAAGGCCAAAAATCGTAAGGTCTTAGCATTCATAAATAAATTATTTGCCCTATATCGCCCTTCATTAACATAATTCTAGCAAAAAACTATGCTATATAACTACCTTCAACACAACCATTATAAGTTCACTTAAGAATAAATCAATCCTTGGCACAAAACTCATTGAGAGAATCACTTAGCCAAAAAAAAAATCAACTAAAATACAATTTTTTTTAAAAAATCTACTTTAATAAATAACATCTTTTTAAAATATTCAATTTTTTTTAAAAAATCTACTTTAAATAACATCTTTGAATTAGCTTTTGATAAGTTCTTAAAATTTACATAAATTCAGGTTGCATTATTAATTTCAGACAGCTAAGAAAATGGTTGAATATTTCTCAGGGAAAAATTTCATTCCAGTTGAGTTGCCTGAACGCATTGAGGGTAGTAATGCCATTGAAAATCATAATAAAAATGCTAAGCCTTTCAGCATTCATCCTATGCCATCAATTGCTTCAAATCATGGCAAGATAGTAAGTATTAAACCATTTTTATTTGTAAGATTTACAAACATACCACTCAATTCGTATGTATTTACATACCTTATACCTAGACTTCAATTTTTACAAATAGAACACTTTACCTATGAATTGGGTGGTATGTATGTAACTGCCCCTTTTTACTATCTCTATCTTAAATCTTTTTTTTTTGTTTTGCATTATGTTAAATTATTAGTGTTTTGTAATTAGTTGTAAAAAATGGTTACCTTGATCTAATCCTTTTTTCCAGCTTACCTTTATTTTGGTTATTGTTTCTGTTTTTTTTTTTTGGATATTACCCTTTTGCTGTCCAACATAGTATAGGTGATGCAACTTGAACGGATGGGATGAGAGATATATTAATGCTTGCACGAAGATCCTCTAATCCCACCCAGAAGGTACTAATGGCGAATGTTTAGAAGAAAACAAAGCAATATGGCGAAATCAGTAAAGCCAAAACCTAAACCAAAACTCGTCGCCCCGATCTGCTTCAGAAATGAACACAAATTTCTCCAGAAGCTTAATATGAGTGACAGAGAAGGTTACCTTCGATCTGGGATGCGGATCTGGGATGGGGCCGACGCGTAGAGCAGCAGACGGGGTAGACGCGAAGAGGGCGACGGGTAGAGCAGCAGACGGGGCCGAACGGGGAGCAGATCTGGGATGGCGCTCAACGGGGCGTGCGAGACGGGGAGGGTGACGCGCTACGAGCAGCAGAAGGGCACCCGAGGAAAAAAAATCGATACCGTGCGATAAGCTGGTGGCCACCCGCTTCCAACTCCTTGAATAAACCTATTACGCGCGGTATCGGCGGTGGGATAAAGCGGGGTCCAAAAATTTTATTCAAACAGGGCGGTGGCGTTTTCCCTCAATACGGATGAAAGACGTGAAACCAAATAATCTATTTGACAACAAATTGAATTTTTTAGGGAGGTTGTAAGGTTTGATCCTAGGCCACAGTAAGTACAAGAAGGGATGGAGTGGACGTAAGTTGAACATTTTAATATTTTTAATTATAGTTGTAAATATATTTATATGTATTTTATTTCTTTTGATACTCGCGAGATGTGAGCACTGTATATTATCTTTTTGAACTGATCTTTAATGCTTTTGCAGCTTCTGTTTCATCTAATACTGTGCTCATACAATTCTGACGCATATAGTTCAACTAAACAGGGGCAGAACAGTCATTTTTCTACCAACAGCTACCAATAAGCTCTTCTGAATAAGCTCCCCAAACCGCAAGCCAGCTTATCCTGATAATCTGCAAATTATCAGATTATCAGAATAATATGTTTATCAGCGATTATAAATAATCTGCAGCTGCCCCAAACAGACCCTATAACACTTTTGAATTTTTGGGTGGTCAATTGGAGGGTTAAATAAATTATAAATCTGACAAATTTATACCTGAATCAAGCGTCCTGATGAGACAAATCTAAAAAGTCTAAGATCACTTAATTCTGACATCATTAAGACATTAAAATTTCCATAAAATGTCATTCGATAAAGGAAATCATTTTAAGTCGTCAGATGCAGAGGTTTAGATTCTTACCTACAATCAAAACCAATAATATTTCAAGAATCTTACGAGAGTTAAAAAAATATTTTATAGTAAGAATACAATAAAAGCCAATAATATTCATAGTAAAATGAAAAATAAATTTAATTTCTTCATCAGAGTACCTTAGTTAAATCTTCATAATCCAAAAAAGAAATCGTATTAATAACGAGAAAATTGTTGAAAACAAAGAAGGGAACATCAACAACAATATTGAACAAAGAACTAAAAAAGAAAGCAATTTATTCTCAATATCTTAATGATGATGTAAATAAATACTATTAATAAAGATTATCTTGAGAAAAGTTGAATTATTTCTAACTTTAATTTTTTGATAAAGAATTTAACATCATTTTCATCTTTTGTTAATCATTCATACTTAGAAGCTTTAAATCATTTGTAATTACAAGAAACAACACTATGAAATTTATATTGACTAAGATAGGCTTAGACTAAGTAAATTTTTACAAAAAGAATTCATATCCAAATTGTTTAAAATAACTTCTTGCTCGCCTTTCAGCCCATTAAAAGATGTACTCAAAAAGATAGAGCTATTTCAATTCCAATACTTAAAAACTTCAAATTATTGTAAAAATAAATAAATAATCAACTTTAAAATTAATATTCTAAGCAACATGAACAAGATGAAGAAATCCAAAATAATTACTCCAATGATTCTTATATAAAATTTTTATGCTTCAAAACATGAGAAATCCCGAAAGAAATGGAGATAAGAGAATGATCATAAGTAAAATTATCCAAAACACTAAAATAAGAATAAAAAAAAAAAAATCAACCCAAGAAATATTGCAAAAAGCCTTATCAAAAAGACATCTAATAGGATTATCAATTTGATTATTATACATAACGGTGAAAACGAGCAGAACACGAGCTGAGCCTGGCTCGAACACGAGCTGAGCCTGGAGCTACTCGTTTATATTTCGAGCTCAAAAAGTGTGTTTGTGTTCGGCTCGTTTGCTTAGCCAACCGAACACGAGCCGAACACGAGCCGTTCATGAACAAAGAGTTGTTTTAACAACCCAATCACGTACTCATAAGATGTTAAGGATTGGGCCAAGATTTAAAAATTATTGTTTATATTAAAACATCATTTGAATCTAATTTAATAATTTTTATTCTTCTTTCTTAATTAATATTTTTAATTGATTATAAATCATTTTAGCCTTGTAATCAATTAATTTTTTTTAAAATATTACTCATCAAAACAAACCGAACACGAACGAACAAATCTTTGCTCATGTTTGGCTTGTTAACTTAGCGAACGAGTGGAACAAGAGCTTCTTAATAAGCCGAATACGAGCTGCTTGCGAACAACGAGCCGTTTTGATAGCCCTAATTATGCAAACTAAACTTATGAACAGTATTCTGTAACTCAAATATACTGGAATTAATACTGCAATTATTAAAATCAGTTTGCTTACAAAGATTCATTGAAAACCATAAATTTTTGTACTAACTCTAATAATGCAATTAAAGTCAGCCAACAAAAGTTAAGGATCATATTAACACCAAAAAAAGCAATATAATTCTAGAGATATTTTTAAATGTGTATTATCAACATATATAAAAGTCACAAAAAAATTGACACTAGAAGAGAAAGTAACATTCGAGTTCCATTTAATCCAAATATGCTCATGTTCAGAAATATCAAAGTTATGCACATTTACAAAAAAAGTTAAGAAAATTAAAAAAGGTTATGCTCACTTCTTTTGTTAATAAAAATATATACTTATTAGCAAAGATATTATCATAAATAAAAGAAAGGGAGAGCTTGGTTTCAATAAGACAAATCATATAAGAATGATTATCATAAATAATATTTTTGCATTTAGCAAAATGAGTTTTATCCCTAAAAAATGAATGAAAATAGTCATAGAAAAAGTAAACTAACATAGAACATTTTCTATTGATTTTCCCTTTTTTTTCCCTAGAAGTAGAGCAAAGAGACAATGAAAGAGCAACATTAAGCATATTAGAAATAGTATGAATTGTCAAAACATTAGTAATATTTTCAATTATATCATTCTGAGCTATGACATTTTCCTCATCAGCCTCTTAATTAAAAGAATAAGAAAAATAAGGTAAAACTAAAAATCAACATTATGCAAACTCCCATTTATTTGGTTTCTATATTCAACACATTAGCATAAGTATTAGCATCCATATCACTATCACTATTAGGAACAACATTAGAATCAATATGACGAAGTTCACCGTTCTCTCTAATAATATTAGAACTACTAGATGATATATCAACATAAATGTTTAAATCAAAAGAAAAGGAAACATTAACAGTAGAAACCCTAACAAGAATAGGAGGTTTGCTGTTACTCATTTTAAATATTTAATTAGTATAAATTCTATTATTACTTCTCCATCTGAAAATGGGAGCAATAGATTTCAGTTGAACATTAACAACCTTAGTACAAGTTGGAGGATCACGAGCAAACATACTATAAGTCTTACATGGGTTTGGTATCCATTCATAAACAACATGTAATTTAAACTCATGTCCTTTAAATCAAGAAGAATACAAACATGAAGAGGAGAGTCAATATTTATCTGAATATTAACTCTGGCAAAAGAAAGCTGAGAAAACTTAAAAGTTAAAGAATCAATAGCTAAAGGAATGCCAATTTTACTAATGATCTTAGATATGTTGATTTCATTCGAATAACACAGAGGCAAATTAAGAAATTTAACACAAATAAATATGTTTTTGAAATCTTCCTTAATAGATTTAAATTGTGAGACCACTTTCTTAAAAATAATGGTCTACCATTAATAAGCCTTGGACGAGCCGCTAAAATCATGTCAAAGTCTTCAACACAATTAAATTAAACAGAAAAATTTTCAGACAGAGAAAAAAGATTTACAACTTCATTTAGCGTTCATGTTTTTTCTAATTGCTAGTTATAAATTTCCGTAGAAAGGACACTTATCAATCACATATCTAACCGGAGCTAGAATCCATATTTTAGATCCATCAAGACTTGATTAAAAAAAAAAAAAACTCTCTTGAACTTGTTGATCACAATTCAAACAAAATTAGAACAACACGTAAAATTAGAAGAGATTAGATTTATTCCAGTTAAGAGCAGGACCAGGGTCTCAGGGAGTTTGAGAAGAAGATAAAATAAGATGAGAGAAATGATCCATGAGAAGAAGAAAAAAGAAGCAAACACCCCAAAGCACGAAGTAGAACCAACAGAGAAAGAACGGGAAGAACTGAGGAGAGTATTCTCAAGAAAAAAGGAAAACGAGAAATCCTCTCAAAATGTTAGAGTAGAACAAGAACAACCATCTTGCATTAAGAAACCTAAAGAAAACATAGAAGTCGACAGTTCGAAGGACAAACACTAATTTTTTTATACTTATATCACCTAAAATTTTCATATTTCATCAACATGATCACAATTTTAAATTTTAAAAAGTAAAATATATATTTTCTTGTATATTTTCGATGATATATATATATATATATATATATATATATATATATATATATATATATATATATATATATATATATATATATGGCGCATATATGTGCGAAAGCCTCGACTCACCTGGTTGCGGCCTTTGGTGTAAGTACGCTTGGTCGAGGGTTCGAATCCCACCCACTACGGTGGATTTGAATAACACACCGGACCGAAGGGGGCTGCTCCTCGGTCGGTTCCACCTATTAGGTTGATCGACGATCTCTGACCGTCGATCAATTTAATAATATATATATATATATATATATATATATATATATATATATATATATATATATATATGGCGCATATAAAAATGTATTATTTAAATTTGAAATAAAATTTCAGAGATATATTTACTCGATAAACTAGGAAACAACAACTCACTTTCCTATTTTTCGAAAATAAATAAATAAATAAATAATGTTGCTTCTCCTATCTCCGGCTACCACGGAGCATTGTGAAGTCAAAATTTCGGACAAAAATCTCTCTCGTGGTCACTGCAGACAGAGACAGGCGAGCGAGAGCCGTGTAGCCCTAGGAGCACTGGAGTGTGGTGGCGACAGAAATATGTACTACCCCTTAAAGCCTGCGGTAACCAAAAGCCCTCTCGACACATCTCCTGTCGAGCTCGAAGTCCTCGGAGAGCAGGCGTCATGGCTGCCGCTCTTGGAATTCAGCCCGTCTGTTGCCTTTTTTCGCTTCTTTCTCCATCCCGCCGTCTCTTCTTAAATACCTCCGGTGTCCGTCGAATTCCCACCACTTGCCTTCGATCCTCCTCTTCCTCACCTCATCCTCCCAATGAAAGCGTATCCGATCCTTCCGCCGTCTCCCCCACTAATTCTACTGGTGGCAGCTCTTTTAATTCCAGGAACCTTGGAGAATATCGGCTTGGATTCAAGCATGCTGCCGATAACGGGGATGCTTCTATTGTTCGGCTCACGTCCTCTCCTGAATCCTCCATTGAGAAGGTATGCAAAACCTGACCAATCGATTCGAAAATTTAATGGTCTTTTCTTTGTGAAAATTTTAAGTTGTTCTATGTTAGCTTAAGCCTGCAATTATCATTCACGGAATATGATGAATTCATTTATTTATTTAATTTTTTTTTTGCCATGGAGTTTGGCTTGGAACGGGCAAGAAATAATGACGAAGATCAAGGGTTATGAAGGAAAAAAAAAGGGTTCGGGACGGCTGTTGAACTTTTGATAGAGTGCAATAGTGTTGATGATTGTCTGGTACTGAAAATATATGATATGAAGTTGATTTGTCTTCTAGGGAAAGCAAATTAGAAGGGCACTGGAATTAGACTTAATACACTAACGATCAAACTTTCTTAACTCGATTTAAATTTATGGTTGAGGGCCTAACCACTTGGCACTTTAATGCCATTACATTTATAAAATTGTGATGCAGTACAAACCCAATACTTCCATGCACCATGTCAAATTTCCTCTTTGTGAGATCTCTTCACATTGACCGTTACTTCCAATCAAAAGGAAACTTTTTAACAAATCAATTGTCATGCATCAATAGACCCTCAAATATATGAATCTGTCATGGAAGTCACCCACCATTGAGTCTTGATCGATCATAGTAGAGTTAATCATGATCAAAATAGCCTAAAACCTCATAAGTCCTTCAATCCCAATTAAACCATTGAATCCTGTTGTATTTGTATAGATTTCAAACCAAAGGAGAACTCAAACCGGGCCATACACACTAGCAATTAAATCTTTTTGTTAACCTAAAAGATTTTGACTATGAGCGAGGGTCAACTACTTGTTATCTTTACACGAACATATTTTCAACTATCTAGTATAAGATTATAGCCAATAGACTAACTTGTTAAGATTAAATCTTTGGAGTTTATACAAAATTCTGAGCTTATAAAATTGTTGCCAAGGTAATTTTTATTGGTTGCATGAGCTATTCAACTCTTGAAGCTCAAGAGTTCTGCCATAAATCTCTCTCCATGCATCTTGATCCATGGTAATCTTAATGTCCAAGCTCTATAGTTATAGTATGATTAATGTAATTAATTTAGAATTGGAGCTGGTTTTTTTAGAATAGATTGGAAAAATTTAGGTCAAGTAATTAGGTTTTATATGGAGAAATTGAGAAATAATAAGTGTTTTCCTTAGTCTATTTGAGAGGGGGGGGGGGGGGGTGGGGAGAGAGAGAGAGAGAGGGAGAGAGAGAGAGAGAGAGAGAGGAAATAGACCACCTTTGGTATTCATGCGCTAAGGATCGTTGTTATTATAAGGTCTAGTAAAATCCTAATCTATTCCTAGCACATGTGATCAAATTTATTTGCAATAAACATAAATAATGCATCATGATGTTCATTGAGCATTTAAAATGATTTTTTTTTTTAATGTAAAGAAATTGTTTGACATGATTTATATTAATGGTTGTTGACTTGTTTCGCACTTCTACTAAGCTTTTAATCATTTAGTGCTCCACAAAATTATGTAAATGTTTCATGGCATCAAAATTATGATTTACATGATTTATTATAATTTTTTGTTTTTTTATAAAATTTTTTACTTATAAGTTATTTTGTCAATTATAACTTAACATTCTATAAATTTTCCTTTGCATTCTTTTGGTCAAATGACCACTTTGTCCTTACCATGCTCGTCATTATCTTAACTTGCTAGATGCCCAAGTGTCATTGTGTAATCATGATTCCGAGTTATTATCTAATTGTGAAAAAGTCTTATATCTCATTGGTTTAAAGGGATGGTTGTATCTCTACATTCATTGGTTCGAGCATACACTTTGAGTTTTATTGCTCACCATTCCAAAAGAAAAAAAAAATGCTTATAACCTTATCCATGTAATTGAATTAATTAAAGGATACAGGATTTTCTTATTTGATTAAATAAATTAAAAGCAAAGACATGCTTTTCCGTCTCTTTCATTTTCTAAGGGTTTAGTAAACCATTGATGTTTAGGAAAGTAGAGAAGGTGATGAAGATGGAGAAGGGTGCGAGAGAAAGTGCAATTCTGGATCATGCACTCACACATGTTTGAACGCATGGTCATTTGCTCATTCATGAAACCAAATAGTAAATTTTTTTTTTCTTTTTTCTTTTTTGATGATCACGCCCATTTTTTGTTTTATTAATGGGGCAAATCAATATTTATTCTTGATAGTGTATGGCCGTTGTCCTAAACCTATCAAAACAAACAAATGAAAGGACATATTCTATTGTTATTCCCAATCATACTTTTATTCGTGTTCGAAAATTGGATCTGCATGTCTTGATTTTGAAATTTATTATTTTTTCATGGCATTTCTAAAATGCTTTTGATTTTGTTATAAAATAAATATTTTTTATGGCTACATACTTTTCGTCTAGCTAACTCTAATACCTTATTATTATTATTATTATTATTATTATTGTTAATATTATTATTATTATTATTATTATTTTTATTTTCAAAACTGCTATGATAATGTTTGTTATTGCTAACACTGACAATGCTTTTTGTTCTCCTTTTGTTAATCAGCTCATATTTGACTTTCGATTCTTGGCCCTTCTGGCTGTTGGTGGTTCACTCGCTGGGTCTTTGCTGTGCTTTTTGAATGTAAGTTTCCACCCCTAGTGCTAAATTTAATTTCCATGCTTTATAAAAGATACAACATCGAGATACATATCCACTGAATTTATCATTATCTCATGTGTAAAATTCTTTGATAAACTTTCAGAAGGCTAGCAAACTCATGTTATGAAAAATTGAATACTCTTTAGCTGCTATTTTTTGTTTCTAGTAATATATTCATTTACTTATTCTACCATTTCTTTTTTATTTTTTTTATATTATATTATATATCTATATATATATATATATATATATATATATATATATATTTGAAAGAAGCCCTAGGGCTATTTTCATTAATATAAAGGGGTTATAAAATAAGTAGTATGAGAGGCCCAATGACTGAGCTCTACTTATAAGCAAGCAAAGAAGCAAAAGCTCAAACAAACATTACAAAAGATAAGATAAAAGAAAATCATGCAACTAAAATTTTTCGAGTTGACTGATGTCGCTAGCGCCTTCCTCTTCTATGGGTTCTTGTAGCGCATTCAATAATCAAGCTTCCTGAGCTGATTCTCCATTACTGCGAGAGACTAACGTGTCATCCATAATATTCCCAAGTAGTATAAGACTTCACAGATTCTTCTTCCGCCGGAGAGTATACACTCGCCATCGTTCCTCCAAAGAGTGAGGCGTCCGATCAAAGGCCGCTGCAGCTTATTGGTTCCAATACTTGGGATTCTCGTACCCTCGAGCTTGTAGAACAACCAGCGTACTATTATCCAAGAGATCTTCTTCCGTAGGAGTAGACACCTTTTCCGTCGTCCGATTATGAGTGTTTGTTTCATCCCCGTCTTCGTACTTATCGAGGCGGGGAGTTTGCACTCCTTCCATAGTAGTGAGAACCTGAAGTGGTAGTATAGCTGCTCCAGTAGAAGAAGGCTGAGATGTTGCCACATCATGCCTATCAGTAGCAACTACCTGATGTACCTCCAAGGGTCGATCCTTGTCATCCTGTTCTGAAACTGGGGAAGGCGATATATCCGTCGCAAAAATGTGTGGGCCAGTAGTGTTTATACGGGGAGGTTTTAGATTCGGATGCAGGTGGTAACACTATTGGGGAGAGTGGCCAAACATACGACAATGGGTGCAGTACAGAGGCACCTGTTCAAGTTCTGCTGGTTGCCAAAATCCCTGATGCTGTGTGCCAATCCAAAGCTCTTTCGGGAAGGGTAACATAATATCTCGTTCAATCAAAATTCTAGCCTCATAAGGTCTAGAAAGATGCTTCAGTAGGCGGATCGACGTGGAGCTGCGTTCCATATATCTTTGTCGAGTGAAGCAGGCTTTCGATCATAAAGATGTACCTGCAAATCTGGGAAGCGTAGCCACACCGAAATTATGGGAGGTTCAGTGCGATGGTCAAAATCCACCGTCCATTTCAACACCTTCATCACTCGATTGTCTATCCGAAAAATTCTTCAAGCAAACACTTGATCATAATCTGCATCATCCGTTAATTGGATGAGAATGTGCCGGCCATCCAGTCTTCCTATCTTCCAACTTCCATTGAGCTTCATTTGCTCAAATTCCTTTCGAATCAGTTCAAGTTTAGGATTACCGTAGAAGAACTTGCCCATTAGAAACAACCTACGAGTGCGAAGAAGGATAGAGATCTCTTCCCGATGAGAAAGATAAGCAGGTCATTGCGTTTTGCGGGATGTTTTTTTGAGAAAACCACTCTCGACACCTTGCTCGAAAGCATCATGGAACCTCTGCGGGAACATATTAGCACGTGGAGGGGCGCGGGCGGAGTTGTCGCCGGCGAGGGCGGCGGCGTAAGAACGGCCCGAGGCCATTGTTGACCCCTGGAAGAAGTGCAGCTGTCGGGCTCGCTGCCGGAACTGCAGGAGCACGAAGCAGTCGAAACTGCGGGATTGCGGGACCTAACCCGCAAAACAGCAGCAGTCGACGAAACAACAACGAAGAGCAAGCGAACACGGCGACACTGCAGGAGCACGAAGCAGTCGAAACTGCTGGATTGCGGGACGACGAGCAGCAGTCGAGTCGAGGCCAGCCCACGGCGACAACGATGACGATAGCGCGCGACGAGGTCGACGCGAAGTTGCGGCCCTCGCGTAGCAGGACGACGACGCGCATCTATATATATATATATATATATATATATATATATATATATATATATATATGAGAGAGAGAGAGAGAGAGAGAGAGAGAGAGAGAGAGAGAGATAATTTTACTTATTCCACCATTATCTATTAGATTTCTTTTATTTGTAATTTACGTGTACTTTGATTTACTTTCAAGCCATTTTCATTAACAATAATGAGAAGTTTGAAATTTCACAGATCCATTGAGATTTAAATTTTTTTGAAAAATACTTTCCTGATTTTCCTACAATAATTGTTGTGCTTATCATGCTATGCCCTAACGAATCCTCAATAACTCTCTTGTTTCAGATGATGACTCCTTAAACTCAGTAGATGAAAACTCTAACAAAATACAATATTTAGTGATCAACTTTTGAATTGAAAACAGTTTGCTTTTTATGTCATATATAAGCTATGACAAGTTTAGCGGCTTCTTTAGTTTGAGAAAATTTAGCCTCTTTTCTTCTCCACTTCATCGTCTTATGTTCAATAATTTTATTCTTCTTCACTTCTATGCATGCATTCTTTAATTGTTTGGTCAACAATTAATTATAAAATACAATTCAATTCTAAAGAAACGACATAATTTTAAATTTTATTAATGTTAGGATGTTCCCCTATAGCTTAGTGCCATGGCTTTAGCCAATTGTGGTGATAGGTAGACATTGATGCGTTTGGACTTCACCCATCTGTTAAGAACTATATTTTAACTTCATTGTGGTGAAAACAAAACCTGGTGGACTAAGAAGTCACCCTTATGTGGTATGGCACAAGGATCACTCGATTTTGGTGAACTGTAGGTAGTGTTTGACTGTGTATAAACCTAACATTTAGATTTATCACATTATTTTGAACTTCAAATAGGAAGATAAGAGAATTGGTAGACATTATGATGGAATTTTGAATAAATATTTGCTTGTTTATGACAATTAAATGGATACTATAAAAATTCAAGCATATTGAGAAAGATTATAAGTTATTGTACGTTGAAAGGTTAATGATAGGTATCTGGTTGGACAAATAGTAAATAAAGGAGTTTAAATATAAACTTTTAGAGGTTGGTAGGGTTTGTGATATGGTGATTTCTATTAAGGTAATTATTCATGATTATGCACTTTAAATTGCATTAGAACATAAGCCAAAAAATACATCATCTCAAATTGTATTATGGACAAAAAGTCAAAAAAAAAAGTGTTGGTAAGAATTGGTTGAACTACAACAACATATACTAGCTAAAGAAATGATATTTATTGGATGTGATGTAAATGGGCAATATAGGTTATAGTAGGATGAGTTTTTGGATAATTCATGGTGTTTATAGAATAGCAAACAAAAACACATTTTGAGAAGTGAGGACTGATTTTGTAATAACCTATATCTTGTAATAGAGAACACATTTTCATAAATTGGAAGAATACTTTGTTCTTACAAAAGTTGAGTAATGAAATCACTAATAAGATTTTTTAAGAAGGAAATCAAAATCTTCTTATATAGATTTTAATATGATTCAAAGATTTATAGAAATTATGGATATTTACCTTGAGCGTTGATAGAAAATAATTAAAAGAAATTATTACGCCAGGATAAGTTGGTGGAATTTGAAATATGATGAATTCATAATCTTTTAAGATAAGTTGCTAAGAAAGGGCAATCGAAAATATTTAGTTGAGCAAAACTTGATGTGAGATAAGATTGTTAGTTTTCTTAAAAGATTTGCTGTTGAGTTTTAGGAGAGTATTGAAATTGATAGTATTGATTGGTGGAGTGAGGGGTACAATGAGTTATTGAGGAAAATATATGGACTTTTAAGAAACGTTTTAAGTTAAGCTCTATTGACGCTTATAATGATTATATGAAAGCAATAAGCTTTGTAAAGAGGGCGTTGAGTTAAGAAAACTATTATTAGGATTCGAATTACACATATTACCCTTTGAGCTCACCTTTCTGGCTTTCTTTTAAAAGAAAAAACAACCTTAACATTGTTAGGGTTTAAATGATGATTAAAAGCCCATTTCTATTCCATTGTTCTTGAAAGGAAAAATATGTGATGAAAAATTTGAAAAACAATAAGAAAAAGGGGTATTTCCATACATATCGGTCAATTCATATATATTGACATATCTAACATCTAAAATTTTATATTTATATACATACCGCTTAATTCTTTGACATCACCTCAACCAGTTTTTTAAAAGTGAAATACACATTTTCATTTATGTTTTATTTTTATTTATTTATTTATTTTTTATAACAGAGTGTTTTAGATATGAATTTCAAACTTCAAGTGTAGATGTCTAAATACATAATAATTGTGTGGTGTGTATTCTAATTCTCCTAAGAAAAATGTGTATTAGTACATGTTGGGATATAGAAGTCATGCAATGTTAATAAATTTAATTGAATGAAAAAATATTCCTAAAATATGTAGCAGGACTCTGAATTTCTCCACATAAATTGAAGCTTTTTCTAGTGATTGATATTATTGAAGCTAATATAGATTTTTTGTACTAAGGAAAAATAAATAAGACTTTTTTCCATTGGAAATAAAGATAGAATATTGAAAATTTCGCTATGGAGGAGCTCAAATTTTGACTACTGCTTTGCTGTTGCAAAAAAGCCACGGCATAAGGGATGCTAACTTCTTTAGAAGACATGATAAAGTTTTGCTTGTAAAGGGAGGAAAAAATTTCACAGCAGATTAGTCTATTTTGTCATCTTAATAGGAGAAAGAGATGACTAATAGAGTGGTAATATTACTACTATTGATGAGAAGTACAAGAAGTAATTGTCAATTAGCATCAGTTGACTGATAAGGAATTATTGCCACTTATTCAAAAGCTCGTTATTGAGAAAGAAAAGAGAATTTCTCCAAGAAGTGAAAGAAGAGCTCTCTTTTGTAGGAACAAATGACCTAAAATGAACGGTTCTGATCCAAGTGGCTCTCAAGAATATTTGCCATACTAAATTTTGAGATTAAAATTGCAAATATGAATTGAGGGACTAAAATTTCTAAACTTCAATTGAATTTAATAAAAAGAGCGACACACAAGAGGAGAGTAAAAATTAAGTGGAGAGAATTTGTCCTTATTTTAAAGGTCAACCATTTTTTATGGATGATTAAATATAATCTAAATTGATGCAGGAAAATTAGGATAAGGAATCCTAAATCAGCTCATCATGTAACATGGATTGCCACCAACTATTTTATAAATAAGAGACCTTGAGAGGTTAATTTCAAGTTGAAATCGAAAGAGTACTAATTTTAATTAATCTCTCTCTCGCTCTTCTACCATACTTGTTGACTTTCTGTGTATCGCTTGGTTTCAATTATAAACTAGAAGTATTATTGACACCCATTCGTTGTCTTTTGATTTTTACATGGGGAAGGTCAACCAAAGTTGAACTCAAAGTAACCAACCCTTCTGTTTGTAGTGGATACCAACTCCATCATCCAATTCTAATCACCTTATTATGAAATGAACTACAAGATAACATTTTTCCTTGAATAATTAGAGAAGCCATGTAGATAATATTGTTGGATGAGATGTTAGAGCAGCTGCATAGAATTCAACTATTGCAATGTAGAATAGTGTTCGATATTGTAGATGGTAATGATTTAATCGAAACTTGCGGCTGTTGGTAAAGATAATAGTCTATTGTCATTGATGATCGTATAGATTGTTAAGGCTATAAATAGGCGTTCATCATGTGGATGAGGATGTTGTGCAGTTTGGCCATTATTGTAAAAATTCGTTGAAATTAACAAAGCTTTTTGACTAAATAAAGTTTGCTTTTGGTAATTCTTAGATCCATATTATCTTCTGATTTGAATAGATCATCTAAATGAATTGAATTGGTATCTATTTATATTCACAGGCTGAACTAAATTTTATTTGAAATAATCGTTGTAGATGTCAACGATGTATGGTGGAGTTCACAGTCTTCATTGATTAAATTTTGATCATATGATGCTTCCTTTGGGCTAACCTAGCCACCCATTTGGACTCTGGTCCGCTCGGATGGCAGACAATAGCCCAATTGGTGGTGGTCTAATGCTGACACTGTTTTAAACTACAGATGTTTCTGTAAAGATGCATGGTAAAATTGACTTGGGATGATTAGGGGAAATAGAGTAATATGAAATAGATCATTAAAAAAAAAAGTTCTAATTTGGTTTCCTTGCATTTAATTTTTTCTTCACCTGACTTCACTTATTGTTTTAACAGTGAGATAATTCACTATTTAACACCAAAACAAGGTCAATAGCAAGCATCAAGTCTCGTTTCCTTCTTTGACAGCTGCAACGAGCGACTGCAATTGATGAGTTTCTGATTTTCTGTTTTCCAATTATAATGAACTAGAAATTGAGAGGAAGAGGATAATTGATCTGACTTATGGGAGGCCAAAAGGTATTGGTGGGAGAGAGGTAGGGAGATGATAATATAAGGCAGGTAGGGAGGACTAATGCCAAATGAGTTGAATTGTATTCAATTGATTTCAAAGCCTAGTTAAAAGTTATATTTGTATTGGCGGCGGGGAGAGAGGAGTGATGCCAAAAGAATTGAATTGTTTTCAGTTGATTTCAAAAGTTACAAGTTATATTTGTAGCCATTAATTCCTTAATGAAATAATTAAAAAATTATCCAAAATTTTTGAATCTTGGTTAAAATTGAAAATAAAAATTTCTTGAAAGAAAGCAGAAGTGAGGAGAATGAATTATAAAATACTACAAGCTATTCGCTGGTTGATACTTGGCCCAAGATATGAGGGTTTACAATGCTGAAAAATAGGTAAGAAATAAAATTATCCTAGAAAGAAAGAAAATCTCAATTACAACCAATTTTAATTTAAAAATTATGAAACATATTTGAGAAAATCCCAATGAATAATTTTAAGCAACCCGTGACTTGCAAAATATAAATTATATGAAAATTAATATCTTTAATCAAGAGAAGCTACTAGCTGCTATTTCATTCATTTCTTATCCTATCATTCGGGGAGCCGTCAGGTGCCATCACATTCGATATCACACGTCCTTTCCAGGGAAAACTTACCGGCTACTACCATTCATAATTCTAATCACATTGGCGAATGATCTGAGTTCTATCTTTGTTCTTGCCAATGTTATGTTTGTCGCCTCTCCATTTTATAGAATTACATACACGTAGATGTGCTACCTTGAAGTAGATCTTTTGTCCATCATAGACTTCGACCTACTGGCATCAATATTGGGTTCTATAATTATGAATTCTCATTTCTTAGAGGAAAGTTCCCCTTTGGCGTTTTATTCAAGTGTCAAAGTATTCCAGTAATATCATTCATGTGCTCTTCATGAGGCACATGCGTGTGAGTTGGCTTATCGTGTTGAAAAAAATGACTATGTCAGACATTGTATGAGCCAAATAGATGAGTTTTACCAGCAATTTTTTATATCATTTCTCATATACCATAAAATTAGTGCTGAGATCACTCAATTTTGTGTTGGATTTGTTGAAATGTAAGTTAAATCAAATTCATTTAAGAGATCTAGAATATTTTTTCTTTCAAAATAAAGAGGATAAATTCTTTCTTGACAAAATTTTTTTTTTTTTTTTTTTTTTTGTTTGCAAAAATATTGGAGGTACCCAAAATCTTTGATTTCAAACTCTATTGTAAGCTACTTTTTCAAGGTATTTGATATCATCAACATATATAATTATTATCTGTGGTTGTAGAATATGGTATGATTAGAGTGAATTCATTTGAGTCCATGTTGACTCAAAATTTTGGTGAATTGTCCAAATTAGACTCTATAACACCTGATAAATTTGAAACTGGTTAACGGTTCCTTATTATTAGAGAGACAGAGAGAGTTGTGTGTGAGTGGGGGGTGGGGGCTGGGGACAACAGGGATCCAAAGTGAGGAGTTAGTGGAAGAAGAAGCAAGCAAGGTGGGTTTGTTTCATAATTTTAAGAGAGGGCGAGCATAAGGGTAAGCGAAAGGAATAAAATAAAGAGCAAGAGACGCAAAAATCAAGTGAGAGGGAGGAGTTTAGCGGAGGATGGAGGATATTTTGTACGTCAACAAGTGAGATCAAGATCAGATGAAGTTGAGTGGGTTCGACGTCGAAGAGAAAATGTGTGAATCAAGAAAAGAAGCACACAAGCGGAGCAGGGACATGGGGAGAGCAGAGACCGAGAGTAAGAGATTCTCGTGTGCTTGAGATCGAGAGTAGAAGTGGGAGTAACAATCTAGTTTGAGATGGGGGCTAGCCTATCAAGTCAAGCAGATAATGCAGACTCAAGCAACGTGTATACGTGCGGACTTCATTTGCTCGAAATTGAGAACAAGGCATTTCTAACAGAAAACAATTAGGGCGAACAATTCAGGGTGAGCGAGGAGTATGAGTGGAACGAGAAGCAAGCAAGGTGGGTTTAGTCCATCATTATAAGAGAGAACGAGCATATGGGCAAGCGAAAATAACAAAATAAAGAGCAAGAGACACACAAATCAAGCAAGAGGGAGGTGTTAGCGAATGATGGAGGAAATTGTGTACATCGACGAGTGAGATCAAGATCGAATGAAGTTGAGTGAATTCGTTGTTAAAGAGATGTGCGAATAAAGAAAAGAAGCACACAAGCGGAGGAAGGACATGGGGAGAGGAGAGACTGAGAGTGAGAGCATTCTTGTGCTCTTGAGATCGAGAGTAGAAGTCAGAGCAACAATCTAGTGTGAGACGCGGGCTAGCCGTGTGTAAGCGACAGTTGAATGGGACCAGAGCATGGGAAGGAGGAGGTAATCGTGAGACAGGGGTTCTGCATTGAGATCAAGCCAAGCAGATAATGCAGGTTCAAGTGACGTGCATGCATGTGGATCTCATTTGCTTGAAATTGAGAACGAGGCATTCATGACTAACAACAGTCAGTGTGAACAATTCAGTGTAAGCGAGGAGTATGAGTAGAAGGAGAAGCAAGCAAGGTGGGTTTGGTTCATTATAAGAAAGGGCGAGCAAGGGTAAGCGTAAGGAACAAAATAAAGAGTAAGAGATGCAAAAATCAAGTGACAGGGAGGCTTTTAACGGAGGATGGAGGGAATTATGTATGCTGATGAGTGAGATCAAGATCGAATGAAGTTGAGTGCGTTCGATGTTGAAGAGATAATGTGCAAATCAAGAAAAAAAGCACACAAGCGGAGGCGGGGCATGGGGAGAGCAGAGGCCGAGAGTAAGAACATTCTTGTGTGCTTGAGATCGAGAGTAGAGGTGGGAGCAAAAATCTAGTGTGAGATACGGGTTAGTCATGTGTGTGTGACAGTCAATTGAGTGACAACCAAATGGGACTAGAGCATGGGTAGGAGGACACAATTGTGCGAGTTGTGGTTCCGTCTTGAGATCAAGCCAAGCAAATAATGCATACTCAAGTGACGTGCATGTGTGCGGACCTCTTTTGCTCGAAATTAAGAATGAGACATTTATGACCAACTACAATCAGAGCGAACAATTCAGTGAGCATACAAGAGAAGGTTAGGAATTTTAATTTATAATGGTTATAAAAATTTTAGAATGTCATTCAAAACAAGTTTTTTCTTAATTTATAAGATTAATGCATTCAATTAAAATTATATTTTAGTTTTAATTTAAACCATCAAATAAAGATTAACATAAAGTTTTGGAAAATTGTTAAAGATCTAATGTAAATGATAGAATTTTAATTTTGAACTTAATAAAAATTGAAAACGAAAAGAACCAATTTTTTTTATTGAAAAGTTATATAAATTTAAAGATTAATATTACTTGTAGTAAAATTAAAATAAAATTATTAATTAGGATAAATGATAAATTGTGGATATGAAGAAACAATAATTTAATATCTTAAGAAAAAATATACTGTTATATTATAGAAAATCTTTGAAATTAATAAATTATGAATTTGTTTCTAATTCATACTATTAGGTTGCAGTATGATTTTATACAACAACAACAACAACAACACCAAAGCCTTTGTCCCACTACGTGGGGTTAACTACATGAATCCTTTTTCTCCATTGCGTCCTTTTTAGTGTCATATTTTCATTTATTTCTAATAAATTAAGATCATTTTTTATACAATAAGCTGAAGTCTTTCTAGGTCTACTTCTGTCTTTTTTAACATAAGTAGAATCTAAAACATCTACTCTCTTAATCGGATCATCAGATGGTCGACGTGTAATGTGACCAAACCATCTAAGACGACTCTCTCTAATTTTGTCCGTCATAGAAGCTACACCAACCCTATCACAGATATATTCATTTCGCATCTTGTCTCTAAGTGTAAAGCCACTCATCCACCTAATCATTCTTATCTCATTAACACTTAACTTAGTATTATGCTTCTCTTTTAAAGGCCAACATTCAACGCCATAGAGCATTGCAGATCTCACCACCATCTTATAAAATTTTCCTTTCAGTCTAAGCGGTACTTTTCTATCACACAAAAGGCTCGAAGCATTCCTCCACTTCAATCAACTAGCTTGAAGTCTACTATTAACATACCCATCTATATCACCATCGCTTTGAACAACAGATCCGAGATATCTAAATCGTTCACAACTTTTAGTAATTTGATCACCCAAAGTTACACTTCTGTCACTAGTGCTACTACCACTAAAATTACATTCAATGTATTCAGTTTTAGTTATGCTCAAATGGAGGCCTTTAGACTCCAGTGTAGACCTCCATATATCAAGTTTTTTCTGGGCTTTTTCTCTAGTCTTATCCACGAGAAGGATATCATCAGCAAAAAGCATACACCAAGGTACATCCTCTTGTAAATGTCCAGTAAGACCATCCATAACTAAAGCAAAAAGATCCCAACAGAAATAGGAAAATATTTGGTCAATCCTCCCTCAGTTTGAACACAAGTAACAACTATAGTATACATATCTTTAATGACTTGAATATAAGTCATATTAACAGCTTTCTTCTTGAGAACTCTCCAAAGGATATCTCTTGGAACCTTATCGTATGTTTTTTCTAAATCAAATATAATTTTCCTATTAGATAAATTAAAATAAATAATTTATAATATTAAATATAGACTAAAATTAACAATTACAATCAGCTTCAAATGAATATAATAGAAATAGATAAATGTAGATTAAATTTAATATGAAGTAACATCTCAAATAATTAATTTCATAGGCTCTTATTCTTTGAATTGATTAGCTGATAAGAATACATATTTACAGGGTTAAGAATGATGAACTTTTTTGGTTCTGTTAAACCAGGCACTTGGATAGTTATTACTACTTGTTTAATTAAATTATAAGATTCTATCTTGATTTATATGTTCTTTATGATATTGGTCATATCAATTGAATGCTATAGATATAGTTACTTTTATGCATTATTTACATGATCTATACATTATATATTAAATGATAGAAAAATTTGAAAAATACAGACTATACATAATGATTGCATGTGCATGTGATTGATGGGATTGACTCTTATGGTAATTGATCGAGACTATAAAGTACCGATGCACGTACTTTGAAAAAAAAATATTGATATTGATGTATTTTAATATATATAATTTTGACGGTGTTTCTATGACGGGTATAAATAATATTTATATTGTGCACGATAAAATGTTCTAAACCTCTCTCCCTGAATGGTCTTGTTTAAATAATAAATTATCAATTTCTTTTTATACTGCTTCATTGTGTTTGACTAGCATAGATATTATATTCTATTTCTGTATGTTATGGTAGTTTAAAAGTATAAATATTCATTGATTTGTTGATATTTCACATTAAATTTAAATTGACAAATTTTTAGGTTTAAGGCTTAAAATTGAAAATGAGTAAAAAAAAAAGGAATATGCTTATCATCATTCTAGAGAAATATATGCTTTTTTGATTTAATTTAAATTATTTTTGTTAACATCTCTTTCAATTTATTTGGATGATTATTTGTTAATAGCAGAAATTGCAATTAGATTAATTATCATTTGTATATCTATTCTCACGTTGGTAAATTTCAAGCTGTCGGGCCAAATCGTGATAGACTAAAGTTTGATTCTTAAGCCAGAACGCACGCACGCACGCACGCACGCACGCACACACACGCGCGCGCACACACACACACAGATCTTTGAAGGAATAGTCATGCAGATTTCTTTATTTAAGTCTCAATTAAGAATGCATTATTAATATCAAGGTTGTGAAAACCGGACCATATATCGAATCGGAAGAAGTAAATGTTTAAATTGAACCGGATGATGTAATATATATTTAAGTAATTTTAATATAATTTAATAAATTGAATAATAATATGTTTAGATTATTTTTATTGATCTAACAAATAATATTTTAATTTAAGATAAAACCTGTGAAATTCTAAATAAAAAATTTAAGATATGATATTTTATCTTTTTTTGGCCATCTGATCAA
Source organism: Papilionanthe hookeriana x Papilionanthe teres (assembly GCA_022702705.1). Taxonomy (NCBI): domain Eukaryota; kingdom Viridiplantae; phylum Streptophyta; class Magnoliopsida; order Asparagales; family Orchidaceae; genus Papilionanthe; species Papilionanthe hookeriana x Papilionanthe teres. The sequence continues at coordinate 40,278,135 of CM040426.1, read as the reverse complement.
AATCAAAAGGCTAAAATTGAATAATATTTGAAACAACCCGTTCTTTAAAACCAGACCGGTTCAACCCCGGTTCTGACCGGTCCTATGCAGCAATGGTTCTGAGCTCAAACCGGTTGAGTGACAGGTTTACGGTTGAACTGGTTTCCGACTGGTCCGGTCCTGTTTTTAAAACCATTATTAACATACAATTGGTGATGTGGCTTGTCAAATTTGATTGCGATTGAAAGGATCCAAATAATGTTAAGTGTTGTTTAAGCAAACGTTTTGGAATAATCAATCCCATAATTTTGGATGGATCTTTTTGCAATCAACCGTGTTTAATATCACAAGGGATGCATTAGATTGATATTTCACCTATTTGTATATTCTTTCTTTGAGAGCAAACATGAAACTTGGATGTTACGGGATTGAGTGATTATGAGAAATAAGAGTTCAATAATTCAATATCATTGGGTCTATGAAGGTACAGTCACTTGATGTTATTAATGTGTTTGTGTACTTGAACATATGGAACTTTTTTCTCTTCTGTCTTTCCTTGAGGGTTTATTTATGGAATGAATGTTTATTTTAAAGAAGATGATGTTTGTTGATATAATTATTTTTCTTTTTTTGATGAAATAACATTTATAACCTTTTTTATGTGCTCGATACCCAAGAAAGATGCATTTAAGGATTTGAGATCAAGTGTATTTCAGTTAGGTTGAGTTTGAAGATAAAGATAGTGCATCCAAAGTTTTTACGTGGAAGATTTGAAATAGTACGAGTATTTGGAAAGTATTTAGAAAACATATTGATTGGGATTGGACTGATGCATATCAATAGTACTCAATTTATAAGATAGCAGGTTGTGGTTATGGGATTTACGCAAATAATATTTAGGGGTTTTAGTGGTGAACGTTATATATATTTTCCACCTCTAAGAGATGCTTACTTTTTGCTCACCATGCACATTCATGTCATTGCCTTTTCTGATTCATATAATTACAAGTTCTAATTGGTGACTAATTTTGCACTTTTTCATGTCTCCTAGAAATAGTGTTCCTGACTTGACAAAATGATGTAATTGAATATTCCTAGGGGGATGTTTGATACATTAGTTAATGGCAGACCTAATCCAGACTTACAATATTGTGCAAGTTAAACTATCTCTTTCAGCTCTTTCTTTATTCATTCCTTTTTTCTTTCAAGGGTTCTAAGCCCCACATCATCGCAAATCTTCCAGGTAAAATAATCTTTTTAATCCTTTATATTTTATTCCTTAGAAATCACGAGACTCCTTTGTATGACACAGTTTATAGTTACTAACAGATTATCTCACGATTGAGTTGAACTAACTACCTTTAAAACTAAGTGATGCTGAGCGTAATGCCAATGGTGCCAGATTCATAAAATCCAACTTAGTCATTTACCTCTGATTTCTCACTACACCCATTATCATTTGAGCTCATTCACTGTAATTGATTGCTGGTGATTCACGAGTCATCATTACATAAGATTTTTTTGTGGAGAGATATGGTTATAGTAAGCCACCCTTTGTCTTATAGACTAATTCATCTTGAAATTTATGCTCTTATTAGGATTGATTGTTGGACCATAATTTACTCCTTGATATCCACCCAATCAAATTAGAACATGACTATGTTTTGCTTATCGGGAGCATCTCTTAAAGAGATCATCATGTGCACCTAATTTTGGGAATTCATTACTTTACCCTAATTTTTTATTTTAATTTAAAAATGATAAAAATTAAAAAAATGATATTTTGCGAATATTTTACACAGGTTGTGATAAGACTAATTGGTTTCGCCTCCTTGGACTTCTTTTCTTACCTTTTTTGGTAGAATTTTTATACGAAGAGACACCCTCATTTTACTATATTTTTTAATAACCAAATAAGTCTCAATATTTTACATTTGAAGTTGGCCAAATGATATATGGAGCTTATATGTAAGAATTGAATTTCAGAACTTGATGCATCAACAATTTTGATAACGAGGGCTAGTTGTCTAGTTTTCATTCTTGCACCATTAATTTAGCCCTTAGCATTCTAATGGTTCAATTTTAATTTCTGTTAACTTTGTGTTATTTGTTGTGCTTATTTTGTGATCGGAAGTTCGGGCCAATTTACTACTTTTACTTTGAGAATTATGATGCTTAACATGTGATATCAACTTTCATCCAAGTTATATATAAACTTTCTACACTTACAGCCCTTTTTCTTGATTAGGGATGCGTTTACATTGTTGAAGCATACAAGGTTTACTGGACAGGTTGTCTTAGAGGAATTCATACTGGGCATATGGTCCTTCGATTGGTTGAGGCTATTGGTGAGGCTTATAGTTTTCAGATTTGAAGAAGCGTTTATTTCTGTTTGCATTTCTGCTTAGGTCCAAAGATACATTAGGAAAATTTACATGCTCGCCATTTAATTCTTATGTATTTACATCTCTAACACCTATACTTCGATTTTTACATGCATACCACCTTACCTATGTTTGAAAAGATGTAATGTACTCTTTGGAAGTTAAAATGGTGGTATTTTTTATGTGATATGGAAGATTTTTAGGTGGTATGATGTATATTAAACTTTACATAGGAATTGGGTGGTGTGTACGCACCCTTAACTTTTTTCTTAGTTTTTGTCTACCTTATTTCTCCACAGATGTCTATCTTGCTGGTACAGTTATGTTGATATTTGCGATGGGCTTATATGAGCTTTTCATTAGCAATTCATCGCTTGGATTGTCTCCCAATGTCGACCGCGCTCTTCAAGGGTCTTCCCTGTTTGGAATGTTCCCATTGAAGGTAAATGAGCGTATCCTCTAATAAATTTATTTCATGAATATGGCAATCCACCAGGTTTCACATTTCATTTATCGATTGTTTTTTATTATTTTTTATTTTTTATTTTTATTTTTTTGTTTTTGCTTACTATGCTTAAATCATTTTATCATATTTTTTTCCCTCTCAAAATATTGTTTGGCACCTTTCTTCTCCAGCATAACTCGTTCAAAATTCTCATGGGAAATGTACACAAATGCGCCTATTTATGATAGCAAAATTTTTACATTTTCTTGTTGGTATAACGTATTGTTTTTTAAATTATAAATAAGTTTAATATCTAATGCAAGAAGGATGATTATTGAATAAGAATTTTTTAAGCTTTCTAAATAGTTGGGATAAGGCTATTGATTAAGATGAAAAATTACACATGTTTTTTTAGGCTTTGAACATATCCATCAACCTGGTTTTGAAATAATTCAGAGCTATGAAAGTGATGCATGGTAGCACCGAATCTTCATGCCTTTGTATGTATTAACCACAGTCAAACTAAATCAAGAGTGATATAGCTCAAACTGCTTATTTAGACAACATGCCATGAATGCGCCCATTTTTGAACCAGTTCCTATAAGATTATAAGTCATATCTTTCTTTACTTTATTCATTGGCATTTTACCTATTTTAGTCTTAAGATAAGTTTAAATGAACCTTTAATCGTTCACTCAAAACAAAAAAAATTGTTTTTAACAAAATGATGAATCTATTTCACTCATCTTGAGTTTAAAAATTAACTCTTCAGTTATGATTAAGTTTTTAAGAAGGTTTGTAGAACTTCTTTGATATGAATGTTTGTGTAACTAACTAAACTATGAACTCAACAAGTTTCTTCAATTTTTAAACTCAATTTATATCTTCAAACAACCAAATGAGGTCAATTTGTGAGGATTTCAAATGATTTCATAATTTAATTTACGCATCCACCCTGAAGAAACTGAAACATACATAAAATAGCTTTTGATTGTCCCTTCTCAAATTATGAAGAGAAACATGATTTATATCTCTGGTTAAGTCCTTTTCTAAGTTAAGCATGATGAATCATTACACCATAAAAAAGCTAATATTTATGAGGAAAACATTGGGTTATCCTCACCCAAAAAATATGGGTAGGATGGACTTTAAATATTTATATTTGTTTTGTATACAAGAGTTGGTTGATTGTTCAAACATTGCACTCATTTAAACCAAATCAAAAGAGTTTAAAACCTATCGGCATAAAGTTTCTCCACATTTAGGATTGCAATCAATTCAAAGTTCTAATAATCTGCTTAAAAAAAGCTTTGTTGAACCTTTCTTGGGTTATGTCGTCCAGGAGAGACCCAAGTGGATGAAAATAAGATCTCTTGATGAACTTAAGACGAAGGTTGGACATGTCATTGTCATGATTCTTCTCGTTAAGATGTTTGAAAGAAGCAAAATGGTGGCAATTACTACAGGAATTGATCTACTCAGTTATTCCGTCTGCATTTTCTTGTCATCTGCATCCTTGTATATTCTTCACCATCTTCACAAGCCATAGCAGTAGAGCTGTAACTTCTGCTGGCCTTTTTTTTTGTTTTCTGTATAAAGTTTACTGTGCAATACAGAAATGTTTCTACGTCTATTCAGTGTTTCTACTCGCTTTTCACAATCAATGCGGGCTTCACAGTTTAGGCTGATGATTATGGCCTGCTGCACGAAAAATTATCCCGTACGTTCATCGTAAAATTGCGTACGATGAACCAATAAAAAACCTTCCCCTACCAAAAAAATTGTTCAGTAGTGGGCCTCGATTTCAATTTTTTCTTTTTTTTTTTTTTAAATTGTCATTGGACACCGGACACAAGTTACGTCCCGTTGTCTGTAGCCAATAATTTTTCCTGGGAAGCTTTGTGGGGGCATTTAATTTTAAATTGGAAGATTTACATCCACACCACTTAATTCCTATGTATTTACATATGTAACACCTAAACTTCAGTTGTGCATGTATGTACCTTGCCTATATTTGAAAAGGTGTATGTAACTTTTGTTAAAGTAACAATAATGATATTTTTTGATGTGATGTGAAATATTTGAGTGGTATTACTATAAAAAAGTAAAATTTTGGTGTTAGATATGTAAATACATAAGAATATGCAAATGCCCCTTTTAAATATCATTAGTTCACTTAATTGTTCGTTATGTGTAAATTTACATACTGATGCGGTATGCTGTTTTGTTGTATGTATTATCATTTAAATTTGAAAAGACGACTTTTATGGCCTTGCGAGATGTTTGTGTGGGCGAATTATTCCATCCGGAGCATGTACGCAGCGTTGGGTGCGGATTTTAAGGGTACTGTGGGTATTGGATGGGTATTGGGTATTGGGTATTGGGTATTGGCTATTAGGTGGGTATTGGATGGGTATTGGGAGGGTATTGGATGGGTATTGGGAGAGCTGCGTGCGGACTGCGTACGTTCTCCGTATGGAATAATGGCTCGTTTGTGTGAACATAAAATGCGTATCTTGCAGTGCAAGTCTGAGTCTTCTTATAGGGCTTATTGGATTTGTTGTGATAGAAAATCAAATTTGCAAAATAATGAAGGATTAGTGTTTATATAATATTATAAAAACTTTGCATTTCCATTAAATATTAACTTGCTTTTACTTAAATGAGGCCATGCATGTAGTAATTTTTAGGTAGGGTTCGTACAGCATATTAGTCTGTAACACAGTAGCAGAAGTAAATAAAAGAAAAAAAAGTGAGTAACACGTTTTCGTTGTTTCAATTTTTAAGATGATTTCAACTTGCTTTTATTCATTCGATAATCTTCGTCTGATAATTTTTCTTTTCTATTTCTATTAAATTTCCTGAGTTTGGTCTAACATATGGAGAGTGCTTGGGGCCCATTTAGGGTAGTTTATTTAGTGCGGTAGTTTTTTGAAAATGCACCAGACCTGTTCGGATAAAGTGGCTAATGCGTTTTCAAAACGCTGAAAACAATGTTTTCTGTAGTAGTTTTCTGGCTGCGGTCTGACTTTTTCAAAAAAATAACAATTTGTAATATCTACCGCTTTTAGCTTATCAGCAGATTGCTTTAAATCAACTTATCAGCAGATTATTCGATAAGCTGCAACTACCCCAGACAAATCTTTAGTAGAAGGATCCAAGCCGGTTAGTAGATAACGATTTCGGTAATATTTTTGTCCACCAATATGATTATGAGAGCCCTCAATTTAATGAAACCAATTAATACTTACTAGAATGTAAATACAACACAATTATACTATTGAATCAATTGAGCATTATGATCTTTAAACACATTAATGCTACACATTATGCATGACTTGGAAGCTTGTTAACATGATGCATGACTTTTAACATAAACCCAAAAGAGATGCAAATTTGTAATGAACAAACACGGCAGATGAAATTTCACATATATATGAACAACAAAATGACACGAGTAACAATAAATATTATACTATAATTTTTATAGACAATGTATGACCAATGGGATATTCAAATATGGAAATAATTTAATAATGCTCATCATACAATATAGTTCATCAGAAAAAAATATATGACAACCAATGTTTTTTGCATAAAAAAGCACAAATATTCAACTGCATGATTACTATATACATAGCCAACTTAATATGATCCTTACAATAAGGAAATGTTGGCACCCAAAAAACAAAAAGAAAAAAAAGTCCAATAAAATTCTTATGTTGTTGTCACTTTGTAAATTTGTCAGCTCGGCCCGATTAGCCAACTTCCAAAATGATTCGATCGATCAGATATGCGCATGCACAAAATATAATTCATACTACAATAAAGGTTGCATGTTGAACAAATATCATTATCAATTCATGATTTTCATAAGATAAATATTTCTAAGTACTTACAATGAATTGCATAAAATTTCAAAAAAATTATTTAATAAATAAAATGATAATGCTAACTATCATATCGTATCAATATGGCTATATGAATTACTTTGAATTAGCATATTTTTCAACATATTATGAACGATTAAAGATATAGCAATAAATGGTAATGAATCCACTCTTATAAAGAATGGTTCATTTTTCACATACTTTGTAAAGAGTCACCTACCAAATAGGATTAACGGTAGTCATATATTTAGATTATAATCTTGATCTACTAATTCCACAAACTTTTAGATTCAAATGAATCAGAATGAATTATATGTTCAAGTATTTCTTATTAAAACATTAAAAAATCTCAATGATCAATTAACTGAAATCTTGTAATTAATGGTTCAATGATTTTCTCTAAGTTGTATTCAACACTCAACTCAATTTAATGACTGATTAATTATTAAATATAAGACAAATTTTGTTAGATGAATAATGTATATATAAGATTTTGAAAAAATATGGGAGTCTAAGAGAAAAAATTGTGGTGCAAAATATTAAGCTTTTAGTGATCTTTATAAATGATTATATACTTATCGAGGTGATAAATATATGTATAAACTCGACAAACAAAGAGAAAGAAAATTAAATATTTAACTCAAGTAAAAATATATTAAAGATGAAAATCAAAAGGTACATTTTTAGAGAAAAATATTCAATATAGGTGGCTGACATATTTTGATATACATTTCAATGAAATTTCTGAAAATACGACCGACCTTAGTGATCTTAATATCGTTAATAATAATAAATTCTTTTATTTTTATCATCACATTAGTAAAAAAGAAGTTGAGGGTGCATTAAAAAAAACCAAGGGTGGAAATTTAATATGACCTGATGATATCCCAATTGAAGTGTGGAAATATTTAGGAGATTTGGGAGTTTCATGTCTTACTAAACTCTTTTATAGTATTTTAAAATCTAAAAAGATGTCTGAGGAGTCGAGAAATAGTATTTTGGTCCCCATTTTTATGAATAAAATGTATGCATAAGAATGTGCAAATTATAGAAGAATTAAGTTGAAGTGTCATACTTTAAAATTATAGGAGAGGGTAATTAAACATAGGTTAAGATGTGATACAAAAATTTCTTATAATCAGTTTGGATTTATGTTGGGCAGGTTTTCTATGGAAGACATACATTTATTGAGAGGTTTGATGGAGAAGTATAGAGAGAATAAGGAGGATCTATATAAGATTTTTATTGGTTTAGAAAAAAGCATGTGATAATGTTCCAAGAGGAGTCCTTTGGAGAGTTTCAGAGAAGAAAGGTGTTCACATGAACTATATTAAAGTCACTAAAGATATGTATACTAGTGTCGGCATATTTTTAGGTTATGTGTTGTATTTTGAAAATGGGTCGTCTACAGAAGTTGTCGGCGAATCTTAAATTTAATTTAAATATATATATAATTTAGAAAGTAGTATTTGATTTTTAAAATAATTTTGAGTTTCAAAATTTTAAGATATGAAATCAAACTGATCTCACATCCCGAATAGTTTATATAAACGAGCACCGCAGCACAAACTGTATATCTATCCCGGAGAATAGACACACTGCTTGATGATGGGGCTCGATTAAATAAACTAGAAGATTTGTGACATCCGTTTGGTTTGCGAACCAATTTTATAAGCCGACAAGTTCCCTTGCTTAATATAAAGGAATTAAACAGGGTTTATATTACCTGGGTTCTTAAAGTTCCCTATAAGGGCAAGCCCCTATAGTTAATTACATCTTAAATGACGGGAATCATTTAAGAAAACTCTCGATGATCAGTGGTTTTGTTTTTAAGAATTTCAAAGTTTAAGATTTTCAAAGGATTGAATTTTGGAAATTTCAATAGGGGTTAGCTCAAATTCGAAACAGTTTATTTTGGAGTCCAAGGGAAGAGAGGTAGGAGAAACTGGAGATCCAAGAGGAATCTTGGCAACTTCCCTACTATCCTATTGTTTGGCTTCAATTTGAGAAGAACTATTTAGTATTTCGATCTTGTCAATTTTAATTATTTAGGACTTATATTCGTATGACATGATCATACAAACAGCCTCGAAGATGTGAGGGTTTATGTCGTACCGAACGACTACCTCAGAGTCCTAAGATCGGTTAGGGCTTAATTTACATAACATGATTATGAAAATGCCTAACGAAAAGTTGAGGATTTATGTTGCACTAGGCAAACCACCTCGAAGTCCTATGGCTTGGTTATTTAATTCTAAGAAAGTTTTGTTGAAGTAGATCCGAGTTTTGCTGATGACGATGGCCGAGCTGTCCACCATTCTCCGAGCTCCTTGTTGTTGCAGAGGTTTAGTTTTAGAAGTCATAAATCAGGAGATGAGAGAAGTGTTTTGGTTTAGAGAGAATCTTAAAATACAAGTGTTTTTAATATTTTAATTAAAACAAATCTTAAAGTTGTTTAAACAGAACCGATTAAGATCCCACGGTTTCGTCATCCCGACACCGTTATTTTCATCGAATTCACTTAGTCCAGATGAATTTGCTAAACTCAATTGAATGAGTTCTACACTTTCATTTAGACCGTGGGAAATCCCGTTAGCAACACGTGGGTTACATCATCCGAGGTATTCCCGATCATTCAACGAGACGTTTTAATTTAGTTGCAATTGTAGTTTTATTGTTCTGTTTGTGATTAAATTTTGTGTTGTTTTATATTTTGAAATGTTGTGGCGGTAATTTTTATCTTGTAATGACTTTTAATTTAGTTTTTGGTTTCAGTTCAGGGACTATCCTAAAGGTTTTGGTTTTTATGCAACAATTGTTTATCATGCAAGAAAAGTAAAGTGCATTGCAATAAAGTAAATTGCAATAAAATAAAAGCGTACCTGGAGGGTCATCCCGTCATCCCAAGCTGCACTTAAAACACATGTTAAGGCATTTAAATATTTCAACAAGTACCTAGGTAAAGCTAAGGGAAAGATTTTGGTTGTCTACCAAAGTCCTAATCCTATAACTAATCATCTCCTATGACGTCTGGGTTCTTGTGTTTTGGTTTAAGGATGACTCTCTTCACCCAAGAACAATTAAATTCAGTTGTTCTTATAAACATCCTATCATATTGAGGAAGTGCTTAAGACGAGTCTTAAACATCTTTTCAATACCTTTAGGATTGTTTTAAGTCCAAGAGAATTTAATTATACAAGTGAATTAATCATCAAGGAGTTTAAGTTTTGTTATCTTGCTCAATGAACTAGGACATTTGAATATCCTATAAGTGAAGTAACACTTCACTTGATGCCTCATTTAAGAGTTATAATAATAAGAGCTTTAAAAGGGCAAATCAAATTATTAAATATTTTGATGATTTAAACTTAATGATTTAATTTTAATTTTGACTTAATTATAAAAACTTAGTTTAAGTTTGGAATAGTGTTCAAGTTATTTTAGATTTAATTCTTAAGGATTTCATTTAGGTTTGTTGTTAAATGATTTTAATTTAATATAATTCAATTTAACTTTAATTCAATTTAATTTAATTTTGATTTAATTTGATTTGATTTTAATTTAATTTAATTTAATTTTAATTTAATTTCAATTTAATTTTAATTTAATTTAATTTTAACTTAATTTTAATTTTAGTTTTAATTTAGTTTTAATTTAGTTTTAATTTTAATTTAATTTTAGTTTTAATTTAATTTTAATTTTAATTTAATTTAGTTTTAGTTTAATTTTAATTTAATTTTAATTTTAATTTAATTTTAGTTTAGTTTTAATTTGTATTATTATTTTAATTAATTAATTAATTTTTTTGTTTATTAAGAATTAAGTATTATTGAAGTGGTTTATTTAGGGACTTTTAAATTAAAGAATAAATATCCTCTTAATAATATCCCTACTTTAATAATTCCAATTTCCATCATTTTCCCAAAATTTCAATTAATTAATTAATTAAAGTTTATTTTAATTATATATATATATATTTTTTGAAATGGTTAGTAGGTTTCTACCCTCAATCATTTAAGTTTCAATCATCCAAAATCAGTTTAAAATCAAATATTTTACCCTCTCCTTTTTGATTAATCCTAAAATTTTAATTAAAGGTTGAATTTTTTAATTACCATTTTGCCCTTCAAGCTCAATAATTCTATAACTCACTAAATTAAGCTCAAATGAACTTGAAATTTTTATGTAACCTCACTTACATGTCAATTAAGACTTTAGAGGAAAAAAATGTGATTTTTCTGTTTTTAATGGAAAATAGGAGTTTTCAAGGAAAATTCAATAACATGACCAAGGAAATGTTTCTGTCCTTAAGAAAATTATGGGATATTCCTAATGACCAGAGGACTATTTGGACCAATTTTGATGATTTTTTGAATTATATTTTATTTATTAGAATTATTTTGAGTTTTGGAGTATTATTTAATTTTAAAATAAAATTAAAGTTGAAAAATGGATTTTATATTTTTCTTAAATCTCTCTGACCTCAAGGAGTTCAGAGAAAATGTTGGAAAATATATTTTTTAATATTAAAAATTACATTAAGCCTTTAAAATTCAATATCTTATCCTAGGGACTTAAGAAAAATATTTGTTTTGTTCCTAAGTAATTAGAATTCAAAATGTAACATTTTGGTGATTTTTAATATTTTTATGATTTTTATTATTTTTTAATTATTAAAAATATTAAAATAATGATAAAAATCAACTTTTTTAGAAAATTATAATTTTAATTTTCCTAAATTCCTCTGATATCAGAGAAGCTCCAAAATCATTTTTGTGAATTTTTAAAAAGTATTTTGTGAGTTATGAATTTTTAAAGTTTAATTTTACTCATGGGGCTTAATCAACCCATTTGGTGGATCAAATCAAGTCCAATTAGTTTCAAATTTTTATGTGAGACTCTCCTGACCCTAAAGAACAGTGGAGAATTGTTTTCAAGTCAATTTGAAGTATAGTTAACCCTAATTAATTAAAGTTCAATTTTGGGTGTTTAGACCAATTAGGGTTATTCTAAGTGAATTAACTCAAAACTTATTTTTCCTAGGTTCCTCTGGTCATAAAAAGCATCACCAAATTTTCCTAGAATTTATTTCTCAACATGCTAATTAGTGGAATTAAAATGCTCAAAACAGTAACATGCAATTGAAAAATCAATAACTTCTCATAGGGATGACCTCTGACCTTGAAAAATTCAGGGAATGTTCCGAAGTTCAGAGGCTTTAAAAGCCCTATGGTCTCATGCCATGGTGAATTTCTTATATGCATGGAGAATTGAAATAGTGCAGAGAGTAAATAAATTATTAAAAATAAAATACTTAATAAAATGACCTGATTTCTTTTCCAAATTATTCTCCTCTATTCACTGAGCAAGAGGGTATTTTTATTTTATTTTTAGGATTTTTCTACACAAAGTTATGAATTTTGAAGTTCTGGATATTTAATAAATAAGAAAATACCCTAATTTCCTACTTAACCACGTGGCGCCGCGTCAACCTTAGCGGATCCGAAAGGCCACGCGGCGTCTCCTGGTTCGGCGCCGCCATCTGAGTCAGCTGCCACGGGGCCCGCAGTTCACGTACCGTCTCCTGGTCCGACACCATCTGAGCCGTCCGCTCGATACACGCGCGATCCAACGGTTCACAGTCATCGTCTACGACTGGTGTGAACCCGTGACCGTCCACACTAAAACCCTAAGATCTCACTCAATACTTAGCAGATTTTTGTGTTATTGTGCTTTATGGATTTGTCTTGAAGAGATGAATACATCTATACGGTGATCATGCTCTAAAATTGAGGCATTTGAAATGGAGAATGTTCAGAAGCTCAGAAAGAAGAGAGAGCTCATACCTTTGCTCGGAGAAGTGAAGCTTCGATCCGAGAGTTGTGTCACGTTCGATTGGGTCCGAGCAAGCTCCGGATGAAGTCCCTTGGCACGGTGAATTGCCTAGGTATAAAAGTGACCACGGCCGATCACAAAGCTTGGAGGCTGGAGCAACTGGGTGGCCTGGAGAGGGGGCTTTCACTGGGGAAATTCTCCTTTTGGTCTGGTGAAGGTGTAGGACCAATCAATTTGGGGATTGTCTCACAGTAGTGAATTGGGCATGTGGCAACTCAGCAGGTGAGAATTCCAAGCTTGGGCTCACATGATGCTCTCGGGTGTGGTGTTTTCCGGCGGCCCAGGTGGCTGGCCGGCGAGGCATGGGTCACCCTCGGGGTCGGGAGGTCCAGTGGCTGGGTTTAGTGTAGTGGAATTGGCAATGGCCATGTGTAAAGTGGTTGAATTAAAATGGAATGGGGTAAGGGTGTATTTTGGCTAAGTTTGGTCAAATGTATGGATTGGGCTAGGTGCACCTCCCCATGGCTAGTTTGGAGTCTGAAGAGAAAGTGGTTTAAGTCAGCTTAATTAGTGGGGAAGGGTCACCATCCAAGTACAATTAAGTTTAAGCAAGGTTTAGTGGAATCATGGAAGTGGCTAATCCCTTAAGGGAATATGGAAAGAGCCTCCTCCTCTTGCCATCTTGGGTATGCTGAGGTGTCCAAGGCTTTCATGGCTCCCATGTGGCTCATGCATGGCTTCATGGCTTCATTTGGCTTGGGAAAAGTTAAGTCAATTTTCATGAGGAAGGATTTTGTGATTTTTTGGCATTTTGGTGAGAGTTGTCATGAGGTTTGATTTGGAATGGTTTGATGATGAATTTGAAAGTTAGGGAAGGTTTTAATTGGAATGGATGATGAAGTGTAGTGTCATGTGGGCATTAGAGTCAAATTTGGGCCTTTGAAATTATTTTAGGAATGAACTTTTTTAGGAAGGCTTAAGGAAGTGGGCCTTAGGTTTTAAAATAAATTTATGGATGGGAATTTTGTAAAAGGTTGGGCCAAATAATGTTGGGTTTATTTTAGGGATATGCCATGATTGATTTGAAGCAAGTTTGAGGTGATTTGGAATTGGATTGGGTCTAATTTGGGTCTCTTTGGTAATAGAGTCCAAATGGGTCAAAATGAGCTATCTTGGGCTAAAGTTGGGCTAATGTTGAAATTGATGTAAAATTAATGTTGGGAAATGTTTATGGGGTGTTACAAATAGGTTTCAACTTTGGTTGGGTTTTGATTTTGGGATTTGGGCCCATTTGGGTTAGGTTTGGGTGTAGGCCCATTTAGGGAATTTTGGGTTTGGGTTGAATTTGAGTAAGGTTTGGGTCCAAATTTTGGGCAAATCATGTTAGTGTTTTGTTTTTGGGGATGCTAGGAAGGTTTTAGAAGAGATTTGGGTCAAATTGGGATTGAATTGGGTTGGTTTGAGGTAGGTTTAGGTCATGGGTCAAAATTGGGCCTTAAGCTTAAAAATGAAATTGGATTCAAATGTCAATCAAGTTGGGCTTGAATTTGGTCTAGATTGATATTGGGGATATTGAATTGAAGTTTAGAATTGAATTGGGCCAAAATTGAGGTCAATTGGGGAGATTTGGTTTGACTTTGAGTTCATTTGGGTTTAAAATGGGCGAAATTGGAGGTTTTGGTAAAAGTAGAGTAAATTGACAAAATTGGCCCATGGTGTAGTTGGACAAAATGAAATTGGGAATATTTGAGATTTTTTGGAATTTTCTGGGAATTTTTGGAATTTATAAAAGTTTGGCCAAAAGTGTATTTTTAGTGTATTTTGAGTGTATTTTTGGAAATTTTGGTATATTTGGCTATGGATGATCAATTTGAGTGATGTGGCAATGTTTGGGATTGGTTTTGAGGAATTTTGGGTAATTTGGAGATATTGTAAAATTTGGGCAATTTCAAGGGCTTTTGGTAGGTTTGATGGGTGTAGGGTCCCGGGATCGAAAATTGAAATTTTGGAGGAATGAAGATTGATCAAATGTGAGTGAAATGGAATCACTTTGATTGAGCCATGAAGCCATATTAAGCCCATATGAGCCATGAGAGGACTCATTGGAGGCATTCACTATGTTGTTCCTAACCCTCTTAACCGGGGGCTTAGGGGTTAAGGTCCATCCATATGAATTACCTACATGAGTCGGGGAGTCAAGTTGGGTATAGGTGTGGTTTTAGGATTTGGATTGTGTGTGTGAGAGTGTAGAGTGTGAGTGTAGTGAGTGTGTAAGTCAACCCTCACTGGACCAGAGCCACCTGGGGTAGTCCTGAGGCCAAAGAGTCCTATGGGAACTCATCCTTTAAACCTCCACATTTGATCTCAACCCTCTAGGTGATTAGGGGTCTAAAATCAAGCTTGTGGGGTTTGCAGGGAGACAAGAAGTGGTTTAAATTTCTAAGGGATGGGTCCCAATTCTAGTCCTCTAAGATAGTCAAAGGAAAAGCCTAAGGCTAGGTCCTAAACACTAAAGAGGGAAGAGAAGACCTCATAAAAAATGAGGTCAACAACTAGAGCTGTTACTTTTTTTTGAACAAAAGGAGGATTGAACAAGTATTTTCCTATTTTAGTTGGATTACATCAGAGATCAACTTTAGGCTCATATCTTTTATCTTTAGTTATGTGTGCTCTTATTGAGATTTATAGGAGGATGTAACTTGGTGTATGCTTTTCGTTGATGATATCTTTGTTATGGATAATACTAGAGAAAGAATTTAGGAAAAACTTGAATCATGGAGGTCTACATTGGAGTCTAAAGGCTTTCATTTGAGTAGAAAACTAAAGCTGAATACATGGAATGCAAATTTAATAGTAGTAGCTCTAGTGACAAAGTTGTAACTATGGGTGATCAAATCATCAAAATGTGTGTGCTTTTTAGATATCTTGGGTTTATTGTTCAAAGTGTTTGTGATATATATGGGGATTTTATTAGTAGAATTCAAGTTGGTTAGTTGAAGTGAAGGAATGTATCAGGCATATTGTGTGATAGAAATGTACCACTTTGATTGAAAGGAAAATTTTATATGATGATGGTAAGACTGTAATGCTCTATGGTGCAGAATGTTGACCTTTATAAGAGTAGCATAAAACAAAGTTAAGTATTGCTGAGATAAGAATGCTTAGGTGGATGAGTGGCTTGAAACATAGAGACAAAATGAGAAATGAATATATCTGTGATAGGGTTGGTGTAGCTCCAATGGCAGACATGATTAGAGAGAGCCATCTTAGATGGTTTGGTCACATTAAATGTTGACCATCCGATATCCAGTTAGTAGAGATGTTTTAGATTCAACTTATGATAGAAAAGGCAGAGAAAGACCTAAAAAGACTTGGGCATATTGTATAAAACATGATCTTAATCTATTAGATTTAAATAAAAATATGTCAATCAATAAGATGCAATGGAGAAAAGGATTCATGTAGCCGATCTTAGTGGGATAAAGGCTTATTGTTGTTGTTGTTGTTGTAAGATCAAACCAACAATCATGAAAAACTCAAGCATTATACGCAAGCTGTACATTCATATTACAATAATATGCCTTTTATTCCGCATACAAACTCTCACCAACCATTCTAAATTCTTATTGTTATTATTTTTCTTATGATATGATCAAACTTTTCCTAAGGTTTAATTTGAAAAACCTAGTTAAAAATTGAGCAATCATTTTTATATTTAACTATATATATCACAACAGTCATAACATGAGATTATATGTCCACACCCTTAATTGTAATCTCTTAAATAATATTATAGGAGCATTGGAGTTGATCAAGTTTAACTTACTCCCAAATGCTTTTCAATTCTTTATTAATTATGAACAAAAATAATCTACAATCACTTATGAATAATCATAAAAAATATTAGGCATGCCTTAGGATGGGTTAGAGATTATATAGCTTAAGTATACTAAGATGAAGTTACAATGATGTGAATAGAAGAGAAGAAAGAGGAGGGGGAAAAGAAGAAAATGAAATACTTTTCTACCATCGTCCCATTGCTTAACTTCACTCAAATGACCTTTTTAAAGCCACAAACATTACTCAACCAACTATATACATGGTTGAAGGTTCACCTTGCTCACACTCACAATATTTGGAAAACCTTCATAGATCATGAAGGGAAGGTTTTTTTGAGCATGCGCTTGCCACTCACCCTCCTTGGTCTCTCCCACACACCCATAGGAGCTCTCACATTGTCATTTCTTGTGAATAACCATATAAATCCTTGTTTGAGATTTCAAAGGTGTGGCAAAGGGGTAGGGAAAGAAATGAAGTTTGGTTAGTCGGTCTAGTTTGAAAAGGAAAAAAAAAGGATATTACATTCTCCCCCATCTTAAAAGGATTTAAGTCTCAAAATTCAAATCAACCACATAAATATTAATTTTTATTTTCACACATATGCCTCAAGTCTAAAGCATCTATTTTATTATAATATTAATACTAGGGTTCAAACTATATTAAAAATTAAATAATCCATCTAATGCAAGAATCCATTTGCACATAATCATAAAAAAGAACAACTACAATGAGGTTTAAAATTTACTACACATTGATTTTTCCTCTCAAACTTCACATTAATGTAAATTTCAAGCATAGGATGTGAATCATTTTACCTATAAAACATGATGTATGGTTTATACGAAGTAAAGTTCTTCATAAAATCATTCATTTACAAACCTATGCATAAAGGAACGAGGTTCTACTTGATTCTCACACGTGCATGCATACACACACACACACACACATATGTATGTATGTATGTATGTATGTATGTATGTATCTACGTATGTGTGTATGTATGTATGTATGTTCATTATATTGCTTTACCGTACATTGATAATATCGATGAAAGAAATATTAAGATAAATGCACGACCTTGTCAAATGAATCAAGAATATTTAAAATTTGTAAAAAAGAAATTAATAAACTCTTTAATAAAAAATTAATTAGAAAATCTAGCTCCTCTTGGAGCTGTACTTCATTCTATGTTATGAATAATGCAAAAAGGGAAAGAAATAAATCTAGATTAGTTATTAATTAGAAACCTTTAAATGAATTTTTAAAATGGATTCAGTATCCCATAGCGAATGAAAGAGATTTACTTAATCGCTTAAGTAAATCTCTAATATTTTCAAAATTTCATTTAAAATCTGGATACTGAAAGATTCAAATTCTTAAATCTGACAGATATAAAACGACATTTACTGTTCCATTAGGTCATTATGAATGGAATGTTATGGTGTTTAGATTAAAAAATGCTCCTTCTGAATTTTAGAAAATTATGAATGAAATCTTCAATCAATATTCTGATTATTTATTAGTTTATATTGATGATGTACTCGTTTTCTCTAAATCAATAGAGGAACATTTTCGATGTCTACAAACATTCTAATGACTTGTAAAAAATAATGGGCTGGTGACTCTCGATCTGCAACAATGCACCAAAAACTTGGTTTGCAATTACCAAACAATGCAGTAATTTATGCTATCAAAAATATATTATAGCCAATACTTTGACTCAAATAATAATAGCGGCTAGTGTATATAAATATAATTTTATGGAAAATATTTTACACACTAGGGGTACTACGCAAGTATACGTATCGCTTTAAGTAATATAGGGCTTTAAATAAAGACCCCAGTATCGATCCTACGACGAGGATTATAGATTTTTTTTAAATATTTTGATTTTATTTTTATGTATTTCTTTTAAAGTTAAAAAGTTGATATTTAATTTACTAGATGCGTAAATAAAACGAGTAATAAAGTAATGATTGATGTAAATAAAAATAAGCAAACAACTTTCTTCCTTTCAATTAATCCAAGACTTTTTAGATAATGTAATATTCGTGAAGAATATAAATTTATGGTATTGTGCCAAATAGAAGCATTCCTATTCTTTACCTTCGCTCGATAGTATAAAGAACATTGGCTAATCTATAGATCAGGTCTGGATTTATTGTTAGTAGAATGGGTTAATCTAGACTCACACTACTAGATGTCCATGGGTGGCTATGGTCGGCCCTACTAGTGACCATTTCCTTCTCTATAAACCAAATTACAAGAATTTAGCCTGTCACTCTAAAAACTTATTAATTCTACGCCTATTAAATAATATCTTCCTATTTATTTGCACTTCACCTTGAATAACCCACGCAAGGCCTTCGACTACCCAAGGATTCATGTGATATCTACTAGTTAAGAATTCATCTCCTTCTAGGTCTCAAAACTCTTTAACAGATTTTAACAATTTAAATGGCCAATTTAAATAGTAAATTAAGATCCAATATTAATATCATCACAATGTTTAAAAAATATATATAGTTTTTAATTCTTCAACGAATTTTATATTATCTTATTTATCTTTTCATAATTGAAAGAAGAAAGTAAAGTAACTACTCAGAACAAATTGAATTTAAGTAACAAAACATATAAATAAAACTTTGAATCAAAATACAAATACTTATCTCAAGTATTTTTCCAACTGAACCTCTGAATCCTTCTGACTCCAAAGTAAATAGACTTCAAAAGCACCGACTCTTCAAATACTCTCAATACAAACTCTAAAATAAATTCACTAATTAATAAAAGAAACTATAAATATGGCCCTTAAAATATTTCTCTAATTTCTCTCTCTATATGAAACTATGGGGCTAGGGAACTAGGTTGGGCGTTGGTGGTTTTTGGGCCTTTTTCTCTGAAGGAGTAGCCTCCGATTTATAGGCTTCAAGGGTTACCTTGAGGCACCTCTTCAAAATGTGTCCATGTTCAATGAATCTTCTAGAAGGTGTGTCTGGCGCCTAGGTGCCGGACTCTGCGTCCAGTTCTTCGCACCTCTTCACTTTGGATCGAACCTCTTCGCGATCCTAACCGTTTCCAAGCGTCCAAATACAATGTATCACATGTCCTATAATCCAGGAATAACTGCCAATCTTCTAGATGGTCCAATAACCTCTAACACCGTCAAAATAACCATCCAAAAGTCGTTAAAAATCTTACAGAATTCTGTATCAAACTGGCGCTTAGGCGCCGGATTCTGGCGCATAGGCGCCAGGCCAATTATTTTGACAATTTTGCATTTTGGCTCCATTTTTGCTCATTTTCATCCTTTTTTCCTTCTTGAACATTTTTGCATCACCTACATCCAAAACACAAAAATACCTTTCATTAAAGCATAATACCTTAAAAATTTGATAAAAATCAAGGCATAAAAATAGGTATTTTTTTCATGGATCAGCTGGTAATCTCAGTGCCCAAAATTAAATTATTTCAAATCGATTTACAGGTTTTAGGATATAATATTGTCCAGAATACAATTATTCCAGTTGAAAGAAACATATAATTCACTTTTAAATTTCCAGATGAAATTACTGATCTCCATCAATTACAAAGATTTCTGGGTTTGGTTAATTATGCAACAGACTATTAGAAAGATCTTACTTTAGATGTTGTTATTCTATATAATAGATTAAAGAAACAACATAATCCATGGACAAAGAATCATTCTAAACTGTCCAATTTATTAAGAAAAAGGTAAAAATGTTGCAGATCTGACTCTCCCTAAAATAGTGGAGATAGATGCATCTAATTTTAGCTACAGAGGAATCTTAAATAAAAAAACTTTTAATACTGAATAATTAGTTCGTTTTACATCTGGCAAGTGGAATACCATTCAAGAAAAAACATTCAGCCATAAAAAAAGAAATGCTTTCGACCGTTAAATTCATTACCAAATTTCAAGATGATTCATTAAATCAAAAATTTTTATTACGAATTGATTGCAGCTCAATTAAGTACATACTGCAAAGAGACGTAAAAAATCTTGTCTCTAAACAAATCTTTGCTAATTGACAATCACAATTAGCTTGTTTTAAATTTGATATTGAATATTTTGTAGGTAATACTAATTCTTTACATGAATTTCTCACTCATGAATTTTTGCAGAGAGAAAGACAAGGAGCGGTGGATTACCCCTCACCCACGGGTTAGAATGTCACCCCAACCGGGTGCTTCCAGCTTTCGAGGGGGAGAGGTAGGGGTCAACTTAATGTGACCCACAAAAATTTATTAATCTACAACAATATTTGTATGGAAGCCCAATGAACTCCACATCAGGAGCCCAATCTCCTCAATCTCCTGAGGTACAAATATTAGAAGTCACATAATTTATGCATAAATCTTCAAAAGAAAAAATCCTCGAAATTAATCTAGAGGATTATGAAATTAATGATCAGTGATCAGTTCAGGAAGGATATTTAGGCACAATTGCCTATGCAGAAGATAATCTTGACCTCAAATCATACGAGGCAATCCTTACCTCATTGCAATGTGTTGAAATCCAACACAATTACAATGAATCAAATAAATCTATTACATATAGCAATGTGACAATTAATCGCGTCTTGCATCACAAGGATTGGGGTTTAACTCCTTTCCAATATAAACTGGTTGAATTTATTCATCCTGTATCTAATAAGAAAAACTATTTCTTTATAATTATTGGACCTATGTACAAGCTATGAATCATGTTTTTTTACTTATTAATCAAAGGCATGGTCATTTCTGGCTCTTTGTGCTAATTTCTGAAATTTTAAATAAAGAAATACCAAATTAGTTTTTAGCTTAGTGGGACAAATTTGGTGCCATCAATGAAATTCTTCCAGAACCCATCAATAATCTCTATCCAACATGGTTTAACTCTTCTTCACAACTCAGAAGAATAAGAAATGAATTTTAGTCTACGGAATGTGCGAGCTATTATTCTTCTGTCATACAAAAATCCCATGGATCTTCGCCTGAAATTTATGTCATCAGCAAGATAGCATCAACAACAAAATTTTATAGAAGAAATTCATCACCAAATGGTGGTTCATAATTATTGTTGGTGACAAAGTGACTCAAGTTAATAAAGTGATCAAACAATATGGAAAATATTTGAGAACAAAAAAAAATCCCAAGAGTTCTCCTTAATAGAAATTCATGATCAAATCTGAAGGAAATATCCTCACGAGTCCCAAGACCAAATCGAGCGGCAAATTCAAGAACTTTATCAAAAATAAATGAAGAAATTATTCAAATCAGAAGATGACATGTCTGTCTCTAATCAAGGATCAGAAGATGATAAAGAAAGATGAGAACGAATGGTGACCAACCTTAGATCTAATTAATGACAAAAGAAAAAAAACTGCTTAAATGGACCCCACTGGGGTCACTTCAGAAGAAAAATGGGCAATAATTATGGTGGTTGAAATAGTAATGGTTGGTGGAATAGTGCTGCAGATAAATCTCATTGGTGTAATAGTATTTGTAATTAATTTCTGTTTTATATCACATCTAACATATGTGTTATCTTTTGTTTATTTTTATTGTATTAATTTTAGAGTCCTCTTGCTACTATAAATAAAGGCATTGTATTCTGTCTAAGTGTGCAAGTTTTCATAGAGTCCTCTCTGTGTAAGATAAAAGTGTCCTTCTGGTGTCTTCACAAGCTTTGTGCTCCGTAAGTTTTTATTGTTCTTAATAAATTTCTTTTTTTAATATATCATAATTTCAATATATATATATATATATATATATATATATATATATATATATATTTATATATGTGTGTGTGTGTGTGTGTGTGTGTGTGTGTGTGTGTGTGTGTGTGTGTGTGTGTGTGTGTGTGTGTGTGTGTGTGTGTGTGTGTGTGTGGAAGATTGATAAGACCTTCAACAAACAATTCTAGAATACTAGAATCAAATGCATCACCCACATCTTTGTGTATAAGCTTGATACCGTCACATTAGAAAAAAAAGATATTAATTTTATTAATTAGAATAATGCCAATAAATAATAAAAGTATTGTCTTACTAATTGTTTAATACATGAGATTGAGCAATGACTCATAAAAAACCACTTGCAAGTTTTTAGAATACAAACAAAGAGGGTCAAATGCTGACTATTAATGATTGGTACTACAACGAACTTAGATGCAGCCACACTATTTTTATTTATATGACTCACAACATCATGCTTTCTTTCAGGAGATTAAAAGTAGAGTAACACTATAAATAATCTAAATTTTGCTAGAACTTATTAACATGCTTTGCTGTTGATACCAACTCAATGTAACGATGAAAATATAGAAATGTCACATATAGACAAGGGAAAACACATTCTTCTCAACCGATAAATGTACAAAGCTGTTTATTGACCTCACTTTTGTGAGGGTCACTTACCAGACACATTAAAATAGGAAGTCTACCCATATTGACCTCCTAAAAATTTAACAAGAGACAACAGACCCTGAACCTGGGGTGAAATCAATTCATGACCTTTTGACCAACCATTGACTTAATAAGTCAAATTTTTGATTAAAAAAATCAATATTGGTCAAAGTAGTTAATTTTTAACCCAAAGATCAATTACTGACCTAACTGATCAACTTTTGACCCAAAAAATTAATTTTGGACAAACTGGTCAATTTTTGACCCAATGGCCAACCATTGACCACCAAGTCAATCAAGACACTAAGATTGTCAAATATGACTTATTTGACCATTTTAAGACATCACATGACCATTAAGACAACTTTGGGCAACCCTTGACCTAGATAGGTCAAATTTAGTAAAAAATGGTCAACCCATGCCCCTTGACCCTAAAACTGACTTCAAAGATAGACATTGACATGATAAATTTGACATTGATCAAAGTCACCAAAAATTAATTCAAAAGTTACCACATTGACCTTTGGATTGATCTAAACCCTCAAATTGGGTCAACATGACCTATTTGAACCCCAACATGACAAAACCATCAATTTTGTAACCAAATCAATCATGATAAGATTGAAAAGGTTGCATTGGACACCCTTGGACTAAAATTGACCAACTTGGGTTAACTTGGGTCAACCTGGGTCAACATTGGTCAACCATGGTCAATATTCATCAAATTTGGTCAAAATATCCAATTTTAAACAAAAAATGATAAAAATGATAAAAATTAATCAAATAATTAATTTAAATTATTTTGATTAATTAAAATGGCTAAAAATATAATTCTCAATATTTTAATTAATTAAAAGTGGAAATTTAATTAAAAGGCCATAAATGATAAAATACACAATTTTGAACTAAAATAATATAAATTAATCAAATAATTAATTGTAAAATCATTTTTGATTAATTTATTGATCAATAATATAATTTTCAAAATTTTAATTAATTAATAATTAATTAAAATGGAAATATCATTAAAAGACATGAAATGAGACCAAATTTAATTTTTAACTAAAAATGACATAGAATTAATTAAAATAATTAATCTAAAAATTATTTTGATTAATTAATTGGTTAGTAAAATTATTTCCAACAATTTTAATTAATGAAAAAAATTAATTAAAATGGAAATTAAAATAAAAAGGCCATTAAATGAAAATTGACCCATGACATCACACATGACTTAAAAATTCCCATAATTTGTTTTAAATCAAAAATAAATTATGGAGGTTCACTAATGTGGCACCCATGACCCATTAAACCCATCATGACATAAAACCCATTGGATAAACCCTTGGTTAACCATGGTTAACCCTTGAATTAAAAATTTAAAAAATAAGGGCTTACATGACATTCCCTTTCTTAATCATGAAATGATTTGGCAAAAGGATGGTGGCTTGCCATCATTGAGTCATTCCACACATTAGGGACAACCAATGGAGAGGGAGAATGGCTTGGATCAAGGCTTTACCATGGTTGAGCACCTTGATTTCCCACTTGTGCATGAAATGACTCACCTTGCTTATTTGGCACAATTCCATCAAATGAATTCAAAATGGCTGTAAAATTTATGTGAGGGAGGTTCTACTAAACCTGATGATCAGCCTCACTCACTTCCCAAAAGATCAAACAACAAGATTTCAAATTTAAAATTCAATCTTAACCCAAGGTGACCATGAATAAACCTCACATGAGTTTGATTTTTAAATTCAAACCCCCAATCAATTGAATCAAAATCCTCGTTGGGATTGTTTATAAGGATGATAACAACTCCCTCAAATAATTCTTAGGCCAGCCAAACCCAAAGCTTGCCATCATTGGCTATAAATAGAGCATGAACTCAAAGAGAAGACATAGAGAAAGAATAGACCATAGATGCTCAAACTTGGCCCAATTCCTCTGAATCCCAACATCAAAAACTTAGTTTAGGACCTAAGCAATAAGTCCTAATCAAAATTGAATCAAACCATGCACCTGATCGAGCCAATTAAGCCTAACCAAGCCAACTCGGGTGCGCCCAAATTGACCCATTTGGTTTTGCACCTATATAGACCCGATTTGAGTCCAAATTGAGTTTGGGAAAGGCTTCCTTAGGACCACAAGAGGCTGCTAAACAAGTTTGATTAAGCTCAAAGTTGCTGTGGCTAAGGTATGGAATTTTATTTTCAAAATCATTTTGAATTTTTAGTAAATCGTGCACCAAATTAATTCGAAACCCTATGATCACCATATGGATGTAATCTACATCCTTATATGATTCCATATGTTCATAAATCACTCAATTTCGTTGAAAAATGGGCAAAATATTGAGCATAGAAAGTCTATGGTTCATAAAAATCCCGAAAATAGTCAGATTAATTGACAGTCGTCCGTTCACGTGTTTGGAAACGGACGACGGTGATCAAACCGTGAGGTATCCACTGTTCGGGCTCCGTAGCAGATCATCCCGCGCGTTCGATTCGTACGAGGACACGTGGCAGGCTGTGGGATTTTGGGCTAAGGTTAATTCAGTTTAACCTTTAAAAATAAAAAATTCATAATGTTTTACAGAAAAATCACAAAAATAAAATAAAAATACATCTGGAAAGAGAAAAAAGAGCAGAACAATGTGGAATAAAAAAATTTAATTTTTTAGTTATATTTGATTTTTTAATAATCAATTACTTTCTGGAGTAATTTAATTATTAAAAATTAACTACAACTCCAAAAATTATGAACTTTTCACCAAATCATCCTCTGATGATATTACACATCCCCTAATTTTTCTAAGGACGGAGAAGTTACTTAGGGTGATATTTCATAATTTCTAAGCCACTTTGTAATAATTTTTTTAAAAATAATTATAAAAATTAGAAATTAAGAAAAATAAAATTGGAAAATGGTTAAAAATTTTAGGGTGGAAGATAATAGACCTAGGATAATAATTTCTAAGTCATTAAATAATTTTATATGAAATTTTAAAATTTGGGATTAAATTTTATTATTAAATTAATAAATTTAAATCCTAAAAATCATCTTTTTATAACTTAGCCTATTTTCCTTAATAGACTAAGTTCAAAGTGAGTCTAGCCCACACTAGACTTATGACAAACCTTAGTTAAGTCTAAGAGGATAAATTAGGCTTAATTATCACCTTAATCAAAACCTTAATCAAGCTTAAAGACAAATTATGCTTAATTACACCCAACTTAGCCTATTTCATAATAAGCTAAGTCAAAGATGAGTCCAATCCAAAATAGACTTATGATAAACCCTAATTAGGTCTAAGACATCAAATTAGACCTAATTAAAACTCATTAAACCTCAAGAAAATAGGTTTAATAACTCAGAAATTAAACTTCATCAAGTTTAAAGATACACTAAGCTTAATTAACCCATTAAACCTAATGAAATTAGGTTTAATAACAAAAATCAGAATTTAATTAAGTTTAAGGACATATTAAACTTAATCAACTCACTAAAATACATCTAGGATTAATCAAATCCTAAAGCCTTAGGTCTAGTCAGATCCAGGATAAAGTTAAACCCTAACTGACATAGGTTTTACTTGCATCCTCATTACTAATGGGTTTAGCCCCTATAGACCCAAAGTCAAAACCCGAGTGTTGAGTCTAAACTCACATGTAACCTAAAGTTTAACACACATAGAAATATGTTGAATTTTGGATTCAATCCCAAATGAATTCAAATCAAACTTAGACCCTTAGGTTCAACCCATGTGAAACTAAACTTCACCAACACCTTAATTAGGTCTAAGAGACATAATTAGACTTAATTAATCGTTAAACCTTAATTAAATTAGGTTTAATACAAATCAAAACCTTAGTTAGGTCTAAGAGACATAATTAGACTTAATTAATCATTAAACCTTAACTAAATTAGGTTTAATACAAATCAAAACCTTAATTAAGTCTAAGAAACATAATTAGACTTAATTAGTTATTAGACCTTAATTAAATTAGGTTTAATCAAATTCTAAACCCCAATTAGGCCTAACCCATTAGACCTAATTAATTATTATGCCTTCATCACATTAGGCTTAATCAAACTTTAAATCTTAATAATGTCTAATCCATTAGGCCTAATTAAACTATTAAACCTTAACTAATTTACATTTAATCAAATTTAAGCTTTAATTAGGTCTAACCAATTAGACCTAATTATTTATTAAGCCTTAATCATATTAGGCTTAATAAAAACTTAAACTCTAATTAGGTCTAATCCATTAGGCCTAATTAAACTATTAAACATTAACTAAATCCAGACAAATCTTACAAAGAAATGCTCATCAAACCTAGGAATGTTCCTAAAGAATCCTCTGGGAAGCAGAAAAATAATAAGGGTCTAACATAGGGGCTGCTCCTCCTTTTGTATCTTTTACTCCTTCTACTTCATCTTATCCTACTAGGATAGTTGTCTCAGACGAAGGGAGAAAATCCATCGGGCCGTTCACTTTGTATGACTTTCTATTTATTAATAAAAATGTTTCTCGTTCTGTTTGCATTTTGACTATTTCTCATGATATTCATAAAAATGAGCAAGTCGGTTTGTTCCCATAGTCGATACTTCGATCATATGTAAACCTGACAAAACTATTGACAACCAAAATAATGACGATAGTGAAGACGAAACTTTCATGCTGGAACTAGGAAAAGTGTCAATTTCCATAGAATTGAAATTTTCCAATTCAGAAACTCAAGATTTGAATGATATACCGCCTGAAATAATTGAAGTCAACCTGCGAAGTGGAAAAATTCTACCTCCAAGAATGGCTCCTGCAGGAAAAGAAAAACAGATAGTAGAACCAAAAGAAAATGTTCCTCCAATACAAGAAGAATCATTGGAAGAAAATAGAAATAATATTCATGGAAAAGTGGACTATATTGTATTGGCTCATCTAAGGAAGCTACCAACAAAATTAAGCATATATGATGCCCTTATCTAAGGAAATGAGGGAATCTTTGATAAAGGCTCTCTTACATCCTGAAATTTGTCTAGCTCAACTTGCCGGTACTTCCACAAATGAAGCATACTCGTTCAAAGAACGAACAAAAATAACCTTTTCTGACGATGATTTGCTACTCGGCACAACTGAGTATAATCGCCCACTTTATATCATCAAATTGAATATTAATGATATTATGATTCCGAGAGTACTCATCGACCCTGGAGCTTCAATTAATATTATGAATTTAAGAACTCTCACATATTTGGACATTAATGCTGACAGACTAATGACTGATACTATCATGTTGCGAGGATTCAATCAGCAAAGAGAGCGAGCCATAGGATCGATAACGTTGCTTTTAAAGATAGAAAATCTGGAGACAACAGCAAAATTTCATGTCATTGATTCTAACACGTCTTTCAATGCTTTACTTGGCTGACCTTGGCTCCACGAGAATAAGATGGTACCATCATCATTACACTAGTATATCAAATATCCACAAAGGGGAAAGAATGTTGCATAATTGGAGATATTCATCCATTTTCAATTCAGGAAATCGGTGTACATGGAGATGGCTGCATATTATGCCCTAGTAGAGAAATCAATATTTTCTAGGGATACAGTTCCAAATGAGAAGAAAAAAGACACAGATAAAAATAAAGAAAAACAAATTGACGCTTCTGAACCATACATAAAAAAGAAAGATATCTTTCAAGCTCATACCCGTGGTCGAGGTCGAGGCTGAGGACGAGTACAACAAAGAGGGATTCCTACTACCAATATGAAGAAAATACCAAAATTTGAAATCCAGTTGGATTATGAAAAAGAAGAAAATAGTTTCAAAGAACCCCAGTTCAAGATACTTCTTGAAGATGAAGATAAAGAAAAAAAATTTGAATCTATGTATGAACAAATAAATCACTATTTAGATAACATGACCCTAAATCCTCTATCTTCTCCAAAAGTTGAAGATTTGGTGGTCAAAGAAATACATGGTAAAGATAAGAAAATGATAAAATTCCGACTTGGCTCAACCAGCTCGGATATTGATGTAAAATCAAATGATGAAAACTTTTCAGAATCAATAAAAATTCCTTTTGAACTTTATTCTCCATCTGTTCAAAAACTTGTTCAAAATAGTTTAATGTCTAGTCAAAACTCATTAAACCAATCTTATGATTTTGAGCATTTGTGGAATAATAATAAAAGAAATCATAATTCCAAAGAAGGAGTAGGATTTGGTGTCCTAGGACCTTTGGATGATACAAAATTTTGTCTGGTTGTCACCAATGATCTAACTTTTGAGCAAATAACTGATCCTATGATAGAGGATGCTCCACCAGAATTTGAAGAAGAAATCAAATCAACAATGGATGAACTAAAAGAAATAAATTTCGGTACTGACGAAAACCCAAAACTGACTTTTATCAGTAATTCTCTTAAGGATATTGAAGCAAAAAAAATAATTCAAGTATTAAGAGAATATAAAGACTGTTTTGCTTGTAATTATGACAAAATGCCCGGACTTGCTCTAGAAATTGTAGTTCATAAGCTAGGGAAAGATCAAAAGGCCATCACTATAAAATATGGTCCAAGAAGAATGCGTATTGACATAGAACAACAAGTTATCACCAAAGGTAAGAAACTAATTGAGGCCAATTTTATTCAAGAAGAAAAATATCCACTATGGCTGGCCAATATAGTGCCAGTAAAGAAAAAAAAAATGGCCAAATTCGAGTTTGCATAGACTTCTGAGATTTGAATAAAGCTTCTCAAAAGGACGAATTCCCGTTACCAATTCCCGAACTAATGGTAGATATTGCATCAACATATGCAATATTTTCTTTTATGGATGGAATGTCGGGATATAATCAAATCAAAATGTCTCCAGAAGATAAACCAAATACAGCTTTCAGAATGCCCATTGGAATATACTATTATAAAGTAATGCCATTTGGACTTAAGAATGCCGATGTTACTTATCAGAGGGCCATGACAAGAATGTTTGATGAACTTATTCACACGCAAGTTGAATGTTACGTTGATGACCTGGTTGTCAATAGTAAGCATGAAAACGAACATATATATGACTTAAGAATATTCTTTGAGCGATTACACCGATAATCTTAAAATGAATCCTCTCAAGTGTGCCTTTGGTGTCACCTCAGGAAAATTTTTAGGATTTGTTGTTCGACATTGTGGGATCGAAATTGACCCACTCAAAATTAAAGCAATCATGAATATGCCTCCTCCTACAAATCTAACTCAATTGAGATCTTTCCAAGGAAAATTATCATATATTCATCGTTTCATTTCTAATCTGTCAGGAAGCTGCCAACCTCTTACTGCCCTGAAAAGATACCAAATTTGTATGGGACGAAAAATGTCAACATGCTTTCAAAAATATTAAACAATATCTAATAACTCCTCCTATTTTAGCAGCCCCTATGTTAGGAAGACCTCTTATCCTTTGCACTGTAGCTTTAGAAAATTCTTTAGGTGCATTACTAGCTCAAATTAATGACGAAGGTAAAGAAAATGCTATATATTACCTTGGTCGTTGTTTGAATCCAACTGAAATAAGATATCCTCCAATTGAAAAGCATTGTTTAGCTCCGATCTTTGAAACTCAGAAGTTAAGATATTACATGCTATCACACAAAGTGACCCTTATTTCAAAAATCAACCCATTACAATGTCTGATGACTCGACCAACTCTTTCTAGAAGATTGGAAAGATGGGCAATGTTGTTACCTCAATTTGATATAACCTTTGTGTCATTACGTGTTGTCAAAGGACAAATCTTAGCAGACTTCTTAGCGGCACACCCTATACCGAATGAATCTCCACTGAATGATGATTTGCCTGATGAGTAAATATTTAAAATCAAAGATTCTGATTTTAGACCATGGGAATTATACTTTGATGGAGCTTCCTCTACCCGAAAAGACAAAGATAGACAAACAACCGTACCTGGCAAAGCAGGGGTAGGGATAATTTTTATCACTCCAGATAAAGGAATGATACCATTTTCTTACCATCTGACTGAGCCATGTGATGCAAATTTTTTATATGTAAGAATTTATGACCTCAGATTTATATATTTATAATGATTTTGTAAATTCACAATTTCAAATGCAAGTATACGTATCGTCTCAAGTAATACAGGGTTCTAATGGAGTCCCATTTATCGATCCCATAGGGAAGCGAGGTAAGAGGTTCTTAGTCAAATTCTAGTCTACTACTAACAGCCTTAGTTTGAAAGGGTGATATAAGTGGTTTTTCTAACAACTACTCCTAAATGCAGATGATTTTATGTAAGAATAATAACTACTCCTAAATGCAAATATTAATACTAAAGATAACCCTTTTTGGGGAAATTGGTTTGGTGAATTTTGAGATAATAAAATCTACTATTCTTATGTAATGAATTAGATAAAGTTTAGGAATGAGATGCATTAAATATTGTATGTGCCAAATAGGAGCAATCCTATTCTTTACCCTCAAAAGAGTACCCCCTCTTCCAAGCATGTAAAAAACATTGACATATCCTAAGTTTAGTCACTAAATCTAAGGATAGGCTGGGAGGATACCGGCTGTCACTATGGAGCTCCCACTCACCCTTCACCTGAAGGCTAACCTTCGAGTTTAGTTACTAATCTTAGGACCAAATTGGGGATCTCAACCTGTCACCCTGAAACCTCCAATTTGACGCCCATGAAACCATATTTCCTTATTTATTTGCATTCAATCCCCATGAACTACGTAACTCATTCATGGACATTGAATGTGGTTCCACATTGTTGAGAATTACACCACCCTTTTGGGACAATGCAATTACAACAAATTTTAACAATACAACTGGCCCTTTTTGTAATGCAAAATGAAGTGCAAGTAAAAACCATCATATTTATAATTAAAACATCTTTTAGTAAGCATCCCAATATCTTAATCATGAATCCTACTCATTGCAAAAGAAAAGTGGAATGAAAACAATGACATAAACTTATTATGCCACTATTTCCAAACAAGAAGAAAGAGTAAGAGAGAGATATCATAAAGCACGAAGAAAATACAACAAAAATCTTCATTTCAAAGCAAATCCCCAGAATAAGTGTTTACAAAATCATAAAATAATGAAGAACACAATACTTAGCTTTTTCCCTTGAAAGAAAGATGAAAATCTTTCCCATAAAGTCTCTCGTGGATCCATGCAATGCTAGAACATTTCCTTACAGATTCTCTCAAAATCCCCTCACCAATCTCTCCAAAAAGGTAGAATCTACATTTCTACTCCTATTAAAAGATCTCTCAACATTCTCCACATTTTTCCTAACTTCTCCCCCTTCATTTTTGGCTTCAAATTCGGTTTAAAATAGAGTAGGGACGAATTTCCCAAGAGGTGCATGAAGAAACCCTCCAAAAATCATCCAGATTCGATGTATTTGGCCAAAAACCACCTAATATAGCATCCAGGCCGTCTCGGGCGCCGTCGGCGCTGAATAGGGTGCTGCCGACGCCCTATTTTTCATGGTCTCAGGATGAATAGGACACTGAACAGGACGCTGAATAGGGCGCTTTTTGCTTTCTTGCTCGTTTTTGCTCCAAATTACTCCATTTTTGGTTCTTTTTACTCCAATCATCATTTTTGTACCTAAAACCAAAAAACATACAAAATACCTTCCCTTTAAAGTGTAATATCATAAAAAATGAGTAAAATTATATAGCAAAAAGCGTATATATTTTAGGCGTGTCAATACTCCCAAACTCAACTGTTACTTGTCCTCAAGTAACACTATAACTTTTAAAAATAAGATATGTTGACTTGTGGTTGTGGGTTTCAATAGAATTTCCTATAATTTCATCTCAGAAATATTATAGTATTACATAGGAGAAATTCTAGCAAATTAACCTAGGACTAGAGCGTGAGAATATCTCATATTCAACTTAGGAATCCTAATTTTCTATTTACTTCAAAAGTTATTGAAACTTGTCAAACTAAAGATTCAAAGAAAGTATAAAAATAGAATTTAAGCACCTTATCTATACAAATTTAACCAATATCTTTTGAAATAAGAATTAACTTAGGATTTTTTTAAGTCTTTTTATTTAAAAAGATTCAAGTGAAACCATTTTTTGATTATGTTTCTCCTCAAGTTCTCCTCACTTATTTTCTTTTCTTTTTTTTTCTTTCGAGATCATTTTCAGTCCCTTTTTTTTTTACTATTTTTTTCTTTCGGGATCATTTTTAATCCATTTTTTCACTCCTTTTTTTATGAGAGGATTACTATATCTGGATAGACCTTTAATAATTTTGAATTTCACTATCCTCTCTCTAAAATCCAAAACTTAAAACTTTCCCTCACTTTTTATAAGTGTAAGTATTAGTTCGAAAATGATTTTCAATAAAGGCTCAATTCTCATTAAGTACAAATATAAGAATTTTAGCTTTTCAAATATTCAACTCCTTTCTACCATAAATAGAAAATTCATTTTCCCAATGTTTCGTACAAAATATATTAACTATAGAATAATTTCTTCACATAGGATTTCAACTAAGTTTTTTTTCTAACATTCCTAAAATCAAAATTATAGTAACCTAAAGGTAACACCACATACCACAAGTCATTTTAAAAATGATATCAAATTAAATACAAGCTACTGAGGATAAATAAAGTTACATTTTAAAAATTTTTCTTCCCCCAAACTTAAATTTTAAAATATTTTGCAATTAATTCCATAAAATATTGTAGGAAGAAAAAATAAAGGTTGAATCTACTTACTACAACAACATCCTATCAAATTCATGTACATGCATAATCAAAATAGAATGACTCTAGGAGAAAGCAAATCTAACCTAAAACATGATTGTAATAAAATTACACTAAAAGGAAGTATTTTCACATTAAAATTTTATTTTTCTTCTTACCCTCAACCTCAATTTGTAACATATATAGCATTTAGTACAGAAAATATAAGCAGAAGAAAAATAGTTTAGAAATTCTATCTACCACAAATGCCTATCAAAACCATTTACAAGTATTCATTAAGACAAAATAATATGCAGCAGAAAGAAAATCTAAACTAATCATGCTAGAATGAAATTCACTAAATAAAAGTTTAACTAGCATAGCAGGTATCAGCAAGAGAATATAAAAATGTTCTTCAATTATTATGTAAAATTGTAACACAAACATAAACACACATAAGATAAATGAGGTTAATTCTTCCTTTAACACATCACATCTCACTAATTTACTTCCAATTTCTAATGGAATCACTACATTAATAAATTAGATACATTTTAAAATGATTTTATAGATTATAATCCCAAAGATAAGATTATCCTTGATAAATTGGTTCCTAGGCACCAATCTCAAGCATCTTCTAATCCCTCTAATTAAGCACCTCTAACAGTTATATATCATAGTGTAAGGTCATCCACAAGTTATTCATCAAATAGGTTCATGACTCCTATCAAATGAAAACAAAGTTAGAGAAAGGATGTAACAAACTTAAGATGAAGATGTCATTGTTCAAATTCATGATATCTCTTGTAAAACTCAAGTCCGAGTAAGACACGAGTTATAGTGGACTCATCAATCTAACTACTACAAGAGAACATACAAGTCTAACCATAATAAGAAGTTAAGGAATCACCTGCCTCATGACGCACAAAGATCAAATCAAACTACTAACAATCAAAACATCTACCAATCAACAATCAAACTTGTCAATCCATAATGAAACATAAATATCAAGCCAATCTACTCTAAAACAAACACCATACAACACTAACAGTCATGACTCTCAAGCATACTAAATCAAAGCACACTGATAAATATGGGTTGCCTCCCATAAAGCGCTTTGTGTTAACGTCGTGGGCCCGATAAATGATTCCTTTTGGATCAAAATTCCAATTAAGTAATCCTCGATCAATTGCCTAATCTTTTTCAGATCCAGGGATTCCTACAAAATCCTCAAATTGCAATTTTTCTTTTAGCACTTCTTTTTCAGATGAATTTATATCATTGTTCCTCATATTTCTTTCTAGATCCAATATTCTTCTATTAACTTTCTAAATTTGTATATTAATATCATCCTTGAAATTGATAAGAAATGGATCTCTATAAGATAATTCAATATCTCCCAAATTTTGGATCAGATTCTCTCTAGATAATTCAGATTCAGGATCAAATTCTTCTATGTCACTCTTCTGTTTCAAGTTATCTTCCAATTCTTCCCCTTTATAATTATTAAATGATGGAGGATCTATCTTAGTTGAGGAAATATGTTTTTCTAATTTCTTAGAAATTTCTTCCAATGGTTTTCTAATATCCTTATCCTCTTTTCTCAACTCAAAGTTGTTTTGAAATTTATCCTCAAATTCTCTTTCAAGTACTAGTTAAATAACTTTATCTTGTTCATCATTCAATTCAGGTTTTTCTTGTAATTAAGTTGAATATGAAGATATAAAGACTGGTGGTGTAGATGAATTCCCTAATTAGGCACGCTTTAAAATTGTATGGGGTACATCCATCTTAAGTTCATGAGATTTTTCAACAAATGGAATTACAAGTTCACTATTTTTTGTAGCTTCCATCATTTCACGCCTCTCTTGAACATACATACAGTCTTCTTTAAATAACGTTTTTAACTCATCATGAAAATCCATTCCGACCTCATATGTTATCTTACTCTCAAAACTTTCTTGGAAATGATCTTTACTTAGATAATCAATTTCATCCATTCAAAAACATTCATCTTCTTTTCTCTCAGCTGGAAATTTCATAGTCTTCAACACATCAAAAGTGGCTTCCTGATCATTAATATTCATGATCAACTCTCCTTTTTGCACATCTATCATAGTTTCTCTAGTAACAAAGAAAAGTTGTTCATTATCATTCTCTTTAGGTTTGATCTCAGTGTTGTTAGGAAGTGTTCCTTTGGGTCTATTACTAAGTGAATTAGCAATTTCTCCCAGTTGATTCTCTATGTTTCTAATCGCAGCATTTTGACTTTACAACTGGTTTCCCATTTGCAATACCACTTTGTCTATAGACATCTTCTTATCCTCAAATTGTTGATCAATATTAGAGTCAAATATCTTGTGTTATCCTTCCTACTCCAACTTTCATTAGGATTTGCATGATTGTTTTCCTATTGTTGGTTTTCACCCTCAGTAGTATGATTCCAGTTAAAATTAGGACGGTTCTTCCAACATAGGTTGTAGAAGTTAGAATATGGGTTGTTTATGGTATTTAAAGTCTCATAAAATAAGTTAGAATCAATCATATGCCCTAATGAACTTTCCTCACTTACAGGAGTAAATTAAGGTTGGTTCATTCCAAATTTGTCCAATTTCCTTGATATTGTAGTAACCTGAGATGCAAGAATATCAATCGCATTTGTATAATGAAAACTAGCTATATTTTTATGATTTACTCTTGCAGAGGGCCATTGAAGTTCATTTGTAGCCATTTCTTCAATAATGCATACACTTCATCAAATATTTTTGACATTAATGAACCACCAGCAACAACATCAATAATGGACCTTAGGGATCCTACTGACCCATTATAAAAACTTTGAATGATTAACCAATCTAGCAGAGCATGATGTGGAAACTTTCTTAGGAGATTCTTAAATTTTTCCCAGGCTTCGTATATTGATTCCCCTTCATACTGACAAAATGAGATAATATCGTTTCTAAGTTTAGTAGTCCTTGAAGGTGGAAAATACTTAGCTAGGAATTTCTGAGTTAACTCCTTCCAATTTTTAATAAAACCAGGTGCTAATGAGTATAACCACATTTTAGCCTTATCCCTTAGTGAGAAAGGAAAAAGCCTTAGCCTAACAACATCATATGACATGCCGTTATAACGAAATGTAGCAGAAAGTTCTAGAAAACTAGATAAATGTAAATAGGGATCCACCGAAGAAGTTCCCCCAAACTGGTTGTTCTGCACAAGTTGGATAATCACATGATTTATTTCAAATGAATTAGCTTCTATGATAGGATTTAGTTTACTTGAGTGAATTTCATCTGTCGTAGGATTTACGTAATTCCTCAATGAAGTATGATGATTTTTCAAGTTATTATCTTGAATGTTTTCCATTTCCATTTCTTATTTTTCGAGTCCTTTATGTATTTTTATTTATTTTATTTTTTTCAAACTTGGGATCATAAGGCATAAGTCTTGCAGATCCTTTGTTTTGCATACATAACACAACAAACAATACATTAACAATTAAACAAATAATAGATGAAATATATTCAACACAACAAACCATTTTCACGAAGACCTTATTTTTCACACAAACAATTTTTTTCTTCTTTTTTCACAACACTTTTTCATATAAAAACACTTTTCACACAAAAATAGTTTTTATGACACTAGGGTTTTCCAAGTCTAAGCCTAATTACTTCAACTAAAATTCTCCTAAATTTCTTACCTAAACTTCCCCGACAACAACACCAAAAACTTGACGCGACTTTTTTATATATAAGAATTTATGACCTCAGATTTATATATTTATAATGATTTTGTAAAGTCACAATTTCAAATGCAAGTATACGTATCGAATCAAGTAATACAGGGCTCTAATGGAGTACCGTTTATCGATCCCACAGGGAAGCGAGGTAAGAGGTTCTTAGTCAAATTCTAGTCTACTACTAACAACCTTAGTTTGGAAGGGTGATATAAGTGATTTTTCTAACAACTACTCCTAAATGCAGATGCTTTTATGTAAGAATAATAACTACTCATAAATGCAGATATTAATACTAAAGATAACCCTTTTTGAGGAAATTGGTTTGGTGAATTTTGAGATAATTAAATCTGCTATTCTTATGTAATGAATTGGATAAAGTTTAGTAATAAGATGCATTAAATATTGTATGTGCCAAATAGGAGCAATCCTATTATTTGCCCTCAAAAGAGTACCCCCTCTTCCAAGCATGTAAAGAGCATTGACATATCCTAAGTTTTGTCACTAAATCTAAGGCTAGGCTAGAAGGATACCTACTATCACTATGGAGGTCCCACTCACCATTCACCTGAAGGTTAACCTTCGAGTTTAGTTACTAATCTTAGGACCAAATTGGGGATCTCAGCCTGTCACCCTGAAACCTCAAATTTTACGCCCATGAAACCATATTTCCCTATTTATTTGCACTCAATCCCCATGAACTACGCAACTCATTCATGGACATTGAATGTGGTTCCACTTTGTTGAGAATTACACCACCCTTTTGGGACAATGCAATTACAACGAATTTTAACAATACAACGGGCCTTTTTTGTAATATAAATGAAGTGCAAGTTAAAACCATCACATTTATAATTAAAACATCTTTTAGAAAGCATCCCAATATCTT
This sequence comes from Papilionanthe hookeriana x Papilionanthe teres, assembly GCA_022702705.1. Classification (NCBI taxonomy): domain Eukaryota; kingdom Viridiplantae; phylum Streptophyta; class Magnoliopsida; order Asparagales; family Orchidaceae; genus Papilionanthe; species Papilionanthe hookeriana x Papilionanthe teres. Next base: position 40,239,972 of record CM040426.1, on the reverse strand, counting down.
AAACATGAATCCTACTAATTACAAAAGAAAAGTAGAATGAAAACAATGGCATAAACTTCTTATGCCACTATTTCCAAACAAGAAGGAAGAGTAAGAGAGAGGCATCACAAAGCACGAAGAAAATACAACGAAAAACTTCATTTCAAAGCAAATCCCCAGAATAAGTGTTTACAAAATCATAAGATAATGAAAAGCACAATACTTAGCTTTTCCTCTTGAAAGAAAGATGAAAATCTCTCCCACAAAGTCTCCCGCGGATCCATGCAATGCTAGAACATTCCCTTACAGATTCTCTCAAAATTCCCTCACCAATCTCTCCAAAAAGGTAGAAATTTACATTTCTACTCCTATTCTAAGATCTCTCAACATTCTTCACGTTTTTCCTAACTTCTCCCCCTTCATTTTTGGCTTCAAATTCGGTTTAAAATAGAGTAGGGACAAATTTCCCAAGAGGTGCATGAAGAAACTCTCCAAAAGCGTCCAGATTCGATGTATTTGGCAAAAAACCGCCCAATATCGCATCTAGGCCGTCTCGGGCGACGCCGGCGCTAAATAGGTCACTGTTCGCTCCTTATTTTTTGTGGTCTCGTGCTTCTGGCGCCACCGGTGCCAGTTTGAGCGCCCCCGACGCCCACTCTGCGCAGCTCCACCATTTTGCTCAGTTTGGCTCCGTTTTAGCTCCGATTCGCCCCGTTTTAGTTGCGTTGCGTTCCTAAAAAATAGCCCTAAAAATAAGTATAAAACAACCTTTCTTTAAAGTATAATCTCATTCAAAAATATGCAAGAAGTGTAAAAGAGATTAAACATAGAAAGACTTATCAAAAGGTGCCAAGCCAAAATTTGCTTTCTTGCTCATTTTTGCTACAAATTGTACCATTTTTGCTTCATTTTGCTCCAATCATCATTTCTGTACCTAAAACTAAAAACATACAAAATACCTTCCTTTTAAAGTGTAATATCATAAAAAATGAGTAAAATTATATTGCAAAAAGCGTAGATATTTTAGGCGTGTCAATACCCCCAAAATTAACTGATACTTGTCCTCAAGTAACACTATAACTTTTAAAAATAAGATATGTTGACTTTTGGTTGTGGGTTTCAATAGAATTTCCTAAAATTTCATCTCAGAAATATTATAGTATAACATAGGAAAAATTCTAGCAAATCAACCTAGGAATAGAGCGTAAGAATATCTCATATTCAACTTAGGAATCCCAATATCTTTTGAAATAATAATAAGCTTAGGATTGTTTTTAAGTCTTTTCATTTAAAAGGATTCAAGCGAAACCACTTTTTGATTAGCCTTTTCCTCAAGCTTCTCCTCACTTATTTTCTTTTCTTTTTTTTCTTTCGAGATCATTTCTAATCCCATTTTCTTTCACTCCTTTTTTTATGGGAGGATTACTATATCTGAATAGGCCTTTAATAATTTTGAATTTCACTATCCTCTCTCTAAAATCCAAAACTTAAAACTTTCCCTCTTTTTTTATAAGTGTAAGTATTAGTTCGAAAATATTTTTCAATAAAGGCTCAATTCTCATTAAGTACAAATCTAAGAATTTTAGCTTTTTAAATATTCAACTACTTTCAACCATAAATAGAAAATTCATTTTCTCAATGTTTCGTACAAAATATCCTAACTCTAGAATAGTTTCTTCACATAGGATTTTAACTAAGTTATTTTTCTAACATTTCTAAAATTGAAATTATAGTAACCTAAAGGTAACACCACATACCACAAGTCATTTTAAAAGTGATATCAAATTAAATACAGGCTACTGAGGACAAATAAATTTACATTTTAAAAATTTTTCTTCCCCCCAAACTTAAATTTTAAAATATTTTGCAAATAATTCTATAAAATGTTGCAGGAAGAAAAAGTAAAGGTTGAATGTACATACTGCTACAACATCCTATCAAATTCATATACATGTATAATCAGGATAGAATGACTGTAGGAGAAAGTAAATCTAACCTAAAACATACTTGTAATAAAATTACACTAAGATGAAGTATTTTCACATTAAAATTTTATTTTTCTTCCTACCCCCAAACTCAATTTTTAACATATATAGCATTCAGTACAGAAAATATAAGCAAGAAGAAAAATAGTTTAGAAATTCTATCTACCACAAATGTCTATCAAAACCATTTACAAGTATTGATTAGGACAAAACAATATGCAACAGATAGTAAATCTAAACTAATCATGCTAGAAAGAAATTCACTAAATAAAAGTTTAACTAGCATAGCAGGTATCAGCAAGGGAATATAAAAATGTTATTCAATTATTATATAAAATTGTAACACAAACATAAACACACATAAGATAAATGAGGTTAATTCTTCTTTTAACTCATCACATCTCACTAATTTACTTCCAATTTCTAATGGAATCACTACATTAATAAATTAGATACATTTTAAAATGATTTTATAGATTATAATCCCAAATATAAGATTATCCCTGATAAATTGATTCCTAGGCACCAATCTCAAGCATCATCTAATCCCTATAATTAAACACCTCTTACAATTATATATCGTTGTGTAAGATCATCCACAAGTTATTCATCAAATAGGTTCATGACTCCTATCAAATGAAAATAAAGTTAGAGAAAGGATGTAACAAAATATAGATGAAGTCGTCATTGTTCAAATTCATGATATCTCTTATAAAACTCAAGTTCGAATAAGACCCGAGTTATAGTGGACTCATCAATCCAACTACTACAAGAGAACATACAAGTCTAACCATAATACGAAGTTAAGGAATCACCTCACTCATGACACACAAAGATCAAATCTAACTACTAACAATCCAAACATCTACCAATCAACAATCAAACTTATCAATCCATAATGAAACATAAAGATCAAGTCAATCTTCTCTAAAGCATACACCATACAACACTAAAAATCATGACTCTCAAGCACACTAAATCAAAGCACACTGATAAATATGGGTTGCCTCCCAAAAAGAGCTTGGTGTTAACGTTGCGGGCCCGACAAATGATTCCTCCTGGATCAAAATTCCAATTAAGTAATCCTCGATCAATTGCCCAATCTTTTTCAGATCCAGTGATTCCTACAAAATCCTCAAATTGTAATTTTTCTTTCAGCTCTTCTTTTTCAGATGGATTTATATCATTTTTCCTCATATTTCTTTCTAGATCCAATATTCTTCTATTAATTTTCTGAATTTGCATATTATTATCATCCTTGAATTTGATAAGAAATGAATCTCTGTAAGATAATTCAAGATCTCCCAAATTTTGGATCAGATTCTCACTAGATAATTCAGATTCAGGATTAAATTCTTCTACGTCACTCTTCTATTTCAAGTTATCTTCCAATTCTTCTCCTTTATAATTATTAAATTTGGAGGATCTATCTTAGTTGAGGAAATATGTTTTTCTAATTTCTTAGAAATTTCTTCCAATGGTCATCCAATATCCTTATCCTCTTTTCTCAACTAAAAGTTCTTTTGAAATTTATCCTCAAATTCTCTTCCAAGTACTAGTTCAATAACTTTATCTTGTTCATCATTCAATTCAGGTTTTTCTTGTAATTGAGTTGAATATGAAGATATAAAGACTGGTGCTGTAGATGAATTTCCTAATTAGGCAGGCTTTAAATTTGTTTGGGGTACATCCATCTTAAGTTCATGAGATTTTTCAACAAATGGAATTACAAGTTCACTATTTTTTGCAGCTTCCATCATTTCACGCCTCTCTTGAACATACATACAGTCTTCTTTAGATAACATTTTCAACTCATCATGAAAATTCATTCCAACCTCATATGTTATCTTACTCTCAAAATTTTCTTGGAAATGGTCTTTACATAGATAATCAATTTCATCCATCCAAAAACATTCATCTTCTTTTCTCTCAGCTGGAAATTTCATAGTCCTCAACACATCTAAAGTGACTTCCTGACCATTAGTATTCATAATCAACTGTCCTTTTTGCACATCTATCATAGTTTGTCTAGTAACAAAGAATAGTGGTTCATTATCATTCTCTTTAGGTTTGATCTCAGTGTTGCTAGGAAGTGTTCCTTTGGGTCCATTACTACGTGAATTAACAATTTCTCTCAGTTGATTCTCTATGTTTCTAATCGCAGCATTTTGACTTTGCAACTGGTTTCCCATTTGCAATACCACTTTGTATATAGACATCTTCTTATCCTCAAATTGTTGATTAATATTAGAGTCCAGTGGATGTGAAAGCATATATCTTGTGTTACCCTGCCTATTCCAACTTCCATTAGGATTTGCATGATTGTTTTCGTATTGTTGGTTTCCACCCTCAGTAGTATGATTCCGGTTAAAATTAGGACGGTTATTCCAACATGGGTTGTAAAAGTTAGAATATGGGTTGTTTATGGTATTTAAAGTCTCATAAAATAAGTTAGAATCAATCATATGCCCTAATGAACTTTTCTCACTTACAGGGGTAAATTAAGGTTGGTTCATTCCAAATTGGTCCAACTTCCTTAATATTGTAGCAACCTGAGATGCAAGAATTGCAATCGCATATGTATCATGAACACTAGCTACATTTTTATGATTTACTCTTGCAGAGGGCCATTGAAATTCATTTGTAGCCATTTCTTCAATTAATGCATACGCTTCATCAAATGTTTTTGACATTAATGACCCACCAGCAACAGCATCAATAATAGACCTAAGGGATCCTACTAACCCATTATAAAAAGTTTGAATGATTAACCAATCTGGTAGAGCATGAGGTGGACACTTTCTTAGGAGATTCTTAAATGTTTCCCAGGCTTCGTATATTGATTCCCCTTCATACTGACAAAATGAGATAATATCGTTTCTAAGTTTAGTAGTCCTTAAAGGTGGAAAATACTTAGCTAGGAATTTCTGAGTTAACTCCTTCCAATTTTTAATAGAACCAGGTGCTATTGAGTATAACCACATTTTAGCCTTATCCCTTAGTGAGAAAGGAAAAAAAACCTTAGCCTAACAGCATCGTCTGACATGCCGTTATAACGAAATGTAGCACAAAGTACTAGAAAACTAGATAAGTGTAAATTGGGATCCTCCACCCCCAAACTGTTTGTTCTGCACAAGTTAGATAATCACGAGATTTATTTCAAATGAGTCAGCTTCTATGAAAGGATTTTGTATACTTGAGTGAATTTCATCTGTCGTAGGATTTACGTAATCCCTCAATGAAGTATGATGATTTTCCAAGTTATTATCTTGAATGTTTTCCATTTCTATTTCTTATTTTCCGAGTCATTTCTGTATTTTTATTTTTTTATTTTTTTCAAACTCGGGATCATAAGGCATAAGTCTTGCAGATCCTTTGTTTTGCATACATAACAGAACAAACAATACATTAACAATTAAACAAATAATAGATGAAATATATTCAACACAACAAAAAATTTTCACGAAGACCTTATTTTTAACACAAATAAATTTTTTTTCTTTTTTCACAACACTTTTTCATATAAAAACACTTTTCACACAAAAATAGTTTTTATGACACTACAGTTTTCCAAGTCTATGCCTAATTACTTCAACCAAAATTCTCCTAAAGTTCTTATCAAAGCTTTCCCGGCAACAACACCAAAAATTTGATGCGACTTTTTTATATGTAAGAATTTATGACCTCAGATTTATATATTTATAATGATTTTGTAAAGTCACAATTTCAAACGCAAGTATACGTATCGTATCAAGTAAAATAGGGCTCTAATGGAGTCGCGTTTATCGATCCCACAGGGAAGCGAGGTAAGAGGTTCTTAGTCAAATTCTAGTCTACTAGTAACAGCCTTAGTTTGGAAGGGTGATATAAGTGATTTTTCTAACAACTACTCATAAATGCATATGATTTTATGTAAGAATAATAACTACTCATAAATGCAAATATTAATACTGAAGATAACCCTTTTTAAGGAAATTGGTTTTGTAAATTTTGAGATAATTAAATCTACTATTCTTATGTAATGAATTAGATAAAGTTTAGGAATGAGATGCATTAAATATTGTATATGCCAAATAGGAGCAATCCTATTCTTTACCTTCAAAAGAGTACCCCCTCTTCCAAGCATTTAAAGAGCGTTGACATATCCTAAGTTTAGTCACTAAGTCTAAGGCTAGGCAAGGAGGATACCGGCTGTCACTATAGAGCTCCCACTCACCCTTCACCTTAAGGCTAACCTTCGAGTTTAGTTACTAATCTTAGGACCAAATTGGGGATTTCAACTTGTCACCTTGAAACCTCCAATTTGACACCCATGAAACCATATTTCCCTATTTATTTGCACTCAATCCCCATGAACTACACAATTCATTCATGGACATTGAATGTGGTTCCACTTTGTTGAGAATTACACCACCCTTTTGGGACAATACAATTACAACGAATTTTAACAATACAATGAGCTCTTTTTGTAATGTAAATGAAGTGCAAGTAAAAAACCATCACATTTATAATTAAAAAATCATTTAGCAAGCATCCCAATATCTTAAACATGAATCCTACAAATTGCAAAAGAAAAATGGAATGAAAACAATGGCATAAACTTCTTATGCCACTATTTTCAAACAAGAAGGAAGAGTAAGAGAGAGACATCACAAAACACGAAGAAAATACAACGACAAACTTCATTTCAAAGAAAATCCCCAGAATACAACAACAACAACAACAAAGCCTTAATCCCACTAAGTGGGGTCGGCTACATGAATCCTTTTTCTCCATTGGGTCCTATTAAGTGTCAAATTTTCATTTAATTCTAATAAATTAAGATCATTTTTTATGCAATAAGCCCAAGTTTTCCTAGGTCTCGCCTCTGCCTTTCTTAACATAAGTTGTATTTAAAACATCTACTCTCCTAATCGGATCATCGACTGGTCGACGTTTAATGTGACCAAACCATCTAAGGCGACTCTCTAATTTTATCCGTCATCTGGTGCAACTCCAACCCTTTTACGGATATATTCATTTCGCATTTTGTCTCTAAGTGTAAAGCCACTCATCCACCTAATCATTCTCATCTCGCAACACTTAACTTAACATTATGCTTCTCTTTTAAAGGCCAACATTCAGCACCATAGAGCATTGAAGGTCTCACCACCATCTTATAAAATTTTCCTTTCGATCCAAGCGGAACTTTTCTATCACACAATAGGCCGGACGCATTCCTCCACTTCAACCAACCAACCCGAATTCTACTATTAACATCCCCATCTATATCACCATCGCTTTGAACAATGGACCCGAGATATCTAAATCGTTCACACCTTTTAATAATTTGATCACCCAAAGTTACACTCGCTGTCACTAGACCTACTATTACTAAAATTACATTCCATGTATTCAGCTTTTAGTTCTACTCAAACGAAGACCTTTAGACTCCAATGTAGACCTCCATAATTCAAGTTTTTCCTGGACTTTTTCTCTTGTCTTATCCACAATGAGGATATCATCGGCAAAAAGCATACACCAAGGTACATCCTCTTGTAAATGCCCAAGTAAGACCATCCATAAATAAAGCAAAAAGATATGGGCTTAAAGCCGATCCTTGATGTAAACCAATGAAATAGTAAAATACTTGGTCAATCCTCCTTCAGTTCGAACACATGTAACAGCTCTAGTATACATATCTTTAATGACTTGAATATAAGTCATATCAACACCTTTCTTCTCAAGGACTCTCCAAAGAACATCTCTAGGAACCTTATCGTAAGCTTTTTCTAAATCAATAAAAATCAAATGTAGATCCTCCTTATTATCTCTGTACTTCTCCATCAAACCTCTCAATAAATGTATAGCTTCCATGGTAGACACTGCCCGGCATAAATCCAAATTGATTATGAGAAATCTTCGTAATACGTCTTAACCTATGTTCAATTACCCTCTCCCATAATTTTAAAGTATGACACATCAATTTAATTCCTCTATAATTTGCACACTCTTGTGCATCTCCTTTATTCTTAAAAATGGGGACCAAAATGCTCTTTCTCCACTCCTCGGGCATCCTTTTAGTTTTTAAAATAAGATTAAAAAGTTTAGTAAGCCAGAAACTCCCAAATCACCTAAACATTTCCACACTTCAATTGGGATATCATCGGGTCCTACGGACTTTCCCCCTTGGTTTTCTTTAAAGCCTCATCAACTTCTTTTTTACTAATGCGATAGTAAAAATGAAAAGTTTTATTATTGTTAACGATATTAAGATCACTAAGGTCAATCGTACTTTCAAGCATCATCATTAAAAAGTTTATCAAAATAACTCACCCACCTATGTTGAATATTTTTTTCTAAGAAAAGCACTTTTTGATTTTCATCTTTAATACACTTTACTTAGAGTTAAATCTTTACTTTTCTTTTCTCTTTGTTTGGCTAGTTTATACATATATTTTTCACCTTCCTTAGTATCTAACATGTTATAAAGATCACTAAAAGCAGAATTTTTAGCGTCACAGATTATTCTTTTACACTCCCTGCGGACCGTTTTATATTTTTCCCAGTTCTCTACGCTTTTACATTTAAACCAATTTTTATAACATAACTTCTTATATTTTATCTTTTCTTGCACATTATTATTCCACCACAAACTATTTTTATTTATAGAAACTTTTTCTTTTGATTCTCCAAGTACATCTTTAGCCACTTGTTTAATAGTATTAGTTAATTTTTCCCACATAATATTCGCGTCTTCATGAACATCCCAAATATTTAAATCTTGAATTTTACTCATAAAAATAATTTTATTTGTGTCTTTTAGGTGCCCCCATCTTATTCTACGATGTTGAATCCTAGTATTCTTTATTTTACAACTCTTCATCTTAAAATCTAGAACTAATAAACGATGTTGGGTACTTAATCGCTCACTTGGAATAACCTTACAATCCTTACAATCTCGACGATCTCTTCTTCTCATAAGAAAATAATCAATTTGTGTTTTATTAGATCTATTCTTATAAGTAATAAGATGCTCATCTCTTTTCTTGAATAAAGTATTAGTAATAATCATATCGTACGCTAAAGCAAAATCTAAAATGGTTCTACCTTCTTCATTAATCGCTCCATAACCGTAGCCGCCATGAATATTTCTGAAAATCCCCAGAATAAGTGTTTACAAAATCATAAGATAATGAAGAGCACAATACTTAGCTTTTCCTCTTGAAAGAAAGATGAAAATCTCTCCCACAAAGTCTCCCGCGGATACATGCAATGCTAGAACATTCCCTTAAAGATTCTCTCAAAATCCCCTCACCAATCTCTCCAAAAAGGTAGAAATCTATATTTCTACTCCTATTCTAAGATCTCTAAACATTCTTCAAGTTTTTCCTAACTTCTCCTCCTTCATTTTTGGCTTCAAATTCAGTTTAAAATAGAGTAGAGACGAATTTCCCCAGAGGTGCATGAAGAAACTCTCCAAAAAGCATCCAAATTCGATGTATTTGGCCAAAAACTGCCCAATATCGCATCCAGGCCGTCTCGGGCGCCGCCAACGCTGAATAGGGCACTGTTGGCGTCTTAGTTTTCGTGTTCTTGGGCTTCTGGCGCAGCCGGTGCCAGTTTGGACGCCCCCGGCGCCAACTCTGCGTAGCTCCACCATTTTGCTCCGTTTGGCTCTGTTTTAGCTCCGATTCGCCCCGTTTCAGTTGCGTTGCGTTCCTAACAAATAGCCCTAAAAAATAAACATAAAAATAATATTTTTTTAAAGTGTAATCTCATTCAAAAATATGCAAGAAGTATAAAAGAGATTAAACATAGAAAGACTTATCGAAAGGTGCCATGCCAAAATTTGCTTTCTTGCTCGTTTTTGCATCAAATTGCACCATTTTTGCTTCCTTTTGTTCCAATCATCATTTTTGTACCTAAAACTAAAAAACATACAAAATAATTTTTTTTAAAGTGTAATATCATAAAAAAATGAGTAAAATTATATAACAAAAAGCGTATATATTTTAGGCATGTCAATATCCCCAAAATTAACTGTTACTTGTCCTCAAGTAACACTATAACTTTTAAAAATAAGATATGTTGACTTTTGGTCGTGGGTTTCAATAGAATTTCTTATAATTTCATCTCAGAAATATTATAGTATAACATAGGAAAAATGCTAGCAAATCAACCTAAGAATAGAGCGTAAGAATATCTCATATTCAACTTAGGAATCCTAATTTTCTATTTACTTCAAAAGTTATTGAAACTTGTCAAACTAAAGATTCAAAGAAAGTATAAAAATAGAATTTAAGCACCTTATATATACCAATTTAACCAATATCTTTTGAAATAAGAATAAGCTTAGGATTGTTTTTAAGTCATTTCATTTAAAAAGATTCAAGTGAAACCAATTTTTGATTATGCTTCTCCTCAAGCTTCTCCTCGCTTATTTTCTTTTCTTTTTTTTTCTTTCGGGATCATTTTCAATCTCTTTTTTTTACTTTTTTTTTCTTTCGGGATCATTTTTAATCCCCTTTTTTTCACTCCTTTTTTTATGTTAGGATTACTATATCTGAATAGGCCTTTAATAATTTTGAATTTCACTATCCTCTCTCTCAAATCCAAAACTTAAAACTTTCCCTCACTTTTTGTAAGTGTAAGTATTAGTTCGAAAAAGGTTTTCAATAAAGGCTCAATTCTAATTAAATACAAATCTAAGAATTTTAGCTTTTTAAATATTCAACTCCTTTCTACCATAAATAGAAAATTAATTTTCCCAATATTTTCTACAAAATATCTTAACTCTAGAACAGTTTCTTCACATAGGATTTCAACTAAGTTATTTCTCTAACATTTCTAAAATCGAAATTATAGTAACCTAAAGGTAACACCACATACCACAAGTCATTTTAAAGGTGATATCAAATTAAATACAGGCTACTGAGGATAAATAAAGTTACATAAAAATTTTTCTTCCCCACAAACTTAAAATTTAAAATATTTTGCAATTAATTTCATAAAATGTTGCAGGAAGAAAAAGTAAAGGTTGAATGTACTTACTACTACAACATCCTATCAAATTTATATACATGCATAATCAGGATAGAATGACTGTAGGAGAAAGTAAATCTAACCTAAAACATGCTTGTAATAAAATTACACTAAGAGGAAGTATTTTCACATTAAAATTTTATTTTTCTTCCTACCCCCAAACTCAATTTTTAACATATATAGCATTCAGTACAAAAAATATAAGCAAGTAGAAAAATAGTTTAGAAATTCTATCTACCATAAATGTCTATTAAAACCATTTACAAGTATTCATTAGGACAGAACAATATGTAACAGAAAGTAAATCTAAACTAATCATGCTAGAAAGAAATTCACTAAATAAAAGTTTAACTAGCATATCAGGTATCAGCAAGGGAATATAAAAATGTTATTTAATTATTATATAAAATGTAACACAAACATAAACACACATAAGATAAATGAGGTTAATTCTTCTTTTAACTCATCGCATCTCACTAATTTACTTCCAATTTCTAATGGAATCACTACATTAATAAATTAGATACATTTTAAAATGATTTTATAGATTATAATCCCAAATATAAGATTATCCCTGATAAATTGATTCCTAGGCACCAATCTCAAGCATCATCTAATCCCTATAATTAAGCACCTCTTACAATTATATATCGTTGTGTAAGATCATCCACAAGTTATTCATCAAATAGGTTCATGACTCCTATCAAATGAAAATAAAGTTAGAGAAAGGATGTAACAAAATATAGATGAAGCTGTCATTGTTCAAATTCATGATATCTCTTATAAAACTCAAGTTCGAATAAGACCCGAGTTATAGTGGACTCATCAATCCAACTACTACAAGAGAACATACAAGTCTAACCATAATACGAAGTTAAGGAATCACCTCACTCATGACACACAAAGATCAAATCTAACTACTAACAATCCAAACATCTACCAATCAACAATCAAACTTATCAATCCATAATGAAACATAAAGATCAAGTCAATCTTCTCTAAAGCATACACCATACAACACTAAAAATCATGACTCTCAAGCACACTAAATCAAAGCACACTGATAAATATGGGTTGCCTCCCAAAAAGCGCTTGGTGTTAACGTTGCGGGCCCGACAAATGATTCCTCCTGGATCAAAATTCCAATTAAGTAATCCTCGATCAATTGCCCAATCTTTTTCAGATCCAGTGATTCCTACAAAATCCTCAAATTGTAATTTTTCTTTCAGCTCTTCTTTTTCAGATGGATTTATATCATTGTTCCTCATATTTCTTTCTAGATCCAATATTCTTCTATTGATTTTTTGAATTTGCATATTAATATCATCCTTGAAATTTATAAGAATTGGATCTCTCTAAGATAATTCAAGATCTCCCAAATTTTGGATCAAATTCTCTCTAGATAATTCAGATTCAGGATCAAATTCTTCTATGTCACTCTTCTTTTTCAAGTTATCTTCCAATTCTTCCTCTTTATAATTATTAAATGATGGATAATCCATCTTAGTTGAGGAAATAGGTCTTCCAATATCCTTATCCTCTTTTCTCAACTCAAAGTTCTTTTAAAATTTATCCTCAAATTCTCTTTCAAGTCATAGTTTAATAACTTTATCTTGTTCATCATAATTCAGGTTTTTCTTGTAATTGAGTTGAATATGAAGATATAAAGACAAGTGATGTAGATGAATTCCCTAATTAGGCGGGCTTTAAAATTGTATGGGTTACATCCATCTTAAGTTCATGAGATTTTTCAACAAATGGAATTACAAGTTCACTATTTTTTGCAGCTTCCATCATTTCACGCCTCTCTTGAACATACATACAGTCTTCTTTAGATAACTTTTTCAACTCATCATGAAAATTCATTTCGACCTCATCTGTTATTTTACTCTCAAAACTTTATTGGAAATGGTCTTTACTTAGATAATCAATTTCATCAATCCAAACACATTCATCATCTTTTCTCTCAGCTGAAAATTTCATAGTCTTCAAGACATTAAAAGTGACTTCCTGGTCATTAATATTCATAATCAACTCTCCTTTTTCCACATCTATCATAGTTTGTCCAGTAACAAGGAATAGTTGTTCATTATCGTTCTCTTTAGGTTTGATCTCAGTGTTGCTAGGAAGTGCTCCTTTGGGTCTTTTGCTAAGTGAATTAGCAATTTCTCCAAGTTGATTCTCTATGTTTCTAATCGCAGCATTTTGACTTTGCAACTGGTTTCCCATTTGCAATACCACTTTGTCTATAGACATCTTCTTATCCTCAAATTATTGATCAATTTTAGAGTATAGTGGATGTGAAATCCTATATCTTCTATTACCCTGCCTATTCCAACTTCCATTAGGATTTGCATGATTGTTTTCCCATTGTTGGTTTCCACCCTCAGTAGTATGATTCTGGTTAAAATTAGGATGGTTCTTCCAACATGGGTTGTAAAAGTTAGAATATGGGTTGTTTATGGTATTTAAAGTCTCATAAAATAAGTTAGAATCAATCATATGCCCTAATGAACTTTCATGACTTATAGGAGTAAATTGAGGTTGGTTCATTTCAAATTGGTCCAACTTCCTTGATATTGAAGCAACCTGAGATGCAAGAATTGCAATCGCATCTGTATCATGAACTCTAGCTACATTTTTATGATTTACCCTTGCAGAGGGCCATTGAAATTCATTTGTAGCTATTTGTTCAATTAATGCATACGTTTCATCAAATATTTTTGACATTAATGAACCACCAGCAGCAGCATCAATAATGGACCTAAGGGATCCTACTAACCCATTATAAAAAGTTTGAATGATTAACCAATCTGGCAGAGCATGATGTAGACACTTTCTTAGGAGTTCCTTAAATCTTTCCCAAGCTTCGTATATTGATTCCTCTTCTTACTAACAAAATGAGATAATATCGTTTCTAAGTTTAGTAGTCCTTGAAGGTGGAAAATACTTAGCTAGGAATTTTTGAGTTAACTCCTCCCAATTTTTAATAGAACCAGGTGCTAATGAGTATAACCACATTTTAGCCTTATCCCTTAGTGAGAAAGGAAAAAGCCTTAGCCTAACAGCATGGTCTAACATGTCTTATAACGAAATGTGGCACAAAGTTCTAGAAAACTAGATAAGTGTAAATAGGGATCCTCCGAAGGAGTTCCCCCAAACTGGTTGTTCTGCACAAGTTGGATAATCACAGGATTTATTTCAATCAAATCAGCTTCTACGACAGGATTTTGTATACTTGAGTGAATTTCATCTGTCGTAGGATTTACGTAATCCCTCAATGAAGTATGATGATTTTCGAAGTTATTTTCTTGAATGTTTTCCATTTCCATTTCTAATTTTTCGAGTCCATTCTGTATTTTTATTTTTTTATTTTTTTCAAACTCGGGATCATAAGGCATAAGTCTTGCAGATCCTTAGTTTTGCATACGTAACACAACAAACAATACATTAACAATTAAACAAATAATATATGAAATATATTCAACACAACAAAACATTTTCATGAACACCTTATTTTTCACACGAACAAATTTTTTTTCTTTTTCACAAAAAATTTTCATATAAAAACACTTTTCACACAAAAATAGTTTTTATGACACTGCAATTTTCTAAGTCTAAGCCTAATTACTTCAACTAAAATTCTTCTAAAGTTCTTACCGAAGCTTCCCCGACAACGGAGCCAAAAAATTGATGCGACTTTTTTATATGTAAGAATTTATGACCTCGAATTTATATATTTATAATGATTTTGTAAAGTTACAATTTCAAACGCAAGTTTACGTATCGTATCAAGTAATACAGGGCTCTAATGGAGTCCCGTTTATCGATCCCACAGGGAAGCGAGGTAAGAGGTTCTTAGTCAAATTCTAGTCTACTACTAACAACCTTAGTTTGGAAGGGTGATATAAGTGATTTTTCTAACAACTACTCCTAAATGTGAATGATTTTATGTAAGAATAATAACTACTCATAAAAGCAAATATTAATACTAAAGATAACCTTTTTTGAGGAAATTGGTTTGGTGAATTTTGAGATAATAAAATCTACTATTCTTATGTAATGAATTAGATAAAGTTTAGGAATGAGATGCATTAAATATTGTATGTGCCAAATAGGAGAAATCCTATTCTTTACCCTCAAAAGAGTAACCCCTCTTTCAAGCATGTAAAGAACATTGACATATCCTAATTTTAGTCACAAAATCTAAGGCTAGGCTGGGAGGATACCGGCTGTCACTACGGAGCTCCCACTCACCCTTCACCTGAAGGTTAACCTTCAAGTTTAGTTACTAATCTTAGGTCCAAATTGGGGATCTCAGCCTATCACTCTGAAACCTCCAATTTGACACCCATGAAACCATATTTTCCTATTTATTTTGCACTCAATCCCCATGAACTATGCAACTCATTCATGGACATTAAATGCGGTTCCACTTTGTTGAGAATTACACCACCCTTTTGTGACAATGCAATTACAATGAATTTTAACAATATGACGGGCCCTTTTTGTAATGTAAATGAAGTGCAAGTAAAAACCATCTCATTTATAATTAAAACATCTTTTAGCAAGCATCCCAATATCTTAAACATGAATCGTACTCATTGTAAAAGACAAGTGGAATGAAAGCAATGGCATAAACTTCATATGCCACTATTTTCAAACAAGAAGGAAAAGTTAGAGAGAGACATCACAAAGCACGAAGAAAATACGACGGAAAACTTCATTTCAAAACAAATCCACAAAATAAGTGTTTACAAAATCATAAGATAATGAAGAACACAATACTTGACTTTTTCCCCTTGAAAGAAAGATGAAAATCTCTCCCACAAAGTCTCCCACGGATCCATGCAATGCTAGAACATTCCCTTACAGATTCTCTCAAAATCCGCTCACCAATCTCTCCAAAAAAGTAGAAATCTACATTTCTACTCCTATTCTAAAATCTCTCAACATTCTCCACATTTTTACCAAGTTCGCCCCCTTCATTTTTGGCTTCAAATTCTGTTTAAAATAGAGTGGGGACAAATTTCCCAAGAGGTGCATGAATAAACCCTCCAAAAAGCATCCAGATTCGATGTATTTGGCCAAAAATTGCCCAATATCACATCCAGCTGTCGGCATATTTTTAGGTTGAGTGTTGTATTTTTTTTTTAAAAGGGGTCGCCTACAGAAGTTGTCGGCGAATTTTAAATTTAATTTAAATATAGATATAATTTAGAAAGTAGTATTTGATTTTGAAAATAATTTTAAATTTGAAGATTTTAAGATATGAAATCAAACCGATCTCACATCCCAAATAGTTTATATAAACGAGCACCGCATCACAAACCGTGTATCTATCCCTAAGGATAGACACATCGCTTGATGGTGGGGCTCGGTTAAATAAACTAGAAGATTTGTGACATCCGTTTGGTCTGCGAACCAATTTTATAAGCCGACAAATTCCCCTGCTTAATATGAAAACATTAAACGGTGGTTTATATTACCTAGGTTCTTTAAAATTCCCTATAAGGGCAAGCCCCTATAGTTAATTACATCTTAAGTGACAGGAATCACCTAAGAAAACTCTCGATAATAATCAATAATTCTGCTCTCAAGAATTTCAAAGTTTAAGTTTTCAAAGGATTGAATTTTTGAATCTCAATAGGAATGGATCAAGTTTGGAACATTTTATTTTGGGAATTCAAAGGAAGAAAAGTAGGAGAAATTACGGATTCGAAGTGAACTTCGATAATCTCCCGACTATCCTATTGTTTGGCTTGGATTTAGGAAAGTCCTAATGTTTATTTAATGTTTTAATCTTGCCAATTTTAATTAATTAGGGCTTATATTTATATGATAGAATCATACAAATAAATCTGGAAGATATGAGGGTTTATGTCGTATCGACGACTACCTCGGAATCCTAAGACCGGTTAGGGCTTAATTTGCAATGCAAATGCCTAACGAAGAGTTGAGGATTTATGTTGCACTAGTGCAAACTACCTCGAAGTCCTATGGCTTTGTTGTTTAATTCTAGGAAAGTTTTACCGAAGTGGGTTCAAGTTTTGTCGACGACGATGGCCGTGTCGCCCACCATGCTCCGAGCTCCTTGTTGTTGCAGAGGTTTAGTTTTAGAAATCATAAATCGTGGGATGAGAAAAGTGTTTTGGTTTAGAGAAGTCTTAATTTCCAAGTGTTTTTTGTGTTTTAATTAAAACATATCTTAAAGTTGATTATAACAACACCGGTTAAGATCCCACGGTTCCATCCTTCCGGCATCATTATTTTTATCGGATTCACTTAGTCCAGATGAATTTGCTAAACTCAACCGAATGAGTTCCACACTTTCATTTAGACCGTGGGAAATCCCGTTAGCAACACGTAGGTTACATCATCCGAGGTATTCCCGATCATCCAACAGGACGTTTTAATTCGGCTGTAATTGTAGTTTTGTGTTCCGTTTGTGATTAAATTTTGAGTTGCTTTATATTTTGAAATGTTGTGGCGGTGAATTTTATCTTGCAATGACTTTTAACTTAGTTTTGGTTTCAGCTTTAGGGACTATCCTAAAGGTGTGGGTTTTCATGCAATGAGTTGTTTTATCATGCAAGAAAAGTAAAGTGCATTCGCAATAAAGTAAATTGCAAGAAAGTAAATTGCAGTGAAAGTAAATCGCGATAAAATAAAAGCGTACCTGGAGGGTCTTCCCGTCATTCCAGTCGCACTTAAAACACGATTAGAACATTTAAGCAAGTTCCTAGGTAAAGCTAAGGTAAGGGTTATGGTTTTCTACCAAATTCCTAATCCTATAACTAGTCATTTCCTATGACGTCTAGGTTCCTTGTGTTTTCGATTTGAAGACGATTTTCTTCATCAAAGAACAACTAAGTTCAATTGTTCTTATAAATATCCTATCATATTGAGGAAGTGCTTAAGAAGAATCTTAAACATCTTTTCAATATTTCTAGGATTGTTTTAAGTCCAAATGAATTTAATTATGTAAATGAATCGATCGTCCGAGGTTTTCAAGTTTTGTTAACTTGCTCAGGTGAACTAGGATATTTGAATGTCCTATAATCGAGGTAACATTTCATTTAATATTCGTTTAGGAGTTATGATAACTAAAGCTTTTGAGGGTAAATCGGTGTTCAAATAGTTTGTGATTTAGCTTAATTTCAATCGAAGGGTTTAAATTTGGAATAGTTGTTCAAGTTATTTTAGGCTTATTTCTTTATGTCTTAGGTGATGTTATTTAATTCAACTTAATTTAATTTAATTTAATTTAATTTAATTTAATTTAATTCAATTTAATTCAATTTAGTTTGATTTGATGTTACATTAAATTAATTTGATTTAATTTAATTTTTTTAATTTAATTTGATTTAATTTAATTTAATTTAATTTAATTAATTTAATTTAATTTAATTTTTAATTTAATTTAATTTAATTTAATTTAATTTTTAATTTAATTTAATTTTTAATTTAATTTTTTAATTTGATTTAATTTGATTTAATTTTTTTAATTTAATTTTATTCATTTTAATCTTAATTAAAATTTTAAAAGAGTTCAATAATTTAATTTTAGTTTAATGATTAAGTCTTTTAATGTTTTAAATTTGAATTATCATTTTAATTAGGAATTAAACATTAATGAAACGATTAATTTAGGGATTTTTTAAATTAAAGAATAAATCTCCTCCTAATAATATCCCTATTTTAATAATTCCAATTTTATTATTCTTCCAAATTTAATCAATTATTTAATTAAAGTTTAATCATTTTAAATTGCTTAATGGGTTTCTACCCTTCAATTATTAAATTTCAATCATCCAAATCAGATTAGGATCAAATATTTTACTTGTTAATTTTTTATTAAACCTAAAGTTTTAATTAAGGATTAAAAAAATTTAATTACCACTTTACCCTTTAAGCTTAATAATTTCATAACTCACTAAATTGAACTCAAATGAACTTAAAATTTTTATGTGACTTCACTCATATGTCAATAAAGACATGAGAGGAGAAAATGTGATTTTTCTGTATTTAATTTATTTATATAATTATTTTTGGTAGAAAATAGAGATTTCCAAGGAAAATTTAATAACATGACCAAGGGAAAGTTTCTGTCCTTAAGAAAATTAGGGGACATTCCTAATGACCAGGGGACCACTTGGACCAATTTTAGTGATTTTTTGAATTATATTATTTTTATTATAAATATTTTAAGTTCTGAAGTGTTAATTAATTTAAAAATAAAATAAATGTTGAAAAATGAATTTTATGTTTTTCAAAAATCTCTCTGATATCAAGGAAATCAGAGAAGAAAATTTTGCAATTTTCTGATTTTTCTATGATTTATTAAAATTATTTTAGTGAAAATGCTAGAAAATACATTTTTTTAATTTTAAAATTACCCTAGAGCTTTAAAAATTAATATCTCACCAAATAGGCCTAAGAAAAATATGGGGTTTGTTCCTAAGTGATTAAAATTCAAAATGTGACATTTTGGTGAATTTTATTATTTTTGTGATTTTTATTATTTTTTAATTATTAAAAATATTAAAATAATATTAAAAATCAACTTTTTTAGAAAATTGAAATTTTAATTTTCTTAAATTCCCCTGATATCAGAGAGGTTCCAAAACCAATTTGGTGAATTTTTGAAAGATATTTTGAAAGTTATGAATTTTTAAAGTTTAAAATGACTAAATGGCTTAATCAACCCAATTAATAGGGCTAACCAAGTCCAATTGACCTCAAATTTTTATGGTGGGTTCTTCTGACCCTAAAGGTCAATGGAGAATTGATTTGAAGTCAATTTGATGTATGATTAGCTCTAATTAATTAGAGACCTATTTTGAGTGTTTAAGCCAATTAGGGTTGTCTAAAATGAACTAACTCAAAACCTATTTTTCCTAGGGTTCTCTGGTCATAAGGAACATCACCAAATTTTGCTAGAATTTATTTCACAACATGCTATTTATTGGAATTAAAATACTCAAAACAGTGACATGAATTTGAAAAATCAATAACTCTTCATAGGGATGACCTCGACTTTGGAAAATTCAGGGAATGTTCCCAAATTCGGAGGCTTCAAAAGCCCTATGGTCTCATGCCATGGTGAATTGTATACATGCATGGAGAATTAAATGTATGCGAGAGAGTAAATAAATTATTAAAGATAAAATACTTGATGAAATTAAATGATTTCTTTTCCACATTATTCTCCTCTCGTTCACTCGAGCAAGAGGGTATTTTTATTTTATTTTTCCGATTTTCCTACACAAAGTTATGAATTTTTAAAGTTTCGATATTTAATAAATACATTAAATACCCTATTTATCTACTTATCCACGCGGCGCCGGCGAAACATTGGCGGCTCCGAAGGGGTACGTGTCGCGCCGTGATCGGGCGCCGCCATCCGAGTCGGCCGTCCCGGGCCCGCCGTATCGTTCCGTCTCCTCATCCGGCGCGATCCCGGCCGTCCGTCCGCCCGTGTATTAAATGGACGGCATCCGTTCATCGTCCCCAAGTGTCCTCACCCGAGAGCCGTCCACACTAAATCCCTAATATCTCACTCGATACTCAATGGATTTTCATGTTCTTATGCTCTATGGATTCGTCTCGAAGAGACGAACACATCTATACTGGTTATCATGCATCGAAATTAAAGCATTTGAAATGGAGAATCTCCGAAGCTCGGGATGAAGAATTAGCTCATACCTTTGCTCGGAGAAGTGTGGCTTCGATCCGAGAGTTGTTGCACCTTCGATTGGATCCTAGCAAGCTCCGGATGAAGTCTCCCGGTCCAGTGAATTGTCTAGGTTGGACTTCGACCACGCACCGATCACAAAGCTTGGAGGCCGGAGCAACCTGGGTGGCCCGGAGATGGGGCTTTGTCTGGTGGACACCTTCCCTTGGTCCGAGTGAAGGTGTAGAACCAATCAATTTGGGGATTGGCTCACTGTGGAGAAGTGTCCCGGTTTTGGGTGGAATTTCGGTTGGGAAATCGAGTTTTATCAGTGGGGATTAGGGCAAATCGACACCTGGGATCAACCGCTCTAAGGGTGGAGAAGGGTCCGGAACAATTTTGGCGAGTTTCGGCAAGGTTTGTGCAACTCTCCTCTCATGGCCGTGAGGGGGTCGGGTTTAAATAGAGGTGGTCGGAGAGCCTCCCAGGGATGGCCAAGGGTTGGGATCAGCTGCTCTGGTCATGGGAAGAACAGCCATGGTGGCCATTGGGCATGGGGCAGCTCAGCAAGGTGGAATTCCAAAGTTGGCTCACATGTGAGCTCTCGGGTATGGTGTTTTCCGGCGATCCAGGCGGGCCGGCCAGCGAGCATGGGTCACCATCTTGACCGGGGAGGTCGGGGCTCGGCAATGGTGAAGTCAATCGGGCTTGGACATGTGTAAAGTGTTTGGATTAAAATGGTATGGGGGAGAGGCCACTTTGGCTTGAAATTGGTCAACCCATCCATTTGGGCTAGGTGCACCACCCAAGGCTTTGTTTAGGCTGAATAGAAAGTGATTTAGGTCAGCTTAATCAGTGGGGAATGGTCACCTTCCAAGTACAATTAAGCTTAAGCAAGATTTAGTGGAATCATGGGAGTGGTTAATCACCTTTAGGAATTAAGGAAAGAGTCTCCTCCTTTTGCCCAAAATGGCATGGTGACATGTAAAGAGGCTCTCATGGCTTCCATGTGGCTCATGCATGGCTTCATGGCTCACCTTTGGCTCGGGAAAAGCTTCGGTCAATTTCATAAAAAAAAGATTTAAGAAAATTTTGATATTTTGATGGGAATTTGTATGGGGCTTGATTTGGAATTGTTTAATTGATGACTTTGGAACTTAGGGACAATTTTGATTAAATGGATGATGAGGGGAAGTGCCATGTGGGTTTTGGATGAATTTGGGCTTTTGAATTTGAAAGAAGTGGGCTTTTAGGAAAGTTTAAGGGGAAATGGAAGGAAATTAAAAATTTGGAAAATGGAAGATTAGGTGAATGTAAGTGGAATAAAATCATTTTGGTTGAGCCATGAAGGGATATCAAGCCCACATGAGCCATGAAGGGACTCATTTGAGGCATTCACTATATTGTTCCTAACCCTCTTAGCCAAAGGCTTAGGGGTTAAGGACCATCCATGTGAATCACCTACATGAGTCAGGAGGTCAAGTCGGGTATGGGTGTGTTTTTAGGAAGTGTGTGAAAGTGTAGTGTATAGGTGTAATGTGTGTGTAAGTCAACCCTTCACTGCACTGGGCCACCTGTGGCAATCCTAAGGCCAAAGAGTCCTATAGGAACTCATCTTTTAAACTTCCACATTTGATCTCAACCCTCTAGGTGATTAGGGGTCTACAATCAAGTTTGTGGAGTTTGCAGGGAGTTAAGAAGTGGTTTGAAATTCTAGATGGTGGATCCCAATTCTAGTCCTCTAAGATAGTCAAAGGAAAAGCCTAAGGCTAGATCCTAAGCACTAAAAGAAGAAGGGAAGACCTCATCAAAAATGAGGTCAACACCAGCCAGTCTCAGGGGCCACCAGCGCTGAATAGAGCACTGTCGTGGTCTCAGGCTTGCGCCCCCCGGCGTCCACTCTGCGCAGCTCCACCATTTTGCTAAGTTTAGCTTCGTTTTAGCTCTGATTCGCCTCGTTTCAATTGCGTTGTGTTCCTAACAAATAGCCCTGCAGAGTAAGCATAAAAATAAACTTTCTTTAAAGTGTAATATCATTCAAAAGTATGCAAAAAGTGTAAAAGAGATTAAACATAGAAAGACTTATCGAAAGGTGTCAAGATAAAATTTGCTTTCTTGCTCGTTTTTGCTCCAAATTGCACCATTTTTGCTTCCTTTTGCTCTAATTATCTTTTTTGTACCTAAAACCAAAAAAACATACAAAATACCTTCCTTTTAAATGTAATATCATAAAGAATGAGTAAAATTATATAGCAAAAAGCGTATATATTTTAGGCGTGTCACCATGTACGAATAATGAAGCTGAGTATGAAGCACTCATAACTGGCCTAGAACTGGCAATAAATATGGACATAAAAAATATCAACATCTATGGTGATTCCCAACTGATTATTAATCAGATAGCAGGAAAATATAAAATTTTGAAAATACGACTGGAGCAATATGTTGATTACATTATGGAGTTACTGCAACAAATTTCATGTAACATTTTTCATGTTCCAAGACAAGATAATTCCTTGGCAGATGCTCTAGAAAAACTCGCAAAAGAGT
This sequence comes from Papilionanthe hookeriana x Papilionanthe teres, assembly GCA_022702705.1. NCBI lineage: Eukaryota > Viridiplantae > Streptophyta > Magnoliopsida > Asparagales > Orchidaceae > Papilionanthe > Papilionanthe hookeriana x Papilionanthe teres. Next base: position 40,216,758 of record CM040426.1, on the reverse strand, counting down.
TTACTTATCCTAAGGGGAATCATATTTCAATATCTGTGAAAGGAAAACGAGTTTTATCTTGAATTGACATTACTAATTTGGACAAAAAGAAAGTAAATGTGACAGTATTGGTTGCCAACAAATAAGAGAACAATGATTGGTGACAACCGATCATTGAATATTTACGAACAAGAACATTACCTGATAACAATTCCTCCACAGTTCAAATCAAACAAAGAGCATTATCTTATGCTTTGATAGATGATGTTCTTTATCGATGATCCTTTCAACAAATGTGGCTAAGATGTTTGAGTCAATCTGAGTCACAAGAACTTGTCAAAGAAGCTCATTCAGGATTATGTGGTGCACACCAGTCTAGGCCCAAAATGAAAATGAAAATAAAAAGAATGGGGTACTATTGGCCATCAATGATGAATGACTGCCTTGAAATAGCAAGGAAATGTCATTAATGTCAAGTTCATGGAGTGGTTCTACATCAACCAACAAATGTATTACATCCGACAATTGCATCATGGTCGTTTGAATGTTGGGGCACAGATATTGTAGGCTCTATAGACCCTCCGTCAACTAAAGGAAATAGGTTTATATTAGCGGCCATTGATCACTTCTCAAAATGGGTAAAAGCCGCACCACTTAGAGACGTTAAAGCAGATCAAGTTCTTCACTTCCTCAAAACACAAATTGTTTATAAATTCGGAGTTCCTCGAAGAATTATCTCAGACAACAGATTAGCCTTTAAAAACACAAAAATAAACAATTTTGTTCAAAGACATGGAATAGATTGGCGATATTTGAAAATTTATTATCTAAAGGCCAATGGTTTAGGTGAGGAATTTAATAAAACATTGGTCCGAATTGTAAAAAAAACATTAACTAGCAATCCAAGACAATGGCATGAAAAATTAATTGAATCGTTATGGGCTTATAGAACTACATACTGAACACCAACACGGTCGACACCATTTTCTTTGGTATATGGTTCTGATGTCATACTTCCTTTAGAAATTCAACTTCCTTCTCTTAGGATTGCAGTTACGAAAAAATTCACTGAAGAGGAAAACACAAAATTATGTCTTGAAGAACTAGAAAATCTAGAGGGTAAATGACTTCAGGCTCAACAAAATCTGGAATTATACCAAGCAAAAATGGTACGAGCCCACAACAAATTGGTTCATCCTAGGACATTTCAAATCGGAGTTCTGGTCTCAGTACTCCGAAGATCTATTCTTGCCCACAAAAAAATAGCTGGGAAATTTGAACCAATGTGGGAGGGCCCTTACGTAATTGAAAAGACTTATTTAGAAGGATCTTATCAATTGGTTGACTATATTGGTGACAGAATTTTTCCCCCGATTAATGGGTATTTCTTGAAGAAATACTATGCAACCTAAAAATAATGACTTGTTTATGAACTGGATAAATAATAAAATTTTTCTTTTGCCTTATTGTGCAAATTTGAATTCGTTCCTTGAAATTTCCTTCTTGCTTATTAAGTGTATATTTATGAGCATAATTTTGAAAATGAAATGTAATCTGACATATAACCCTGCCACTTACAGGAAAAATGTCTGACAATAGATTATACTTGAGCTTCAAAAATGACATGTCTTTTGCAATGGACCGCCAATATTTCGACAAAGGCGCAAGGATCCATTTCACCTACATGTTGAATCGATATACCATGGGTCGTTAATGTACATGGTTCATCAGGATGAAGTCATGGGAAAAGAACCTATGATAGCGTTCATGATTCGTGAGCAATACAATCTTGAGTTTTTAGTAGAAGAATCTGATGATAAAGTCAATGATGAAAAATTGAAATCGATGGTGACGACAACAATCTAGGAAATTACAGAAACTCCTGCAGTAGCCATTGAAAGAGTGGCAACAGGACTCACTCGTACACAAAGGAAAAATAGAAATAAATGTATGAAAAGACAAGAAGAAAAACAACCACAAAATAAGAAACATAAGGGAAATAATTTTGATCAGTTTAAATCTTCCGCCCTTAAGGCTCCATTAGAAGAAGCTCATCGTGACCTGGAAATGCTAGACTTGGAGCCTAAAAGGGACGATTGGTTTAAAGAAACAACTCCCGTTCCATCTTCATATGTACCGGCTCTGGACTTGAAAGTGCCAAAGACAAAAATCAACAGGAAGGACATTTCTAAAGAACAAATTCGATGAATACGGGCCATCGAAAGGCGAGTCTTCAAACAGTTCAAACATATTAATGGGCGAACGATTAATATCCTTGATGGGATTAAATTTTCACTAATATATTTGATGAATACGGGTAGGCGACCATCATTGATTACGTCATGAAAGTTTGAGATCTAGGCCGGGTTGGACGCCCCAGAAGGAGAACCTACTTTGAGCCAAATAAGTGGATACGTGGTAAGGGAAGGTTGACGATACAATACGGATGTTGCTATAATTACGCTGTAGATAATGAAGGGAATCCACCAGGAATCTTACGACATGAGCAAGTGGATCCACTCCCTACCGTAATCATACAAATTATCAAACGACTTGTTACTTAGGGAGTCATATTAGCAAGTTGCATACCTGACGGTTGTATCATCAATATCTACACCAAGAGAGACTGCATCCCGCCTCACATTGATAGTCATGACTTTGAAAGGCCGTTCTACACGGTGTCTTTAATGAATCGCTACTCTATTATTTTTGGAAGAGAAATACAAATCCTAGGACCAGGGGAATTTGCAGTGACATTCCGAGCTCTTTTGTCACGAGGATCAGTACTTCTGTTACAAGGAAACGGTGACAACGTGGTAAAACACCGTATGCCCAGTGTTAATAGACCTCGCATTTCGATAACTCTGCGTCGAATGCAACCAGATAAACGGCCCATCGGATATCGGGCTATCCCAGAGTTGGAAGGGTTAAAACCTTTTGAGTTACCTTGTCCCCGTAAATATCTAAACACCTAAGACATTTATGACAGACGTTGTTTTGGAGTGTTAAATGTTTATGGTTGGTCTAGTAATATCAAAGGTTATGATAACAATAGAAAGATGACGTGATAGTTTCTAAAAAGAAATATATCGACAGTTTGTAGTAGGTGTGCTGTGTACATATACATCTACTGTTGACTTTTGATATGTATCGTTGACTTTTGTTCCCAAGGATATGTACTGTTTGCTTTCGTTTGCAATGTACAGTTTTTATGGAAATAAAATAAAATTTTGAGAAATTTTCTCCTGTTGTCTGTGATACGCTGGCGGGTCCTAAAATACTTAAAATACATACACCAACAAAATAAAATAAATCTCCATAAAATTTAACATAGATGTTATGTTTGAATCTTTGAAATGAATCCCCAGTGGGTGTACTCTAATTCATGAGTTTGCCAATCTCTCTTTAGCTATGGATATAATCTTGAGATAGGATGTAAGTTGTATAACATTCCTTCTCAAAACCGATATCTGACATTTTTAAGAAAAGTACGACATATACTTTTTCCCTAGCTATGGATATAAGACCCCTCTCCTGACATGGGAAAATGGCATTCCATTAGCTATAATTTTGAGATAGGACGTAAGTCGTATAGCGTTCCTTTTCAGGACTGACATTTGACGTTTCGAGAGAAAGTAGGACATATACTCTCTCTCTACGGTTATTGGATATAAGTCCTTTCCTGACACGGAAGTTATGACATTCCTCTAACTTGACATCGACATTTGGCGTTTCGAGAGAAAGTAGGACATGTACTTTCTCTCTACGGTTATTGGATATAAGTCCTTTCCTGACACAGAAGTTATGACATTCCTCTAACTTGACATCGACATTTGACATTTCGAGAGAAAGTAGGACATATACTCTCTCTCTACGGTTATTGGATATAAGTCCTTTCCTGACACGGAAGTTATGACATTCCTCTAACTTGACATCGACATTTGACATTTCGAGAGAAAGTTAGGACATGTACTCTCTCTCTATATGGTTATTGGATATAAGTACTTTCCTGACACGAAAGTTATGGCATTCCTCTAACTTGACATTGACATTTGACATTTCGAGAGAAAGTAAGGACATATACTCTCTCTCTAAGGTTATCAGATATAAATCCTTTCCTGACACGAAAGTTATGGTTTTCCTCTAACTTGAGATTGACATATGACATTTCTGAAAAATGGAACTTAACATCCATTTTCTCTCTCCAGTTATTGGATATAAGACCCCTCTCCTGACACAGAAAAATGGCATTCCATTAGCTATAATTCTAAAATAGGATGTAAGTCTTATAGCGTTCCTTCTCAGGACCAACATTTGACTTTTCGAGAGAAAGTAGGACATATACTCTCTCTCTACGATTATTGGATATGAGTCCATTCCTGACACGAAAGTTATGGAATTCCTCTAACTTAACATCGACATTTGACGTTTCGAGAGAAAGTAGGACATATACTCTCTCTCTATGGTTATTGGATATAAGTCCTTTCCTGACACGGAAGTTATGGCATTCCTCTAACTTGACATCGACATTTAATATTTCAAGAGAAAGTAAGGACATATACTCTCTCTCTCTCTATAGTTCTTGGATATAAGTCCTTTCCTGACACGGAAGTTATGCATTCCTCTAACTTGATATTGACATTTGACATATTGAGAGAAATTAATGACATATACTCTCTCTCTACGGTTATCGGATATAAATCCTTTCCGGACACAAAAGTTATGGTTTTCCTCTAACTTGACATTGACATCTAACTTTTTTGAAAAATAAAACTTAAAATCCATTTTCTCTCTCCATTTATTGGATATAAGACCTTCATAACATTGAATGATGGCAATCCCATAACTCTTTCTTTGAGAAAGGATGTAAGCCGCATAGCATTCTTTCTCAAAATTGACAAACTGATATTTGACATTTTATGACATTCATTTACTGACATAAAATAACTTTCTGACAAATTGACAGACATGACATCCAGACAGTATCGGTCAACGCCAATATGTGCGACATATTTTTACAGTATCCCACACATATTGGGGGCCCATTTGTTGACCTCACTTTTGTGAGGGTCACTTACCAGGCACATTAAGATAGGAAGTCTACCTATATTGACCTCTTAAAAATTTAGTAAGAGACAATAGACCCTGAGACCTGGGGTGAAATCAATTCAAGACATTTTGACCAACCATTGACTTAATAAGTCAAATTTTTGATAAAAAAATTCAATATTGGTCAAAGCAGTTAATTTTTAACCCAAAGAACAATTACTGACCTAACTGATCAACTTTTGACCCAAAAAAATCAACTTTGGTCAAATTGGTCAATTTTGGACCCAATGACCAACCATTGACCACCAAGTCAATCAAGACACTAAGATGGTTAAATATGACTCATTTGACCATTTTAAGACATCACATGACCATTAAGACAACTTTGGGCAACCCTTGACCTAGATAGGTCAATTTAGTCAAAAATGGTCAACCCATGCTCCTTGACCCTAAAACTGACTTCAAAGACAGACATTGACATTATCAATTTGACATTGATTAAAGTCAAAAAAAATTAATTCAAAAGTCACCACATTGACCTTTGGATTGTCCTCAACCCTCAAATTGGGTCAACGTGACCTATTTGAACCCTAAAATGACAAAACCATTCATTTTGTAACCAAATCAATCATGACAAGATTGAAAAGGTTACTTTGGACACCCTTGGGCTAAAATTGACCAACTTGGGTTAGATTGAGTCAACCTGGGTCCACATTGGTCAACCATGGTGAATATTCCTCAAATTTGGTCAAAATATCCAATTTTAAACAAAAAATAATAAAAATGATACAATTAATGAAATAATTAATTTAAATTATTTTGATTAATTAAAATGACTAAAAATATAATTCTCAATATTTTAATTAATTAAAAGTGGAAATTTAATTAAAAGGATATAAAATGACAAAATACACCATTTTGAACTAAAATAATATAAATTAATCAAATAATTAATTGTAAAATTATTTTTGATTAATTTATTGATCAATAATATAATTTCCAAAATTTTAATTAATTAATAATTAATTAAAATGGAAATATCATTAAAAGACATGAAATGAGACCAAATTTAATTTGTTACCAAAAATGGCATAAAATTAATTAAAATAATTAATATAAAAATTATTTTGATTAATTAATTGGTTAATAAAATAATTTTCAACAATTTTAATTAATGACATAATTAATTAAAGTGGAAATTAAAATAAAAAGGCCATAAAATGAAAATTGACCCATGACATCACAAATGACTTAAAAATTCCCATAATTTGTTTTAAATCAAAAATAAATTACGGAGGGTCACTAATGGGTCACCCATGACCCATTAAACCCATCATGACATAAAAGCCATTGGATAAACCCTAGGTTAACCATGGTTAACCCTTGAATTAAAAATTTGAAAAATAAGGGCTTACATGGCATTCCCTCACTTAATCAAGAAATGATTTGGCAAAAGGATGGTGGTTTCCCATCATTGAGTCATTCCACACCTTAGGGACATCCAATGGAGAGGGATAATGGCTTGGATCAAGGCTTTACCATGGTTGAGCACCACTTATGCATGAAATGACTCACATTGTTTATTTGGCACAATTCCATCAAATGAATTCAAAATGACTGTAAAATTTATGTGAGGGAGGTTCTACTAAACCTCATGATCAGCCTCACTCACCTCCCAAAAGATCAAATAGCAAGATTTCAAATTTAAAATTCAATCTTAAATCAAGGTGACCATGAATAAACCTCACATGAGTTTGATTTTTAAATTCCAACCCCCAATCAATTGAAGGTCGAAATCCTCTTTGGAATTGTTTATAAGGATGATAACAACTCCCTCAAATATTCCCTAGGCCAACCAAACCCAAAGCTTGCCATCTTTGGCTATAAATAGAGCATGAACTCAAAGTGAAGACATAGAGAAAGAATAGGCCATAGATGCCCAAAATTTACCCAATTCCTCTGACTCTCAACATCAAAAACGTAGTTTAGGACCTAAGCAATAAGTCGCAATTGAAATCAAATCGAACCAGCTGCCCGATCAAGCCAATTAAGCCCAACCGAGCCAACCTGAGTGTGCCCAAATTGAACATTTTGGTCTTGCACCTATATAGTCCCTATTTGAGTTAAAATTAAGTTGGGGGAAAGGCTTCATTAGGACCACAAGAGGCTGCCAAACCAGTTTGATTAAGCTCAAAGTTGCTGTGGCTAAGGTATGTAATTTTATTTTCAAAAATAATTCAAATTTTTGGTAAATCGTGCACTAAATTAATTTAAATCCCTATGATCACCATATGGATGTAATCTACATCCTTAGATGATTCCATATGTTCATAAATCACTCAATTTAGTTGAGAAATGGGCAAGATATTGAGCCTAGAAGGTCTACGGTTCATAAAAATCATGAAAGTAGCCAGATTAATTGACAGTCGTCCGTTCCCGTGTTTGGAAAAGGACGGCGGTGATCAAACTGCGTGGTATTCGGTATTCGGCCTCCACAGCAGATCATCTCGTGCATTCGATCCATACGAGGACACGTGGCAGGCTGTGAGATTTTTGGGCTAAGGTTAATTCAGTTTAACCTTTAAAAAATAAAAAATTCATAACGTTTTACAGAAAAATCACAAAAATAAAAAAATACCTCTGGAAAGAGAAAAAAGAGGAGAACAATGTGGAATAAAAATATTTAATTTTTAAGTTATATTTGATTTTTAATTAATTAATTACTTTATGGAGTAATTTGATTATTAAAAATTATTTATAACTCCAAAAATTATGAAATTTTCACCAAATCATTTTCTGATGATATTACACATCCCCTAATTTTTCTAAGGGCAGAGAAATTACTTGGGGTGGTATTTCACAATTTCTAAGCCACTTTGTAATTATTTTTTTAAAAATAATTATAAAAATTAGAAATTAAGAAAAATAAAATTGGAAAATGGTTAGAAATTTTAGGATGGAAGACAATAGCCCTAGAGCAATAATTTTTAAGTCATTAAACAATTTTAAATGACATTTTAAAATTTAGGATTAAAATTTATTATTAAATTAATAAATTTAAATCTTTAAAATCATCTTTTTATAACATAGCTTATTTTTCTTAATAGACTAAGTTCAAAATGAGTCTAGCCCACACTAGACTTATGAAAAACCTTAGTTAAGTCTAAGAGGACAAAGTAGGCCTAATTATCACCTTAATCAAACTTAAAGTCAAATTAAGCTTAATTACACCCAACTTAGCCTATTTCATAATAAGCTAAGTCAAAGCTGAGTCCAATCAAAAATAGACTTATGATAAACCCTAATTAGGTCTAAGACATCAAATTAGACTTAATTAAAACTCATTAAACCTCAAGACAATAGGTTTAATAACTCAGAAATTAAACTTAATTAAGTTTAAAGATACACTTAGCTTAATTAACCCATTAAACCTCATGACATTAGGTTTAATAACAAAAATAGACTTTAATTAAGTTTAAGGACATATTAAACTTAGTTAACTCACTAAAATACATCTAGGATTAATCAAATCCTAAAGCCTTAGGTCTGGTCAGATACAGGATAAAGTTAAACCCTAACTGACATAGGGTTTACTTGCATCCTCAGGATTAATGGGTTTAGCCGCTATAGACCCAAAGTCAAAACCCAAGTGTTGAGTCTAAACTCACATGTAAGCTAAAGTTTAACACAAATAAACATAAGTTGAATTTGGGATTCAATCCCAAATGAATTCAAATCAAACTTAGACCCTTAGGTTCAACCCATGTGAACCTAAACTTCACCAACACCTTAAATAGGTCTAAGAGACATAATAAGACTTAATTAATCATTAAACCTTAACTAAATTAGGTTTAATACAAATCAAAACCTTACTTAGGTCTAAGAGACATAATTAGACTTAATTAATCATTAAACCTTAACTAAATTAGGTTTAATACAAATTAAAACCTTAATTAGGTCTAAGAAAATAATTAGACTTAATTTGTCATTAAACCTTAATTAAATTAGGTTTAATCAAATTCTAAACCCCAATTAGGTCTAACCCATTAGACCTAATTAATTATTAAGCCTTAATCACATTAGGCTTAATCAAACCTTAAATCTTAATTAGGTCTAATCCATTAGGCCTAATTAAACTATTAAACCTTAACTAAATTAGGTTTAATCAAATTTAAACTTTAATTAGGTCTAACCCATTAGACCTAATTAACTATTAAGCCTTAATCACATTAGGCTTAATCAAAACTTAAACCCTAATTAGGTCTAATCCATTAGGCCTAATTAAACTATTAAACCTTAACTAAATTAGGTTTAATCAAACTTTGAACTCCAATTAAGACTAACCCAATTAGACTTAATTAAACATTAAGCCTTACTTAACTTGAGCTTAATCAACCATAATCAAACATAAAATTCAATTAGATCTAATCCATTAGATCTAATTAAAACTATTAAACCTTAATAAACTTAGGTTTAATCAAAACTTAAACCCTAATTAGGTCTAAACCATTAGACCTAATTAACTATTAAACCTTAACAAACTTAGGTTTAATCAAACTTTTAACTTTAATTAGGTCTAACCTATTAGAACTAATTAACCATTAAACCTTAAAAAACTTAGGTTTAATTAAACTTATACTTTAATTAGGTCTAACCATTAGACCTAATTAACCATTAAACCTTAACAAACTTAGGTTTAATCAAACTTAAAATTTAATTAGGTCTAACCCATTAGACCTAATTAAGCTATTAAACCTTACCAAACTTAGGTTTAATCAAACTTAATACCCCAATTAGGTCTAACGCATTAGAACTAATTAGTCATTAAGCCTTAACCACATTAAGCTTAATTAACCTTTATACCCCAATTGGGTCTAACTCATTAGACATAATTAACTATTAAACCTTAATTAAATTAGGTTTAATTGAATCATAAACCCTAATTAAGTCTAACTCGGATAGACTTAATTAATCATTAAACCTTAACTAAATTAGGTTTAATCAAAATTAAGTCTAACCCATTAGACCTTTTTAATCATTAAGCCTTAGTCACATTAAGTTTAATCAACCTAATCTTCTCGATTAATTCTAACCCATTAGACTTAATTAACCATTAAGTCTTACAAACATTAAGACTTAATCAATCAAATCAAACCTCAAACTAATCATAACAATTAAACCTTACCCAAATTAGGTTTAATCAACCCTAAATCAGATAACTTGATATAAACCAAACCAAACTTAAGTTCAATACATATTGAACTTAAGTCAAAACCCAGGTTCAACCTAACTTGAACCTGACTCAAAACTTAAACTAAACCTAGCTTAAGTCTAACCCATGTTATACTTAGATCAAACCCAAACTTAGGTTCAACCTGACATGAACCCAAGATAAACTTAAACTCAAACTTAGGTTCAACCTGACATGAACCCAAGTTAACCTCAAACCTAAACATAGGTTCAACTAAACATGACCCAAGTTAAAACTTAAGTTCAACAAAAAATGAACCCAAGTTAACCTCAAACCTAAACTTAGGTTCAACCTGACATGAACACAAGTTAAACTTAAACTTAAACTTAGGTTCAATCTGACATGGACCCAAGTTAAACTTAACTTGAGTCTAACTCATATTAGACTTTAAGTCAAACCTAAATCGACATAACTTTTAAGTTCGACCTAAATTGAACTTATTTTTGACATAAATATTAAGTTCGATCCAAATCGAACTTAATTCGACATTAAGTTCGACCCAAATCAGACTTAATCTCAAGTTTGATCTAAATCGAATTTAATTCTACATAAATCAAAATAAGTTTTTAAGTTTAACCAAAATCAAACTTAATACAATATAAGTTCGATCTAATTTAAACTTAACTTGACATAAAATTAAAATATAACAACATTTCAACCAAATTTGGACATCCGACAACTTTAAAACAATAGACATTCTTATAACATTATTTCTAATAATGTTTACTTTGCAGGGATAAAAACAAAACCTCGTTTAGATTTTCTTTGTATGTTATAGGGTGTGCTAACTCTATTTTGCAGGACGACAATGACGAAACAACGATAAACAAACAAACAAAACAAAACAATCAGTTTCGCTAGATTTTCTTTGCATGTTATAGGGTGTGCTAACTCTGTTTTGCAGGACGTCGACGACGAAACATAAACAAAAATAACAAAACAAAAAGACATTAAAATCATATCAAAAACATCAAAATTAGACATAGATAACAAAACACGACATGATAAGACATATTGATTAAAATAAATAAACAAGATATGAAACAGTGACATGTCAAGTCATAAAATATCAATATGACAAACAAAACTAACAAAACAAAATCAAATCTTCTTGACATTTTAGAAGATAACTTAAGACATAAAAATTGACATAATATCTCATGACAATGAGATAAACATTAGGAATAAGACATTTTATATGTTTATTTTGCTAAAAACCATTTAAAAAACAGATATTTAACATTAATCAAGAGTTTTCTTAGGCAAAACTAGAATTGTCTAGGATGTAATTAACTATAGAAGCTTGCTTCTATATGGGAAATTAAAAGAACTCAGAATAGGTTAACACCTAGAAATTAGGTTAACACCTAGAAAAATCTCTGGTTATCAGACTTGTGATTTTCCTAAAAGGATAAGAATATTCTAGAGTTCTTCTCATAAAGATATCACTTTACCTTCCCTTGATTGTCTACTTTCCTTTCTTTTACCTTTGATACAAAGGATTAAAAGATTAGGATAATTAGACTGGCGGCTCCTTGATATTTGACATAAAAACCCTGAATTGCCGACAATAGGAACGATGAGTTTTTATCGCCGACAGTGTTCATATGAACATCACTCAAATATTCATCTCTAAATAAATCATTAATATTACTCCAAGAAATATTAATATTGCTAGAAGTTACAATGACATCATCCCAACATTTCATTAAAAAATAATTTAGGCATCTTAAAGTAAATTAAGAAATACATTACAAAAGTAATATATCACTACTTGTAAGCATATCGTGCATTGTATTTTTCAATGAATTCTAGCTTATCCTTTTATATTAGTTCCAAAGCTAGGAATTCAATAACAACAGAAGCTCCTCTTGGATGCAAGTTAGTCTAATATTAGGGATTTTACAATTAAACAATCTATTATGTTTGTATTCATATAAATATTATCAAAAGATCCCACTTTCACAATAAATTGATCAACATTCATTAGTTCCCACCACATGATTTTTTCTTTATTTACTTCTTTACTTCCTTTTCTTCCTCTTATTCAGCCTGATGTAAATTTGGAGTCTTTTTTTTTTCTTCAACTATTTCTTATATTATACCTTCTCTTCCTCTTCTTATGCTCTCTATTATGAGTAGAGATTTAACTATAATTATAACTATTTATTATCTCTTTTTCATAACAGTGGCACTTATATACTCATTTTAGTTTAAGTGGTAGGAATTAGGGGTTTTTGCTCGGTAGCAAGTTCATTTGAAGTTGAAGCTTGCATCTTATTTGTTGTTGTCTGGGGATGCGGTATTGATTGAGATTTTGGCTTGTTTATTTACTATCTAGTTGACTATTCTTATTGCTCAAGAATACTTATTATGCTTGGGATGTTTTAATCTCCCTGAGTGTATCAAATATATTCGCTCGAGTCTTCATGTAGTACTTTGCACTAGGCTGTGTAGAGGCCTATGCACATGGCTTTATAGAGGAGAGTGCTCAGGGCTATGTATATGATTATGTGTAGAGCTATGCACATGATTTTATTGAGGAATATCTAAGGGAGATGGATGTTCCAATAATGAGACAACAAAAGTGGACAACCCATCTAAATAGGGAGGGGAATATCTAAAGATATTTAATGATTAGAGAAGAATACAGGCTTGAAGAACAAAGAATATTGAATTCATCATCTAGTTAAGCCGAATCTTCATAGTTATATCCCTAAAAGAATAAAAGACGTGGATAAAATAACATACAACATTGACCGTTACCCTAATTACATTAAAAAAATAAACATACATGTTAACTACATTAGTTTTTACCTGATTATGATACAAATATGAAAAATTTCACTGCATACTTATCTCCCGATGCACCTGGCTTGGACCATAGCATGATACGAGGACTTGAGTTTTGTGTAGTAAGAATCACAAGATATGTGTGCTAAAAAAAACCAAGGCTGTATAACAAGAAAAATAAAATTTTGGACAATACGGTCAAATATAATGCCAAACAACATCATATTGAAAATATCTCACCATCAATAGACTGACATAGCTACTCATGTAGCCAAAAAAATATCAAAGAACTTAAATTTTTATTACAGTATCAACTGGGTTTATTATAAACCTTCATATAACATTTGGCCAATTATAACTTACAAAATCATGTATATTTCTAGAAAAAAAAAGATACCTCGGTACTTTATAGTTATTGTATGAGAAAGGTAGGTTTGAAATAAAATAAATTTATAAATAATCTAACAAATTTATCATGTTTGCTTAAATGATTGTACTCTTTAATTTTATTTTTAAAATCTATGGAATTTAAATGGAAAAAGGCTCATTACCCCAAAAATTTCTTCTACTATATTAGGCAGCCCAACCATTAAAGTTACTAATTATGCAGTGAATTTGAGCTATTGTCCATCAAAACTGAAAAACCTGCTTCTCAGTATCCAAGCATCTAAGAAGCTACTATGTCAGTGGTACATCTTGTTCAAGTGGCGATAACCTTAGAAAATGATAAATATGTAGCCTCCTCATGATCTCTGCAATATCATCAGTGACAACTAATCCATCACAAATTGCTCTAAATGTTGATGATTTACACATGAAAATAATCCCTCTATTGGTCATTCTTTATCTAGCTAAGCAAACATTTGAAAGACAAAAGTAATTAAATAGTTCAATTACATAATAAACATGTAAAAAAATAAAATAAAATATCTTATGTCAAAGCATTGTGTACAACATGAAAGAACTAAAACAACACGTGAGTATAACTTGTTATACTGAAAAAAAAATCATGGAAATGATCAATTAACATGTTCAAAATGGTGTAAAACATAGTTGTGCTAATAAAAACTTGAGTATAACTATATTGCATAGAATAAAAATCATAGAAATAACTAATCGAATGTGTTAAAAATGATGAACAACATAGTTATACTGAAGAAAAAATTGAGTAAAATCATGTTGTACTGAACAAAGAATATCCAAATAATCAATCTGATGTGTTTAATATGGATTACAACATGATTGCACTGAAGAAAAACTTGAGTACAATCCTGTTATATTGAGAAAAAATTATGCAAATCACCAATCCAATGTATTCAACATTGTGTATAACATGTTTGTAATGAATAACATTTAGTGTTCTGAGCAAAAAACCTTCAAATAACTAATCTGATGTGCTCAAGTTATTATACAATATGATTGTATTTAAGAAACACTTGAGTACAATCATGCTGTATTGAATAAAAATCATGAAATAATAAATCCAATGTGTTTAACTTGTTGTACAACATTGTTGAACTAAAGAAAAAAATTGAGTATAACCATATTGTATGAAGTAAAAAAATCCAAATAATTAATTTAATGTGTTTAACATGGTTGTGCTGAAGCAAAAATTGAATATAACTATATTTCACCGAGCAAAAAAAAAATTCCAAAAACATAATCTAATGCATTCAACTTATTGTACAATATAGTTGTATTGAACAAAAATCATGAAAATGACCAATCTAATGTGTTCAATATGATATACAACATGGTTGTACTGAAAAAAAAAACTTAAGTATAAGTATATTGTTTTGAGAAAAAAAGAATTAAATAGACGATCTAATGCAAAAATGACGGTGTACAATGTGTTTGTACTAAAGAAAAATATCAGTGCAGTCATGTCCTTCGAAACAAGCTTCCAAATAACCATTGGATTATATTGAATTTAGAATAAGTAAAATTCATGAATGAAAAAACATAGCTTCGTCTTTAGAAGGTTTAACTTACTTGAAAAGTAGGAAAAAATAGTCTTTTCTTTTGTGCACTAAAACCGATTTCGAACCCTAGAAAAATTTTTGAACAATCAATTAAAATATTTATGTGAAATGGAATTCATATGATTAAACTATCATGTTAAATTTTTCCTCGTTACGAAAAAATCATTTTGTAACCCTAAATGTTAAGGCGTTTAATGTATAGCAAATAGTAACTGAAATGCATGAGATCTGGAAAAGCAAGATGAGGATTTGGAACACCAATGAAGATTTTGAAAATCCACACGATTTCCAACCAAACTGAATATCGATGATGTGAAAAAAGAAGAACCCTAAACCCTAAAAAATACAATAGAGTAGATCGAAGTACCAGAAAAGATATTGAAAGGCTTAGCATAGTTTTACACTATAATCCGGGTATATTATGTTACATATTTGACACATTTCAACTTTAAATTAATCCAGACGTGATATTTTCCCAATTTACTCATGCATTTAGAAGTTTGCACTAATAAAAGCCCATAAGCACGAAGTTTGCACTAATACTGATTATCAGGTTGTATGGAGGTAGGGCCCGCTTCACACCCTGTACTCCATCATTCACCTCCGAAGATGAACTGCATTTAGAGACTGGACGGAATAATTTTTCCATATGCACGATGAGAAACAAAACAGTTAGCCGTTGTGTAATTTTTTTTTTCTTTTAAGAGTGAACGATAAATTAGTAAACATACGACTGAATTTTATAATATTGAAAAAATAATCCTCTCCATCAATTAATGAGCCACAGGTCATTTCACCCCTTTTTCTCCTCTGTTTCCGTTTCTTTCTCCGCAATCTACATACACTCGCCTCCTCTTTCTCCACTATTTCTGTTTCTTCCTCCACAACCTACATACTCTCCAGCAGCGCCTCCTTCCCTCTCCATCATTGTCCCGCTTTCTCTCCCCTTCCCCTCTACACCATTGTCTTGCTTTCTCTCTATACAGCCTACATACACCCCACCACCTTTTTCTCTGTACCATTGTTTGCTTAAGGAATAATTTTTTCTTTTTCTGAAATAAGAACCAAAACAAAGTTCACTCTTAACATCAGCCTGTAGTCTCTGCTTCAAATTCAATTGTCTTTCCAGTAGTAGCAGCACACATGCTCCATACTTTGAATGCAAAACTACAGTTTGACCAAATGCCATATCTCCAAAGCCAAAGTACTAAATTAGCCCCACTGTCCTTTCCTTAACAAGCTTCTTCACCAAGGCACCTGAAAGATACACTAAGAGATAGCTACCAAAACTGCGAAGCAGAGCTTGGCCTCATGAGGAAGGAGAGTCTCTGCTGCTTCATATTGCTTCTAATTCTGCTTCGGTTCGAATGTGGCAGAGCTCATGTTGATTTGTTCGGTAGGCTTCGGAGATTGAGAGGAGGATTTGGAGATAGGTTGGGTTTCTCAGTATCGAAGGCCAGAGTGGGAGGAGATGGGCGTGAAGCAGGAGGAAGGTATGATGAGGAGAAGAGGACTGTGTACACTGGTCCTAATCCTCTGCACAACTGATCATAGCTTTTTCTTTTGGTTTTGGTTTTCTCAAACTTTGTTTTCTTTCCTTTTCGCTTCTCTTTCTTCTTAATATTATAGCTTGTAGCTCGATTAATGAAGCATTCCGGTTGACTTCACTGCATTTTGTATGCAGCAAAACTTTGATTGTTATTGCTAAGAGAAAATTCTCTTTAAGTATTCATTCATTTGATTAGCAAACTCTCATAAATAATATATGTATGTATATATATATATATATATATATATATATATATATATATATATATATATATATATATATATAATTCGGGTGTTAAAATATTAACTTATGAATAAAGTATTTGATAAATTTCCGACAAAAGTTCTAAATTTTTTTGGGGGCAGCTACTTTTATAAGTTTAATATTAGTAGGGTATTTATTATTATTTGGAAAATGCTACTAACGGAGTTATTTTTTTGAGTGCATTTTTATTTGATAATGATTAGCGCAAACAAACATGAATAATAAATAATAAGCACATATCCTATATTAATTTTATCTATTGTAGGAATAATTATATTTACAACCCTTCTATTGACAAACAGCTCATAAACAATAGACTCTTGGGAAGTCTTTTAACATGGCATATGTTTCAATTCATATTTACTCTTTCTCAATTTTGCATATGCTTCAAATTATATTTAGTCCTCAACGGTATACAAAATTTTACATCTTTCTTCTTTTTTTGCTTTGAAGCATCTCTTTGTTTTACATAATCATCCTCCAAGTTATCATGGAGAAAGATGATCTTTCACTAAAATGATCAATCTACAAGTTCAGAGTTGCAATGGAGTAAAGATAAATCTAACTTTGCATTCAATAGTTAATTCATTTTCAATGCTTTCAAATTTGTTTGCATTTGATAGATTCCAAATATTTTAGCTCCATTGGAACATTAAAACACTTAATGACTAACCAACACCTAGTGTGGCATCATAGCCAACACAAAAATTTGTTCTCCTCTTTCCTACTTCATGATCACTACAAGATCACTTTCATGATATCTTGCAACTGGTGCAGTATCTTATAACTTGATGATACCTTGTAACCTCATCGACCACCTTGATATCTGCCGATCAGATCTCGCAACACCTTCACAGCCATTATAGCACCTGAACTAAATCTCTTTACTTCATGTCCTCCATCATTGCTCCGCATTAGCAACAGCCTTACTAACTTTTGACGCCCCACTTTTATAGTTATATTATTTTCTTCCAACTTAACATAATGAGTTGATTACTTAAATTCACCTTACAATTAACCAAATATCATCTAAAAATCTTTGATGCTAACTATTTTTTCTTGTTATTTCTTTTTTACATGAACTTAATCATTTCTCAAAGCATTCTTTCCATTTGAAAGTTGACCAACTCAAACCTATGACTCTAATCCAATGACTACATTTCCTTTGATATAAATTTAAACTACTTTTTCTTTTCTTTTAATTTAATAGCATCTTAATTAGTAGCTTTATTGTTCTCTCCTTTCACTCAATAACACCTAATCATAAGTAGCTTCAATGTCCCATGCTCTCTAATGGATCATTTCTAAGTGATTAATGATTGCAATTTTAAATTTATTTAATTTGAGACTATATTAATGTGTAGAAAAGATTCATTTCCAATGGTAATCAACATGTAGAATTGTCTATATCGACTATATCAACTACCTCATTGTAACATATTGATCTTTATGAACTTAATATACATCAATATTTCATATTATTGGTGATATATACAAAATGAGAATTTGCGAGAGTATCATTAAAGAATATTTAGTTTAAAAATTCTCAATATCCTCCATAATTTAGTTGCAAATAACATAACATCTCTATTCCCAATCTTTTGAACGGATTGCAAAAAATGTCTTTCAACCATTCATGAGCATATTCTTATAAGAAAATGTATTATTTTGTTTCATTAGTAACAACAAATTTATATCTGATCTCATCTTTGGTCACATAAACAAAATCCCTAAAACTAAAGTCTCTTTTCTTATTCAAATTCTACCCAATAAAAGCAATAAAAAATTAAAAAAAAAAACTATAGAAAGAAAAACTCACCCCAAAGTGGTTAAAAAAATTTTGCATGACAATGTAAACATCATTTCCATTCTATTTTTCATTCATTTATTTATTTTTTTGTGTGTGCATCCAATTAAGAGAGTAGATGTTTTAGATTCGACTTATGTTACGAAAGGCAGAGGTAGGCCTAAAAAGACTTGGGCTTACTGTATAAAAATGATCTTAATTTATTAAAATTAAATGAAAATATGACACTAAATAGGACACAACGGAGAAAATGATTAATGTAGCCGACCCCACTTAGTGGGATGATGGCTTTGTTGTTACTGCTGTTGTTGTTGTGTGCATCCATTATGCTGAAAGTTAATAAACCAGTTTTCTCAAGCTAGATGACAAATCCTCTATAATATACCAGAAAGAGTACTCTATATTCACCATCACACAGGATATGCTTCAGTTGCCTCCCTTTTATTTATTATGATCTAAATGAATGTTTTTAAACACATCAGACATTTATTCTTTTGACTGTAAAATAAATATGCTCATAGCATTCAAGCATGGTAATAGAATAAGGGACACCACAGAATGATTTTTGTTTTGCACCATCCCTCTGGTGGGGCTTATTTAATTCAGTACAATAAAAGCAATCCTCCATTCAAGGTTTCCAAATAAAATAATTTGTTTCTCTTAGCTTAAATGTTAGTACATAAAAACTTAGAATAAGATTAAGACATATATTTTAATACTTTCTAAAAAATATTGATTTTAAATTCAGAACTTATTAATTAACTGAATAATTAGTTCAGCGAAGATTTACATACATATCACCTAATTTCTATGTATTTACATGTGTAACACTTAATTTTCAATTTTTTACATATATGCCACCATATCTATACATGAAAAATTGTATTTCTCTTTAAGAATCAAAGTAGTGATAATTTTCAGATGATATAACAGTTTTGATGTCAGATATGTAAATACATATAAATTGAGTGGTATGCATGTAAATCTCCCTTAGTTTATTTATTCATATAACAGTACCCAAACTCAATAACATATTGATTTCCTAACCCAGAAGTGGAAACCAATAAAACCAAGCCCATAACCAAGCAAAACAAAGAGTAAATACTATGTCAGGCAATAACTCACAAATACATGTTCAAAAGCTACATATCCGCTGCGCCCTTTACAAGCAGGGCTATTAGAACGCTGCAGAACCACATTCTTGCTGTCTCGATTCAGCAACCGAGAAGATTACCCTTCTCATACTTCCCCCATGGATTGCACAGAAAGCTGTTTTGATTTTTAATGAGTGGAAAGAGAGATGGAACGTCTTAAATGCAGAAGGACAGCTTCGGTTCAGAGGAAAGCAGTGATGGAGATGTTTTTCTTAGTCGATCAATAAAAAAGGTTGGAAATTTAATCGGTAAGAGTCGTTTACTATGGAAGCGGCACAGCAGCCTATGCATGCAAGCGTATTGAATGCCTGGTCTCGGAGCCGACAGGGCCATTATTATGTACTTAAGAGGCCTCTATACTGTAGCTTCTCTCTAGTTTCTTATTTATTGCCATGCG
This sequence comes from Papilionanthe hookeriana x Papilionanthe teres, assembly GCA_022702705.1. Classification (NCBI taxonomy): domain Eukaryota; kingdom Viridiplantae; phylum Streptophyta; class Magnoliopsida; order Asparagales; family Orchidaceae; genus Papilionanthe; species Papilionanthe hookeriana x Papilionanthe teres. Next base: position 40,196,533 of record CM040426.1, on the reverse strand, counting down.
TATGAAATTATATATATATATATATAAAGTGTTTTTATTTCATTTTTTAGGGGCATTTACATGCATGCCACAAAAGTTCTATATATTTACATATTAAAGAATATAAACTTTTTTTTGTTACATTTATTCAATTCTAATCTTTCATGTCACATAAAAAATGTTATTATTTTAATTTTTAATAAGTGAATAAACTTTTCATGCATAAATAAGATAGCATTGATATAAAGATTGAAGTTTAGATGTTATGTAAATAGATATGAATTAACTAGTGTGTATATATATATATATATATATATATATATATATATATATATATATATATATATATATATATATTAGTACTGAAGTCTCTTAATTAAATTATCGGCGTTTTAAATGAAGACTGCAAAATTTTCTTTTTGAACTACGGTTTTCTGCAATCTGTTTCTCTCTCTCTTCTTCTCTCTCTCTCTTTCTCTATATGGAGAACTAGCTGAGATATAGCAGAAGCACCTTGTCTCTTTTTCACTCTCTCTCTAGGGACCTATCTAGGCTAGCTGAAGTGCAACATGTCTTTCTTGGTGGGACTGGAAAGGCTTCACCATACTGGAGGAAAAGGAGAAATTGAACCTTCTGAAGATGGAATGTTGAGAATTTGTAGTCAATGCCTTCGATGGTAAAAAGAATGGGACTCAATAAATGGATGAGTTTTTCACCCTAATCTAAGCAGGCTGAGGTCTACATGAAACGACTATCCGGCTATCCAAAGTCTAAACATTAAATGTGTTATTGTTGGGAGTAGTGAAAGCAAGGCAAAGTTCATAAAAAAAAAAAAAAAGTTAAATTTGAAAAGAAATTTTAGATATAAAATATAAGAATAACTTTGTGAGGAAAAAAAAAGGTGATAAGAAAACCCACAAAAAGTTGCTATTAGGTTAAGGGTCTGTTTAGGGGTAGCTGAAGTTACTTAAAAACTAATGCACAGAAGTGTTGCTGAAAAGTTGTACGGCTACTTATTTTGTACAATTGTGCTGCATTTGTTTATGATAAAAAAAATTTCCTGCCCATGTATTGCTAAGCTGTTCATAGTAAAACTAGTTCAGGTTGAAAAACTCGTACATAAGAACATAAATTACACGCAGAATATCCAAAAACTCTTAAGTTCAAATATTACATTTAAAACTTACATCTCACTTAACAGTGACTAACACAATAATCAAAACCAAAATTAAACAAATCTTTTTAAGTTTTACCCATTTAAGGTAGGGGATCCTCTAAATCATGAGACCTTTGGTCCATGGCTCCACTAGAGTGGGCTAGGTGGATCTAGCTCAGTCCTAGTGGTCCAATGGCTGGCTATGGTGAGCTTAGTTTGATTAAATTTGGTTTAATTTGGCTACATTGGGTCATGGGTTCAATTTGGGTCACTTGGGTTCACGTTGGGCTAGGTTGGGTTCAAGCTTGGATTGGGTTTGATTGATTGTTCAAAATGATGTATATGATTGTCATAAAGAGTTTAGAAGAGAATTGGGGTGGTTTTGAATAGGTTTGGGTGACAAATTTGGTTTGATTTGGGTATTTGGTCAATTTTGGGCATGTTGAGTTAGTTTGGGTTTAGGTTAGGCTAGAGTGGGGTCAAAGGCCAATCGAAGGTTCAAAATGGTTTATGTGGATGTTAGGAAGAGTTTTCAACATTAATTGGGTGGAAGTTTTAGGGTTAGGGCATTCAATTTGGTGGAATTTGTGTATGTGATTAATTTGGGGCAAAAATGAGATTTTTTGGATTTGGTTGGACTTGGGTGAGGTTTGGACTCAAATTGGTGGCAATTGATGGTTCAATTTGGTTTAGGGCAATGTCATGAAGGGTTTTGGATATTAATTTGGGGAATTTATTGGTTCATGGGGTTTAATTTGGGGGGATTGGGTCATATGGTTAAAATTGGGGCTTTTGGTTTGAGTTGAAATTGAGTTCAAATGTGGGTCAAATTGGGCTTGAATTTGGTTTATAATGGTACAGGGGATGATGGATTTTGGTTTGGAATAGAAATTGGGCAAGATTGGGGTCAATTGATGGACCTTGGGGGTGATTTTGGCATTTTGGGTCTTAAAGGGCAATTTAGGGCTTTTGGTCAAATTGGGCAAATTTGGTCAAATTGGGCAAATTTGGTCAAATTGGATCAAATAAAGTGGTTTAAATTGAATTTGAGATTATTTGGAGTGTTTTTGGAATTTTTGGAATTTTTGGGCTAGGATGGACATTTTGGTAATTTTGGGTATTTTGGGAGTATTTTGAGAATTTTGGTAAATTTGAGGTGTTTTGGGTATTTTGAGTAATGAGGAATCTTTTGGGATGATTTTTTTAGAAATTTTGGTAATTTTAGTTGATTTTAGCAATTTTGGGTAAAATTAGGATTTTAGGGGTAACTTGGTCATTTGGTAGAGTTTAGGGGTAAAGGGGTCAAAAGTTTGGATTATCTTAGTAAAAATTGGAGTTGAGTGAGATTGATAACCCATTTGAGCCATGGACCAAGGGAATTCCCCATTTGGATCCTCCATGTGCTGATACTAATCAAACCCTAGCCTGGGGCTAAGAGCTTGGGGAAACCACCCACATGAGTTTCCAAAAGAGTATGGGATCAAGTGTGGAGAAGTTTGGTTTAGGGTTGTGAGGTAGTGTGTGAGAGTGTGGTGTGTCAGTGTGTGTGAATCTCACCCAAGCCACCCAGGGTAAGTCCTAAGGCTTGACCATCCTATAAGGAACTCCTCTCGAACTTCCTAATGCTTGGTCTCATCCTCCTAAATACTTAAGGTTAGACTTTAATTATTTGAAAACTTCAAATGAAGAAAAGAAGTGTTTTAAACTTCTATGAGGTAAGGGTTCCATTGCTATTCCTCTAAGATAGTCACTATGAAAGTCCTATGGCTAGACCCTAGGCTATTCTAAAAAAAGACTAGACCTCAACCAAAAATGAGGTCAACAGTGGGTAAACGCCCTTAGGGGCAAATTGATTTATTAAAAATTTACACAATTTGTTTTTTAAAGTTGGGCTTGTAGTGTTTCAAATATGCTTCTAATTAATTTTATTATCTTTTCTAATCCATATTAGTCAAGTTTGATTAAGCCTAGCTCACTACTAAGCCCATACTTGCATTTTTACGAAATTGACTTATGTGATTATGATTCTTATCAAAGTACTGAATTATCATTAAATCATTGATCAGTGATTTTGGATCATTATATATTATCTTCCAAGGATGAAACCACTGACTTAGAATCATTTAATTTTGATTATCTTTCAAACTAAAATAATTAAGAAAATTGCAATTTTATCTTTTCTGCGACAAAGGTGAGATTTGTTCCACCATTTATCTTTTTTGTTTCAATCATTTAGGTTTATCAATTTATGATCATTAATTGCCATTTGACCCTTTGATTAGGCTTAAATATTAATTAAGACTTAAATTCTTTAATTACAACTTTGCTCTTTAAGGCCTATCACCTCACAATTCATTTAATTTAACTCAAATGACTTTGAAACTTTTATTTCACCTCACTTATGGGTCAATTAAAACATAATAGGAGAAAATATAGTTTTCCTAATTTAATTTAATTTATATAATTATTTTAATACAAAAATAAGGGTTTTTTAAAGTAAATCCATTAACTTAGCCAAAACAAAACTTCTATTATTAAGAAAATTACTGGAAGTTCACATAGACCAAATGACCACTTGAACAAATTTTCATTATTTTTTGAATTTTAATTTAATTATTATAATTATTTTAAATTCTGGAGTATTAATTAAATATAAAATATTATTTAGGTTTAAAATTAAGTTTTGTATTTTTTATAAATCTCTCTGAGGTCAGGAAACCTAGAGAAACAAATTTTATATTTTGGTGGTTTATATTTTATTATTAGAATTATCTTAATGAGAAATTAAGAAAAATCGATTTTTAAGCTTTAAAAAATTAATATCTTTATTTAGAACATTAGGAAAATTATTTTAATTGCCCCAAGTGACCAGGAGACCAAATGTGACAATTTTGTGCATTTTTGTATTTTAGTAATTTTTGTAATTTTTAATTAATTTTAATAACTTTAATAATTATTAAAATTCAAAAATAAGCCTAAAAATGAAGTGTTCATTTTAATTACCATTTTATTTTTATTAAATTCTCCTAGTCACAAGGAACTCCCAAAACTAATTTCATAGTTTTCAAACTTATATTTTAATTATTATGATTATTTTAATGTCAAAAATGCTATTTAGCTTAGAAAATCAAGTTAGACGTACCAAATTAACTCCAAACGACTTGAAATTTTTTATGGGAGCTCCCCTGACCCTAATCACAGTGGAGAATCATTATTAAGTCATTTACATTTATATTTAACCCATTTTAATTTTCTTTCATTCTAGAGGTTTAATTACTATTAGTGAGATATTTAATGGGTTGAACCAAATTTATATTTTTCCTCTGATACTCTGGTCAAAGTGAACCTATCAAAATTTACTTTGTATTTTTCTGATCAATATCTTATTTAAACAGACATGCTTAACTTGAAAATTAGGGGTCTCTACATAGAGGTTCCCCCTAACATTGGAAAAATCAAGAAAAATCCCTCTATGACAGAGAGAACAAAACCCCTAAATCTTAAGCCATGGTGAAATGTCTAGAGCTAATTAGGCCCTAAATATTATTTATTTTATTTAATTATTAAAAATAAGATACACACCAAATAAACATGAAACCATTTCTATTATTCTCTTTTGTTCACTGAGCAAGAGGGTATTTTTCTTTTATTTTTCTGATTTTCTACACCAAGTTATGAATTTTCAAAGTAGGATTGATTTAAATAAATAAATAACACAACTATTTTTCCATTTAACCTCGCGACACCACATCATCCTTGGTAGCTCCAAAGTCCCCACGCGTCGCTCTGGCATTCAACGCTGCCTTCTGCTCAGTAGCCATGCGTTTGCGCTTTATGTTTAGATCATTCGTCCGACGTAATCAGAGCCGTCCACTGAATACATGCACTATCAGACGGCTCCTGGCAATTGTCCCAAATGACCTAACTTGTAAACCGTCCACCTTCTAACCCTAAGATCTCAGCCTAAACTTAACCAAATTGAGTGTGGTTTGTTTCTAGAGCTTCATCTAACTGAGACAAACATATCTATAAGTTTTATATGGTATGAAATACAATACACATGCATGGAGAATTAAAACAAGCTTGCTAGGAGATGAGAGTTCAATACCTTAATCTAAGGGGTCTGACTTCAATCAAATGACTTCTACACCATCGTAAAGACCTCGCAAAGCTCCTCCAAGTAGCAAATCGAGCTCTCCTCGTGTCTAGTTATGAACTTGCTCAAGCAGCGAATCAAGCTCTCCTTGTGTCTTCTGACGAAATTGTTGATCTTTGCACCCTTGAAGGCAGATCCATTGTCGGAGATGATCCTGCGCGACATGCCAAACCTGTAGATCACCTGATTCTTGAAGAACTGTAGAACTTGTTGTGCTGTGACTTCACATAACAGAACTGGCTCTGCCCATTTGGAGAATTAGTCTATAGCTGCCAGTATAAATCTGTGTCCTTTAGAAGATGAAGGGTCTATCAAACACAGTTGACCAAAGCATATGAAATTGCTCTTTTCTGAATCTGAAGTACCACTGACTTTTCTTCTGACAGTTTTCCTGTTTGCAAGTATTCAATCAATGGCTGACACCAATCTTCTGTATTATTTATTACTGTAGCTGATATCGCTTCTTTTCCGAGCTTGTGTAGATTGTCAAGGTTGATCTACGACAAAACCTGACATCCTTGTATTGTAACGTCTATGGAGTCTTTCTGTGGACATGAAAATTCTTTAGCCAGTTTGGCTAAAGCGTCTGTGTGAGCATTGTCCGCTCGGGGAATCCTATAGAAGGTTACATTGGGAATCTGCTCCAACAATTTTATCGTGTACTGGTGGTATTCTGCTAGTCTTGGTTTCAGAATCTTGTACTGTCGGGCCACTTACTGAATGACGAGTTATGAGTTTCCATAGATGGTAACGTCCGTTATTTCCATTAAGATAGCCAAATCCAATCTTGTTATTAAGGCTTCGTATTCTGCTTCATTGTTGGTGCATGAATCGGTCAGGTGGTAGAGAATCTCAACATCCCCTGATCCAGAGTCACAAAGATCAAGCTGACTCCTGCTTTGCCGGGTATCACTTTTGTAGTCATTTGTCTCTTCTTGTTGACGACGCTCCTTTGAAGTACATCTCCCAATGTCTAGTACGTAGCTGTTCTACTTGTATTTGCTCGTCTGGTAGCTCATCATCGAGTGGGGATCCAACTGGTAGTGGGTTCGTTGCGAGAAGTCTGCTAGAATATTTCCTTTGATAGCGTGAAGGGGCATAAAAGTTATGTCAAACTGCAATAGTATCATCAACCACCTTTTTAAGCATCCGAAAAGTGTTGGTCGGGTCATCAAATATTGCAATGGATTAACTTTCGAAATCAAGTTAACCTTATGAGACAACATATAATGTCTAAGCTTTTAAGCAGAGAAAATAAAGCTAGACAATGTTTCTCAATAGGAGGATATTTTACCTCCGCCGGTATTAGACGTTGACCTAAGTAGTAGAGTGCATTTTCCTTACTCTTATCATTGACTTGTACTAGAAGGGCTTTGAGGGAGTCGTCTAAGGCCGCGGTATAAAGTATGAACGGTCTACCTGGCATAAGGGCTGCTAAAGCAGGTGTTGTCATGAGATATCGTTTAATATCTTCAAAGTCCTGTTGGCATTCTCTTCCCAAACAAATTTAGCGACCATCTTAATCAATGTCGAGAAAGCTTGATACTTACCTGAAATATTGGATATAAATCGTCTCAAGTATGCCAATTTTTCTTGAAAAGAACGTAGTTGTTTCAAGGTTTTGGGGGTTGCATTTCTATGATAGCTTTAATCGTTTCTGGGTCGATTTGATTCCTCGATGATGGGCATCAAATCCTAGAATTTTCTGGAGGTGACGCCGATGTACATTTTAAGAGATTCATTTTGAGATTGTATTGCCATAATCGTTCAAATATGATCCTCAAATCATACAAGTGGTTTTCCTTCACTTAGATCTTAATGACCAATTCGTCCATGTAGCATTCTACTTGGTTGTGAATGAGGTCATCGAAGATTCTTGTCATTGCTCGCTGGTAAGTAGCTCTGACGTTCTTCAACCCGAAATCATCATGGTGTAGCAGTAGATCCCAATTGGAGTTCTAAAGGCTGTGAGCGTTGCATCTTCTAGAGCCATCTTGATTTGATTGTATCCTGACGATCCATGAATGAAAAGATCTCGATGTGATGTCCACCATTAATTCTGGTATTGATAACGAGAATTCATCTTTTGGACATTCTTCGTTTAGGTCCCTGAAGTTGACACACACTCGTAGTTGCTCGTTCTTATTATTCACTGGCACGACGATGGCTAACCATGTCGGGTATTGCACTTCTCAGACAAATCTAATGTATATTAGTTTCTTTATTTATGATGTAACTTTTTCTATATCGAGATGCATTCTTTTGAGAGCTTGTTTTACTGGTGTTATTTTTTGATCCACTCCAAAGCGGTGTATTGCAACCTCTGGGGATAGTCCCGACATTTCGTCGTAGCTTCAAATAAAGCAATCCTTGAATTCTGATAACAACTTGATTAAATCTGCAGACTCTTCTTTGTTGAGTAGCAAACTTATAAAAGTTGGTTGGGGTTACTTCTCAGTCCCAAGATTGATTTATCTTAATTCGTCCACTGTAGTCTTGATTTATTCTTCGATTGGTGGAGCATCATCTATTGTAGCATCTTTGAAGTCTTTTTGAATGTCGAGGCAATCTTCATCTGACTTGCTAGTAACAACTATGCAAAATTCTGAGTCATCGACTGGTTTTATCGTGCCAAACCCAAGACACTCTTTTGGATTCCGACTTTTCTCATTCCATAATTTTCAAATATTTGTAACTTATCTTTCAGTATTTGTTTTGGCACATATCCTCGTTTAATTAATTTTTGTACACAACGAAAAGTAATTAAAAGGTAATTTCATTAGTTCATTAGAACTAATTTCATCGAGAATTACACCTTGTTTGAAGTAGAAGAAGAAGCTCAGTAAAACTTGATCGGTTTAACACTGCCATTATGGACTTGCTTGACCTCCATACTTTCGATATTTTGAGGATGGATCGGTGTTAGGGTGAACATAATGGTTAATCCGATCATACGTTAACTCGTAATTGTTTTTCTTTGTATCATCCAAGGAAATTTCGAACTGGGGCTTCTTCTAGTTTATAATCATTATTTCTTTGTCATCCTCCTTAGAACTTCCTTCCATGTTGATGCTAATCGTTCGCTTCATCCGTTCAACAATCTGGTGAGTTCTTCCTCGCCCGTGTCCCCGACCTCAACCTTAGATGCGTGGGCTAAAAGAACCTCCACTAACTCGTTGCAAAGGAGTGGTGAGATATTTTTGAAGTGAAGGTGAATGGTCCAGTCCTGGTGTTCCTTTCAAATCTTCAGTCTCATGAATTTCTCTTGAAAATACTGTTTTCTTCGGGGAAGCATAGTAGTTAGCGTCTTCGTGAATGCCTACTTCATGTATTGAGAACAGTTGTAAGTCTCCCTTAATGCAATGTTCATGTCCTTCTTTGTAGTACTTGATGCATTGGTGAAGTGACGATGGGACAATATTGTACTCGTTAAGCTACGGTAGACCAATCAGAGTATTGAACAAAGTATCTGCATTGATGACATGTAATTTCGCGGTTGTTACTAGGTCTCCAACCTTCATCTATGGCGTTATAGATCCAAGCGCTCTCTCGCCTTTCTTGTTGAATCCTTTTAGCAACATCTTATCAGTAGAGAGCCCTCATGCATCGATGTCTAAGTAAGCTAAAGTCCGTAGAATCATTTTGTTGAGTGAGCCCCTGAATCTAATAGAACTCTGGAAAGTACGTATTTGCCAATATTGACTGAGATTTAAAGCGGACAGTTGTGATCGGCAGTACCAAGTAGCAAGTCTTCATTGGTGAAGCTTACGTCGAACTATTCTTTCAAAGTACAAACTCTATCCGAGGATGTGCTAGCTAATTGAGCTAAGCAAATTTTTGGATCAAGTAGAGCCTTGATCAGATTTTCCCTCATCTGCTTTGACAAGATCAGAGCGTCGTAGATGCTTTATTTGGTTGGCAAATTCTTAATATGAGCTAGTACATTGTAATCAACTTTATTTGGGTTTCCCATTTCATTTCAAATATGTACTTCTTCCATTGCTGGAGACAGTTCTTCTGGAGTGACTATCTATTTTTCTTTCTCTGTTGGAGCTGTCCTTAGCGGTAGTACCTTTCCACTTCTGAGATTTACTTCCATTATTTCTTCCTCCTCTAGAACCGAAGGTTCTTCTAACTTTCTAACTGACTCTTCTGGTATCTTTTCAGTATCTGAGAATTCCAGGTTGATGGTAAGTGGAGTTCCCTCACTTGAGGATTGGCTCCTATCTCCTCGAACTATCATAACCAGTGTTGTCAATATCATCTTTATCTCCGTCATCATTCTCGTTGGTTATGAGGGTCGTTTTTAGTTACATCGTCACTAGTGACAGTAAGAACATAGCCAAAATCATCACTCTTATAATGATAAGACCTGAAGTGCCATAAAGGAAATTATACAGAGTAAGCAGTTTGAGGGATTTCTCCCCCAAATCCGAGACAACCAATCTAACGGGGGAAGTCCCTATCATATCTTTCGCGTTATCGTCCTTTATCACGTTTGTGATCTTCTTCTTCTTTGTTCTTTATTGTGATGCTTTTCTGGTATGATCTCTAATTTTGGCCTAGTTGGTAGCAGACTCTGGAAGGTGGCTTGCTCCGAAGCAGACTGGATCTGATCCAGTATCTTCTTGGAAGAATTGGTCCAGACTGTGCTCCATCCATCTCTGTCGGTATGCGGATCTATCGAAGTGAATGGCTCGGCCGAAATAATATTTATAGAACCTCTTGCAGGTTCTTTTAAATATTCATTAGTATTGTTATATTTCCGTCTTTATAGTTTTTCTTGAGCCAATCCTTAAAACTAAAGCATCCCTCTATCATGTGTCCAAGTAGCCTGTTATATGGACAATAATTTGGATGATCCTTCTTATTGACCTCTTCAGGCTTCTTCGGCTCGGGTAATCTAAACTCGGCTTCTTCATCAAGTTCCAGAACATCTTTACTACTGTGTCGCCTTTGAAGGAATAGTTCCTTTGTAGCTGCTCTGTCATCGTCGGAGCCTGTCCTGCATCTGTCCTATACGGCCTCTGCTGGGAAGACTGCTAACCTGGCTGGCTGTACTGTGAACCATACTACAGTGGACGGGGTTGACCGTATTGCTGAGACTGAACATACTATGGTGGCTGAATATACTGCGGTGGAGGAGGCTGACTATACTGTGGTACTGGAGGTTAATTGTATTGAGGCTGCTGCTCTGACTGAATTCTCATTAACTGCTTTTCCTTGTCGACCGTTTCCACTACGCCGGATCTCTTCTCAAATCTTTTGACTGGTTTGACTTTCTCTGTTTTCTCCGAAGGCTCCATATGTCTCACTTCTTCTTGTAAACTGCTACCCTTGCTAAGCGGTTTCTCAAAGGATTTGATAGTGAGTCCCTTGAGCATGAAAGTCACTTGACCGTGAACTCCTGATTAGTATCTCGATCGCGTGCTGCTCCTACTGCTGAGGCTCGCACTTCATGCTAAGGTTTCTTAACCTTAGAATATAATCGACCAGAGTCTTGTTGGGCTTTTGCCGCTCCACTACGAGATCTCCTATGGTGACTTGGTGTTGCGCGCCGGTAAATCTCTTCACGAACATGCTTTCCATTTCTGCAATTGTTTTCACTGATCCTTTGGATATCTCTACATACCAATCGAAAGTGATTCCTAACAAACTGCTGATAAACTGGTGAAAAAGTTGTGCTTCACCCCCTCTTGTGTTGCAACAACTAACTCTGAAGTGGGAGACATGCTGTCGAGGATTTCCTATGTCATCAAATATCTTGAAGGTTGGGGGCACAAAGCCTTTAAAGTAAGGCATAGCATCGAATTCCTCTGGGTAGGGTCTAACCTTTGAAACTGATTCCTTGCCCTTAGACATAGTCAAAGCCTCTTGTACCTGCTGTTCGACCATTTTCTTGATGTCTTTCTCAGGTAGGCTCGAAGCTGAATCCTTCTTTCTAGGTTCGTCTTCATTGGCAGAAGCGGCCTCTTTTCTTTCATCCGTGATATGTATGATTTCAGGCTGGTTGAAGAGGCCTCTGGACAGACTTATCTTTTCTCAAAATTCCTTTCTTCATTCTTAGGGATACGACACAACCCAATCTCTTGAGTAACTCAGCGATGGAGCACCCTTCCTTCTAAGCTAGTCTCTGGAACACAGTGCAGACTCGAGTGACGAGTGTGGGCCTTTCCCTCATCATGTCACGACTGCGCGGTAACAGTAATGTGGTAGCTATCCTGTGGAGGCTTTTATCTCCAGTAGTACCCACTAATGGGGGTAACCTACTCACTCGAAGAAGTGGAGTGGTCTCCAGTAAACTGAGTTCCTCCTGGTGAGAAATCTCATCCACAACGGGCTATTGATTTGAGCCCTGATGGCTCTTAGATTTCTACGGTTCTTGTTCCTCCTTCACAACTTTGTCGGCGGGACGACCCTTGAGCAGGAACCAACTTCAAACACGGGCGGCGAACAAGAAAATCATCTTTAGTAGAATCATCATATAAAACTTTCTTCCCTTTTGTAGACGAGAAGGTGGGTGCAGTGACGGCGAATCGACAGTGGTAGGAGTAACTGTCCTCCTTGGCACAAACAAAACTGATTTGACGGGGGTGGGAACGACCTTCACCTTCATAGCGGAAGGGAAGTCCTTATGAGAGTTCAAGTCAAACTCGGCGGATGGTACTTGAACTTCAGGGGCAACAACTTTCATGATCACGAATGGGGCTTTTCCGAGGAAAACTTCAAACTCACTAAAGCCAGCTCCAAATTGAATTGTAAGGGCGTCAGCATATTTTTAGGTTATGTGTGTTGCATTTTAAAAAGGGGTCTCCTACAGAAGTTGTCGGCGAATTTTAGATTTTAAATTTAATTTAAATATATGTATTTTAGAAAGAAGCATTTGATTTTGAAAATAAGTTTAGGTTTGAAAATTTTAAGAGATGAAATCAAACCGATCTCACATCCCAAATAGTTTATATAAACGTGCACCGTATCACAAACCGTATATCTATCCCGAAGAATAGACATACTACTTGATGATGGGGCTCGATTAAATAAACTAGAAGATTTGTAACATCTGTTTGGTCTGCGAACCAATTTTATAAGCCGACAAGTTCCCCTGCTTAATATAAGGGAATTAAGCAGGGTTTATATTACCTGGGTTCTTAAAGTTCCCTATAAGGGCAAGCCCCTATAGTTAATTAAGTCCTAAGTGACGGGAATCACTTAAGAAAACTCTCGATAATGATCAGTGGTTTTGCTCTCAAAAATTTCAAAGTTTAAGGTTTTCAAAGGATTGGATTTTGGAAATTTCAAAAGAGATTAGCTCAAATTTGGAACAGTTTATTTTAAGAGTCTAATGGAAGAGAGGTAGGAGAAGCTGAGGATCCAAGAAGAATGTTGGAAACTTCCCAAACTATCCTATTGTTTGGCTTCAACTTAAGAGGATATTTAATGTTGTAATCCTGCCAATTTCAATTAATTTGGACTTATATTCGTATGACATGATCATACAAATAGCCTGGAAGATGTGAGGGTTTGTGTCGTATCAAACGACTACCTCGGAGTCCTAAGACCGGTTAGGGCTTAATTTGCATAACATGATTATGCAAATGCCTAACAAAAAGTTGAGGATTTATGTTGCACTAGGCAAACTACCTCGAAATCCTATAGCTTGGTTATTTAATGCTAAAAAAGGGTTAAGCTGAAGTAGACACAAGTTTTGCTGACGACGATGGCCGTGCTGCCCACTATGCTCCAAGCTCTTAGTTGTTGCAGAGGTTTAGTTTTAGAAAATGAAAACCAAGAGACGAGAGAAGTGTTTTGGTTTAGAAAAGTCTTAAAGTCCAAATGTCTTTAATGTTTTAATTAAAACAAGTCTTAAAGTTGGTTAAACAGAACCGATTAAGATCTCACGGTTCCGTCATCCCGACACAGTTATTTTCATCGAATTCACTTAGTCCAGATGAATTTGCTAAACTCAACTGAATGAGTTCCACACTTTCATTTAGACCGTGGGAAACCCCGTTAGCAACACGTGGGTTACATCATCCGAGGTATTCTTGATCATCCAATGAGACGTTTTTATTTAGTTGCAATTGTAGTTTTGTTGTTCTGTTTGTGATTAAATTTTGAGTTGGTTTATATTTTGAATGTTGTGGCGGTGAATTTTATCTTGTTGTGACTTTTAATTTAGTTTTGGGTTTCAGTTTTGTGGTTATCCTAAAGGTTTCAGTTTTCATGCAGGGTGTCAATCTTGTTTAACATGCAAGAAAAGTAAAGTGCAGTGCAGGTAAGTAAATAAATTGCAATAAAATAAAAGCATACCTAGAGGGTCTTCCCGTCATTCCAAGCTACACTTAAAACACATTTTAAAGCATTTATATAATTTGTAAGAAAACACCTAGGTAAAGCTAAGGGAAGGTTTTCGTTGTTTACCAAAATCCTAATCCTATAGCTAGTCAATTCCTATGACGTCTAGTTTCTTGTGTTTTGTTAAGGATGATTTTCTTCATCAAAGAACAATTAAGTTCAGTTTTTCTTCTGAAACATCTCATCATATTGAAAAAGTGCTTATGATGAGTCCTAAATATCTTTTGAATACTTCTGAGATTATTTTGAGTCCACATGAGTTTTATTGTACTGGTGAAGCAATCACCAAAGAATTTAATTAAGTTTTGATTCTTGCTTAGTGAACTTGGATATTTGATTGTCCGATGAGTAAAGTGACATTTTATTTAATGCTTCATTTAAGATTTATGATAATGGAAGCCTTTAGGGGGCAAATCAGTTTGTTAAAGAATTTAACTGCTTTGATTAAAGTCGAATTGATGATTTGGGATGATTTAATTTCAAAATTCAAATTGATTTTCTCTTAAGTGTTTTAAATTCTTTGATTTGAAAGAGGTGTTTAGATTATTAAACTTTTAATGATTTAAATTTAATTTGACTTAATTGTAACACTTTAGGTCAATTTTAATTGGTTTGATTTTTTATGTTTTTAATTTTGAATTGTCTTAAGGTTGATTTTCTTTAATGTTTCAAATTTGTTTTAGATTTGTTTTTTAAGTGATTTCAAATTAATTTTAATGTTTTAAATTTATTTCAATTTGATTATTAAATCACTTAATGTTTTAATTTTTAATCTAATTAAGGTAATTTATTAAGTACCATTCTTAAGTTTAATTAAGAGTTAAATATTATTAAAGTGATTTATTTAGGGATCTTAAATTAAAGGGTTATGATCTCCCTAAGCTATACTCCCCATTTTAATAATTCAAATTTCAATTAATCTTCCAAAATTTAAGTTATTTAATTAATTAAGGTTCCATTTTGATACTTTTAAAGTGGTTAATAGGTTTCTACCCCTTTATTTCCCAAAGTTTCAATCATCTAAGAGAAATTTAAGATCAGATATTTCACCCTCCCTTTGATTAAACCTAAATATTAATTAAGGTTAAAATCCTTTAATTACTTTTATGCCCCTTTAGGCTTATTTATTTCATAACTCATCAAAGTAAGCTCAAATGAACTTAAAATTTTTATGTCACTTCACTCATATGTCAATTATGACATTAGAGGAGAAAATGTGATTTTTCTGAATTTAATTTAATTTATATATTTATTTTTGTGAAAAATATGGGTTTTCAATGAAAATTCAACAACATGACCAAGGCAAGGTAAGGTTTATGTCCTTAGGAAAATTATGAGATGTTCCTATTGACTAGAGGACCATTAAGACCAATTTTGGTGATTTTTTGAATTATATTTTATTTATTATAATTATTTTGGGTTTTGGAGTGTTAATTAATTATAAAATAAAATTAATGTTGAAAAAATGGATTTTATATTTTTCATAAATCTCTCTGACCTCAAGGAGTTCAGAGAAATAAATTTTATATTTTTCTGATTTTTCTTTGATTTATTAGAATTAATTTAGTGAAAATGTAAGGAAATTCATTTTTAATATTAAAAATTGTTTTAAACCTTTAAAATTCAATATCTTAACCTATAGACTTTGGAAAAATATTTGGTTTATTGCTAAGAGATTAGGAAGCAAAATATGACATTTTTATGATTTTTAATATTTTTGTGATTTTTATTATTTTTTAATTATTAAAATATTGAAAATATGGTTAAAAATGAAAATTTTTAGAAAATTTTAATTTTAATTTTCTTAAACTTCCCTAACATCAGAGAATCCCCAAAACCATTTTTGTGAATTTTTGAAATGTATTTTGTGTTTTATGAATTTTTAAAGTTTAAAAGTGACCATGCAAATTAAATGATCCATTTAGTGGGTCAAATCATTTCCAATTAGCTTCAAATTTTTATATGAGGTTCTCTATACCCTAAGTAATAGTGGAAAATTGATTTCAAGCAATTTTGATGTGTGGTTACTCTTAATTAATTAGGGTTCAGTTTTGAGTGTTTAGGCTAATTAGGGTTATTCTTAATGAGTTAACTCAAAATATATTTTTCCTAGGGTCCTCTAGTCCTAAGACACTTCCCCTATTTTTTCTAGGATTTATTGATCAACATGCTAATTATTGGAATTAAAATGCCAAAACAGACACTTAAATTTGAAAAATCAATAACTTGCCATAGAGATGGCCTCTGGCCTTGGAAAATTCAGGGAATGTTCCCAAGAACAGAGGCTACAAAAGCCCTATGGTCTCATGCCATGGTGAATTGTATGGATGCATGGAGAATTAAAATACTGAAATCAGTAAATAATTAATTAAAAATAAAATACTCATCAAAATAAGTTAAATCTTTTTCCACATTGTTCTCCTCTGTTCACTAAGCAAGAGGGTATTTTTATCTTATTTTTGTGATTTTTCTACACAAAGATATGGATTTTTGAAGTTCTGGGTATTTAAATAAATCAAAAATACCCCTAATTTTCTACTTATCCACGCGGCGCTGAATCAACCTCGGCAGCTCCGAAAAAGCCACGCGTCGCCTCCCTATTCGACGCCGCCATCTGATTCAGCGCCCCGGGGGCCCGCAGTTCATGTCCCGTTCACTCGTCCGACGCGATCTGGATCGTCCGTTCGATACACACGCGATCCGACGGTTCCTGGTCATCGTCTCCGTCTGGTTCAACCCGAGAGCCGTCCACCCTAAAACCTTAAGATCTCGCTCGATACTTAACCAATCTTCACGTTCTTATGCTCTATAGACTCGTCTCAACAAGATGAACATATCCATACGGATAACATGCTATGAAATTGATTCAAATGAAATGAAGAATCGCTGGAAGCTCTCGGGAAGGAGGCGATTCATACCTTTGCTCTGAGAAGTGAAGCTTCAATCAGAGAGTTGTGGCACCTTCGATTGAACCTAGGGAAGCTCCAGATGAAGCCTCTGGCTCTGGGGAATTGTCTAAGTACAACTTCCACCAAACCTGATTTCAAGCTTTGGTCTCTGGAATAAATGGCCGGCCTGGTGAGGGGGCTTTTGCTGGAAAACTTCTCCTCTTGGTCTGGTGAAGGTGTAGGGTCAGTCAATTTAAGGATTGACTCACTGTGGTGAAGTGTCCTGGTTTTGGGTATGAAATTCAACTCTGAAATTGAGCTCACAGAGAAGAAATTAGGGCTGGATTTCAGTGGGGATCAATTGCTTTATGCTAAGAGAAGAGTGTGGAGTGATTTTGGCAGAGTTTTGTTAAGGTTTTGTTCAGCACCTTCTTTGGCCGAGAGGTGGTGTTTAAATAGAGGTGGCTGGAGGGCTTCCCATGGGGGTTTGATGGCTTGGATCAACTGCTCTGGTGAGGAGAAGAACAGCCATGGTGTCCACTGGCCATGAGACAGCTCAGCAGAGAAGAATTTGAAATTTGACTCACATGGGTGCTTTCGGCCTGGTGTTTTCCGGCGGCTGTGGTGGTTGGCCGGCCAGGGTCAGGTCACCATCCTGATCAGGAGGGTCAGGGCTTGAATTTGGTGAAGTCAATTGGAGTTGGCCAAGTGTAAAGGGGATGAATTGAAATGGAATGGGGGGAGGCTTATTTTGGGTTCAATTTGGTCAACCCATGGTTTTAGGCTTAGTGCACCACTCAAGGCCTGGTTTTGGGCTGAAAAGAATCACTTGGGTCAGCCTCACATGTGTGGTGAAGTCCCCATCAAAATTGTTTAAGTTAATTTTGGGTTAGGGTGTGACATTAAAGGGGTAAAAAAGGCTTAAGGGAGAGCTTAGAAAGGGATTCCCTCCTTTTCCATAAATGGTTTGATGACAAGGCAAAGCTCTCATGGATTCATATGGCTTGTGAATGGCTTCATTTAGCTTGCTTATGGCTTGGAAAAAGTTGGCTTGTTTTCATAGAAATGGGTCTTAGGAATTTTGGCCATTTGGTGGAAAATTTGGGTGAAGCTTGATTTAGGTTGATTTGATCATTGGTTTGGAACTTAGGGATTGATTTAGATCAAATGGATAAAGGGAGATTTCTCATATGGGCTTTAGAATCAATTTTGGGCTTTTTGAAATCATTTTGGATGGGCTTTTAAAATTGTTTAAGGAAGTGGGCTTTTAGGTTTTGAAATAAATTGATGGATAAAAATTGGTGGGGGGTTGTGTCAAATAAATGTTGGGATTGGTTTAGGAATGTGTCATGAAAATTTTAGAAGAGATTTGATGCCATTTAGAGTTGAAATGGGTTCAATTTGGGCTTTTTTAGTAATGGGGTCAAAATGGGCCAAATTGGGCTAACTTGGGCTAAGGTTGGGTTAATGTTGGGTTTGATGTAAAATTAATGTTGAGAAATGTCTATGGGGGTGTGATAAAGAGTTTTTTTTAACTTTGGTTGGGCTTTGATTTTGGGATTTGGGCTCATTTGGGTTCATGATGGGTTTAGGCCAAATTGGGGATTTTTGGTTTGGGTTAAGTTTGGTTTCAAATTGGGGAAAATCATGTTAGTGTTTTGTTTGTGGGGATGTTAGGAAGGTTTAAGAAAAGATTTGGTGTTAATTGGAGTTAAGTTGGGTTGATTTGGGCTAAGTTTAAGTCATGGGCCAAAATTGGGCTTTAAGCTTCAAACTGAAATTGGATCCACATGTTGATGAAATTGGGTTTGGTTTTGGTCTATATTGATATTGGAGATATTTAATGGAAGCTTAGAATTGAATTGGATCAAAATTGTGGTCAATTGGGTTGGTTTGGTTAGACATTGGGTCCACTTAGGTTAAAAAATAGGTCAAATTGGGGGTTTTGGTAAAAGTGGGCTAAATTGACAAAATTGGCCCATGGTGTAGTTGAAAAAAATGAAATTGGGAATATTTGAGATTTTTTGGAATTTTCTGGAAATTTTCTGAATTTTTGGAATTTTTGGGTTAAAAGGGTATTTTGGGTATTAGGAGGGTATTGAGGGGTATTTTTGGAAAATTTTGGTGTATTTAGCCATGGATGATCAATTTGAGTGGGGGAAAGTGTTTAGGATTGGTTTTGAGGAATTTTGAGTAATTTAGGCAATTTTGCAAATTTTGGGCAATTTCAAGGGCATTTGGTAGGCTTGGTGGGTTTAGGGTCCCGGGGGTCAAAAATTGAAATTTTGGAAAAGTGAAGATTCATCAAGTGTAAGTGAAATGAAATCATTTTGGTTGAGCCGTGAAGCCATATTAAGCTCACAAAAGCCATGAGAGGACTCATTTTATGCACTCAATATGTTGTTCCTAACCCTCTTAGCCAGGGGCTTAGTGGTCAAGGTCCATCCATATGAGTTACTTACATGAGTCAGGGAGTCAAATTGGTTAAAGGTAGTTTTAGGGTTTGGAATGTATGTGTGTGCGAGTGTGGTGTGTGCAAGCTTACCCTCGCTAGACCAGGCCACCCAGGGTAATCCTAAGGCCAAAAAGTCCTATAGGAAACTCATCCTTTAAACCTCCACATTTGATTTTAACCCTCCAAGTGGCTTAGAGGTTTACAATCAAACTTGTGGGGTTTGAAGGGAGCCAAGAAGAGTTTGTATTTCTAAGTGATGGGTCCCATTTCTAGTCCTCTAGGATAGTCAAGGAGAAGCCTTATAGCTAGATCCTAAGTACTAAGGAGAGAGAAGAGAAAAGACCTCATACAAAATGAGGTCAACAAAGGGCAGCAAGGCGAGCCTCACAGATGGTAGGCAAGTTGCAGAAGAAAGTGAGAGTGGGGATTAACAGTGTCACTTTCGATCATAAGGCAATTCCAAAGGTTAATGATCCATGAAAAAAATACCCATTTTTATGCCTTTATTTTTATCAAATTTTTTAGGATATTATGCTTTAATGAAAGGTATTTTTGTG
The DNA here is from genome assembly GCA_022702705.1 of Papilionanthe hookeriana x Papilionanthe teres. Taxonomy (NCBI): domain Eukaryota; kingdom Viridiplantae; phylum Streptophyta; class Magnoliopsida; order Asparagales; family Orchidaceae; genus Papilionanthe; species Papilionanthe hookeriana x Papilionanthe teres. The sequence goes on along the minus strand of CM040426.1, from coordinate 40,176,987 downwards.
TTTTTGGATATAAGTGATGGAAAATTGTTCAAGAAGGAAATAAAAGTGAAAAAGGAGCAAAAAGGAGCAAAAATGGAGCTAAAATGTAAAATTGTCAAAATTATTGGTCTGGCGCCTGGGCGCCAGAATCCGCCGCCTAGGCGCCAGAATCCGCCGCCTAAGTGCCAGGTCGATACGGGATCTGTCAAGATTTTTGACGACTTTTGGACGGTTATTTTGATGATGTTAGCGGTTATTAGACCTTCTAGAAGACTGGCAGTTGTTCCTGGTTTATAGGACATGTGATACAATGTATTTGGACGCTTGGAAACGGTTTTAATAGCGAAGAGGTGCGATCCAAAGTGAAGAGGTGCGAAGAACTAGACGCAGAGTCCGGCGCCTAGGCGCCAGATTCCGGCGCCTAGGCTCCAGTCACACCTTCTAGAAGATTCATTGAATGTGGACACATTTTGAGGAGGTGCCTTGAGGCAACCCTTGAAGCCTATAAACAGGAGGGTACTCCTTAAAAAAAAAAAATCGCCCCCTATCTAGAGCCCCATCTAGAGAGAGAATTAGAGAGATACTTTAGGGCCACATTTTACTATCCTTCGTAAATTACTTAGTTATTTTATTTAGAGTTTGTATTGAGAGTTTAAAGAGTTGGTGCTTTTGAAGTTTATTTGCTTTGGAGTCAGAAGAATTCAGAGGTTCAGTAGGAGAAACACTTGAGATAAGTATTTGTAAGTTTATTCAAAGTTTCGTTATCATGTTTTGTTGTTTAAATTCAATGTGTTTTGAGTAGTTAGTTTACTTTCTCCTTTCAATTATGAAAAGATAAATAAGATAATATAAAATTCGTTGGAGAATTAAAAACTATTTATATTTTAAAACATTGTGATGATATTAATACCGGATCTTAATTTACTATTTAAATTGACCATTTAAATTGTTAAAATCAATGAAGAGTTTTGATACCTAGAAGGAGATGAATTCTTAACTAGTAGATATCACATGAATCCTTGGGTAGTCGAAGGCCTTGTGCGGGTTATTCAAGGTGAAGTGCAAATAAATAGGAAGATATTATATAATGGGCTTAGAATTGATAAGTTTTTAGAGTGACAGACTAAATTCTTTTGATTTGGTTTATAGAGAAGGAAAGAGTCACTAGTAGGGCCGACCACAGCCACCCTTGGACATCTAGTAGTGTGAGCCTAGATTAACCCATTCTACTAACAATACATCCGAACCTGATCTATAAAGCTAGCCAATGTTCTTTGCACTGGATCAAAGGGTAAAGAATATGAATACTTCTATTTGGCACAATACCATAAATTTATATTCTCCACGAATATTATCATTATCTTAGAAAATCTTGGATTAAATGAAAGGAAGAAAGTTATTTTCTTATTGCTATTTACATCAATCATTTCATTACTACTTTATTATTGGATCTAGTAAATTAAAAATATCAAATTTATAACTATAAAAGAAATACTTAAAAATAAAATTAAAATATTTAAAAATCCATAACTCACTCCTCGTGGGATCGATACTGGGGTCTTTGTTTCAAAGCCCTATATTACTTGATACGATACGTATACTTGCGTAGTACCCCTACTGTTGATAAAATTATATTTATATACACTAGCCGCTATTATTATCTATTACATTTGAAAGCATTAATTATTATATTTGTCATCAGCGGATTACGCGTCAAGTTTTTGGCGCCGTTGCGGAGGATTGAATTTTTAGTACGCATATATTTAGCGTGGGTCAAGTTTTTGGCGCCGTTGCCCGGGAAGGAGCGGAGGCAAATTTTTAGATTTTAAATATTTTAAATTTATTTTATTCAGTTTCTTTTATTGTCAAAAATATAAAATACTAAAATAATAATAATAATAATAATAATAATAATAATAATAATAATAATAATAAAATAAATAAATAAATAAAATTTTTTTACCAAATAAGTAGAGATTTTATTTCTTGCTAATTTACTATTTATGCATAGTGCTGGATCTGAAGGATTATTACCTTTAGATTCTGAATTAGAAAGAACTGTTAAAGGAATTAAAAAAGGAAAACAAACTAAAAAAATCCAAGAGATGGCTAATTTACATAACAATTTACAAAACCCAATTGAAATTAATGAACAAAATGTTTACAAACCATTAAGGGATTATGCTAACCCTACAGTTGATGAACTTCATAGTAGTATTTAAATACCTACTGTAGATGCTAATTCTTTTGAGCTTAAACCATCTATCATTCAAATGGTTCAAAATAATCAATTTAGAGGAACACCAAATGAGGATCCAAATTTACACCTTGCTAGTTTTTTAGAACTTTGTGTTACCTTTAAATATAACAATGTTTCTGATGATGCTATTAGACTTAGACTCTTTCCTTTTTCTTTAAGAGATAAAGCAAAGATGTGGTTGAACTCATTAGCAACAGGTTCTATTAAAACATGGGCTGAAATGACACAAAAATTTCTTGCTAAATATTTTCCTCACTCTAAAACTGCTAAATTAAGAAATGATATTACTTCATTTAGTCAATTTGAAGGGGAGACAATTTATGAAACTTGGGAAAGATTTAAAGAACTATTAAGAAAATATCCTCGTCATGCTTTACCTGATTGGTTAATTATTCAAACATTTTATAATGGTTTAAATGGATCGCTAAATTAATTATTAATGCTGCTGCTGGAGGTTCTTTAATGTCTAAATCATTTGAAGAAGCTTATACTTTAATTGAAGAAATGACTAACAATAATTTCTAATGGCTTCTGAAAGGATTAATCTTAAAAGAATGTTAAGTATTCAAGATAACGAAGCCTTTTCTATCTTAGCTTCACAAGTAGCTGCAATATCTAAGAAATTAGATAATTTTTCCATCAACATATCACATAACAACTCATCTAATATTGAGAACTCTCAAATTATTGAAACTTTACAAGCTATTGCTAGTAAAAATAATCCGTATTCAAATTATTATGATCCTGGCTGGAAAAATCACCCTAATTTTAACTAGAATAATCAACAACAACAATGGGGTAATAATCAATCCCATCCAACTGGAAATTGGAATAATCAAGTAAATTTACATTATAAACCACCTGGATTTAATAATCAACAGAAAAAGTTATCAATGTTGACCTCATTTTTGATGAGGTCTTCTCTTCTTCTTTTTAGTACTTAGGATCTAGCCTTAGGCTTTTCCTTTGACTATCTTAGAGGATTAGAATTGGGACCCACCACTTAGAAATTCAAAACACCTCTTAACTCCCTGCAAACTCCACAAACTTGATTGTAGACCCCTAATCACCTAGAGGGTTGAAATCAAATGTGGAAGTTTAAAGGATGAGTTCCTATAGGACTCTTTGGCCTTAGGATCGCTCCAGGTGGCCTCGGTCCGGTGAGGGCCGACTTAGAAACACACTACACTTATACACTACACTTTCACACACCTCCTAAAACCACACCTATACCCAACTTGACCTCCTCACTCATGCAGGTGATTCACATGGATGGTCCTTAACCCCTCAGCCCTTGGCTAAGAGGGTTAGGAACAACATAATGAATGCCTCAAATGAGCCTCCCTTCATGGCTCATGTGGGTTTGATATGGCTTCATGGCTCAACCAAAATGATTTCATTCCACTTACATTTACCCAATCTTCAATTTTCTAAATTTTCAATTTTTGACCCCCGGGACCCTACACCTGCCTAGCCTACCCAAAACCCTTGAAATTACCCAAATTTTTCAAAAAATCTCCAAATACCCAAAATTCCTCAAAACCAATCCCAAACATTCCCACATTACTCAAATTGATCATTCATAGCCAAAAATACCAAAAATTCCAAAAATACCTCCCAATACCCTCCAAATACCCAAAATGCCCCTCTTAACCCAAAAATCCAAAAATTCAGAAAATTCCTAAAAAATTCCAGAAAATCCCAAATATTCTTAATTTCATTTTGTTCAACTACACCATGGGCCAATTTTGTCAATTTACCCCACTTTTGTCAAAATCCCCAATTTGACCCATTTTAACCCAAAATGAACCCAATGTCAAACCAAACCTACCCAATTGACCCAAATTCTGGTCCAATTCAATTCTAAACTTCAATTCAACATCCCCAACATCAATCTAGACCAAATCCAAGTCCAATTTGATTGGTATTTGAATCCAATTTCACTTTTGACCTTAAAGCCCAATTTGGACCCATGACCCAAACTTAGCCCAAACTAACCCAATTCAACTCCAATTAACCCCAAACCTTTTCTAAACCTTCCTTAACATCCCCAAAAACAAAGAAATAACATGATTTACCCAAATTTTAGACCCAAATCCCACTCAAATTCAACCCAAAGCTAAAAGGCCCAATTTTGACCTAAACCCAAACCTAACCCAAATAAGCCCAAACCCCAAAATCAAAACCCAACCAAAGTCAAAACCTCTTTGAAACACTCCCATAAACATTTCCCAACATTAATTTTACATCAGTTTCAATCCTAGCCCAACATTGGCCCAAGTTAGCCCAATTTGACCTACATTGGCCCATTTACCAAAGAGGCCCAAATCCAACCCCATTCAAACCCAAATCACTCCAAACTCATTTCAAATCACTCATGACATATCCCTAAACCAATCCCAACAATTATTTGGCCCAAACTTCTACAAAATTCCCATCCATGGATTCATACTTAAACCTAAAGGCCCATCCCCTTAGCCTTCCTAAAAGCCCATCAAAAATAATTTCAAAAGGCCCAAAGCCCACATGACAATCCTCTATCATCATCCATTTGATAAAAACATCTCCTAAGTTCTAAATCCATGATAAAATAAATCCAAATCAAGCCTCATAACAATTCCCATCAAAATGCCAAAATTCACAAAACCCTTTTTCATGAAGTTGACTTAACTTTTCCCAAGCCAAAGATGAGCCAAGAAGCCATGCATGAGCCACATGGAAGCCATGAGAGCCTCTTTACATGTCACCATGCCATTTTGGACAAAAGAAGGAGACTCTTTCCTTAATCTCCTAAAGTCATTAGCCTTAACCATGATTCCCCTTAACCCAAATTTAATCCAAATATATTTGGGTAAGGACTTCTCCATGCCAAACCAGCTGATTCCTTTGACTCCCCACAACACCCAAAGCCTCCTTGAAGGGTGAACCAAGCCCAAAAGGTGGACTAGACCAAATCAAGCCAAAATTGGCCTTCCCCCATGCCATTTTAATCCAAGCTTTTGACACATGTCCATGGCCAATTGACTGCATTAAACCCCAGCCCTGACCCACCTGAACAAGATGGTGAACAGTGCCTGGCCGGCCAGCCACCAGGCTGCCGGAAAACACCATGGCCGAGACCTTAGGAGCAGCCAAAAAAATTCAATTCTCCCTCGTCGAGCTACCCCATGCCCAATGGCCACCATGGCCGTTCTTCCCTCGACCTAAGCAGTCGATCCTAAGCGTTAAACCCCCCGGGAGGCCCTCCACCCTCTCATATTTAAACCTCACCTCCTCTCGGCCATGAGAGGTGCCGAACCGTACCTTACCGAAACCACCGCCAAAATTCCTCCGGACCACTCTCCACACTTAGAGCGAGTTGATCCCCAGGTGACAATTTGCCCTAATCCCCACCAACGTACCTCAATTTCTCAGCCAAAATTCCACCCAAAAATAGGACATCTCCCAACTCCACCAAATTCAAATTAAACTCACCCACACCTGCACAAGGTCAAGAGAAGGAGTTCCCCAGTGAAAGCCCCTCTCCAGGCCACCCATCTGTTCCAGACTCCAAGCTTTGTAATCGGCTCTGGTCGAAATCATACCTGGACAATTCACCGGCCCAGCGGACTTCATCCGGAGCTTGCTTGGACCCAATCGAAGGTGACACAACTCTCAGATCGAAGCTTCACTTCTCTGAGCAAAGGTATGGACTCACTCTTCTTCCCGAGCTTACAGAGATTCTCTAATTAATTTGAGTTAAGTTCAATACATGTTTACCGTATGGATGTGTTTGTCTCCTTAAGACGAATCCATAGAGCATAAGAACATGAAAATCCGTTGAGAATCGAGTGAGAAATTAGGGTTAGAAGGTTGACGGTCACGGGTGCACACCAGCCGTAAACGATGACTGGGAGCCGTCGGATCGAGCGTGTATCGAGCGGACGGTCTGGATTGAGCCGGACAGCGCGATGGTACGTGAACCGCGGGTCCCTGGAGCGCTAAGTCGGATGACGGCGCCGAATCAGAAGACAACGCATGTGCGTTCGGAGCTGCCGAGGTTGAGCTGGCGCCGCGTCACTTAAGTAGAAAAGTAGGGATTTTCTAATTTATTTAATTACCAGAACTTCAAAAATGTATAACTCTGTGTAGGAAAATCAGAAAAATAAAATAAAAATACCCTCTTGCTCAGTGAATAGAGGAGAATAATGTGGAAAAGAAATCATTTAATTTCATCAAGTATTTTATTTTTAATTATTTATTTACTCTCTGCACTATTTCAATTCTCCATGCATGTATACAATTCACCATGGCATGAGACCATAGTGGCTTTTAAGCCTCCGAATTCGGGAACATTCCCCGAATTTTCCAAAGTCGAGGCCACCCCTATGAAGAGTTATTGATTTTTCAATTCTAGGTCACTATTCTGAGTATTTTAATTCTAATAATTAGCATGTTGTGAAATAAATTCTAGAAAAATTTGGTGATATTTCTTATGACTAGAGGACCCTAGGGAAAATGGTTTTTTAGTTAACTCATTTTTAATAACCCTAATTGGCTTAAACACCCAAAATGGAGCTTTAATTAATTAGAGCTAATCATACATTAAATTGACTTGAAATCAATTCTCCACTGACCTTTAGGATCAGAGGAACCCACCATAAAAGTTTGAAGTCAATTGGACATGGTTAGCCCTATCAAATGGGTTGATTAAGCCATTTAGCCAAACTCAAACTTCAAAAATTCATAACTTTCAAAATACTTTTCAAAAATTCAGTAAATTGGTTTTGGAGCCTCTCTGATATCAGGGGAATTTAAGAAAAATAAAATTACAATTTTCCAAAAAAGTTGATTTTTTACATTATTTTAATATTTTTAATAATTAAAAAATAATAAAAATCACAAAAATAATAAAATTCACCAAAATGTCACATTTTGAATTTTAATCATTTAGGAACAAACCCCATATTTTTCTTAAGTCTCTATGATGAGATATTAAATTTTAAAACCCTAAGGTAATTTTAAAATATAAAAAAATGTATTTTCTAGCATTTCCACTAAAATAATTCTAATAAATCAAAGAAAAATCAGAAAATTGTAAAAATTGGTTCTCTTATTTCCTTGATATTAGAGAGATTTTTGAAAAATATAAAATTCATTTTTCAACCTTTATTTTATTTTTAAATTAATTAATACTCCAAAACTCAAAATAATTATAATAAAAAATAATATAATTCAAAAAATCACCAAAATTGGTCCAAGTGGTCCTCTGGTCATTAGGAATGTCCCATAATTTTCTTAAGGATAGAAACTTTCCCTTGGTCATATTCTTAAATTTTCTTTGAAAATCCCTATTTTCCACTAAAAATAATTACATAAATAAATTAAATACAGAAAAATCACATCTTCTCCTCTAATGTCTTGATTGACATATGGGTGAAGTCACATAAAAATTTCAAGTTTACTTAAGCTCAATTTAGTGAGTTATGAAATTAGTAAGTTTAAAGGGCAAAATAGTAATTAAAATTTTAACCTATAATTAAAAAAATTTAGGTTTAATTAAAAGTGTGGGTAAAATATTTGATACTAAGTTGATTTTGGATGTTTGAAACTTAGGTAATTAAAGGGTAGAAACCTACCAAATAATTTAAAAATAATTAAAATAAACCTTAATTAAATGATTAATTAAACTTGGAAGAATAATAAAAAAATTGGAATTATTAAAATTCGGATATTATTAGGAAGAGATTTATTCTTCAATCTAAAAAAAAAATCCCTAAATTAATCACCTCAATAACATTTAATTCCTAATTAAAATGATAATCCAAATTCAAGATTTAAAATATTAAAAGACTTAATCATTAAATTAAATTAAAGATTAAAACATTTAAATTAAATCCTTCCAAAATTTCAATTAAATTAATACTTTAATAATTAAATTAAACCATCTTTAAAATATAAAAAAAGAGATATAAAATATTAAATTAAAATTAGAAAAATTTAAATTAAAATTAATTTTAAATTTAAATTAAATTTAAATTAAATTTAAATTAAATTAAATTAAATTAAAATGTATTAAACTAAATTAAATTAAATAAAATTAAATTAAAAGTAAAACTAAACCAAATTAAATTAAACTAAAATTAAATTAAATTGAATTAAATATAACATCACCAAAGACATAAAGAATTCAAAATAAATCTAAAACAACTTGAACACTTTTCCAAACTTAAACCCATTAATTGAAATTAAATTAAATCACAAATCACTTGAACATTAATTTGCCCTCAAAAGCTCATGTTGTCATAACTCCTAAATGGAGTGTTAAGTGAAGTATTACTTCACTCATAGGATATTCAAATGTCCTAGTTCACCGAGCAAGATAACAAAACTCGAACTCCTGGATGATTAATTCATTTTGTATAATTAAATTCTCTTGGACTTAAAACAATCCTAGAGGTATTGAAAAGATGTTTAAGATTCGTCTTAAGCACTTCCTCAATATGATAGGATGTTTATAAGAACAATTGAACTTAATTGTTCTTTGATGAAGAAAATCGTCCTCAAACCAAAACACAAGAACCTAGACGTCATAGGAGATAACTAGCTATAGGAGTAGAACCTTGGTAGAAAACCATAACCCTTCCCTTAGCTTTACCTAGGAACTTGCTTTAAATGATTAAAATATCCTAAATTGTGTTTAAGTGTAGCTTGGGATGACGGGAAGACCCTCCAGGTACGTTTTTATTTTATTGCAATTTACCTTCTTGCAATTTACTTTATTGCAAATGCACTTTACTTTTCTTGCATGATAAAAAACTGTTGCATGAAAACCTGCACCTTTAGGATAGCCCCTAAAACCAAAATCAAAAGTAAATTAAAAAGTCATTGCAAGATAAAATTCACCGCCACAACATTTCAAAATATAAAACAACTCAAAATTTAATCACAAACAAAACAACAAAACTACAACTACAACTAAATTAAAACGTCTTGTTGGATGATCGGGAATACCTCGGATGATGTAACCTACGTGTTGCTAACGGGATTTCCCACGGTCTAAATGAAAGTGTGGAACTCATATAGTTGAGTTTAGCAAATTCATCTGGACTAAGTGAATCCGATAAAAATAACGATGCCGGAAGGATGGAACCGTGGGATCTTAACCGGTGTTGTTATAATCAACTTTAAGATTTGTTATAATTAAAACATAAAAAACACTTGGACTTTAAGATTTCTAAAACCAAACTCTTCTCTTCTCTTTTGATTACAATCTTCTAAAACTAAACCTCTGCAACAACAAGGAGCTCGGAGCATGGTGGGCAGCACTGCCATCGTCATCAGCAAAACTGGAATCTACATCAACAAAACTTTCTTAGAATTAAATAACCAAGCCATAGGATTTTGAGGTAGTTTGCCTAGTGCAACATAAATCCTCAATCTCTTGTTAGGCATTTGCATTGCAAATTAAGCCCTAACCGGTCTTAAGATTCCGAGGTAGTTGTCTGATACGACATAAACCCTCACATCTTCGAGACTGTTTGTATGGTTGTGTCATACGAATATAAGTCCTAATTAATTAAAATTGGCAAGATCAAAACGTTAAATAAACATTAGGGCTTTCCTAAATTCGAGCCAAACAATAGGATAGTCGGGAAATTACCGAAGTTCGCTTCGAATCTGTGATTTCTCCTACCTTTCTTCCTTTGAATTCCCAAAATAAAATGTTCCAAATTTGATCCATTCCCTATTGAAATTCCAAAATTCAATCCCTCGAAAACTTATACTTTGAAATTCTTGAGAGCGATAACTACCGATTATTATCGAGAGTTTTCTTAGGTGATTCCCGTCACTTAAGATGTAATTAACTATAGGGGCTTGCCCTTATAGGGAATTTTAAGAACCTGAGTAATATAAACCCCGTTTAATTCATTTATATTAAGCGGGGAACTTGTCGGCTTATAAAATTGGTTCGCGGACCAAACGGATGTCATAAATCTCCTAGTTTATTTAATCGAGCCCCATCATCAAGCGAGTGTGTCTATTCTTCGGGATAGATACACGAGCTTGTGGTGCAGTGCTCGTTTATATAAACTATTTGGGATGTGAGATCGGTTTGATTTCATATCTTAAAATTTTTAAATTTAAAATTACTTTCAAAAATTAAATGTTATCTTTTAAACTATATATATATTTAAATTAAATTTAAAATATAAAAATTCGCCGACAACTTCTGTAGGTGACCCCTTTTTAAAAAGATTAAACGACACAACCTAAAAATATGCCGACAATCAATAGAAGAATTAATTTTATAAATGAGTAATCAATTACAAAATCAAAATACTGCTATTCATAATATTGAGAATCAAATGGGACAAATCGCTAATTTAATTAATTACAGACCTCCAGGAACACTTCCTAGTAATGTTGAAATTAATCCAAAAGAAACTAGAAAAGAACATGAACATGTTAAAATTGTACAACTTAGAAGTGGAAAGGAATTAAAAGAAAGAATGCAGAATGAAGTTGAAAAAGAGATTGAGGTTGAAGAGATTGAAAAACCTAAAGAAACTCCTCCTAATCAAGATCAAACTAATATTTTTATTAATGTGGAAGTTGAAAAACCACCACCACCTTTTCCTCAAAGATTAAAACAACAGAAGCTTGATCATTAATTTTCTAAGTTCTTTGAAATTTTTAAGAAACTTACTATAAACATACCTTTTTGCTGAAGCTTTGGAACAGATGCCAACTTATGCAAAATTTATGAAGGATATATTAAGTAAGAAACAAAAATTTGAAGCCTTTGAAACTGTTGCATTAAATGAAGAACGTAGTGCAATAATTCAAAAGAAATTACCTCATAAACTTAAAGATCCTGAAAGTTTTACTATACCTTGTGCTATTGGAGAAAAATTTTGTGGAAAAGCTTTATGTGATTTAGGAGCTAGTATTAATCTCATGTCATTTTTTTTTTATTGAAGGTTGAATTTAGGAGAGATTACTCCCACCACTATAACCCTTCAGTTAGCTGATAGATCTATCACTTACCCTAAAGGAGTTATAGAGGATGTACTTGTTAAAGTAGATAAATTTATCTTCCCTGTGGATTTCATTGTACTTGATATGGAAGAAGATAATGAAATACCAATTATTTTAGGGAAACCTTTTCTAGCTACCGGACGAGCTATGATTGATGTGCAAAAAGAAAAATTAACTATGAGAGTTAATGATCAAGAGATTAAATTTAATGTTCTTAAATCGATGAAGTACCCTGACAAAGAAAAATTCTATCGAATGGATATTTTTGATTTTATAGTTGAAAAACACTATCGAGAAAAATGTAAAATCATTCCTGAAGAAGAAATTGATTTTTTAACTGATGAAAATGAAGAACTAAAAGAAGAAGAATTATTTAAAGAAACTCATTATATTAAAGATAACTGGGAAACTTTAGACATAACTCAAAATGATATACTTTTATCCTCAATTAAAAAAGCCCTTGAACTGGAATTAAAAATGTTTCCTTCACATTTAAAGTATGCATTTCTTGGAAATTCATTAACTTTACCTGTTATTATTTCTTTTGATCTAAGTTTTGATCATGAAGAAAAATTAATAGGAGTGTTAAAGAATTATAAGAAAACTTTTGGTTGGACTATTGCTGATATAAGAGGAATAAGCCCTTCCATTTGTATGCATAGAATTTTAATGGAAGAAAATTTTAAACCTAATATTGAACCGCAAAGAAGATTAAATCCTATCATGAAAGAGGTTGTTAAAAAAGAAATTTTGAAATGGTTAGATGCTGGAATTATTTATCCTTTTTCGGATAGCCAATGGGTAAGTCCTATTCATTGTGTTCCGAAGAAAGGAGAAGTAATCATCATCGTCAATGATAAAAATGAACTAATTCCTACAAGATAAGTTACTTGGATGGCGAATTTGCATTGATTATCGGAAGTTAAATGACGCCTACCGGAAATGATCATTTTCCTTTACCTTTCTTGGATCAAATGCTTCGACAAATTAGCTTGGACACTCATATTTTCGTTTTCCGGATGGATATTCGGTTATCATCAACTACTTATCGCTCCCGAGGACCAAGAGAAAACAACATTTACAAGTCCTTATGGAACATTTGCCTTTAGAAGAATGCCTTTTGGTTTATGTAATGCACCCGCAACTTTTCAAAGATGTATGATGTCAATATTTTGTGATTTGATTGACAAAGGAATTGAAGTATTCATGGACAATTTTTCGGCTTTTGGAACTTCTTTTGAGTCTTGTTTTGAAAATATTTCCAAAGTTACGAAAAGATGTGAAGAAACAAATTTAGTTCTTAACTGGGAAAAATGTCAATTTATGGTCACAGAAGACATTGTACTTGGTCACAAAGTTTCACAAAATGGGATGGACGTTGATCAAGCAATAGTAAAAATTATTGCTGAACTACAACCCCCTACTACTGTTACTGATGTAAGAAGTTTTCTAGGTCATGCTGGATTTGATAGAAGATATATAAAGGATTATTCTAAAAATGCTAAACCTCTTTGTCATTTATTAGAAAAAGAAGCTAAATTTGAATTTAATGAAGACTGTGTTAATGCTTTTAATATTTTAAAAGAAAAATTAATAATTGCACCTATAATTATTGCACCTAATTGGAATAAACCTTTTGAATTAATGTGCGATGCAAGTGATTTTACAATTGGAGCTGTATTGGGACAAAAATATGAGAAAATTTTCAAAGTTATATATTATGCTAGTAAAACTCTTACTGAAACTCAAAGAAATTACACTACTACAGAGAAAGAGCTTTTAGCTATAGTATATGCCTTTGATAAATTTAGACCTTATCTTCTTGGTACCAAATGCATAGTTCATACTGATCATTCCGCTATTAAATATTTAATGTTGAAAAAAGATGCTAAACCTAGACAAATAAGATGGGTTTTACTTCTACAAGAATTTGATTTTCAAATAGTGGATAGAAAAGGAACGGATAACCTAATTGCTGATCATTTATCTAGAAAATGATGTTATTACTGAAGAAAATATAAATGAGAAATTTCCTGATGAACATTTGTATGTTATTCAAGGATGCCAAACACCTTGGTATGCATATATAGTTAACTATTTAGTTAGCAATATTTTACCTTATGGATTGAATAACAAATTTATTAAGAAATTTAAAAATGATGTTAAATCTTATATTTGGGAAGATCCTCATTTATTTAAATTAGGAAGAAATTCTGTAATTCGTAGATGCGTACCTTATGAAGAAACTTATGCTATTATTCAAAAATGTCATGATTCCGAATTTGGAGGACACTTTGGAGTAGATAAAACTGCATTTAAAATTTTAAATTCAGGATTTTATTGGCCTACCTTATTTAAAGATGTGAGACATTATGTGAAAACTTGTGATGGATGTCAAAGGATGGGAAATATATCCAAGAAAGATGAAATGCCTTTAAAATATATATTGGAAGTTGAAATTTTCGATATATGGGGTTTAGACTTTATGGGACCATTTATACAATCATTTGGAAAGATTTATATTTTATTAGCGGTTGATTACGTTTCAAAGTGGATTAAGTCGTAGCTTTACCTAGCCGTGATTCCAAAAGTGTTTCAAAATTTTTAAAGAAAATGATTTTTTCAAGATTTGAAATGCCTAAGGTAATTATCACAGATGGTGGAAGTCATTTTAGAAATATAAGAATTCAATCATTATTGGAAAAATTTGGAATCAAACACAGAATTGCAACTGCATATCACCCACAAACAAGTGGAATGGCTGAAGTATCAAACAAAGAAATTAAAAAAAAATTAGAGAAGACTGTTAATCCTAAAAGAACTGATTCGGTTGATAGACTTGATTCTGTATTATGGGCTTATATAACAACTTATAAGGTACCAATCGGAATATCACCTTACCAATTAGTTTATGGTAAACATTGTCACTTACCTTTTAAACTTGAACATAAAGCTTATTGGGCAATAAAAGAGTTTAATTTTGACTTGAATACTGCAGGAGAAAAACGATTATTACAATTAAATGAGATAGATGAAATAAGAAATGAATCATATGAAAATGCAAGGATTTATAAAGAGAAAATGAAAATATTACATGATAAAAAAATTTCAGGAAAAATATTTGAGCCTGGACAAGAAGTATTATTATTTAATACTCGTTTAAGACTTTTTCCTGGAAAATTAAGATCAAAATGGATAGGACCGTATATAATTGAAAAAGTATACCATTATGGAGCTGTGGATATTAAAGATCCCAAAACGGGAAAAATTTTTAAAGTTAATGGATTAAGACTGAAGCCTTATTTGGGAGATATTAAAAAGATTTATAAAGAGGCTTATAAGTTGAGTCTACCTGATTAAAAACATAATTAGGTCGGGCTGACGACGTTAAACCAAGCGCTTTGTGGGAGGCAACCCATAGTTATTCTTTGTTTTGTGTGTTTTTACATTTTTAATGTAAGGTTATGCCTCGGTCTTGTTTAATTTCATATTACTTTAGAAAATTTGATGCTAACAAGTCTTTATTGACTTAAGCTGAAAATTATCTCGAAATATATAAAGCTTAAACATTGGATCACTCTATTTCATATATGAGTAAAAAGGAGATCAAGTTAACCTTCATTATGATTGCTTATAATTTGTGTTACTGAGTCTATATTGATCTTACCATTCTAAATTACCTATTTTGGAGAACGAAACCTTTAAATTTGATGTTAGGTGAAATAGAGTCGAACATGGTTCTGGCGCCTAGGCGCCAGATTTGGCGCCTAAGCGCTAGAGTAAACTATGCGTCGATGGGTCCAAGCGCTAGATTTGGCGCCTAAGTGCCACAGTTACTGGATCGTGTTAAAACTGAAAATCTTCAGTTTTTCACACGATTTTCTCTTATAAATTACCCTATCTTCGTCCCCAATCCCTATGCAATCATTATTTCGACCCATACACTCCATTCTTGAGAGATTAGAGAGGATTTTTGAAGAAATGGAGAGGAGAAATCTTGGAGAAGAGGCTAGAGACAAGGTCTCAAAGGATCCTCTACCCTACTTCAATGGTTTCATTGCTGTAAGTTTGGAGAAAATTTATAGTTGTCTAGATAAGTTTGAAGCAGAATTTAAAAGCATTGGAGATCGCCTCCATGAGATGTATCATTAAATTGAACATCTGGAATGGCAGGCAAAACTTCAATTTGATCATCTAGCGGCTTATCAAGATGCTCAAGTAGAGATGTATGCGAAGAACAATTGGATCGACGAGAAAACGGCTACGGATTTTTTGAGAGCTTTAGCATTCTTTCCAAGTGGGCTGAATAGTTTTCCTTGTGAAGATAATGGGAATTAGATAGTGATGTGGTGAGATTGTGATTTATCTAGTGTGTCGTTGTATCAATTCAGTGAATCGATTGTGTTTGTTTGTGTGTTTGCTTTCATGTTCAATGTGTGTTGTATTTGCTTTCAAATTTGTGTTGTTTCATTGTTGTTAGAACTTGAATCACGTTATGATACTTATCTGAATTGTATTGAGGCCGAAATTGAAAGTCATGAATGGAATTAGAAGAGTTTGATTTAAACTTGTGTTTAATTGGTGGATTTAATTTTTAATTTTTAAAAATTTTTGGAAAATATTTTGGAAGATGGAAACTGAAGCAATACTCTTATATGAGTAATTATAAGTTTAATTTATGAATTTTGGTGGAAAATAAATTTTTAAAGTGATTTTTTTGGAAAGGCGAGTCTGGCGCCTAGGCGCCGATTCGGCCTGCTTACTTGAAAATCACCATTTAAACCCCCATTAGCCATTTTTGATGCCTAAGCTTCATCCCCTTCCTCTTTTTCACGAAAACCTACCTTCCAAATCCATTTTGAGGTAAAAACATCAAGATTTTGAGCCCGAAATCACTTGATTTCTTCATCTCAATGTCAGATCTACACTCTAATCCATTTATTTTTTATTTTCACCATAGTTTTTCCTATTTTTTGGCTAAAAACCGAAATTTTGAGAAAATTTTTGATTTTTAATGTTTCTCCATGAATTTTTAAACTCATTTTAAGTTTCTTAACCTTAAAAAGAGTTTAAATCTTTGATTCCTTAATTTATTTGTGTTTTCTTTCACGTTTAGATGGCACTGAAATCTAAGCGAGGAAAGGCACGAGAAAATTTTGACAGTAGTAAGTTCGCGACTGCGGTAGCGCATTTTCGATATCATGAATTTGCGACGACTAGAAAATTTATCTCAGAGCGAAGCTTTTACAATCCCATTGAAATGATCAAGAACACGATCGTTACGCACAACTGGCAACAATTCTGTTATTTCACCGCTGTTGCTGTTATTTCAGTCGTGCGTGAATTTTATGCTAACTTTTTGGATGCGGAAGACTACGAAGTCTTCTTCAGAGGTGTTGGAGTAAAATCAATGTTTTTTATGGACTGCCACATACCATCGAGTGCCACTATTCTGGATTATCTCCATCTGAGGGAAATCTTGAGATGATTATTGCTTATTTGACTGACGGCACTGGTGCTTGGAAGATCCGGAATGATAAACGGGTAAATTTCAAATCTTCTAAGTTAAATGGTATTTCAAAGGCATGACATTACTTTATTTTTGCAAGACTTATACCTTCCAACCACCCGAGCGAAGTGACTAGAGATCGAGCTATCTTAAACTACTGCATTCAGGAGAGGAAGCCGATAGATGTCGGCAGTATTATTTATGATTCTGTGGAGTCTACTACTAGATCCAATACTTCTGTAGGACTAGGTTTCCTATCTCTGATTTATACTTTATTTGTGAACAATGGAGTCACTGCTGATATTTCTGAGGAGAAGCTGAAGTCTACCAGGAGAGTGTTAGTATCTATGATCGTCTTCGTGGGAAGAGATCTACAACCCCTTCTACTTCTGCACCTACTCCAGGTAGAGCTTTCACTTCCAGACCTTCTACTTCTACTGCTTAGCCATCGTCTAGTTTTTGGGAATCAATGCATGATCAATTTCTGGAGCAGCAGAATGAGTTATTTCTAACTCACTGCAGAGTTGATACTATGGATAAGAAAATTGATCACCTATCTGATTACACCCAGAGGAAGACTGAGTATGACGCTGAGTATTCAGAGTCTTTAGTTAGATTCTTGAAAGGTGAGCATGACATTCAATTTCCCACCTGTCCTAGATTTTCACCATATGTTGATCCTAAGGATGTGGAGTTTTCTTTTGGTGATGACAATGACGAGGCTATAGCATGGTGATTAGTAGCCTGATTTACCTCCGAGATGTGTCGAGTCCGTTGTTAGTTTAATTTTTGTTTGCTAGTATCGATTGTTGTTTGTTGTTTGCTAGTTTAGATTTGTTTATGAGACTTTGTATGAATTATTTGATGTTGAGACTGTTTTAGATATTTAGTTGCAGACTAAAATTTGAATGAATTTGTGTTTATTTTTGTTTCATCCTACTGCTTAGTATTCTAGAATAGTTAGTCATGTTATTCTATTTCTGTTAATAATATAGTTATTTAATTCAACTACTGCTATATAAAACTTAAAAAAAAAATTTTTTTTGAGTCTGCTTACTTTTATATGCTTCATTATTTTTGTAATATTCATAAAAAACATGTGTAGAAGTAAATTATATTTCTTTCTAGAATATTTTTACATGCTTATAAAATTCCTTCTTAAATTATACTTTTCTTTCTCTCATACATGCAAATTTAAATTTTATTTGTCCTTAATAAACTAATATTTTCTAAAAAAATCTTAACATAACATAAGGAATGAAGAATCTATTTAAGATCACTTAAATTTTTGAAATTATAAATAATTTAGTGGACTTAACTAAAATTTTAATAACTTTGATTGATTTTAAGAATAGAATTATTTAACTTAAAGAAGAATAAGATTAAGAAATTTTTTTTCTATTCATAATCGAAATAATTGAATTTTAGAAGTATTAAGAATCAAAAAATTATAACTTGAAAAAGAAAAGATTGAAAGCCTTTTTGAAATTCTATTCATGTTATAATAATTAAGTGAAAATGTAAAAGTTTGAAAATATAAGTTAAGGATAGTGAAGTTCAAAATCATTAACAGGCTATCCAGATACAGTAATCCTCACTGTGAAAAAAAAAAGAGGAGAAGCTTGAGGATATGCCTAATCAAAAATTGGTTTCACTTGAATTATCTTATATGAAGAAAACTAGTTACATACTTTACTTAATTTTTATGCATGAATCTTTATTTAGGAAAGACTTTTCATGAAAATCTTTTTCTTGTAAATAATCTATGTGATCTTAATATAATAAACTTCTATTATTTTCGAAATGAATGAAAAAATTTTGAAGTCTTATGATTTGGTAGTTGAATATTCTTTAAATTCTTAAAATTAAACTTAGTTTGTGAAATTTGGTTAATGATTTACTAAAGCCTTTATAAGATAAAAAATTACAAGGAGTATTAACTATTTATCTTTCATTCCAAATGTTATACATTTTATATAGTAAAAAGGGTTACTTGAGGACAAGTAACGTTTAAGTTTGGGGGATTTTGATCCATGAAAAAAATACCCATTTTTATGCCTTGATTTTTATCAAAATTTTAAGGATATTATGCTTTAATGAAAGGTATTTTTGTGTTTTTGGATATAGGTGATGGAAAAATGTTCAAGAAGGAAAAAAGAGTGAAAAAGGAGCAAAAAGGAGCAAAAATGGAGCCAAAATGCAAAATTATCAAAATTATTGGTCTGGCGCCTAGGCGCCAGAATCCGGCGCCTAAGTGCCAGGTCGATACGGGATCTGTCAAGATTTTTTACGACTTTTGGATGGTTATTTTGACGGTGTTACCGATTATTGGACCTTCTAGAAGGCTGACAGTTGTTCCTGGTTTATAGGACATGTGATACAATGTATTTGAACGCTTGGAAACGGTTTTAATCGCAAAGAGGTGTGATCCAAAGTGAAGAGGTGCGAAGATCTAGACACAAAGTCTGGCGCCTAGGCGCCAGATTCCGGCGCAAAGGCGTCAGACACACCTTCTAGAAGATTCATTGAATGTGGACACATTTTGAAGAGGTGCCTTGAGGCAACCCTTGAAGCCTATAAAAAGGAGGGTACTCCTTTAGAAAAAATTGCCCCTCTATCTAGTGCCCTATCTAGAGAAAGAATTAGAGAGATACTTTAGGGCCACATTTTACTATCCTTCATAAATTAGTTAGTTATTTTATTTAGAGTTTGTATTGAGAGTTTAAAGAGTTGGTGCTTTTGAAGTTTATTTGCTTTGGAGTCAGAAGAATTCAGAGGTTCAGTAGGAGAAACACTTGAGATAAGTATTTGTAATTTTATTCAAAGTTTCATTATCATGTTTTGTTGTTTAAATTCAATGTGTTTTGAGTAGTTAGTTTACTTTCTCCTTTCAATTATGAAAAGATAAATAAGATAATATAAAATTCGTTGGAGAATTAAAAACTATTTATATTTTAAAACATTGTGATGATATTAATATGAGATCTTAATTTACTATTTAAATTGGCCATTTAAATTGTTAAAATATGTTGAAGAGTTTTGATACCTAGAAGGAGATGAATTCTTAACTAGTAGATATCACATGAATCCTTGGGTAGTCGAAGGCCTTGTGCGGGTTATTCAAGGTGAAGTGAAAATAAATAGGAAGATATTATATAATGGGCGTAGAATTGATAAGTTTTTAGAGTGACAGACTAAATTCTTGTGATTTGGTTTATAGAGAAGGAGAGGGTCACTAGTAGGGCCGACTATAGCCACCCTTGGACATCTAAGTAGTGTGAGCCTGGATTAACCCATTCTACTAACAATACATCCGGACTCGATCTATAAGCTAGCCAATGTTCTTTGCACTCGGATCAAAGGGTAAAGAATATGAATGCTTCTATTTGGCACAATACCATAAATTTATATTCTCCACGAATATTATCATTATCTTAGAAAATCTTGGATTAATTGAAAGGAAAAAAATTGTTTTCTTATTTCTATTTACATCAATCATTTCATTACTGCATTATTATTGCATCTAGTAAATTAAAATATCAAATTTATAACTATAAAAGAAATACTTAAAAATAAAATTAAAATATTTAAAAATCCATAACTCACTCCTCGTGGGATCGATACTGGGGTCTTTGTTTCAAAGCCCTATATTACTTGATACGATACGTATACTTGCGTAGTACCCCTAGTGTGTAAAATATTTTTGATAAAATTATATTTATATACACTAACCGCTATTATTATCTATTACATTTGAAAGCATTAATTATTATATTTGTCATCAGCGGATTACGGGTCAAGTTTTTGGCGCCATTGCCGAGGATTGAATTTTTAGTATGCATATATTTAGCGTGGGTCAGTTAACAAAGGCCAAAACGTCGTAATCATAGTGTAAACACTATAAGTTACCAAAGGTTTTTCCGTGAACTGGGTATATTTTCTACTTTATTTAATTTTATTTTGGGTATTTATTTGTTTCGTTCTTTTAGAATGTCGTAACACATTTTTAATGTTATCATTTTCATTTTTAATTTGGAAAGTTTGAATCTGATTTCTGAATTTATAAGGAGTTTCAAATTTAAAAAAGAGTTGGCTCAACTTTGCGATTAGGAAAAATCAAACCCTGAGGACGAAAAAGGAAGTAGTGCAGTACATGACCCTGTCCGGGACATCCTTCACAACGCACATTGCTCTGGTGAAACATGTTCACCGACTCACCTATTGGGGGCGTCGACCCCAAATAATCAAAAGAAAATCCTAACGGCTTCTGAACCCCTCTGTTTAAGAGTGGTTAAACAGTCAGTCCTGGAATCGAACAGAGTCAACTGTACTTTCCCAAGAAAGAAATGGGCAAAGTATGTCAACGGAAGAATGGTAACTTGGTCTAAAAGGACATAGACACATTACCGATATATGAAAATAAATTTTCTGATCTTAATGGAGAGAAAAATAATCCCCAGCGGAGTCGCTAGAATCTGTCGGTCGCTAAATTAGAATTTATTGGTCGCCAAAATGGATATCCCGACACACGATTTTAAAAGCATTTAATTTAATATATATATATATATATATATATATATATATATATATATATTAATTTTTAATTTGAAAATATGAAATCAAACCAATCTCACATCCTCATTAGTTTAAATAAATGAGCACTATACCACAAGCTATGCATCTATTTCGAGGAATAGACACATTACTTGACAAGGCGGCTCGATTAAATAAACTAATAAATTTGTGACATCCATTTTGGTCTGCAAACATTTTATGTTGATCAATAAGTTTTCCTATATGATATGAAAAGATCAAAGAGAGTTTATATTAATATTGAGTTTGTTTAAGTTGCCTATAACGACAAGCTCCTATAGTTAATTATATCTTAAATGACTGAAGTCACCGAAGAAAACTCTCTATTTAGATCAAGAAATAAATTTTCATGACTTCCAAAAGGTAGGGTTTTTTAGAGTATGTGAGGTAATAAGAATTCTAATAGGTGAGTGACTCAAGTTTCAGAACAATTATTGCAATAATCCAAAGAGAGAGGGACTACGGGAAGACACAGATCCAAGAAGAATCTCGGTGACTTCCCAAACTATCCTATGATTTGGCTTCAATTTAAGGAAGTTATTTAATGTTTCATTCTGCCAATTTTATTTAGTTAGGGCTTACATTCACATGATACCGATCATGTGAGTAGCTTGAAAGATAGGAGGGTTTATGTCATATCAGATGACAACCTCGGAATCCTAAGACGAGTTAGGGGTTATATTACACCAGGTGCAAAGGCCTCAAGGGATAATGTGAGGGTTTGTACTTGCACTAGGCAAACTACCTCAAAGTTCTATGGCTTGTTATTTATCTCTATAGAGTTTTTCTATTGAAGATGGCCGTGCTGCCCACTGTGTGTGCTTCAAGCTCCTCGTTGCAGCAGGTTAAGTTTTAGAAATGTCAAATTGAAGAGATGAGATAAATGTCATGTTTTAGAGATATTTAAATTAAGGTGTCTTAATATATTATTAGGGGAATATTTAAGTTGATTATAGCGACACTGGTTATGATCCAACAATTCTCTCATTCGGACACCACTATTTTCTTTGGATTCACTTAGTCTAGATGAATTTACCAAATTCAACTAAATTAATTCAATACTTTCATTTAGACCGTGGGAAATCATGGTAGCAGGCGTAGGTTGCCTCCTCTGAGGGATTCCCGATCATCCGATAGAGCATTTTAATTTAGTTGCAATTGTGATTTTTGTTTTTTTTTATTAAATCTTTAGTTATCTTATATTTTGTTTTATTGTGGTGGTGAATTTGATTTTTTTTTGTTTTTATTTTAGTATTGGTTTCAGTTCTGTGGCTATCCTAAAATTTTTGGTTTTGACATGCAAGGTGACCTTATTGTTTAATATACAATTTCACAAACAAAAAAAGGTACGAGAAAGTAAATGAAAGTAAATTGCAGTGCAATAAAATAAAAGTGTACCTGACATTTCTTCTGGTATTCCAGCTGAAAGTCTAATATTTGTAGCAAAACATATGTATATTACAGGGAATTAAATTTGCATGTCATAAAGCAGAAAAACAGGTTTAAAGTGTGACCCAAGAAAAAAAGGTTAAGATTTTCATGCCTATTTTATACTCATTTTGATGATATTGTACTTTAAAGATGGGTATTTTTGATATTTTTTGCAGGTATGAAGATTTAAGGACAAAGGAGCGAAAATATGCAAAAAGGAGCGAATTTGGAGCAAAAAGGACTAAAATATGAAAAATTAACCTAGGGCGCCGACGGCGAGGTCGATGGTGCCGACAGCGTGATTTTCCCGAGAGTTCAAAATATATTCCAAGGGAGGCCACTGAAGACGGAGGTCGAGGCCGCCGATAGCGAGGTCAGTTTAAAGCCCTGTTTCTAGAAGGCCGCTGATGGCACAGCTCGAGGTCGCTGATGGCGGGATCGGCGGTTCTTTAACAATATACGTCAAATATGAACGATTTTCGAAGGGATGCCTGGAAAACCCTTAGAGACTCTTCAACAACTTTAAAAAGAACTGTTTTAGGCCTAAAAATTGTCCTTTTGGAGTCCTCTAAAAGTCACTAAGAGTCTGTAAAAAGTACTATTAGAGATTTCTAATAGTTACTTAGTGTCATATAGAGAGTCCACTAGTGTCCATTGTTATTAGTGAGTGTTAATTAGTGAGTTCAAATAGAGATTGTGAGGAATTCTTCGAAGGATAGTAAGAGTGGAAGGAAAGTGAGAGATCTCTTCTGCATTACCGTTTCGAAGGAGAATTCCGTGTATTGAAAAGAAGGAAGAGATTCAGAGAAACTTCAAGGAGTCTGCTTGAGGAGGAATTTAAGATAAGTAGTGTTTATTTACTTTAGTTTGTAATACTTTACTTTTATATATGAAATTCAAGTTTTATTGCATCCTCTCCATGAATTCTGAGTAGTTGTTCTATCTTTCTCCTTGTTTTAATATTTTTGTGATATGATAAATAGAATTAATGTGCCATAAAAGATTTAAATAAGTTGTGATAATCTTTAACTTAGATCTAAATTTACTTTCAATATGACCAATTGAATAGTTAAAATCTGTTGAGTTTAACAACTATAGTAAAAATTACGTCCGATATTCAGGGAGGTCAAACTCCTTGGAAGGATGGTGCAAATAAATAAAGAAATAATATTAATCGGGCGTAGAATTGGAGATTTTAGAGTGAAGGGTTAAAATCCTCAATTCGGTCCTATCGTTTGGGTGCTGAAGTGTAGATTGTTAGCCCTCAGGCGAGGGGAACGTGGGAGCTCTGAATTGAGAGCTGGTATCTTCCCAGCCTAGCCGCAGATTCAGTAACCAAGCTTAGGATTAGTCAATGTTCTTTATGCCTGGACCAAAGGGTAAAATATTTGTATGCTCCTATTTGGTACAACACTATTTTAAAACTAATTCTAATTATCTATTCACTTAAATATCTTAATAAAGGAGAAAGATTCTTACTTATATATTCGAACTTAACTTTAGTAGTATTAGTTAATTGTTAGTAGAACTAGTTTAATTTAAGCCCTCATATTATTTTCGATTGCGTATTAGTGACAGATAGACAATTTCGATTTAGTTGTGATTCTGAATTGATTTCTATAATCCTAGTCTGTAGCCTCTAAAATATTCCCTGTGGGATCGATATCCAGGACTCTATTAGAGCCCTGTATTACTTGAGCGATACGTATACTTGTGTTTAAAGGTAACTCTGCGATTAAAATATTATAATATATAATTGTTACTAGAATTAAAATCACGCTCCAAGTCAATTTGGCGCTATTGCTGAGGATTTAGATCTTCTAGTAGTGGTGTTGAATTCTCATATTTTTAAGTATATTAAAAATCACGGTCAAAGTGCACCTACAAAATTCTATGTGATAACTTAGTGAGTTCTTATTTGTTCATTTGAAGGATGCATTTTTCCTTAACAAAGTATAATAGGTTTGGTCGTCCTCAGAGATATCCAGAAGACTTGTGAAAAGACCCGGGGAAAACCCAAAATATTTCACAACCCTTTGTCTCGAGTTCATTTGAACTTATTATACTTGCTAAAAAATTCATCCACAATATACCCTTATGCTTAATGAAACTTGACGTTTCAATTATCCCGATGAATGAGGTAACCATCATTTGATATTTTATTTATATATTACTTGAGTAAAGGCCCTTAGGGGCAAATTGATTTATTAAGAATTTAGCCAATTTGATTTTTAAGTTGGGCTTGTAGTGTTCCAAATATGTTTATAATTAATTTTATTGTCTTTTCTAATCTATATTAGTCAAGTTTGATTAAGCCTAGCTCACCACTAAGCCCTTAAGACTTAATGGGTATATTTGTATTTTTGGGAAAATTGACTTATGTGATTATAATTCTTATCAAAATACTGAATTATCATTAAACCATTGATTAAGGGTATTGGTCATTAGATATTATCTTCCAAGCAGGGGTGTAAATGAATCAAACACGAACGAACAGAGCTAGTGTTCATTTTCAAAATGTTCGAACACATCACCGTTCGTGTTTTGTTCGTTCAACAAACCAAACAAAAAAAAATTGTTTGTGTTCGTCTCGTTTGTTTATCGAACGAACCAAACACGAACTTCCTGGCCAAACGAGCACGAACTGTTCGTGAACAACGAGCTTTTTGACATCCCTAGTTTTAATAACATGCTTCCTCAAGATGAAGCAAATTGATCAGGTATTCCGTACACATGAAGTAATCCATACTTCCTCAAAATGAAGCAAACCGAATAAGGATTTTTAGGGTTTTGTTTAGGGTTTTATTTTAATATATAGTATAGTATATTAATTATAATATTATAATATTTATATTAATATAATTAATACTATAATATTATTATTGTTATTAATAGTTTATCATATATTATAATTTATATAAGTTTAATTATTTAAAATATGATAAATTTTTATAATATATAATTATTTTTAAAATATCATAAATTTTTTTATATAATTATTTTAATTTATTTTATATTTCGAACAATAATGAACCGAACATGAACTAACACATCACTGTTCGTTTTTGGTTCATTTAACAAACCGAACAAAAAAAATTGTTCGTGTTCGTCTCGTTTGCTTATCGAACGAATCGAACATGAACTTCTTGGTGAATCGAACACGAACTGTTCGCGAACAACGAGCTTTTTTGACAGCCCTACTTCCAAGGATGAAACCCCTAACTTATGATCATTTAATTTTAATTATCTTCCAAATTAAAACAATTAAGGAAATTGTAATTATATCTTTTCTGTGACAAAAGTGAGGTTGGTTTCTACCATTTATCTCTTTGTGTTTCAATCATTTAGGTTTATTAATTTATGATAATAAATTACCCTTTTACCCTTTGATTAGGCTTAAATATTAATTAATGCTTAAATTCTTTAATTACAACTTTGCCCTCCTAGGCCTATCACTTCATTATTAATTTAATTTACCTCAAATGATTTTAAAATTTTTTTGTTACTCCACTTATAAGTCAATTAAAATATCTGAGGAGAAAATGCGTTTTTTTTCTAATTTAATTTAATTTATATAATTATTTTAATGAAAAAATAAGGGATTTTTAAAGTAAATTCAATAACTTAGCAAAAACAAAAATTCTGTCCTTAAGAAAATTACTGGAGGTTCGCATAGACCATAGGACCACTTGGACTAATTTTCATGTTTTTTTTTAATTTTAATTTAATTATTATAATTATTTCAATTCTGAAGTATTTAAATATAAAATATTATTTAGGTTGAAAATTAAGTTTTGTGTTTTTAATAAATATCTCTAAGGTCAGGGAACCTAGAGAAAAAAATTTTATATTTTTGAGGTTTATATTTTAATTATTAGAATTATATTAGTGAGAAATTAGGAAAATCTATTTTTAAGCTTTAAAAAATTAATATCTTTATTTAGAAAATTAGGAATATTAATTTAATTACCCCCAAGTGATCAGGAGACCAAATGTGACAATTTAGTACATTTTTGCATTTTAGTGATTTTTGTGATTTTAATTAATTTTAATAAATTTTAATAATGTTTAAAATTTAATTATAAACCTAAAAATGAAATATTCATTTTAATTATAATTTTATTTTTATTAAATTCTACTGGTCACAAGAAACTCTAAAAAATAATTTCATAATTTTATAACTTATATTTTAATTATTATGATTATTTTATTATCAAAAATGCTATTTAGCTTAGAAAATCAAGTAGGATAGCCAAATTAACTCCAAATGACTTGAAATTTTTCATGAGAGTTCCTTCGACCCTTATCCACAGAGGAGAATCGTAGTTAAGTCATTTATATATATATTTAACCCATTTTAATTTTTTTTCATTTCAGAGGTTTAATTACTATTAGTGAGATATTTAATGGGTTAAACCAAGTTTATATTTTTTCTCTGGTCCTCTAATCATAATGAACCTACCAAATCTTACTTTGCATTTTTCTGATCAATATCCTAATTATTATAATTTTTATATTAAAACAGAAATGCTTAACTTGAAAATTAGGGAAGATCCCTCATGATAGGGAAAAAAAACCTCCATATCTTATGCCATGGTGGAATGTCTAGAGCTAATTAGGTCCTAAATATGATTTATTGTATTTAATTAATTAAAAATAAGATACACATCAAACAAAAATGAAAACATTTTTACATTATTCTCCTATGTTCACTGAGAAAGATAATATTTTTATTTTATTTTTCTGATTTTTCTACACCAAGTTATGATTTTTCAAAGCAGGACTGATTTAAATAAATAAAAAACCCTATTTTTCTATTTAACCACGCAGCGCCATTTCATCCTTGGCAGCTCCGAGTCCCCACGTGTCTCTCCGCCATTTGATGTCGCCTTCCAACTTAGCAGCCACACATCCGCGCTTTATGTTTAGATCATTCATCCGGCACAATCAGAGCCCTCCACTGAATACACACGCGATAAAACGACTCCTAGTCTTCCCCCTTACTGACCTAACCCGTAAACTGTCCACCTTCTAACCATAAGATCTCAGCCTAGAATTAATCAAATTGAGTGCAGTTTTTTCCTAAAGCTTCATCTAGGTGAGAAGAATCTATCTATATGATTTATATGGTATGAAATACAATACACATGCATGGAGAATCGGGAGGAGATGAGACTTCAATACCTTGATCTGAGAGGTGTTACTTCAATCAAATGACTTTTACACCTTCGTAAGGACCTCACGAAGCTCCTCCAAGTAGCAATTTGAGCTCTCATTGGGTCCAGTTATGAACTTGATCAAACCCAATTTGGGGGTTAATCAAACTCTATGCTTGGGGCTCTCTGTGATGAGGCTTTTGGGGAAGATCCTCTTCTCTCAGTCTGGTGATGGCGTGCGTACAATTAATTGGATTTTGGTGCAGTGTATGGCTGTCGTGAATTGGGTCCTTTTTGAGCTGAAACTTGAGATAAAAAATTGAACTCAGGAAGTGGGGGCTAGGGCTGGAGAATGGTTGGGTTGCACTCAGGAGGTCTTAAGGATGCTCTGGAAGAAATTGGACAGAGTCTCCCCAGGAAATTTTTGTAATTTTCTCTTTGGCCGTGAAGAGGTGGTTTTATGGCCATGGTTGCCTAGTGGAGCTTAGGGCCTCAATTTGGGTGCAAAGACTTGCTGAGGTGGAGGGATGAGCGGTGCATCCAACCAATCAGAGCTTGCCACACTGGTTGGGCTCAATTGGTTTTAAATTTGTTTGGGGTGTGTTGACCTCATTTTTGATGAGGTCTTCTCTTCCCTCTTTAGTGTTTAGGATCTAGCCTTAGGCTTTTCCTTTGACTATCTTAGAGGACTAGAATTGGGACCCACCCCTTAGAAATTTGAAACACCTCTTAACTCCCCGCAAACCCCACAAGCTTGATTGTAGACCCCTAATCGCCTAGAGGGTCGAGATCAAAAGTGAAGGTTTAAAGGATGAGTTCCCTATAGGACTCTTCGGCCTTAGGACCACCTCGGGTGGCTCGGTCCGGTGAGGGTCGACTTACACACTCACTACACTCATACTCTACACTCTCACACACACAATCCAAATCCTAAAACCACACCCATACCCAACTTGACTCCTTGACTCATGTAGGTAATTCATATGGATAGACCTTAACCCCTAAGCCCTTGGTTAAGAGGGTTAGGAACAACATAGTGAATGCCTCAAATGAGTCCTCTCATGGCTCATATAGGCTTAATATGACTTCATGGCTCAACCAAAGTGATTCCATTTCACTCATATTTGATCAATCTTCATTCTTCCAAAATTTCAATTTTTGGCCCCGGAGACCCTACACCTATCAAACCTACCAAAAGCCCTTAAAATTGCCCAAATCCTCCAAAATTTCCAAATCACCCAAAATTCCCCAAAATTAACCTTGAACATTTCCTCACCAATCAAATTGATCATCCATAGCCAAAAATACCGAAAATTCCAAAAGTATCCCCCAATACCCTTCAAATTACCAAAATGGCCCTCTTGACCCAAAAATACAAAAATTCAGAAAATTCCTAGAAAATTCCAGAAAATCCCAAATATTCCCAATTTCATTTTGTCCAATTACACCATGGGCCAATTTTTTCAATTTACCCTACTTTTATCAAAACCCCCAATTTGGCCCATTTACCAAATGAACCCAAATTCAACCCAATTCAATTCCAAACCACCTCAAATTTGCTTCAAATCATTCAAGACACATCCTTAAACTAAACTCAACATTTATTTGGCATGGCCCTTTGCAAAATTTTTCATCTAAAAGCCCATTGCTAAACATAAAGGCCCACTCCATTAAACCTTCCTAAAAGCCCACTTCTACCAAATTCATAAGCCCAAACCCATCCTAAAGCCCACATTACAATCACATCTCATCCTAACTTAATTGATATCATTCCCTAAGTGCTAAACCCATCATGAAAATCAAACCAAAATGGTATTATGCCAAATCCCATCAAATAACCCCAAAATTTCCAAAAATTCTTAAAACCCTTTTCCATGAAAGTTGACCAAACTCTTGCCAAGCCATATGTGAGCCAAAGACAAGCCATGTACAAGCCATATGATGCCATGGGATGTTTGACATGTGACCATACCCAAATTAGCAAAAGAAGGGCCCCCTTTCTTAATCCTTCATTAAGCATTTTTAACCCCTTCCATGCTACACACTAAAACATGTTTAACCACATCACCTTGGATGGGGACTTCACCACCCCTTCCTAGCTGGCCCAACTGATTTTTCAGCCTCAAAACCAGTGTCATGGGCAGGTGAACCTAACCCAAAACCATGGCTTGGACCAAATCAAGCCAAAATGGCCTCTCCCCCATGCCATTTTAATCCAAGCTCTTTACACATGGCATTGAGCTAATCGCTTGCACAAACCTCCAGCCCGACTCACCCGAACTCCGAGGGTGACCCATGCCTGCCGGCCACCCGCCCGGATCGCCGGAAAACACCATGGCCGAGACCTTGGGAGGAGCCAACTTTTAGAATTCCACCTTGCCGAGCCGCCTCACTCCAAATGGCCATCGCAGTGTTCTTCTTCTCACCGGAGCAACTCGATCCCAACCCTTAAACCCCCCAGGAGGCCCTCCAGCCTCTTCTATTTAAACACCCCTCCTCTCGGCCAAGAGAGGTGCTCGAACCAAACCTTACCGAAACCCCGCCAAAATCATCCCGTACCACTCTCTACACATAGAGAACTTGATCCCCACCGAAATCCCCTTGCCATTTCCTCTCCGCGAGCTCAATTTCGTAGTCGAAATCCAAGCCCAAAACCGGGACACTTCACCACAGCTGAGTCAATCCTCAAATTAATCGACTCTACACCTTCACCGTACCAAGAGGAGAAGTTTCCCAGCAAAAGCCCCCTCACTGTGCCGGCCATTGCTTCCGACCTCCAAGCTTTGTGATCGGCTGTGGTCACTTTTGTACCTAGGCAATTCACCAGGCCAAGGGACTTCATCTGGAGCTTGCTTGGACCCAATCGAACGTGACACAACTCTTAGATCGAAGCTTCACTTCTCTGAGCAAAGGTATGGACTCACTCTTCCTCCCGAGCTTCCAGAGATTCTCCATTTATTTTGAGTCAATTTCAATGCATGTTTACCGTATGGATGTGTTTGTCTCTTCAAGACGAATCCATAGAGCATAAGAACACAAAAATCCGTTGAGAATCGAGTGAGAAATTAGGGTTAGAAGGTCGACGGTCACGGGTTCACACCAGTCGTAGACGATGACTGGGAACCGTTGGATCGCGCGTGTATTGAGCGGACGGCCGGGATCGAGCCGGACAGCCGCAACGGGACATGAACCGTGGGCCGCGTGGCATCCTGAGTCGGATGGCGCGCCGAATCAAGAGGCGACGCGTGGAGCTTCGGAGGCGCCGAGGTCGAGTCGCGCCGCGTGGATAAGTAGGAAAATAGGCTATTTTTCTATTTATTTAATTACCGTAACTTCAAAAATTCATATCTGTGTAGAAAAATCCTAAAAATAAAAAAATACCCTCTTGCTCAGATGAACGGAGGAGAATAATGTGGAAAAGAAATCAAGTAATTTCATTAAGTATTTTATTTTTAATGATTTATTTACTCTCTGCACTATTTCAATTCTCCATGCATATAGGAAATTCACCATGACATGAGACCATAGGGCTTTTGAAGCCTCTGAACTTGGAAATATTCTCTGAATTTTCCAATGTTAGAGCCCATCCCTATTAAAAGTTATTGATTTTCCAAGTTTATGTTACTGTTTTGAGTATTTGAATTCCAATAATTAGCATGTTGAGAAATAAATTGTAGGAAAATTTGGTGATATTTGTTGTGACCAGAGGAACCTAGGAAAAATAAGTTTTGAGTTAATTCACTTGGAATAACCCTAATTGGCCTAAATACCCAAAATTGAACTTTAATTAGTTAGGGTTAACCACACATCAAATTAACTTAAAAATAATTTTTCACTGTCCTCTAGGGATAGGAGAACACCACATAAAAATTTGAAACCAATTGGACTTGATTAACCCCACCAAATGGGTTGATTAAGCCTCTTAAGCAAAAATGGGTAAAATTAAGCTTTAAAAATTCATAACTCACAAAATACTTTTAAAAAATTCACAAAACTGGTTTTGGAGCTTCTCTGATATCAGAGGAACTTAGGAAAATTAAAATTATAATTTTCTAAAAAAGTTGATTTTTATCATTATTTTAATATTTTTAATAATTAAAAAATAATAAAAATCATAAAAATATTAAAAATCACCAAAATGTCACATTTTGAATTCTAATCATTTAGGAACAAACCAAATATTTTTCTTAAGTCCCTGGGGTAAGATATTGAATTTTAAAGGCTTAATGTAATTTTTAATATTAAAAAATGTATTTTCCAACATTTTCACTAAAATAATTCTAATAAATCAAAGAAGAATCAAAAAAATACAAAATATGTTTCTCTGAACTCCATGAGGTTAGAGAGATTTAAGAAAAATATAAAATCCATTTTTCAACTTTAATTTTATTTTAAAATTAATTAATACTCCAAAACCAAAAATAATTATAATAAACAAAATATAATTCAAAAAATTACCAAAAGTGGTCCAAATGGTCCTCTAGTCATTAGGAACATTCCATAATTTTCTCAAGAACAGAAGCATTTCCTTGGTCATGTTATTGAATTTTCCTTGAAAATTCCTATTTTCCATTACAAATAATTACATAAATAAATTAAATACAGAAAAATCACATTTTCTCCTCTAATGCCTTAATTGACATGTAAGTGAGGTCACATAAAAATTTCAAGTTCATGTGAGCTTAGTGAGTTATAGAATTATTAAGCTTTAAGGGCAAAATGGTAATTAAAATTTTCAACCTTTAATTAAAATTTTAGGATTAATCAAAAAGGGAGGGTAAATATTTGATTCTAAACTGATTTTGGATGATTGAAACTTAAATGATTAAGGGTAGAAACCTACTAACCATTTCAAATATAATTAAAATAAAAACTTTAATTAATTAATTTATTGAAATTTTGGAAGAATAATAGAAATTGGAATTATTAAAGTAGGGATATTATTTAAGTGGATACTTATTCTTTAATTTAAAAATCCCTAAATAAATCACTTCAATAATACTTAAGTCTTAATTAAAAAAAATTAAAATAATAATCTCAATTAAATTAAAATTGAAATTAAATTAAAATCCAATTAAATTAAATTAACGTAAAAATAATTTGAGATCAAATTAAGTTAAATTAAATTAAAATTAAATCAAATTAAAATTAAATTAAAATTAAATTTAAATTGAAATTAAATTAAATTAAAAATTAAATTTAAATTGACATTAAATTAAATTAAAATTAAATTGAAATTAAATTAATTTAAAATTAAATTAAATTAAATCAAAATTAAATTAAATTGAATTAAATTAAAATCATTTAATAACAAACCTAAATGAAATCATTAAGAATTAAATCTAAAATAACTTGAACATTATTCCAAACTTAAACTAATTCCCTATAATTAAGTTAAAATTAAAATTAAATCATTAAGTTTAAATCATTAAAATACTTAATGAGTAGATTTGCCCTTTTAAAGCCCTTGTTATTATAACTCTTAAATGAAGTATCAAGTGAAGTGTTACCTCACTTATAGGATATTCAAATGTCCTAGTTCACTGAGCAAAAGAATAAAACCTAAACTCTCGGATGATTAATTCACTTGTATAATTAAATTCTCTTGGACTTATAAGCAATCCTAGAGGTATTGAAAAGATGTTTAAGACTCGTCTTAAGCACTTCCTCAATATGATAGGATGTTTATAAGAACAATTGAACTTAATTATTCTTTGATGAAGAAAATCATCCTTAAACTAAAATACAAGAACCTGGACGTCATAGGAGATGACTAGCCATAGGATTAGGACTTTGGTAGACAACCAAAACCTTTCCCTTAGCTTTACCTAGGTACTTGTTGAAATATTTAAATGCCTTAACATGTGTTTTAAGTGCAGCTTGGGATGACTGGAAGACCCTCCAGGTACGCTTTTATTTTATTGTAATTTACTTTATTGCAAATGTACTTTAATTTTCTTGCATGATAAACAACTGTTGCATGAAAACCAAAACCTTTAGGATAGTCCCTAAACTGAAACTAAAACTAAATTAAAAATCATTACAAGATAAAATTCACCGTCACAACATTTCAAAATATAAAACAATTCAAAACTTAATCACAAACAGAACAACAAAACTACAATTGCAACTAAATTAAAACGTCTCGTTGAATGATCGGGAACACCTCAGATGATGTAACCCACGTGTTGCTAACGGGATTTCCCAAGGTCTAAATGAAAGTGTGGAACTCATTCAGTTGAGTTTAGCAATCTGGACTAAGTGAATTCAACGAAAATAACGGTGCCGGGATGACGGAACCGTGGGATCTTAATTGGTTCTGTTTAAACAACTTTAAGATTTGTTTTAATTAAAGTATTAAAAACACTTGGATTTTAAGATTTTCTCTAAACCAAAACACTTCTCTCATCTCCTGATTTATGACTTCTAAAACTAAACCTTTGCAACAACAAGGAGCTCGGAGCATGGTGGGCAAGCACGGCCATCGTCGTCGACAAAACTCGGATCTACATCAACTAAACTTTCTTAGAATTAAATAACCAAGCCATAGGACTTCGAGGTGGTTTGCTCTAGTGCAACATAAATCCTCAACTCTTCGTTAGGCATTTGCACAATCATGTCATGTAAATTAAGCCCTAACCTGGTCTTAGGACTCCGAGGTAGTCGTTTGGTACGACATAAACCCTCACATCTTCTAGGCTGATTGTATGATTATGTCATACGAATATAAGTCCTAATTAATTAAAATTGGCAGGATTGCAATATTAAATAAATTCCCAAATTGAAGCCAAACAATAGGATAGTTTGGGAAGTTGCCAAGATTCTTCTTGGATCCTCAGCTTCTCCTACTTCTCTTCCCTTGGATTCTTGAAATAAACTGTTCCAAATTTGATCCATTCCCTATTGAAATTCCAAAACTCAAATCCTTTGAAAACCTTAAACTTTGTAATTCTTGAGAGCAAAACCACTAATCATTATCGAGAGTTTTCTTAAATGATTCCCGTCATTTAAGATGTAATTAACTATAGAGGCTTGCCCTTATAGGGAACTTTAAGAACCCGAGTAATATAAACCCCGCTTAATTCATTTATATTAAGCAGGGGAACTCGTCGACTTATAAAGTTGGTTCGCGGACCAAACGGATGTCACAAATCTCCTAGTTTATTTAATCGAGCCCCATCATCGAGCAGATGTGTCCGTTCTTCGGGATAGATACACGGTTTGTGGTGCGGTGCTCATTTATATAAACTATTTGGGATGTGAGATCGGTTCGATTTCATATCTTAAAACTTTTAAATTTAAAATTACTTTCAAAATCAAATGTTATCTTTTAAACTATATATATATTTAAATTAAATTTAAAATATGAAAATTCGCCGACAATTTCTGTAGGCGACCCCCTTTTCAAAATACAACACTCAACCTAAAAATATGCTGACAGGGTGTCTCTCGGTTTTGGCTCCTTCGGTGACTAGGTCGGTTGGCCGGGCCAAGGGGAGGTGGCCAGGGGGTCAGGTGAGCGAGAGGCAGGTTTTAAATGTGATTAAGTACTGTGGGGAAGGTTTGGGGTAGAGCACAATAGGATTTAGCCAAATATGGGAGAAGATTCCCTAAATTGGGGGACCTTTGGTATATGGCTCATGTAACTTGGGCCAAAGTGACATTGGGTGGTTTCTAGGGTCCACTTGGTGGCTGTGGTGGGCTGGGCTTGGTCAATTTGACTTGATTTGGTTAAATTGGGTCATGGGTTTAATTTTGGGGATTTTGGGCTAAGCTTGGACTAGGTTGAGTTTCAGTCCAATTTAGGGTCAAGAAATTGAGCAATTTTGTGTAAATGATTGTCATGATAAATTTGAAGAAGGATTGGAGTGATTTTCAATTGGTTTGGGGGGTCAATTTGGCTTGATTTAGTCATTTGGTCAAAATTGGGCATGTTGGGCTATCTTGGGTTTGGGTTAGGCTAGAGTGGAGTTAAGACTAAATTGATTAGTCCAAATGGTCTAAGGGGATGTTATAAAAATTTCTTGACATTAATTGGGTGGAGATTTTAGTGTTAGGGCATTCAATTTGGTATAATTTGGACATGTGGCCAATTTGGGGCAAATTTGGGAATTTTAGTTTTTAGTTGAACTTGGGTAAGGTTTGAGTTCAAATTTGGGTCAATTGGTGGATCAATTTGGTTTGTAGGAATGTTATGAAGAGTTTGGAACTCAATTTTGGAGCAATTAACTTGGCTAGGGTTCAATTTGGGCAGAATTTGGTCATATGGTCAAAATTGAGGCTATTGAATTTGGGTTGAAACTGGGCTTACAATTGGGTCAAATTGGACTTGGCTTTGGGTTATATCGGGCTAAGTCATGATGAATTTGAGTTTGGAATTGAAATTGGGGAGGATTGAGGTTAGTTGGGTGGACATTGGGGGTGATTTGAGCATTTTAGGCTTAAAAGTGCAGTTTGGGGCTTTTTAGTCAAATTGGGCTAATTTGGTCAAACCGGGCTCATAGGATGGTTCAAAATTGAGTTTGGAAATATTTGAACGAAACTTTGGGAATTTTTGGGCTATATAGGGTTTTTTGGTAATTTTGGGGATTTGGGGCTACTTTGGAAAATTTGGTTGAATTGGTTGAGTGGTGGAAAAAATTTTGAAATATTTTTTTTTAAAAAAATTGGATAATTTGAGTAATTTTGGGGGAGGGGGCAAAATTAGGGTTTGGGGGTATTTTAGTAATTTAGTAGGGTTGAGGGGCTAAAGGTCAGAGTTTGGTATTTTAGTAGAATTTGGTGTCAATTAGGAATTCCAACCTATTTGAGCCATGAACAAAGGGAAAACCCCTTTTGGATCCTTCATGTGCTGGTCCTAGCCACCTTTGTCATGGGTTTAGGGTTTGGGGGAACCACCCATATGATTTTTTAAAGACAATGGGATCAAAGTTAAGCCTATGTGGCTTAGTGTTGCGAGTAGTATGTGAGAGTGTAATGTGCAAGTGTGTGTGTGCTAGCTCGAGACCAGCTAGGGTCAGTCTCAAGCACCTATAGGGAACTCCCTTTGTGTTTTCTTATGATTAGTCTCATCCTCCTAAATATTTTGAGGTTATACATTAAACCTATGAAACTCCAAGTGAAGCATAGAAGCATTTTGTATTCCTAAGGGAGTAGGGTTTCATCACTGGTCTTATAAAAAGTCACCAAGAGAGTCCTATGGCTAGACCCTAGGCTATTTAAAGAAAGACTAGATCTCAACAAAAGTAAGGTTGATAAATGGACCCCCAAATAGGTGTGGTGTGCCGGATAGGTACATCGCATGTGTTGGTGTTGACCGACAAGATCAATAAGACCAACACAACTGTCAAAGCCAAAACTAAAGACAAGACGTAGAATCTCAATGTGAAAACATCCGTTGGGGATTATCTGGTGGGAACTTTCCTAATCCAAAACTCTCTATGGGAAAGAACAGGTGAAAATCTTCAAAATGAAGCTATGAATTTCAAGCTTTCAGATTTTGAAGGTGACCCGATCCGATTTTGATTTGAGAAGTTAGTTGGAAATTGGATTTCGATTTGAACTTTAGATTTTAAATTTGTAAGTTTGATTTTGCTTTGATTTGAATTTTCACTTTGATTTGGAACTTTAATTTTGAGAAAATTAGAATTCAGAGTGAGTGCAGAGGGGAGAATTGGAATTTGGGTACCTACCTCGAAGATGGGGATCATAATTTAGGTACTAACTCTGAAGGATGAGAACTGGAAATTGGGTACCAGCCTCGGAAAAAAGAATCAAAATTTAGGTACCGATCTCAGAAATGAGAATTAGAATTTAAATACCAGCCTCAAAAAAGAGGATCAGAATTTAGGTACTGATCTCGGAAATGAGAACTAGAATTTAGGTAATAACTCCAAAATTTTGTGAATGTGAAAAAATTTATTGGGTGGAATGTGGAAATTTCTTGAAATTTGATGGAATCAGACGACCTTGCACCGACCCTGGAATTTCATGGATGGCAGTAAAATTTCTTAGATAGGATGCAGGAATTTCTCAGAATTTGAAGGAATCGGATGACCTTGCACCGACCCTGAAATTTCATGGATGGAGGTAAAATTTCTCGAATAAGATGCGGGGGTTTCTTAGAATTTGAAGAAAATCAAACGACCTTGCACTGACCTTGAAATTTCATGGATGGTGGTAAAAGTTCTCGGATAGGATGTGGGAATTTCTCGGAATTTGAAGGAATCAAACAATCTTGCACAGACCCTGGAATTTCATGGATGACTGTAAAATATCTCGGATATGATCCAAGAAATTATCAGAATTTGAAGGAATCAGACGACCATGCTCTGACCCTGGAATTTCATGGATGGCAGTAAAATTTCTCGGATAGGATGCGGGAATTTCTCAGAATTTGAAGGAATCCAACGATCTGGCACTAACCTTGGAATTTCATGGACGGCGGTAAATACTTCAGATAGGATGTGGGAATTTCTTGGAATTTGAAGGAGTTGGACTACCTTGCACCGACCCTGAAATTTCATAGATGGCGATAAAATTTCTCGAATAAGATGCGGGAATTTCTCAGAATGTAAAGGAATCAGACAACCTTGGAATTCATGGATGGCGGTAAAATTTCTCGGATAGGATGTGGGAATTTAAAGGAATCATGAGAAGGAAAGCTCAGGGACTCACATCCAATCTAAGAGGTGACGGAATAGATCAGATTGAGAAGGAAAGCTCATGGACTCACATCCAGCGTAAGAGGTGACCGTGGACCAGATTAAGAAGGAAAGCTCTAAGACTCACATCCAACTCAAGAGGCAAAAATGGGATCACATTAGGAAGGAAAGCTAAGGGGCTCACATCCAGCCTAAGAGGTGACCGAGGGAATCAGAATTTCGGTATTGACCCAAAGATGAGAACTGGAATTTAGGTATCAGCCTGAGAATGAGAGTCGAAATTTGGTACCGACCTCAAAATTTCGGGAATGCAGAAAATTTGTGGAAAGAGTACGGAAACTTATGGAGAATTATGGAGAAATTGTATAGAGTTTGTGGAATTTGAAGGGGGTGGAAGTTGTGCAATTTGTCTGAATTTGCGGAGAGTTGTAATAAATTATGAGAACCTATCGTATTTGTCAGAAGTGACATTATGAAGAACATAAATTTGTAGAACGAATGATGAACACAGGATTTCGAGAAGGATTTGCTTTAATTTGATCTTATCTTTTATATTTTGTTTGCTTTTGTTTATCATTTTTGTTTCATTTTCATTTTGAATTTTCATTTCATTTTTATTTTGAATTTTGATTATGTTTTCAATTTTGTATAGTTCTTTGTTCGTTTTAGTTTGGGACCAGCATGCAGTCCTGTGGCTTTTCACCCATTTCGCAATTAAAAACATATTCCGAGAACACATGCTGAACAGGAACAGAAACTTCTTCATTAATTTTGCTAAAAACGGTAGTACAACTGATTTTGTGCTGAAAAGGCATCAAAAGATCTAGTGTACATATGAACAGGAACTGAAATATCACATGTTGTCTGCTGGTAAAAGCAGTAAAAAGAAACTACCCTCTGAGGTCGCCCTATGAACGAGCTAACCTCTTAAGCTACGCTCCAGGACAAAAGTCCCCTCGTAAACACTTAGAGGTAGGCTGTCTCACAGCGGTAGTAGCCGGAGGCCCTCAAACTCTAAGTCTGGCTCGTA
The DNA here is from genome assembly GCA_022702705.1 of Papilionanthe hookeriana x Papilionanthe teres. NCBI lineage: Eukaryota > Viridiplantae > Streptophyta > Magnoliopsida > Asparagales > Orchidaceae > Papilionanthe > Papilionanthe hookeriana x Papilionanthe teres. The sequence goes on along the minus strand of CM040426.1, from coordinate 40,137,344 downwards.
GATAAATGGCACTTTGTCTTCATCCATCCTCTGTAAGGTGACTGAAACTCTCCAACCGGTGACTCCTGGGATGCAGTGCTTGGTGAGATCTTCTCCGATTCCTTTTTAAGACTAATACTGATCCAATTGGCAGCAGGATTTCCACTGATCCTCTGAACTCTGCAGGTGACTCGACCCTCAATTACGTAGTAATTTAAGTTCCCTAAAAATGGCCAAAAATTTGACTCAATTTATAAATTTCGGCTAGCATTTAAAATTGAAATGTTGTAAAATTTAGAAAATAGTTTACACACTATAGGTACTACGCAAGTATACGTATCGTTTCAAGTAATATAGGGCTTTCTTTTAAAACCCCAATATCGATCCCACAAAGAAGCGAGGTAAGAAATCTTTAAGGCTAATTCAACTATAATACCATCAGACCTTAGTTTGGAATGTCGATTAAAGTGATTTTTTTTAATAACTATTCCTAAATGAAAATCCTAAATACAAAGATAATTTATTTGGTTAAATTGGTTTGGAGAATTTTGAGATATTAAAGAATACTCTTCTCGTGCAATGACCTAGATAATGCGTAGGAATAAGATGATTAGAATTTAATGTAGCAATGACAAATAGGAGCATACATATTCTTTATCCTATGGTCAAGGTATAAAGAACATTGGCTAATCTAAAGTTTGGTGCAAGAGTGTTATTAGTAATGCTGAGTAGGTTTTAATCTCACTTCTAGATTACCCACTGAGCCCTCTCTATAGGACCTACTAGTAACCATTTTTCCTCCCTTCAGACCAAATTGATGAATCTAGCCTGTCATGGTAGAAACATTTAATTCTACGCCCATCAAACATTATCTCCCTATTTATTTGTACTCCCCCCTCAGACGATTACTTCTGATCTTCCAAAATGAAATGTGGTACTCCCTAGTTAAGACATCTTAGCCCACGGTCAGTTTTATAAGATTTCTCCACAGATTTTAACAATACAAGTGATCAATTTATAAAGTAAATTAAGATCCGGTGAAAATACCATTATAGTAATAAGATTAGAGAATATCTAAGCAAATCTAGATTCCTAAACATGCATCCATTTCATTGCAAAAGAAAATTAAATTGAGGATAATGACATAAGAAGTAAAAGAATTGATAGAATTATGTAATAAATTAAGTGCCAACAAGGAGCATATGTCTTTAGTATTCTATTAGTTTATGCAACTATCTGTCACCTAGAAGCATCTAATAGAATCTCATTATTATATTTCCTTAAAATTTACATTGCCGCCTAACTATTTTACAAGTCAACCAATCAATGTGAGTGCACTCAAGTTGCGAGATCACCACTCTCCCGAGTCTTAGTTTCACTTATAACAGATTTTAACATAACTTATTGCCACCTAAGTTATGTCGATAAAGCAAAAGAGATATTACTCATCACATGAAAATAAATTAATTCTATCATAAAAAATAATTTTCCTACACATGCCACTACTTCATATTAAAAGAAAAGAGTAAAGGAAATTACTTATGAAGCATGGATAAAACGCAACAGAAAACTTCGTTTAAATCAAAGAAAATCCACTAGAAAGTGTTTACAACAATTACAAGATAATGAAAAACACAATACTTAGCTTTTTCCCTCTGAAAGAAAGAAGAAAATCTCTCCACCAAAGTCTTTTGCCGATCCATGCACCACTCATACATTCCTTACATATATCTCTCAATATTCCTCACCAATCTCTCCAGAAAATATAAAATTCTACGTCTTCTACTCACACACACACTCACACCCTATGGACCTTATGTAAAATGACTCTAGAATGACCATAAAACGACTCTCTTTGGCTACCAAAATAATATATATTTATAGAACTTCGAAAATGACCAGGGGTTGCTTAAGGCACCTCTTCAAAATTCTGTCGCATTCAATGAATCTTCTAAAAAATAACTGTGTGCCAAATCTGGCGCCTAAGAGCCAGTCTGGTTTGCTTTATATTAGCCCATTTTGCTCCAAGAGATACATCTCTTCATTCAAATGTGTCTAGATTCATTGAATAACTCATTTGAGGCGTGCATTGCTATCTGGGACCTTCTAGAACATCTTGGAACCGCAAAAAGCTGTCCAAAAACATCCTCAACCGTTTTTGGCACCTAGGCTCTAGTTTTCGGTGCCTAAGCGCCATTTTCTCATTGTCACTGGTGCTTAGGCTCTTGTTTAGGCGCCTTGGTGCCACCCTATGGGTAGCTTCACCGTTTTGCTCCGTTTGGCTCCGTTCCACCCCGTTTCAGTTGTGTTTTGCTCCTAACATTTAGACCTACAAAATAAGCATGAAAACAACCTTTCTTTAAAGTATAATTTTATTCAAAACAATGTGAGAAATTTAAAAGAGATTAAGCATAGAAAGACATATCGATATGTTTCAAATCAGAATTTTCTTCCTTGCTCATTTTGGCTTCGAATTGCATCATTTTTACTTCATTTTCTCTAGAAGTCTTTTTCTTATACTTGAAACCAAAAACATGTAAAATACATTCCTTTAAAGTGTAACATCATAAAAATAAGCACATAAAAAGATTATTAAATATACACTAAAAATAGGTAATTTTTAGGTGGATCAGTAGGTCCTACGATCTGTATCTCCCTGTCGAACATAATGTCACTCTCACTTATAAACGAGATAGTGCAGAATGGCCTAACAAAATCGTGGTGTTCGATATGAGGCGAGAAGAATTCCCCATCCTTATAGAAATTTATAATGCATCTGTTCAGGATACAATCTGCAAGCAGCACGTGCCACTCCACCATCCTCTTTATCATCCTTTTTATTTATGGTGGCATAGGATCCACCTCATCGCGTTGTAAAATCCCCGGGGGATTTCCTTGCCTGTCCTTGGCAAAGTTATAACATCAACCACATTGAATTGTGACCTTACCCTTTTCTCTTTTCCACTTTGTCGGCTATGAATAGGTCCTCTCTTTCAGACGACCTGTTCTGCCAAAGTCTTGGAGAGAAAAAATGCAATCCAGAATCTTGCTTTCATCGCTCTTCGAGAATACATTAGTGTATAACTCGAGACCTTATAGTATATTAATAGAATTTCCCTGTATCAGTTTGTAGTGCTCAAACTCTTTCTTTCTTACCCTTTAAATTTTTGCTATCACATAATCTGGGACTCCCTGCTGTTGTCGTTGCTAGGCAAATTACGACAAGCAGGGCTCTACTCCTGGTTCTCCCTACTCCTGAGTAGCATCGAGGCAGCTGCATATTCCTCGAATGTGTCGTACTCCTCCAAGTGCAGAACATTGCAGTCTGGGCGTTCTGAAAATGCCCCTATGGCAAACAGCTGCCTGGGTAAACCCAGTTGCAAATCAGACACCCAGTGAAGATCTCCTCAATCGAATGCAATGTCGAAATGGGCTCTTAAGTGAGCTCTGGCTCTGTCTCTATAGCTGGTGAGCTGGCGTCAGTCTCCTTCATTTCTGAATCATATACTCCTTCTAGAATTAGCGTAAGCTCTGAAGCTCTCCCCTGGCCAAACTCCTTTCCATTCTGTCTAACTGCGACAGTTTTGACAGTTGTTGTTTCTTCTATGTGTACGCCTCAGCGGCGCATCTGGAACTCTTTCTGCAGTGAAGTTGACTAGATCACCTTCTAGCGTGGTGATCATGGATGAAACTTGTCTATTTTTTATGGTGGGGAGGTGTGAGTCGACAAAACCTCCAGTACCTCCATGTCTCGACGTCTTCCTGGCCTCCCGGTGACTGATACGAACCACATATTTCAAATTTTCAGCCTCTTCGTAATTGACTACGCCTACGAGGGAGCCCTCGCAATCGATGTCGACTTGGGATTAATCCAAGTCAAAGTTAATTATACCTCTCACGAGTGCCTTCTCTTATCGGAGAGCTAGGTTTAAGCTATCTTTGAAAGCAAAGATCAACAGCTTGCCCGACATTTTTCTTCAAAAAACAAGGAAAACATTAATGCACTGTTTCTTCGCACGAACAAAAAATAATAACAAAATTATCATTATTTAAAGAATTTTAATTTTATTAGATGTCCTTATCTTATTTAATATTATTTTACAAATTCTAGAGTTAAAAATATTTTAACAAAGCACATTTTATTTCATGAAAAAGATTTATTTTATTTATTTTATTTTATTACAAAATTTCATTTAATTTGAGGACCCAGTAACATACACAGGCCACATGACTATTTTGGAAGGGATGTCCTCATTTAGAATCTTCACGTTGCGTAGTAATTCTTTAGGTATCGTCCATTTATTAACAACATGAGCCTTTCTCCTTGTGAACCCACTAGCTGGTACACTCTTCCGGAGTAAACTTTCTCCACCACGAATGGTCTCTCTCAGGTCAGTTTAAATTTCCCACCTATCTTACGGTGTGCAAGAATAGGTCTTCTGAGAACGAGAATGAGGTCACCAACTTTGAACACCCTTGAGTGGACCAATTTGTCGTGTGCTTGAATCATCTTCACTTGGTAGAGCTCCAAGTATTGCTGCGCAAGCAATATTTCCCTTCGAGACTTTCCAATTCTGCAAGTTGTAACTTGACATTGTCTTCTGTTTTGATTTGATTAGTGATGACGACTCTGAGCGATGGTAGATGAACTTCTAACAGAAGCACTGCCTCAGACCTGTACACTAGTTCGTAAGGTGTAGACTATGTCGGCGTTCTGGCTGCCATTCTATATGCCCATAACGCTTCTAGTAACTTTTCCTGCCATCCTCTATTATTGTTGTTGAGTGTTTTCTTTAAGTTTTGTACAAGTGTCTCATTAAAATCCTCAACCATTAGCTCTAGGGTAGTAGATGGTTGAATACCGCCAATCTATTTAGTGTCTTCTGACGAAATTGTTGATCTTTGCACTCTTGAAGGCAGGCCCATTGTCGGAGGTGATCCTGCGCGACATGCCAAACCTGTACATCACCTGATTCTTGAAGAACTGTAGAACTTACTGTGCTATGACTTCTCGTAATGGAACTACCTCTGCCCATTTGGAGAAATAGTTTGTAGCTGCCAGTATAAATCTGTGTCCTTTAGAAGATGAAGGGTCTACCAGACCCACTATATCTATGCCCCAACACTCGAATGGCCACGATGCAACTGTGGTGTATAGAACATTCGGAGGTTGGTGCAAGACCACCCCATGCACTTGGCACTGATGACATTCCTTAGCAGTGTCCATACAACCTGTCACCATTGTTGGTCAATAGTATCCAATTCATTTAATATTCATTTTCATCTTTGGCCCTGACTGGTGAGCTCCACAAAATCCGGCATGTACCTCTTTAACAATTTTCTGTGCTTCTGTTCTGCTTAAACATCTCAACCACATATGATCGAACGAACTTCTATCAGAACACTGTTGACTAAAGCATATGAAATTTCTCTTTTCTGAATCTGATGTGCCACTGACTTGTCTTCTGACAGTTTTCCTGTTTGCAAGTATTCAATCAACGGCTGACACCAATATTCTGTATCATTTTTTACTGTAGCTGCTGTCGCTTCTTTTTCGAGCTTGTGTAGATTATCAAGGTTGATCTATGACAAAACCTGACATCCTTGTATTGTAACGTCTATGGAGTCTTCCCGTGGACATGAAAATTCTTTAGCCAGTTTGGCTAAAGTGTCTGCGTGAACATTGTCCGCTCGGGGAATCCTATAGAAGGTTACATTGAGAGTCTGTTCCAACAATTTTATCGTATACTGGTGGTATTCTGATAGTCTGGGTTTCAGAATCTTGTAATATCGGGCCACTTACGGAATGATGAGTTGTGAGTTGCCATAGATGTCAATGCTCGTTATTTCCATTAAGATAGCCAAATCCAATCTCGTTATTAAGGCTTTGTATTCTGTTTCATTGTTGTTGCACGATTCAGTCAGGTGGTAGAGAATCTCAACATCCCCTGATCCAGTGTCACGAAGATCAAGCTGACTCCTGCTTTGCCGGGTATCACTGTTTGTAGTCATTTGTCTCTTCTTGTTGACGACACTCCGTTGAAGTACATCTACCAACGTCTGGTACGTAGTTGTTCTACTTGTAGTATTTGCTCGTCTGGTAGCTCATCATCGGTGGGGACCCAACTGGTAGTGGGTGTGTTGCGAGAAAGTCTGCTAGAATATGTCCTTTGATAGCGTGAAGGGGCACAAAAGTTATGTCAAATTGCAATAGTATCATCAACCACCTTGCTAAGCATCCAAAAAGTGTTGGTCGGGTCATCAAATATTGCAATGAATTAACTTTCGAAATCAAGTTAACCTTATGAGACAACATGTAATGTCTAAGCTTTTGAGTAGAGAAAATAAAGCTAGACAATGTTGCTCAATAGGAGGATACTTTACCTCCGCCGGTATTCGACGTTGACTCAAGTAGTAGAGTGCGTTTTCCTTACTCTCATCATTGACATGTGCTAGAGACAACATGTAATGTCTAAGCTTTTGAGTAGAGAAAATAAAGCTAGACAATGTTGCTCAATAGGAGGATACTTTAGCTCCGTCGGTATTCGACGTTGACTCAAGTAGTAGAGTGCATTTTCCTTACTCTCATCATTGACATGTGCTAGAAGGGCTTCGAGGGAGTCGTCTAAGGCCGCGGTATAAAGTATGAACGGTCTACCTGAGATAGAGGCTGCTAAAACATGTATTGTCATAAGATATCGTTTAATATCTTTAAAGTCCTGTTGGCATTTCTCTTCCCAAAAAAATTTGGCGTCCATCTTAATCAATGCCTATCGACCGTTAAATTTATTTGAGAGTTGGGAGGTTGATATTTTTGAAAAGGGTTAAAAAAATAGAATTTTTTTTAATATATATATATATATATATATATATATATATATATATATATATATATATATATATATATATATATATATATATATATATATGATTTTTAAAAAAACAAGTATGTCAATTTTGAAGAATATGAAATCAAACCGATCTCATACAAATGATAGTTTAAATAATCGAGCATTTCACCACGAGACATGTATTTATCCCGTAGAATAAGTACGTGGCTTGTGGTGGAGCTTGATCAAATAAACTAAAGAATTTATGACATCCGTTTGATCTGCGAACCAGTTTTGACCAAAAATTTCCCCTACCTAATATAAAGTAATTAGATAAAGTTTATATTAATTTGGGGTCTTTAAGTTTCCTATAAGGGCAAGCCCCTATAGTTAATTACATCTTAGATAACCAAAGTCACCTAAGAAAACTCTTGATATAGATCAGGAAACATTTATATTCATGACTTCCAAAATTAAGGTTTTCCAAGAAAATGTGATAGTCAGAAATTCAATAGGTTAATGGCTCAAGTTTTTTAACATTTCATTTTATTGGAATCCAAATGAGAGAAAGGCTAGGGGAAGAACACAGGTTCAAGGAAAATCTTGACGTCCTCCCAAACTATCCTATGATTTGGCTTTAAATCTTAAAAATGAAGTTATTTAAATTTCAATACTGCCAATTAATTATAGGGATTACATGATATCCAATTTTGTAAATAACCTAGAAGATGGGAGAATTTATATCGTATCAGAAGACAACCTCAGAATCCTAAAGTGAATTAGGACTTATATTACACAGCAGAGTTATGCAAAGGCCTAAACGAACAAGTGAGGATTTATGTCACACTAGGCGGACTACCTCGAAGTCCTATAGTTTGTTGTTTTAATTTCTAAGGAATGGTTTTGCTGGTGTAGACAAATTTTGTTACCGAAGATGGCCGTGCTACCCACTATGCATGCTCTAAGCTCCTTGTCGTAGCAAGTTTAGTTTAAAGAAGTGTCAACTGAGGAGAAGAGAGAAGTGTCAAGTTTTAGAAATTTTAAAAATGAGGTGTCTTAATATTTTATTAGGGAAACATTAAAGTTGATTAGAACAACACCGGTTAAGATCCCACGGTTCCATCATCCCGGCACCGCTATTTTCATTGGATTAACTTAGTTTAAATGAATTTACTAAACTCAATTTAATGAGTTCCATATTTTCATTTAGACCGTGGGAAAACCCTGTTAGCAATACGTGGGTTAACTCCTCTAAGGAATTCCCGATCATCCAACGAGACGTTTTAATTTAGTTACAATTGTGGTTTTTATTGTTTTGTTTGTGATTAAATTTTGAGTTGTTTTATATTTTGAATATTGTGGCGGTGGATTTTATCTTGTTGTGATTTCTTAATTTTAATTTTGGTCTCAATTTTGTGGCTATCCTAAAGGTTTCAGTTTTCATGCAGGGTGACATTGTAGTTTAACATGCAAGTTTGCAAGAAAGGAAAATACAGTAGAGTGCAGGTAAGTAAAATAGAAGCATACCTGGTGGGCCTTCCCATCATCTCCACCTGAAACTTTAGTATTCTTTCAATAAACATTTATATTTTTGCAGGGAAGTAAAACCCTATGGATATGTTCATCACAGACCTAGCAAATTCTATGCCATAACCCGGTGAACTTCTATTCATTTGTGAGATACTTTCATTTAACAAATATAATAAGTACAATGGTCCTTCAAGGTGTCCAGAAGACTTATGAAACGGTCTTAGAGAAACCTGGATATTTCACAATACTTTTGAACTTCCTTGAGGTCCTTTGGACTTATTATAGTTATTAGACGATTTATCCTTTTCATACCCTTATGCTCAGTGAACCAATATTTTTTTTGACCTCATTTTTGATGAGGTCTTCTCTTCTTCTTTTTAGTACTTAGGATCTAGCCTTAGGCTTTTCCTTTGACTATCTTAGAGGATTAGAATTGGGACACACCAGTTAGAAATTCAAACCACTTCTTAACTCCCTGCAAACTCCACAAACTTGATTGTAGACCCCTAATCACCTAGAGGGTTGAAATCAGATGTGGAAGTTTAAAGGATGAATTCCTATAGGACTCTTTGGCCTTAGGATCGCCTACAGGTGGCTACAGTGCAGTGAGGGCTGACTTAGACACACACTACACTTATACACTACACTTTCACACACCTCCTAAAACCACACCTATACCCAACTTGACCTCCTGACTCATGAAGGTGATTCACATGGATGGTCTTTAACCCCTCAGCCCTTGGCTAAGAGGGTTAGGAACAACATAATGAATGCCTCAGAATGAGTCCCTTCATGGCTCATGTGGGCTTGATATGGCTTCATGGCTCAACCAAAATGATTTCATTCCACTTACATTTACCCAATCTTCAATTTTCTAAATTTTCAATTTTTAACCCGGGACCCTACACACGCCTACTGCCCAAAACCCTGAAGTTACCAAATTTTCGAAAAATCTCCAAATAACCAAAATTCCTCAAAACCAATCCCAAACATTCCCACATTACTCAAATTGATCATTCATAGCCAAAAATACCAAAAATTCCAAAAATACCTCCCAATACCCTCGAAATACCCAAAATGCCCCTCTTAGCCAAAAATCCAAAAATTCAGAAAATTCCCAGAAAATTCCAAAAAATTCCAAATATTCCTAATTTCATTTTGTTCAACTACACCATGGGCCAATTTTGTCAATTTACCCCACTTTTGTCAAAATCTCCAATTTGACCCATTTTAACCCAAAATGAACCCGATGTCAAACCAAACCTACCCGATTGACCCAAATTCTGGTCCAATTCAATTCTAAACTTCCATTCAACATCCCCAACACAAAGACCAAATCCAAGTCCAATTTGATTGGCATTTGAATCCAATTTCACTTTTGACCTTAAAGCCCAATTTGGACACCCAAACTTAGCCCAAACTAACCCAATTCAACTCCAATTAACCCCAAACCTTTTCTAAACCTTCCTTAACATCCCCACAAACAAAGTACTAACATGATTTACCCAAAATTTAGACCCAAACCCCACTCAAATTCAACCCAAAGCTAAAAGGCCCAATTTTGACCTAAACCCAAACCTAACCCAAATAAGCCGAAACCCCAAAATCAAAACCCAACCAAAGTCAAAACCTCTTTGAAAAACTCCCATAAACATTTCCCAACATTAATTTTACATCAATTTCACCCCCTAGCCCAACATTGGCCCAAGTTAGCCCAATTTGACCTACATTGGCCCATTTACCAAAGAGGCCCAAATCGACCCCATTCGAGCCCAAATCACTCCAAACTCATTTCAAATCACTCATGACATATCCCTAAACCAAACCCAACAATTATTTGGCACAAACTTCTACAAAATTCCCATCCATGAATTCATTCTTAAACCTAAAGGCCCATCCCCTTAGCCTTCCTAAAAGCCCATCAAAAATAATTTCAAAAGGCCCAAAACCCACATGACAATCCTCTATCATCATCCATTTGATAAAACCATCTCCTAAGTTCTAAATCCAAATCAAGCCATATGCCAAATCCCATCAAATCACCCCTAAATTACCAAAATTTTTAAAGCCTTTTTCATGAAATTGAGTTAACTTTTCCCAAGACAAAGATGAGCCAAGAAGCCATGCATGAGCCACATGGAAGCCATGAGAGCCTCTTTACATGTCACCATGCCATTTTGGGCAAAAGAAGGAGACTCTTTCCTTAATCTCCTAAAGTCATTAGCCTTAACCATGATTCCCCTAACCCAAATTTAATCCGAATATATTTGGATAAGGACTTCTTCATGCCGAACCAGTTGATTCCTTTGACTCCCCACAACACCCAAAGCCTCCTTGAAGGGTGAACCAAGCCCAAAGGTGGACTTGACCAAATCAAGCCAAAATTGGCCTTCCCCATGCCATTTTAATCCAAGCTTTTGACACATGGCAAAGCCCGATTACTACACTAAACCCGAGCCACGACCACTTTGGACACGAGGGTGACCCATGCACTGCGGCCAGCCGCTGGATCGCCGGAAAACACCATGGCCGAGACCTTGGGAGGAGCCGAAGTTTGGAATTCCCACTGCTTGAGGCGCCCCATGCCCGATGGCCACCATGGCTATTCTTCCCTTGACCTAAGCGGTGATCCCGAGCCTTAAACCCCACGGGAGGCCCTCCGCCCTCTCTGTTTAAACCTCACCTCCTCTCGGCCATGGGAGGTCTTGAACCAGAACCTTGCGAAACCACTGCAAAATTCCTCCGGACCACTCTCCACACTTAGAGCAGTTGATCCCCGGTGACAATTTGCCCTAATCCCCGCCAACGGAGCTCGATTTCTCGACCGAAATTCCACCCAAAAACGGGACATCTCCCGACTCTCCACCAAATTCAAATTAAACTCACCCACACTTGCACTGAGGTCGAGAGACGGAGTTCCCAGGTGAAAGCCCCCTCTCCGGGCCACCCATCGTTCCGGACTCGAAGCTTTGTAATCGGGCTGTGGTCGAAATCATACTGGACGATTCACCGAGCCGAGGGACTTCATCCGGAGCTTGCTTGGACCCGATCGAAGGTGACACAACTCTTAGATCGAAGCTTCACTTCTGCGAGCAAAGGTATGGACTCACTTTTCTTCCCGAGCTTACGGAGATTCTCTATTTAATTTGAGTTAATTTCGATACGATGTTTACAGTATGGATGTGTTCGTCTCCTCGAGACGAATCCATAGAGCATAAGAACACGAAAATCCATTGAGAATCGAGTGAGAAATTAGGGTTAGAAGGTTGACGGTCACGGGTGCACACCGGTCGTAGACGATGAGCGGGAGCCGTCGGATCGAGCGTGTATCGAGCGGACGGTACGGATCGAGCCGGACGGCGCGATGGTACGTGAACCGCGGGTCCCCGGAGCGGCGAGTCGGATGGCGGCGCCGAATCAGAAGACGACGCGTGTGCGTTCGGAGCTGCCGAGGTTGAGCTGGCGCCGCGTCACTTAAGTAGAAAAATAGGGATTTTCTTATTTATTTAATTACCAGAACTTCAAAAATGCATAACTTTGTGTAGGAAAATTAGAAAAATAAAATAAAAATACCCTCTTGCTCAGTGAACAGAGGAGAATAATGTGGAAAAGAAATCATTTAATTTCATCAAGTATTTTATTTTTAATTATTTATTTACTATCTGCACTATTTCAATTCTCCATGCATGTATACAATTCACCATGGCATTAGACCATAGGGCTTTTGAAGCCTCACGAATTTGGGAACATTCCACGAATTTTCCAAAGTCAGAGGCCACCCCTATGAAGAGTTATTTATTTTTCAATTCTAGGTCAATATTCTGAGTATTTTAATTCTAATAATTAGCATGTTGTGAAATAAATTCTAGGAAAATTTGGTAATGTTTCTTATGACCAGAGGACCCTAGGGAAAATGGTTTTTGAGTTAACTCATTTGTAATAACCCTAATTGGCTTAAACACCCAAAATGGAGCTTTAATTAATTAGAGCTAATCATACATAAAATTGACTTGAAATCAATTCTCCACTGACCTTTAGGATCAGAGGAACCCACCATAAAATTTGAAGTCAATTGGACTTGGTTAGCCCTATCAAATGGGTTGATTAAGTCATTTAGCCAAACTCAAACTTCAAAAATTCATAACATTCAAAATACTTTTCAAAAATTCATCAAATTGGTTTTGGAGCCTCTCTGATATCAGGGGAATCTAAGAAAAATAAAATTGCAATTTTCCAAAAAAGTTGATTTTTTACATTATTTTAATATTTTTAATAATTAAAAAATAATAAAAATCACAAAAATAATAAAATTCACCAAAATGTCACATTTTGAATTTTAATCATTTAGGAACAAACCCCATATTTTTCTTAAGTCTCTATGATGAGATATTAAATTTTAAAACCCTAAGGTAATTTTAAAATATAAAAAAAATGTATTTTCTAGCATTTCCACTAAAATAATTCTAATAAATCAAAGAAAGATCAGAAAATTATGAAAGTTAGTTCTTTGGTTTCCTTGATATCAGAGAGATTTTTGAAAAATATAAAATTCATTTTTCAACCTTTATTTTATTTTTAAACTAATTAATACTCCAAAACTCAAAATAATTATAATAAAAATAATATAATTCAAAAAATCACCAAAATTGGTCCAAGTGGTCCTCTGGTCATTAGAAATGTCCCGTAATTTTCTTAATGATAGGAACTTTCCCTTGGTCATATTCTTAAATTTTCCTTGAAAGTCCCTATTTTCCACTAAAAATAATTACATAAATAAATTAAATACAGAAAAATCACTTTTTCTCCTCTAATGTCTTGATTGACATATGAGTGAAGTCACATAAAAATTTCAAATTCATTTAAGTTCAATTTAGTGAGTTATGAAATTAGTAAGTTTAAAGGGCAAAATAGTAATTAAAATTTTAACCTATAATTAAAAAATTTTAGGTTTAATTAAAAGCGTGGGTAAAATATTTGATACTAAGTTGATTTTGGATGTTTGAAACTTAGGTAATTAAAGGGTAGAAACCTACCAAATAATTTAAAAATAATTAAAATAAACCTTAATTAAATGATTAATTAAACTTGGAAGAATAATAAAAAAATTTGGAATTATTAAAATAGGGATATTATTAGGAAGAGATTTATTCTTTAATCTAAAAAAAATTCCTAAATTAATCACCTCAATAACATTTAATTCCTGATTAAAATGATAATCCAAATTCAAGAGTTAAAATATTAAAAGACTTAATCATTAAATTAAATTAAAGATTAAAACATTTAAATTAAATCCTTCCAAAATTTCAATTAAATTAATACTTTAATAATTAAATTAAACCATTTTTAAAATATATAAAAAAAAGAGATATAAAATATTAAATTAAAATTAAAATTTTAAATAAAATTTAAATTAAATTAAAACATATTAAATTAAATAAAATAAAATTAAATTAAAACATATTAAATTAAATTAAATTAAATTAAAATATATTAAACTAAATTAAATAAAATAAAATTAAATTGAAAGTAAAACTAAACCAAATTAAATTAAACTAAAATTAAATTAAATAGAATTAAATATAACATCACCAAAGACATAAAGAATTCAAAATAAATCTAAAACAGCTTGAACACTATTCCAAACTTAAACCCATTAATTGAAATTAAATTAAATCACAAATCACTTGAATATTAATTTGCCCTCAAATGCTCATGTTGTCATAACTCCTAAATGGAGTGTTAAGTGAAGTGTTACTTCACTCATAGGATATTCAAATGTCCTAGTTCACTGAGCAAGATAACAAAACTTGAACTCCTGGATGATTAATTCATTTTGTATAATTAAATTCTCTTGGACTTAGAACAATCCTAGAGGTATTGAAAAGATGTTTAAGATTCGTCTTAAGCACTTCCTCAATATGATAGAATGTTCATAAGAACAATTGAACTTAATTGTTCTTTGATGAAGAAAATCGTCCTCAAACCAAAACACAAGAACCTAGACGTCATAGGAAATGACTAGCTATAGGATTAGGAACTTGGTAGAAAACCATAACCCTTCCCTTAGCTTTACCTAGGAACCTGCTTTAAATGCTTAAATATTCTAAATTGTGTTTAAGTGCGAGCTTGGGATGACGGGAAGACCCTCAGAGTACGCTTTTATTTTATTGCAGTTTACCTCCTTGCAATTTACTTTATTGCAAATGCACTTTACTTTTCTTGCATGATAAACAACTGTTGCATGAAAACCCACACCTTTAGGATAACCCCTAAAACCAAAACCAAAACTAAATTAAAAGTCATTGCAAGATAAAATTCACCACCACAACATTTCAAAATATAAAACAACTCAAAATTTAATCACAAACAAAACAACAAAACTACAACTACAACTAAATTGAAACGTCTTGTTGGATGATCGGTAATACCTCGGATGATGTAACCTACGCGTTGCTAACGGGATTTCCCACGGTCTAAATGAAAGTGTGGAACTTATTTAGTTGAGTTTAGCAAATTCATCTGGACTGTGAATCTGATAAAAATAATGATGCCGGAAGGATGGAACCGTGAGATCTTAACCGGTGTTGTTATAATCAACTTTAAGATTTGTTTTAATTAAAACATAAAAAACACTTGGACTTTAAGATTTCTAAAACCAAACTCTTCTCTTCTCTTTTGATTACAATCTTCTAAAACTAAACCTCTGCAACAACAAAGAGCTCGGAGCATGGTGGGCGAGCACGGCCATCGTCATCGACAAAACTCGAGTCTACTTCGATAAAACTTTCTTAGAATTAAATAACCGAACCATAGGACTTCGAGGTAGTTTGCACTGGTGCAACATAAATCCTCAACCTTTTGTTAGGCATTTGCATTGCAAATTAAGCCCTAACCGGTCTTAGGACTCCGAGGTAGTCGTTCGACACGACATAAACCCTGACATCTTCAAGGCTGTTTGTATGATTGTGCCATACGAATAATATAAGTCCTAATTAATTAAAATTGGCAAGATCAAAACGTTAAATAAACATTAGGGCTTTCCTAAATTCGAGCCAAACAATAGGATAGTCGGGAAATTACCGAAGTTCGCTTCGAATCTGTGATTTCTCTTACCTTTCTTCCTTTGAATTCCCAAAATAAAATGTTCCAAATTTGATTCATTCCCTATTGAAATTCCAAAATTCAATCCCTTGAAAACTTAAACTTTGAAATTCTTGAAAGCAGAACTACTGATTATTATCGAGAGTTTTCTTAGGTTATTCCTGTCACTTAAGATGTAATTAACTATAGGGGCTTGCCCTTATAGGGAATTTTAAGAACCCAAGTAATATAAACCCTGTTTAATTCATTTATATTAAGCAGGGGAACTTGTCGACTTATAAAATTGGTTCACAGACCAAACGGATGTCACAAATCTTCTAGTTTATTTAATCGAGCCCCATCATCAAGCAGTGTGTCTATTCTTCGGGATAGATACACGGTTTGTGGTGCGGCGCTCATTTATATAAACTATTTGGGATGTGAGATCAGTTTGATTTCATATCTTAAAATTTTCAAATTTAAAATTATTTTCAAAATCAAATGCTACTTTCTAAATTATATATATTTAAATTAAATTTAAAATCTAAAATTCGCCGACAATTTCTGTAGGAGACCCCCTTTTCAAAATAAAACACATAACCTAAAAATATGCCGACAATTTTAATCATTTATAAGAGTAGGGTAATTCATTATTTATTATTTAATTTAAGAATTATGTGGGTGAAAGCCCTAGAAGGACAAGTTAAGATTATTTGGGTACTTAGTAAAATTTTGATTTGGGGCTTGCAGTGTCTCAAAATACTTTAGTTTTGATTATATTAACTTTTCTAAACCACTTTTAATTAAATTTAATCAAGCCTAATTCACTACTAAGCCCCTTAAGATTTTAGGTGAGTATATTTTATGGCTTTAAGGAAAATTGAACTTTAAGTGGTGAGAATTTCTATCAAAAGATCATAGTATTACTTAAAACACCAAGTAAAGGGATCAGGCTGGTGGTTTATTAATTTGCAAGATCATGCCCCTAACCTTAAGATTCTTTTTAATTTGATTTTTCTTCCAAATTATAATAATTAAGGAAATTTAGATGTTTAATTTTGATGTGGCAAAATTATAGTGAATTTCTACCATTTATCCCTTAATGTTTCAACCATTCAAATGCACTTATTAAAATCAAAATTTTACCCATTTTTCCCTCTTGAATTTAAGCCTAAATATTAATTAAGGCTAAGTATCCAAAATTATATTTTTGCCCTTAAGGTCCTATCACCTCATAATTCATCAAATTTAATTCAATTAACTTTGAAATTTTTATCATATCTTACTAATGGGTTGATTAAAACATCAAAGGAGAAAATGTGATTTTTCAAAATTTAATTTAATTTATATATTTATTTTCATTCAAAAATAGGATTTTAAATGAAAAATCAATGGCTCGACTAAGACAAATCCTAATTCTTGAAATTTTTACAGGAGACAACCCTACATCAGAGAATTACTTGGACCCAATTCCATGATTTATTGAGTTTTACTTTAATTATTAGAATTATTTTAAATTAAGGAGTTTTAATTAATTATAAAATATTTTAAGGGTTGAAAATTTAATTCTATATTTTTCAAAAATCACTCTGAGGTCAGGAAACCCAGAGAAACAAATTAATATTTTTTTTATTTTTCTTTTAATTATTAGAATTATTTTTAGTGGAAAATTCAAGAAAATTCATTTTTAGCCTTTTCAAAATTGATTTAAAGCCTTTAAAAATTGATATTTTAATTTTGGAACTCAAGAAAATTATGGGGATGGTTCCTAAGTGATTATGAGACCAAAAGTAATAATTTGTTGATTTTTAATATTTTTGTGATTTTTATTATTATTTAATTATTTAAATGTTAAAATATGATTAAAAATGGAAATTTTATAAAAATCTCAATTTAGTTTTTAAAAAAACCCTCTGATCACAGAGAACTCCCAAAACCATTCTTATAAATTTTTGACATGTATTTTAATTTTGAAAATTCATTTAAGTACCAAAAATGTCATTGGACTTAGAAAAATCATTTAACCTATTAGATTAATTCCAAATGATTTCAAAAATTTTAGGGGAGTTCCTCTATCCTTGAAGCACAATAGAGAGAAATTTTTGTGTTATTTTGATTTTTATCTTATCCTAATTAATTAAAAGTTTATTTTAGGTCAAGTGGACAATCAGATTTATTTTTATCATTTTAAATCATAACAAATTTTTCCTAGGGCTCTCTGACCATAAAGAACCTACCATAATTTTTTGGGTTTTTTCTAAGCAATATGCTAATTATCACATTTAATTTATCAAATAATAAGCATAAACATGAAAAATATGATTCTCTGCCTAGTCATTTTCTCTGACTTTGGAAAAATCAGGGAGGATCCCTCATGACAGAGGAAATAACACACCAAAATTTCAAGTTATGGTGAAACTCCTACATGTATGGATAATTAAAAGACTAAAAATGGTATTTAAATTATTAAAAATAAAATATGCATAAAAAATATTTCAAATTATTTCCACATTGTTCTTCTCTGTTCACTGAGCAAGAGAGTATTTTTCTTTTATTTTTATGATTTTTCTAAGCCAAGATATGGATTTTTAAAGTTCAGGTGATTTAAACAAATAAGAAAAATCAGATTTTCCCACTTAAGTGACTCAGTGCCACCTCAACCTATGGTGGATCGAAGCCCCGCGCGGTGCAGTCCTATTCGACGCCACCAACTGACTGGGATGCCAAGCAGCCAGCGGTCTCGTTCCATCTTCTCGTCCGGCGCGATCTAAACCGTCCAACGAAAAAATGTGCGATCCAATGGCTGCCCGTCTTTGTCCCCAACAAGTGTGATTCCGTGACTGTCCGCACTAAAACTCTAATTTCTCAGCCTAGACTCAAGATAATCGCTTCGGGTTTGATCCTATAGACTCGTCTAAGTGTGGGGAACATATCCATACGATTAAGCATGATTTAAATTAACCCTAATTACATGAAGAATCTAGAGAAGCTCAGGAAGAAGAAGGGGCCAATACCTTGGCTCTGAGAAGTGAAGTTTTGATCATAGATGCTCTACACCTTTGTTGGAGTCCCAGGAGCTCAGGGATGAAGCCTTTTGCCCTGGTGAATTGCGTAGGTATGAAAGTGACCTGGCCCGATTTCGAGCTTTGATGGAACTCTGGTACGGAGGCTCTCTGTGATGGGGCTTTGATGGGGGATCCTCTTCTTTCACTGCTGGGAAGGTGTGGGCACAATTAATTGCAATTTGGTGGACTATGGAGCTATGGAGAAATATGTCCTGGTTTCTAGCCAAATTTCAGTGATGAAATTGCTCTCCGACAGTGGGGATCAGTGGCTGAAGATAGTGGAATCACTCTTAGGACCTCAGGGAAGCTCTGGAAGCAATTTAGTGGAGCTTCCTTGAGAAAAATTTTAACACCTGGTTTTGGCCGTGAAGAACTCTATTTATGGCCATGGCCATTGTCCTGATCTCAGGGGCTGGCAAAGGTTGGATTCAACTGCCTAGGTGGAGGGCAGATGAGCCCCAATGGCAATTCAGAACTGACTTGGCCATAGGGTGGAGTTTGAGTTCAATTTGAGAGGGTGTGTCTCTCGGTATTGGTGTTTTCCGGCCACTAGGGTGGCCAGCAAAGCCAGGGCTGGTGGCCAGGGGGTTCAGGTGAGCCAGGGGAGGATTAATGATGCTTTACATCCAATGGCAAGTGATGATGGTGAAGATATTTTGATTAAGGCCAAATGTGGGGTAAAATCCCCTAATGCAAGGGACCTTTGCTCCATGACTCCTTTAGGGTGGGCTAGGTTGGTCTAGGGTGGTTCCTAGGGGTCACTTGGTGGCTGTGGAGGAGTTGGTTTGGTCACACTTGATTCAATTTGATTAAGTTAGGTCGTGGGTTCAATTTTGGGTCACATGAGTCAATGTTGGGCTAGGTTGGGTTTGGGCTTAGGTTAGACCCAAGTGATTGAGCAAAATTGTGTGTATGATTGTCATGAAGTTTTTAGAAAATGTTTGGAGTGGCTTTGGATTGGTTTGATAGTTCCATTTGGCTTGGTTTGGGATTTGGTCAATTTGGGGCAAGTTGGGTTAACTTGGGTTTAGGTTGGGCTAGGGTTGGATCCAAGGCCAATTGAAGGTTCCAAATGGTCTAGAGGGATGTTATGAAGAGTCCTTAACACCAATTGAGTGGAAATTTTGGGAGTAGGGAAATCAATTTGGTAGATTTTGGGCATATGACATGTTTGGGTCAAAATTGGGTAAGCTTAGTTTAAGTGAATTTGAATGGGACTAAGATCCAAGTTGAGCCCAATTGATGGTTCAATTCAGTTTAGGGGAGTGTTATGAAGGTTTTAGAATTGAAATTGGGGAGAAATTGATTGACAATAGGTCAATTTGGGGAATTTCGGCCACTTAAGTAAAATTGGGGATTTTGGGTTTCAAGTGAAATTGAATTCAAATGTGGGTCAAATTGGGCTTGGATTTGGTTTAGATTGGTATTAGAGATGTTAAATTAAAGTTTGAAATTGAAATTGGGCAAGATTGAAATCAATTGGGTAGACATTGGATTTAATTTGGGCACTTTTGGGTTAAAATGGGTCAAATTGGGGCTTTTTGTTAAATTTGGCTAAATTGGCTAAATTGGGTCATGTGGTAGTTGAGAGAAATGAAATTAGGAATATTTTGGATATTTTAGGAATTTTTGGGAATTTTTGGAATTTTTAGAATTTTGGGCTAAGAGGGGCATTTTGGTGATTTTTGGAAAATTTGGCAATTTTGAGTACTTTTGGTCAATTTGAGTGGTAAGGAGTATTTTGGAATGATTTTTGGGAAATTATGGGTAATTTGGGTGATTTTGGAAAATTTGCAGGATTTTAGGGCTTTGGGGGTATTTTGGGTATTTAGAGTATTTTTTGTCAATGGGATTAGAAATTTGGAATGTTTGGGAAAATTAAGTTTGGTTGAAGGTGAGTTTTATGGAATTTTCTAGATTGAGCCATGGACCAATGGCTACCTTCATTTGGTCCTCTTTGTGTTGGTACTAGCCAAACCCTAGCCTAAGGCTAAGAGCTTGGGAAAACCACTTACATAAGTTTCCCAAGAGTTAAGGGATCAAAAGGTGATGTGCTTTGTTTAGGGTTATGAATGTGGTGTGTAAGTGTGGTGTAAGCTCCAGACCTCCCAGGGTAGATCCTATGGCCTGATGATGCACCAAAAATATATACGGTTTTTACTATCTAATTTTACCCATTTTTGGTGTATTGCACTTTAAAGAAAGGTATTTTTCATGATTTGTTGCATGTATGATGATATTAGGTGATTGAAATGAAAAGATGCAAAAAGGAACAAATTCAGAGCAAAAAGGAGCAAAATGGTGAAAAAGTGTTCTGGTGGCGTCGCCGGCGCCCAAATCCAAAGAATCCAGAATTAATTGGCACGATAGAGCACCGCCGGCGCCCTATCTGGCGCTGTCGGCGCCCAAAGTCTGTGGAATTCAAAATTTGAGAGTTTTGGAGAAATTTTGAACGGATGCTTATGGAATCTCTTGGGATTTCGTCCCTAACTCTTAAATAACTGATTTTGGACGAGAGAAGGGGGCTCTCTTGCATTCTATTGCTCTCTCTTAGTGATTTAGTGTGTGTTAAGTGTTAGGGTTTAGTAGATTAGTGTGTAGAAGAGATGATTTTAGAGGAGTTCTTCTCTAAGGAGTGAAGGAGAAGAAGTAAAGTGAGAGATTGCTTCTTCCTTTTCATTCTAAAGAGAGAATCAAGTGTTGTAAAGAAGAGAGAAAAAGATTCAAAGGAACTTCAAAGGGATTGTATTGGGGAAGAGAAAGAGATAAGTTGTATTTTCTTTTGTGGTTTGTATGACTTTTCTTTTATATATAAAATCCATATTTTATTATATCTTCTCCATGAATTCTGAGTAGTCTTCTTTGTCTTTCTTCTTGCTTAGAGATGTGATGATGGTTTAATGTGGATTTGATGTGCTCTTAATGTATTGAAGAGATTGTGATGGTTTTTCATTTATAACTTAATTTACTTTCGATTTGGCCAATTAAAATGTTAAAATATGTTGTTGAACATTAAGTTTGAAAGGATTTAATGTCCTACAATAATAATGAAAGATCCATTCAATTTCCTTGGATGAATTACGTAGTTCATGGGAATTGCGTGCAAATAAATAGGAAAATGTGTTTTGAAGGACTTCAATGTGGAGATTTCAGGGTGACAGGCTGAAATCCCAAAATTGGTTCTAAGATTAGTAATTAATATCAAAGGTTAGCCTTCAGGTGAAGGGTGAGTGGCAGCTCCGAAGTGAGAGTCGGTATCCTCCCAGCCTAGCCTTAGAGTTAATGACTAAACTTAGAGTATGTCAATGTTCTTTTCTTATTTAGAGGAGGGGGTACTCTTCTAAAGGTAAAGAATCATCTATGCTCCTATTTGGCATAATAAATTAGATAACTGATCCATATGAATCCACACATCATATTCTCATTGCAAGAAGAAATATACTTTTCTCATATATATCAAAAACCTTTCAAATACTTAGTTTAGTGTGTCTGTTAGATAATTTTGTTTTCAAGTAATTAGAAGTAATTGTAGTTTAGTTAGTTGTTACTGTTCTCTGCATAGTAGTAGTAGAAGTAAGAATTGAACTTTAATAGTAATTAGAGTATAAGATTTAGGTGCTTTATTATAACTTGTGAAACTTTTTACTTTACTTCAACTTAAAACCTCCCTGTAGGATCAATAACCCGGACTCCATTAGAGCCCTTTATTACTTGATACGACACATATACTTGTGTTGAGTACACGGACAACATTTACTAGCCCTTACGGAACCTTTGCTTTTCGAAGAATGCATTTTGGACTGTGTAATGCACTTGCAACATTTCAAAAATGTATGATGTCTATCTTCAGTAGTATGATAGATAATGGAATAGAAGTTTTTATGGATGATTTCTCTGTATTCGGGACTTCATTTGAAATTTGTTTAGAAAACTTAGCAAAAGTTTTGGAGCTTTGTGAGAAAACAAATCTAGTTCTGAATTGGGAGAAATGTCAATTTATGGTCGCGAAAGGAATTGTGCTTGGGCATAAAATTTCTGAACATGGTATGGAGGTCGATCCTGCTAAAATTAGAGTCATTGAGAGATTGCCTCCACACACTACTGTGAAAGAGGTGAGGAGTTTCTTAGGATACGCTGGATTTTACATGCGATATATTAAATATTTTTCTAAAATTACTAAACCTTAGTGCCAACTTTTAGAAAATGATAGAAAGTTTCATTTTAATGATGAATGCTTAAGAGCTTTCGAATTATTAAAAGAAAAGTTAATTACTGCATCTATAATTGCTTCACCCGATTGGGAGAAACCATTTGAACTGATGTGTGATACTAATGATTATGCAATCGGAGTAGCATTGGGGCAAAGGTATGATAAAGTTTTCAAAGTTATTTACTATGCTAGTAAAACTCTTAATGAGGCTCAAATTAATTATACCACTACAGAAAGAGATTATTAGCTAAAGTATTTGCTTTTGAAAAATTTAGACCTTATTTAATTGGAACTAAAAGTATTGTGCATACAGACCATTCGGCTATCAAATATTTAATGCAAAAAAAGGATACAAAACCTAGACTCATTAGATGGATACTTCTTCTGTAAGAATTTGGTTTTATGATAGTTGATAAGAAGGGAACTGATAACCAAATAGCTAATCATTTGTCCAGAATAGAAAATGATAAATTATCTGAATTTGAAAAAGAAGTTATAAAAACTTTCCCTGATGAGCAACTTTATACTATTATGGAAAGAAATTTGCCTTGGTATGCTGATATTGTGAATTATATTGTAAGTGGTATTGTACCACCTGATTTAACAAGGCAACAACAAAAGAAGTTTAAATATGATGCAAAATTCTATTTTTGAGATGAGCCCTATCTATATAAATAGTGTAAGTATCTGATCATTAGGAAATGTGTGCCACAAGAAGAAATAAATTTTATTATTCAACAATGTCATGATTCTGAATTTGGAGGTCATTTTAGTGTTGATAAAACTGCTTTTAAAATTTTACAATCTGGATTTTATTGGCCTACTCTATTTAGAGATATTTATAGATATATTAAATCATGTGATCGATGTCAGAGAGTAGGTAATATATCTAGAAGAAATGAAATGCCTCTAAATTATAATTTGGAAGTTGAAATTTTTGATATATGGTGATTGGATTTCATGGGACCATTTACTCCTTCATTTGAAAATCTATATATATTGGTTGATGTTGATTATGCTCGAAATGGATTGAAGCTGTTGATTTATCAAGATGTGATGCTCAGAGTGTTTCAAAAATTTTAAAGAAAAATATATTTACAAGATATGGAATGCCGAGAGTGATCATAACTGATGGTGGATCCCATTTCAGGAATAATCAAATTAAGAGATTAAGTGAGAAGTATAATATTATTCATAGAATCTCTACTGCTTATCATCCCCAGACTAGTGATTTAACAGAAGTATCTAATTGTGAAATTAAAAGAATTTTGGAGAAAACTGTGGATAATCATAAATTAGATTGGTCTGCTCAATTAGATATTGCTTTATAGCCTTACAGAACTGATTTTAAAACCCCTATCGGAATGTCTCCTTATAGACTAGTGTTTGGTAAGACTTGTCATTTACCAATTGAATTGGAGCATAAAGCATATTGGCCGATAAAAGAGTTAAATTTTAATTTGAAAAATGCTGGAGAGAAAAGATTTATGCAATTAAATGAATTGGAAAAGATTAGAAATGCATCTTATCACAATGATAGGATTTATAAAGAGAAAATGAAATTATGGTATGATCAGAAAATATTGAAAAAGAACTTGGAAGTTGGACAAAAAGTTTTATTATACAACACAAGATTGAAGTCATTTCCTGGAAAGCTCAAGTCTAAATGGTTAGGACCTTTTACAGTTGTAAAAGTTCACTCTTTTGGAGCTGTTGATATTAAAGATCCTAATACTGGAAAGATTTTCAAGGTTAATGGGCATCGATTAAAGCCTTACTTTGACGGGTTCCAACCTGATTTCAAAGAGGTTTTAATGTTGAGTCATCTCGATTAACTGAATGGTTTGTCGGGCTGACGATGTTAAACCAAGCGTTTTATGGGAGACAACCCATATGTATCTTTGTGGTGTGTTTACTTCTCTGTTGTAATTATGTTTTTTTATATAGTTGTTTTTTAATCCTAATTACTCCTAAATATTTAAAAAATTGATAAATGATGGATCGCATCGAGATATTGGAATATTTTGGATCAAACGAAGTTCGGAGAAAGTTTTTTACCACTGGAGCTGCCGGCGCCAGAATGGGCATCGTCGGCGCCCTATCGTTTTTACCATACTAAACTTGTCTGTTTGAGCGCCGTCGGCGCCCTATCGAGCGCTACCGGTGACCAAATTCTTCTTGACGGTTTTTAAGTTTCAAAACACGAGTTTTGGGGGTTTTTGGTGGGATCTTCGTCCTTATAACTCCCCAAACTCCATTTTTGACTTCTTAACTTTAGAAAAACGAAAACCACCAATACCAATTCAGTTCCTATGGATTCCTATGCCATTGAAACCTCTCGATTTCGCATTTGCAATAGAAGAAAGTTCATAAGTTTTGAAGCACAGCGTTTGTTCAACAAAGTGATGATGAAAAGTCGGATTATCAAGGAAAGGGGCTTCATAAATCGAGGTATGGATGATCTTACAACTAGAACTGAAGAAATAGTTAAGGAGAGACGTTGGGAAGTCCTTTGTTTCACTACCGCCGCCGTTGTTGTTCCTGTCGTGAAAGAATTCTATGCGAATCTTCACGGGATCAACCAAGGGTTTGTATTTGTGCGTGGTAGATTCGTGCAATTCACTCCTGCATGAATCAACGATCTCTTCATGATTGAAAATGTTCCTATTTGCCATTATTCTAATTTCAATGCCACGAAGGATAATATGAATGATGTGTATCGATATTTAACGGATGAGAATGAGGAATGGGAAATCAGGGAGAATGGATATATTAGTTTCCCATCTGCATCTCTCAATCCAGTATCGAAGCAGTAGCATTACTTCATTTAGACAAAATTGCTTCCGACGTTAAAGATAAGCAAGGTGACTAAGGAAAGCGTCATTTTGAATTTCTGCATTCAAACTGGAAGGTCGATTGACATTGGTAATTTTATTGTGAAATCAGTACTTGGATTAATTGTGCATTGATCTAAATATGGACTTGGACACCCGTCCACCATATTCCAGTTATGTAATCAGTCACAGGTTCCATATGAAAGTTGGGAAAAGGTTATTCTTCCATGGAGACCTATTGATCCAACCAATCTTTACGACTACCAGACAGTTGGAGATGAAGATGACATGAATCTACTTACTGATCAA